>NC_069498.1:10620547-10653313 GCF_026875155.1 Cherax quadricarinatus
CCATTCCATCAGGTCCCCTAAACATCATCATTTGTTTTTTCTCAAGTCAAATGTTACTTGCCATCTATTTCCCCAAGCTGATATAGCCTCAGCTGGTGATTGATGTAGCTTAGAGCAGCTGGCATTTCTTCTCTTGGATATGTGAATATTAGTGTACAGTCGTCTGCATATGCATGTGATTCTGGGATGAGATGAAGAAGGTCGTTGAAGTAGACATTCCATAACAATGGACCCAGCACGCTTCCTTGTGGAACACTTGCCCCAATAGGATGTCTTGCTGATTCCGTTCCATTGAGAACTACACTTAGAGATCTACCATGAAGGTAACCACTGAGGAGACATAGCGTAGAGCCTGCAATTCCCAGTGCTCTCTCTCTCTCTCTCTCTCTCTCTCTCTCTCTCTCGCTCTGGCATCTCTCCAAGTCTTTTTCGCATCCAAATTCCTCAGTTCTTTTGGTTCCATTCTTATGTCTCTTCAAATGGCGGCGGGGTTCATATATCGTCTGCGTTTTCCTGCTGTCTGATGGTGAGTGAGGGCGAGTGAGGATGAGTGAGGGTGAATGAGGATGAGTGAGGAAGAATTTCTCTCCTTTGTAAGGATCAGACTGAGGTTCTTTCCCGTGTTAGACTGAGAGTAGTTGGCCTCCTGTGATAGGGAGGGGTGAGTTATTTTCCACTCGTTTGTGAGAAAAAGAGAGTTTACCCTTTGTGTGAGTGTTATTGCGAGTTTATGTTTTGTGTGAGAGTTATTGCGAGCTTGTCTTTTCTATGAGAATAACTGTAGTTTACCTTCTGCTTGAAAGTGACTGACGGCGAGTTTCCCCTCGAGGCTAAGTTTACCTTATATGTGAGTGTGAACGATAGTGAGTTTCTCTCCTGCTGTGTGAGGGTGACTGATAGTGAGTTTATCTCCTGTGCGAGGGTGACTGATAGTGAATTTCTCTCCTGTGTGAGGGTGACTGATAGTGAATTTCTCTCCTGTGTGAGGGTGACTGATAGTGAGTTTCTCTCCTGTGTGAGGGTGACTGATAGTGAATTTCTCTCCTGTGTGAGGGTGACTGATAGTGAATTTCTCTCCTGTGTGAGAGTGACATAGTGAGTTTCTCTCCTGTGTGAGGGTGACTGATAGTGAGTTTCTCTCCTCTGTGAGGGTGACTGATAATGAGTTTCTCTAGCATATGAGGAAGACTGATAGTGAGTTTCTCTCTTGTGTAAAGGTGACTGATAGTGAGCTTCTCTCCTGTGTGAAGGTGACTGATAGTGAGCTTCTCTCCTGTGTGAAGGTGACTGATAGTGAGTTTCTCTCTTGTGTGAAGATGGCTGATAGTGAATTTCTCTCCTGTGTGAGGATGACTGATAGTGAGCTTCTCTCCTGTGTGAGGGTGACTGATAGTGAGTTTCTCTCCCGTGTGAGTGTGAACGATGGTGAGTTTCTCTCCTGTGTGAGGGTGACTGATAGTGAGTTTCTCTCCTGTGTGAGGGTGACTGGTAGTGAGTTTCTCTCCTGTGTGAGGGTGACTGATAGTGAGTTTCTCTCCTGTGTGAGGGTGACTGATAGTGAATTTCTCTCCTGTGTGAGGGTAACTGATTGTGAGTTTCTCTCCTGTGTGAGGGTGACTGATAGTGAGTTTCTCTCCTGTGTAAGGGTGACTGATAGTGAGTTTCTCTCCTGTGTGAGGGTGACTGATAGTGAGTTTCTCTCCTGTGTGAGGGTGACTGATAGTGAATTTCTCTCCTGTGTGAGGGTGACTGATAGTGAATTTCTCTCCTGTGTGAGGGTGACTGATAGTGAGTTTCTCTCCTCTGTGAGGGTGACTGATAATGAGTTTCTCTAGCATATGAGGATGACTGATAGTGAGTTTCTCTCTTGTGTAAAGGTGACTGATAGTGAGCATCTCTCCTGTGTGAAGGTGACTGATAGTGAGTTTCTCACCTGTGTGAAGGTGACTGATAGTGAGTTTCTCTCTTGTGTGAAGATGGCTGATAGTGAATTTCTCTCCTGTGTGAAGGTGACTGATAGTGAGCTTCTCTCCTGTGTGAAGGTGACTGATAGTGAGTTTCTCTCTTGTGTGAAGATGGCTGATAGTGAATTTCTCTCCTGTGTGAGGATGACTGATAGTGAGCTTCTCTCCTGTGTGAGGGAGACTGATAGTGAGTTTCTCTCCCGTGTGAGTGTGAACGATGGTGAGTTTCTCTCCTGTGTGAGGGTGACTGATAGTGAGTTTCTCTCCTGTGTGAGGGTGACTGGTAGTGAGTTTCTCTCCTGTGTGAGGGTGACTGATAGTGAGTTTCTTTCCTGTGTGAGGGTGACTGATAATGAATTTCTCTCCTGTGTGAGGGTAACTGATTGTGAGTTTCTCTCCTGTGTGAGGGTGACTGATAGTGAGTTTATCTCTTGTGTGAAGGTGACTGATAGTGAGTTTCTCTCTTGTGTGAAGATGGCTGATAGTGAATTTCTCTCCTGTGTGAAGGTGACTGATAGTGAGTTTTACCCCTGTGTGAGAGTTAGGTCAAGACAGCAGTAACATTATAAAGCAAGTTTACAATAGAAGGTGAAACAGAATTAAACACCGTGTAAAGCTGGATCAAGATGGCAGCTATTGCAGCAACAGTGTAAAGCTGGATCAAAGTGGCAGCTATTGCAGCAACAGTGTAAAGCTGGATCAAGATGGCAGCTATTGCAGCAACAGTGTAAAGCTGGATCAAGATGGCAGCTATTGCAGCAACAGTGTAAAGCTGGATCAAGATGGCAGCTATTGCAGCAACAGTGTAAAGCTGGATCAAAGTGGCAGCTATTGCAGCAACAGTGTAAAGCTGGATCAAGATGGCAGCTATTGCAGTAACAGTGTAAAGCTGGATCAAGATGGCAGCTATTGCAGTAACAGTGTAAAGCTGGATCAAGATGGCAGCTATTGCAGCAACAGTGTAAAGCTGGATCAAGATGGCAGCTACTGCAGTAACAGTGTAAAGCTGGATCAAGATGGCAGCTATTGCAGCAACAGTGTAAAGCTGGATCAAGATGGCAGCTATTGCAGCAACAGTGTAAAGCTGGATCAAGATGGCAGCTATTGCAGCAACAGTGTAAAGCTGGATCAAGATGGCAGCTATTGCAGTAACAGTGTAAAGCTGGATCAAGATGGCAGCTATTGCAGCAACAGTGTAAAGTTGGATCAAGATGGCAGCTACTGCAGTAACAGTGTAAAGCTGGATCAAGATGGCAGCTATTGCAGCAACAGTGTAAAGCTGGATCAAAGTGGCAGCTATTGCAGCAACAGTGTAAAGCTGGATCAAGATGGCAGCTATTGCAGCAACAGTGTAAAGCTGGATCAAGATGGCAGCTACTGCAGTAACAGTGTAAAGCTGGATCAAGATGGCAGCTATTGCAGTAACAGTGTAAAGCTGGATCAAGATGGCAGCTATTGCAGCAACAGTGTAAAGCTGGATCAAGATGGCAGCTATTGCAGCAACAGTGTAAAGCTGGATCAAGATGGCAGCTACTGCAGTAACAGTGTAAAGCTGGATCAAGATGGCAGCTATTGCAGTAACAGTGTAAAGCTGGATCAAGATGGCAGCTATTGCAGTAACAGTGTAACGTGGGAACTATATAATTGCTCTAGCAGTATGTACGCTGCATAAAATAGGGTCAAGAAATAATGTATAGCATTGACAGTATTATTTTAGGTCGAGATTGCTATCGCAGTAACACTGTAGTGTTATAGTGAAAAGGGGGATGAAGATAGCAGATATTTCCGTAACATTCCGAAAGGTATAATATCTATATCAGTAACAGATTGTAACGTGGGATCAAGATAGAATTTGCAGCAGTAACATGGTGTTAAGTGAGGTCACGATAACAGCTATAGTAACTTTCTGTAAAGTAGATTACAATAGCAGCTATAGCTATAGCATAGTAGGTTCACGATAACAGTTGTAGTATTAACACCGTGTAATGTGGCTCAGGATAAGCAGGTATAACAGTAACAGAGTCGAAAATATAATCAAGAAAACAGCTATAGTTGCAACATAGTATGAAGTGGGGTTATGATAGCAGCTGCAACAATAACAATGTTAAGTGGGATCAAGATAACAGCTATAGCTGTAACAGTGTAAAGCGGAGTAACAACAGATATAACAGTATTGATTTACCAGTTGATAACTCTGTTATAGTCAAGATGGTCTTACATTTGCTACCTCTCCTCTGTACCTGCATGCACTTACATGTACTCACACTTAAAGTAATGAAAAAGTTACTAAAGTATTGTAATTATACTTGTGAGGAAGTGCTACACCTGTGCGGAGTTCCTTCAGTAATTTAATCAGAAGATAATTATAACATCATTCCTGCTTGTTAATTTTAGTATAAAGTTTAATTATAAATTTAATCAAATATTTAAAAAAAATTGAGCCAGTCTTCCAAACTGGGAAGTCACTTTCACACCAACTGCGATGCATGTGTTTCTGATGCATTGTAAATTTAATTCTGTCTATAAATTTTATTCTCTTAAGTTATAATAGGAAGGGATTGTTTTTTCAGTGAAAAAAGGAAAGTCATAAAAAGAAGGTAATCTCAGACCTAAGCCAAGAAAAGAGATAGTGGAAGAGGAGTATTTTTAAACCAAGAAAGATGCAAGTCCTAGCTTCTATAAGAGTCAATCTCATTTCTTCAGCCTAAGATACTGAACAGAGGTTAGTCAAGAAAGAAGGTAATCTGAGAGGTAAGCAAGAAGGAAGCAATCCAAGATGAAGAGGTAACCTTGAAACAAGTGTCTTAATCTAAGAAAAGAAGTAGTCTGAGAAGTAAGCTTGAATGAGACAGAGATAAGGAAGAAGTGGTATATTTAAAAGTCAATTGTGAAGGTAGTCTTGGATGTAAACTATGAAAGATTAAGTGTCGCAAACCGACAAAGCAACAGACGTGGGTCATTCATTAAATATTACTATTACGTAGTGTGTTGGTAAATATATTGTTCTGAAACAAGTCAAAGAGACCAGAAGAGGCGAGTGAGGTGTGTGTGTGTGTGTCAGTTTGTGGAGTGCAGTAGCTTCTACAAGATGTCCTAAAGACGTCATGGTTTGTTTTTTGTAGGAATGACTTTTTTTTGTAAGTATATACCATGCGTTATTTTATTGTTTTAAGTGATCTCACGTTTACCCGTAATGCCCTAGTGTGCAGAGACCTGTTTAAGTTTTGAGAGAAAACTAGTTCAGCCTGAAGGCTGAGTAGCCTGCATGAAAGGGGAGTGTCGTGGAGCGTCCCTGTTAATAAATGAGTGTTTTTCTCACTAGAAGTGTACTAGTGAGCTTTTGTGAGTACTGGGTAAATGTGTACTTGTTTGTAGTAATGTTGTGTGTAGTAATGTTGTGTGTAGTAATGTTGTGTGTAGTAATGTTGTGTGTAGTAATGTTGTGTGTAGTAATGTTGTGTGTAGTAATGTTGTGTGTAGTAATGCTGTGTGTATAATGTTGTTTGTAATAATGTTGTGTGTAGTAATGTTGTGTGAGTAATGCTGTGTGTTAGTAATGTTGTGTGTAGTAATGTTGTGTGTAGTAATGTTGTGTGTAGTAATGTTGTGTGTAGTAATGTTGTGTGTAGTAATGTTGTGTGTAGTAATGTTGTGTGTAGTAATGTTGTGTGCAGTAATGTTGTTGTATAATGTTGTGTGTAGTAATGTTGTGTGTAGTAATGTTTTTGTGTAGTAATGGGGTGTGTAGTAATGTTTTTGTGTAGTAAGTGTGTGTAGTAATGTTGTGTGTAGTAATGTGTGTGTAGTATGTTGTGTGTATTAATGTTTGTGTTAGTAAAAATGTGTGTAGTAATGTTGTGTGTATTAATGTTGTGTGTAGTAATATTGTGTGTAGTAATGTTGCATGTAGAGTAGGTTGTGTGTTTTGAAGCCACGACTTTTATTTACCTTACGCAGTCAAAAACGCAACAATTACATACCACAATTTGTTTTCAGTAGTCTAGGGGAAGAAATAAATGAGTATTTTTATTTGTAAAGGAGCAATACCTTTGATATTTCGGGTAAAGTATATGAGCATAAAACACTGTACTACAGCATGGATGATACATGTACTTTCACTCATAAACATGTGTGTGTTTAACTATTGTATGACAATATTACATAAAACACTGGTACGCACACCACAAGGATCAACAATTAACTTACGTTGTCCTGGGTTAATAAAACCTCCCTTACATTCATTCAATTCCATCCCCCCTATTCTAATCTTCTTTATCTTCTGGGGAACACAGACTGTCCATATCAAGAATGCTTAGAATATGTATTGACTTTTAAAATGTCCATTACAATTAGATATTCCCACCAAAATCGTTCACTATCTATAGAGCAGACAAAACTCTTATCTCTTTCATTATTTCTTATTAATAACCAAAACTCTCGCTCGCACCTCGTGATAACATCAAAATCTACATTGTTAGAAGTAAACAAGTCACACTCCCCAGTATTCTCACCTTCCACTGAGCCAGATATATTTTTTATCTATCTATGACTTCTGTCCGCTTCTCTCGCCCACTTTCTCCACTCCTGCCTCTTTTTTTTTTTCCTCTCTCCTCCTCTCTCTCTCTGGCCCCTCTCCAATTTTCTCCTCTCTCTCCTCTCCTCGCCTCTCTCTCCCTTCTCTCTCTCCTCTCCTCTCTCTCCTCTCTTCTCTCTCTCTCTCTCTCTCCTCTCCTCCTCTCTCTCTCTCTCTCCTCTCTCTCTCTCCTCTCTCTTCCCCTCTCGCTCTCTCGCTCTCTCCTCTCCTACTCTCTCTCTTCTCTCTCTCTTTTCTTCTCCCCTCCTCTCTCTCTCCTCATCTCCCTCTCTCTCTCTCATCTATTTTATGCTTCGTATACGCTCAGAAATCTTTTATAGACTAAGCTTAATTCATTCAGTGTTATTTATGATAAAGATAGGCAACTCCCAGTAAAATTCTCTGTTAAATTATTAACATTTATGGTAAGGAGAAATACAACACCAAAGTGGATCGTATGTATGGACTCTAAAATTGATTATTCAAATATACGTTTTTAAAGTTAATCACAAGAATTTTTTACGCTGTATAAATACAATTTTTTTTATATTACACACCCTCATCACTAAATCTTAAGTTTGTAAAATTTCGATACAACTGGTTCGAAGGTTCTTTCTCAATAAAAAACTTGAACCCTTATAAAGCTTATTTTTTCCAACACAAAAATAATGTTTTTTAAACGTAGCTATGTTAAGTATCTTCCTAAACAAAGCAGCTTCACTTTACAGTGGAAGAATATACAATTACTTCTTAATAATTTCCAAATGTATTCATATCACGATTTTTGAAAAAATACATTTTTTTTTATCTCCGCCTTGTGAAGAACTGTGCATTGTTTTCCACATGCATCATCATTATATTTTCCATATTTCTATGTATCATCTTCAGATTATTGGATCATGATATGGAAACCAAAGAGAAAGAATTCATATTATTATAATCAAGGGGGAAGTTCAAAACCTATAGGATTATACTTCTCCTGTGAGGGGGATATGAGAGGTATTCAGGCTTAATTCAGCTAACTGGAGCATAGATCCAATTCCCTTGATCCAGAGCCCCTCACCAGCGTCAAGGAACCTTCCTTGAAGGGAAAGAATTCACAGCATGTCTGGTGAAACCTGCAAGTGACAAAGTTTGAGGGACACTCTTAAGTTCGTGTTAAATTATAAGGACGTAACCCACCTAACAGAATTATCACAAAATTCTTTCATCACTAGAGGCTTCCTTGAAGTAGAGTAAGTAATCACTAAAAACATTCTTGAGCCAAAGTAATCACTAAAGACATCCTTGAACCAAAGTAATCACTAAAGACATCCTTGAACCAAAGTAATCACTAAAGACATCCTTGAACCAAAGTAATCACTAAAGACATCCTTGAACCAGAGTAAGTAATCACTAAAGACATTCTTGAGCCAAAGTAATCACTAAAGACATCCTTGAACCAAAGTAATCACTAAAGACATCCTTGAACCAGAGTAAGTAATCATTGAAGACATTTTTGAACCAAAGTAATCACTAAAGACTTCCTTGAACGAGAGTAAGTAATTACTAAAGATATTCTTTAACCAGAGTAAGTAATCACTAAAGACTTCCTTGAACCATAGTAAGTAATCACTAAAGACTTCCTTGAACCATAGTAAGTAATCACTAAAGACTTCCTTGAACCATATTAAGTAATCACTAAAGACTTCCTTGAACCATAGTAAGTAATCACTAAAGACTTCCTTGAACCATAGTAAGTAATCACTAAAGACTTCCTTGAACCATATTAAGTAATCACTAAAGACATCCTTGAACCAGAGTAAGTAATCACTAAAGACATCCTTGAACCAGAGTAAGTAATCACTAAAGACATCCTTGAACCAGAGTAAGTAATCACTAAAGACATTTTTGAGCCAAAGTAATCACTAAAGACATCCTTGAACCAAAGTAATCACTAAAGACATCCTTGAACCAAAGTAATCACTAAAGACATCCTTGAACCAAAGTAATCACTAAAGACATCCTTGAACCAGAGTAAGTAATCATTGGAGACATCCTTGAACCAGAGTAAGTAGTCATTGGAGACATTCTTGAACCAGAGTAAGTAATCATTGGAGACATTCTTGAACCAAAGCAATCACTAAAGACTTCCTTGAACGAGAGTAAGTAATCATTAAAGACATCCTTGAACCAGAGTAAGTAGAGATTCAGGCATCTCACCCATTCTTATTATTCTGTTAATTCTCTAATATGATTATTCATCTCGATACACAAATAACCCGCACATAGAAGAGAGGAGCTTACGAAGACGTTTCAGGCCGACTTGGACCATTTACAAAGTTAGTGTGACTTTGTAAATGGTCCAAATCGGACCGAAACGTCGTCGTAAGCTCCTCTCTTCTATGTGCGGGTTATTATTGTATCGTTCCAGTCACGGTATTGTGTCTTTTTTTTTTGTTATTTATTCATATCGCATTTGAAAACATAACTTAGAAGTAAACTTACACTTAACTATATCACTACAAACTGGCATAGTGCCTGATAAGTGGAAAATGGCAAATGTAATACCTATTTACAAGGCAGGTGACAGGTCCTTGGCTTCGAACTATAGACCATAGTGGGAAAATTTATGGAATCAATAATTGACGAAGCAATTCGTAGCCATCTTGATAGGCACAGATTGATTAATGAATCTCAACACGGTTTTACAAAGAAGCGCTCCTGTCTTACGAATTTACTAACTTTTTTCACTAAGGTGTTTGAGGAGGTAGATCATGGTAATGAATATGATATTGTGTATATGGACTTCAGTAAGGCTTTCGATAGAGTTCCACATCAGAGGCTATTGAGGAAACTTAACCCCTAGGATGCAGGACATTTATTTACGTAACGCAGTAAAAGGCGTAAGATTTGTTTAGGATGTTTCTGCTCATATTTCAAAATGTGTGTTTGTCATGTACCAAGTACAGCTTTCACTATGCCCATTATATTTTTTTTATTAAAACACTGGCCGATTCCCACCAAGGCAGGGTGGCCCGAAAAAGAAAAACTTTCACCATCATTCACTCAATCACTGTCTTGCCAGAAGGGTACTTTACACTACAGTTTTTTAAACTGCAACATTACACCCCTCCTTTAGATGCAGGCACTGTACTTCCCATCTCCAGGACTCAAGTCCGGCCTGCCGGTTTCCCTGAATCCCTTCATCAATGTTACTTTGCTCACACTCCAACAGCACGTCAACTAATTAAAAACCATTTGTCTCCATTCACTCCTATCAAACACATTCACGCATGCCCGCTGGAAGTCCAAGCCCCTCGCACACAAAACCTCCTTTTCCCCCCTCCCTACAACCTTTCCTAGGCCGACCCCTACCCCGCCTTCCTTCCACTACAGACTGATACACTCTTGAAGTCATTCTGTTTCGCTCCATTCTCTCTACATGTCCGAACCACCTCAACAACCCTTCCTCAGCCCTCTGGACAACAGTTTTGGCAATCCCACACCTCCTGCTATCTTCCAAACTACGAATTCTCTGCATTATATTCACACCTCACTTTGCCCTCAGACATGACATCTCCACTGCCTCCAGCCTTCTCCTCGCTGCAACATTCATCACCCATGCTTCACACCCATGCAGGAGCGTTGTTAAAACTATACTCTCATACATTCCCCCCTTTGCTTCCAAGGACAAAGTTCTTTGTCTCCACAGACTCCAAAGTGTGCCACTCACCCTTTTCCCCTCATCAATTCTATGATTCACCTCATCTTTCATAGACCCATCTGCTGACACGTCCACTTCCAAATATCTGAATACGTTCACCTCTTCCATACTCTCTCCCTCCAATCTGATATCCAATCTTTCATCACCTAATCTTTTTATCCTCATAACCGTACTCTTTCCTGTATTCATTTTCAATTTTCTTCTTTTACACACCCTACCAAATTCATCCACCAACCTCTGCAACTTCTCTTCAGAATCACCCAAGAGCACAGTGTCCATCAGCAAAGAGCAACTGTGACAACTCCCACTTTATGTGTGATTCTTATCTGTTAACTCTACACCTCTGCCAAGACCATCACATTTACTTCTCTTACAGCATCTATAAATATATTGAACAACTATGGTGGACATCACACACCTTGTCTAAGGCCTACTTTACTGGAAATAATCTCCTCCCTTTCCTACGCACTCTAACTTGAACCTCACTATCCTCATAAAAACTCTTCACTGCTTTCAGCAACCTACCTCCTATACATACATCTGCAACAATCTGCCACATTGCCCCCCTATCCACCCTGTCATACGCCTTTTCCAAATCCATAAATGCCACAAAAACCTTTATTATTTAATAATTTAAGGGGGGAATTAAAATCTCCATTTTAAGTGGATTGATTTTTTGTTAAATTACCCCCGGATTAAAATAATTTATTTTGTTTAAATTATATTGAAAATAGGGGGGTGAACCACACACATTTCCTTTAAAGGTTTTTAAGGTAAAATTCCCCCCCCTTTTAAGGGGTTAATTAAATATGGAAAAAAATTTTAGGAACCCTATTTGGGAAAAGGGGGTTAAAAGTATATGTTAGTGTAGAAAATGTTGACAAAAAGTTTTTTTTTTAAATTTAAAATGTAAATTTTTTCCCTTAAGTTTTTGATTGATGAAAAATGTAAAAGAATTTTTTAAGTTTGTTAGGATTTAATTTTATGGTAATTGGAATTTTTAAAAATTAAGGTTTATTAACAAAATTTTAAAAAAATTTTTTTAAATTGATTTTTGGTTTTGGTTTAAATTTTTGGAATTATGGATTTATAATTTTCCCCTTTGGTACCTTTATTTTTTTTAATTTTTTTTAAAATTTTCCCCAAAATTTTAAAAAAATAAGGGTTTTAAAATTTTATTTTTTAAATCCCATCAAGAAACGGGCCTTAAACCCCCTTTCATTTTTAAACTCCATCAAAAAATTTCCCCCCCAAATCAAAAATCGCTTTTCCCTAACCCTACAAGATTTATTCCCCCTTTGCCCTATACACAAAATCACAGTTTTCCCCAAACTTCTCAAAAATTTAAAAATTTCCCCTCAAAATTTTCCCCTCCATTTTCCCCAATCCCCTCTAACTCTCCTTTTAATTTAACTCTCCCCCCAATTTTTAAAAACTGACAAACCCCTTTTGGGTTCTCTGGCTTCCTAAACTTGTTAATCTCCCACCCAAAATTTTTTTCTTATTTTCAAAAAAAATTTTTGGAAAACCATCTCACCCCCACTCCCCTTCATTTGCTCTTTTTTTAACCATTGCGGGTCCAACCTCTTAACCCCCTCTCTTTTTTTCCCATATACTCTTCCCCTCCTTGCATCATTTTCTATTTTTGAAAAAAATTTCTCATTTGCTAACTTTTTCTCCCCAAACAACCCCCTCAAAAACATCATCTTCCCCCAAAAATTTGCCCCCTCTTCTCCCCGCACCCACATTCCGAAAACCAAAAAATTTTCTGCTAAAACATTTCCAAAACACTACTTTTTTAAACCTACCCCATATCCCCACAAACCCCTTTTGCCATTGCTCCCCATTAACCCATCTATCCCCCAATGTTTTTTAAATCTTACCAAAACCCCTCCCCTCCTCTTTTAGTTTAAAAATCAAAAACCCTCTCTCTTACGTGATCTTCTATTTTTCCTTGTACCCACCCAAACCTTTTTAACTCTCACTGTCGCTACAACAAAAATGATATGATATACCCTGGGCCCCCTATATACATGTACATTCTGAAGTCTACTCAACAGTCTTTTATCCACCAACATAATCCAAGAAACTACTGTCATTTCGCCCTACATCATATCTTTATACTTATTTTACCTCTTTTTCTTAAAATATTTTATTACTATAACAAAACCCCCTTTTCCCTTTACAAAGTTAAAATCAAAGGGATCCCATTATCTTTTAAAAACCTTTGGCACCCCCAAACTTCCCTACCAAAAACCCCTCTCTAAAAGTTTTTCCCCTTTAGCTTTCCGGGCCCCCCTACCCCCAATTACTCTCTCATTTGGGTTTTCAAAGGCTCCTATACATTCGTTTAAAACTCCCCAAAATCTCCTCCCCTTTTCCTCAACATTCCTCTTTTCCCTCCAGGTGAAAAACCCTTTAAATTATGACCCATTTTTTCAATACAACCTTTACTAATCCACGCAACCCTTTAAATTTTACACAGTCATTTTCTCTTTTCCCCCTTCCATAACTGATCCTTCAACATTTTTTGCTACCCCTTCCAAAAGCTCTAACCCCCCCAGAAACCCAAAGTTTTTTAACCCCTTTTTTTCTCCCCCCGAAATCCCCCTACCCCTTTTCAGCTTTGTTTCGTTTAGGGCCAGGACACCCCAACTTCTTTTAAATTTCATAACATCAGCAATCATCTTTTTTTTGTCATCCGAAACTACAACATTTTTGCAATAAAAAAAAATTAAAAGAGGGCCAGAAAAATTAACCCAAATATGAAAAGACTAAAAACAAAAAAGGGCAATTTTTAAAAAATTTTTCCTTCTTTTTTTTAAAACCCCCAAGAGTTAGCCATTCAAGATAATCCAAAAAAGGTCAGTGCGCCCAAACGGGGAACCGAAAACTTTTTCCTTGGGGGAAACCTTAATCTTGTCCCCCAGGATGCCACCCCCCCCAGCCCGAACTAACCCCAAGCCCCTATTTGCTGTTGGGTGAACGGGACAGAATGTGTAAGGGGGGGGGCGTCAAATGTTTCCACCGCCTAGAATCAAACCCCGGGGGCCCCTCCGTTTTGAAGGGGGCTTCACCCACCAGGCCCCCGGGGCCCCCCCACAGTTTACACAAGTTGTAAAAAACAAATTTTTCCCAATAGCGAAAAACTACAAAAACACCCTTAAATTCTAAAAAATTTTAATAGCTTTTTCCCTCTAAGATAAGGAAGAAAAAACCGGGCATTTTTAAGACTTTTGGAAAATTAAAAAAAACCCCTTCCGGGACGGGCCCTTATAGGGGGTTTTAAAGTCGGGTCGATAAATTTGTTTCACTTTTCCCTAAAACTCTCTTAAAAAATTTGCGCTGGATCAAAGGAAGGGGAAAGGGGGGGGGGGAAAAAAGGGGAAACGATTTTCTTTCTAATAAAGGGGGAAAAACCCTTTTAAATTTTTCCCACTCAAGAGAAAATCCCATTTTTTTAAATGACCTTTTAAGCAAACAGTAATCAAGAAAAAAAAGAAGTATGACTTGAAAAAAAAGAAGCTGAATAAGAAAGCGGTTCTGGTTTTTTTAAACCTGTCACACAACAAAAAATCCGGCATTTTTTTTGCCACCATCTTTTTAATATTAAGGGGGAAAGGTCCCCAAAATTGTGTGATGTGTCTTTCCCGGAAAAAACTCTGGGGAAAAAAGAGATACTGACGGGCCCAGAGAGAGAGACAGAACAGAGACAAAACAGACAAAAGGCCCGTCAGAAAGACAACACAGCCGGGGCTTTTAAGGGCCCTTTTTTAAAAATTTTGGGCTCATAGTGTTTGGTCCAGATTCCTTTGGTCATCAATAATCAACCCATAAACCCTTGGCCCAAAAACCCAATTTTTCCTGGGACTCCAAGGAACTATCCCCCAAAAACTCCATTAAACCCATACACTAAACAGGGGCTCCCTTTTGTCAAAACATAGTAACAAATGAAGCACAAAACCATGAATGATTCATAATTTTATGTTTTTAAATGCTGGGAATGTGTTTTTAAACCAAATTGTTTTACCTGGAGAAATAAAAAAAATTTGGGGATAATCTTTAAATGTCTACCGCACAGGGCAGGCTAACAGGGGGGAAAAGAAATACTCAAAAACAAACATTTTGTCCCCATTTTATTACCTTTGAAATGAGACCAAAATAAACCACCCAAAAAAAAAGGTAAAAAACCCAGAGTAAAGGGAAATTAAATGCAAGTTTTTTAAATTGAATTTTAAGTCTAACAAAAAAAAGAAAGGAATATCAAAATTTTTTAAGAAGCAATTTGAAGAAACCCAAAATTTGGGTAGCAGACGTATTTAAATATATTGCGGGAAAGTTAAGGATTTTTTGAATATATATTTGGGGGTTTGAGCGGGAGGGCCCTTTTCTTGAAGGAGCGGCCCATAGGCGACTGCGGGGTTTTTTCCCGAAAACCAGCCCCGCTTTTTTGGGGACAAAAGGCCACTGGGGGAACACGTTTTCTTTTGAACTTCTTTTCCAACCCTGCAAAACGGGGGTTGGGTTTCCCCGAACTAGTAATCAGGGGCAAATGCCCAGGGATCAAACATTTCTGTGGAAACCAAAATTTCCCTTGGAGTCTTTTGAAATCATCCTTGCTTTCTGTTTCAGTGACAGAAAACTTCTTCCTGGGTGGTTCACATCAGAAAGCAGATTTTCTGTCACTGTCAGGGGCACCTCCTCCAAAGAGTATAAAAAAAAGGCAAAAGCGAATTTAAAAGATTTCTTCGGGTTCTTCAGTTTCTTTAAAAAAGCTAAAAAGGAACCCAAGTTTTTAAACCCATAATTGGGGGCCCTTTGTTCATAAACTCTAAAACTTGGGCGTTTTGAAACCCTTTTCAGTCCAAAATTTAAAATCAAAGCTAATGACGCACAAAGAGAGGGGGTGAGCAACTATTTTTTCTTCAAAATTTTAAATAATGTCGATTTGGGCCAAAAATGCGTTCATGCTTCCAGTCCCGTGCTGCCAGAAATTTCCCCCTTTTACTAACTTTATAGGGACTTAATGATAGGTACGAATGACCACAATATTGAGTGGGGGGTCCCCCACCAAAAATTTTGAACGCCCTTCCTCAGGAATGAAGAATCAGTACCCAAGGGTCGTGAACCCCCCTTCCCCCTTTGTAATAAATTTTCCTTCTGTGTCATGGCCTGGTTCCCATCACCCAAACCGGAAGTGTATAGATCAACAAAGTTAAAACCCGGGGGCCCTAGGAAAAACCAAGGTACCCGAAAGAGTTCTTTCTTTAGTTTTGTTATCAGTTATAATAAAAAATTTTTTCATAGAAATTTTTGGGGTTTTAAAATTTTTTTGCATTTTTTTTTTTTTGGGAAAAGGGGATTACATAAAAAAACCGAGAAACCCCTGTTTTCTATTTGCAAAAGGGGAAAAGTGGGCTGTCGAATTGGAAAAAAAATTTTCAATGGCTGCTTTTTTTAAATATATATTTTACATCTGTGCTTCTCTTTAATCTATATATTTTTCATAAGTGTAAATTTTCAGTTTATAAACCCTCAAACTAACTCCCTCTTTAGGTTACAATGTTTAGTTTTGGAAAAGGGATGCCCCGGGGACGGGGCAGCTAAAAAAAATGGATTTATATTAAGGGTTTGGAGAATTTCCTACAATAGTTTTAAAAGAAACAAAATGGGAATTAATTTTGACATTTTGTTTAATTTGGTAATTTACTTTCGGTGAATATTTAAAACGGGGAAAGGGTTTTGACTCTTGTAAAGCTTATTAAAAGTTTTTGCTTTCCTTTTGTGCTATTTTTAAATTTTTATTCTTCCGGAAATTGAGTACTTTTTAAACCCAAAAGGAAATTTGGAAAAATTAATTTAAAATTTTTTTCCCGGGAAAAAAAAGAACCCCAAAAACAATGGGAAAAGGGGCATTCTCCTTTTAAAAGGGGCAGCCCCAAGCAAAGGAACCCTTTTAAGGGTCCCCGGACAGAATAAATTTAAAAGCCGCTGCAAAGTAGTGAAATAAAATCGCCCAAGGAAAACACTGGGAAAACTATTGGGAAAGGGGAAACATCCTAGAAATAAGTCCCTTTCCCCGTTTTTTTTTGAAAAAATTTCCCTTCCCGGGGATTTGGTTAAATAATAATAATAATAATAATAATAATATCTTTTTTTACTACAAGTACAAAGAAAAAAAGGTATAAGTCTAGCTGACATCAATGAAAATACTACATTTTAAAATCCCTTTTTATGCTCCGCATTTCGGGCAAATAGGTCCTTTTTTTCCCAGGATTCGAAACCCCCAAACCCTCGAAATTTAAAACCCAGGTACCCATTTTTCTGATTGGGGGAACATCGACAACAGTGGGAAAAAAACACGTTGGGAAAGTTTCTAAATCTGGCGGGAATATAACCCAGCCCTCCCATTGTACAAATATAACTTCCAGGGACTTTTTAAAGGCTTATCTTATTGGACTGGCCCCGAGTTTTGCTGTTTGAGATCACCTAAGGAAGACTTAAAATATCCCTCAATTAAAAAAAAAAAACAACAACGCTTTTAAAAAAAGTTTTTTTTTTTCAATGGCTTACCAAACATACCAAACTTTTGGTCGTAGAAAGCGGACATCTGACTTTTTACCTGCCAAGTCCCAAGCCAAAACACAGCATTTAAGTTCGCTGTGTTTCTGTTCATACCTAAAATCTTAAAGAATTACTAGAACAAAAATTTAAAAATCCCTTTTAGGAAAGAACCCTTTGTTTGGAAATTACCACGGAAAGGGGATCTTCAGCGCCCACCCCCAGAAAAAAGTTACGAGCAAAATGAAAACCCAAAAATTAAAACAAACTGGGAAAGTGACGGGGCTAACAGAAATTGAGAAACCCCTTTTTTAAATGGTCCCTTTTTGGGGGCCCAAAGGTAAAACCAGTTTTCTCCAGGAAAAAGATTTTTTTTCATCAAAGATGAGGCCCGCGCGTTTTAATTTTAACATAGAGGATGCTCCTACCTACCTTTGGGGTGTTTTCCAAAACCCGCCTGAAGGGTGCCCCAACTTACCCGGAGGGGTTCCCCCTACCTACCCGAAGGGTTCTCCCCACCTACCTTAAGGGGGCTCCTACCTACCTGGAGGGGTTTTCCCCCTAAAAAGGGAGGTTCTACCTAAATGGAAAGGTTCTCCAAACCCACCTGAAGGGACGCCTACCTACCTGGAAGGAGCGCCTACCTACCCGGGGGGCCCAAAAATACCTTTGGGGGGTGCTCCAACCTACCCCGGAGGGTGCTCCCCAAACCCACCTGGGAGGTGCTCCAACCTAAACCCAGGGTGGGTCCCCAAAAAACCTTTTAGGGTCCCAACCTACCGGGGGGGCTTTCCCAACCTACCTGGAGGGTGCTTTCCTTTCCTACTTTGGTGTGTAAAAAAGAGAGGGAGACTACTTTCCCCCCAAAAGAAAGGGCTTTGACAAGGGGTGTGTAATGTCACCATGGTTGTTTAATAATTTAAAATGGAGTTTTAAAAGAAGTAATAGGGAGGGTGTTGGTGAAGGGTGGGGTTTTAAAATTTTGGGGAAAACAAATACGAAATGGGGGTTGACAAAAGTTACTTTTTTAAACCCGTTGGGGTTACCCTTTTTTTGGGGGGGGAAAAGGGGATTCTAAAGAAAAGTTGGGAAAGGTTAGTGGAGGGGAAAGCAAAGGTAGAAAGTTTTAAATTGAACATAGATAAGAAAAAAAGGGGATGAGGGGATCAAAAAGAAAATTTTAAAAAAAGACAAATTAATATCACATTGGAGAGAGGGAGTATTTGAAGAAGTAAATGTTTTTCAGATATTTGGTTTAGTTGACTTTCAGCGGGTGGTTAAAAAGGATGACTTATCCATGAATTGAAGAAGAAAAAAAAAGGGATGATTTTTTTGAGGTATCTGTGGAGACAAAAAAAAACTTATCCCCGGAGGCAAAGAAGGGGAAAGTACCAAAAAATATGGGACCAATTCTCTTATATGGATGTGAAGCCCTTTGGGGCGCAAACGGGGGCCCGGGGAAGAGGCACTGGAGCAGGCAGAAGCTTGCCTTTAAAGGGGGGTGTAAAAAATTATACAGAAATTCGGAGTGTGGAAAAAAAAGGTGTGGAGTACCAAAAGAATTTATTTAAAAGGGGGAAGAAGGGTTATTGAGGTTTGGGTTTTGGGCATTTAGAAAAAAATAGACCAAAATAAATAAAATTTTGGGGAGCGTATAAAACTGGATGGGAAAGGAAGGGGGGGTAGGGTCGTCCTCGAAAGGGTTTGGGGGGAGGGGGAAAAGGAGGGTTTTTTTTTGGGGAGGGGGGGTTGGGCTCCACAACTATGGGGTGACGTGTTAGAAAGGATGAATGGAGACGAATTGGGTTTTTTGGGGCCCCGACGATGTTGGGGGTGACAGGGAATATTTTGTGAAGGGATTTAAAAAACCGGTTATTTTTATTAGTCGGACTTGAGTCCTGGAAATTTAAATACAATCCTTTACTTTAAAAGGGGGTTTTTGGGGGTTTTTGGCATTTGGGGGGCCCTCTAAACTGTTTGATCTGAGCACCTCTGCAAACACAGTGATTATGTTTTGAGTGAAAAATAGGGTTTAATGTGAGAAAAATATTTCTTATGGGGATTTTTTTTTCTTTTTGGGTCGCCCTGCCCCCGGGGGGGAGACGACCGATATGTTGAAAAAAAAAAAATTAAGTGTAAAGTGTTTATTTCATATCTGTGTATAACGGTTTTATATGTTTTTCAAAAATTTGGAAAAAACGATCTTAAATGTTTTTTGGGAAACCCTAACGGAAGTTTCAAATAATCTTACTTTTTCTTTTTTTTTTTTAGATTTCCCAAAAGCTAACTGCAATCAAATTGGGTGAAAAATTTTTTTTCATGTTTTTGAAAACAATGTTTTTTTTCCCTGTTGAAATGAAAGTCGTAGAAATTTTTTAAAATTTAACCTTTTAGTTTAAAAAAAAAAAAAATAACCAATTGTGCTAAAAAAATGTTTTAAAGGGGGGGCCCCCTTCAAATCCATGGGCAAAGCCCTCCAAAAATTTTTAAACTCGTGAAACAACCCTCCAAAGGATCGATCAAATTGGAACCGACATCCGCATGAACAAGATACATGATCTGTGTTAAGTAAGGCAACAGCAGCACCTCTCCGCTCCATGGGATATTACTCCATTCCAAACTACCATTCCTCCATTTCCCCCCAAAATACTTCTTCAATCACACCCAAAGCTTCGCCTTGAAGCCAAACATGATGCCTTAAGGTGTATTGATAACTTAGTCATACAGCACACTCTTACACAAATTATATTCGTTGATGGTTCTGTTCACCAGTCCACTGGTGCAGCTGTTAGTGCTGCTGTTGTCGTACAGAGTGATGGCTCTCATAAAGAAATTGGAGCACGCATCAATAACTGGGCCTCTACCTTTCAAACAGAACTGTTTGCCATACTCCTTGCACTGAAATGTGTCCATGTATCTAAGGTTGACACTTCAATTGTAACTGATTCTCTGTCATCCATAAATGCTCTCAACTCATTAAGTATAAATTGTGGTATGCTTGTGTCAGAAGCCAGACACAGTCATGGTAGGATAGTGGACAGTGGAGTCAGAGAGCACATGCTGTGGATTCCATCTCAAATTGGTCTTCAGATGTATGACAGAACTGATAAACTGGCTAAGCTGTATGCTTTCAAAGAGTGGGTAGATTAAAATCTTGGCTCGCCAGTTAGCAGTTTGAGAACAATAATACGAAAAAAACTTCAACTGAATTTTACTGACTTAAGACTCTGGGAGATTGACACAATTCAGTCCATCTATCATCATTCTATCATGCAGGAGCCACATGTCTATGGTGCATCCAACAAAATAAGCAGACTCTTGGATGTAACTACCGCCCGGTTCCGGCTGGGTTACAAGAATCTTTGGCAGGTTAAATCACCACCACCAGATGTAGACCAAACGAAATATCTCACCCTGCGTCATTATGTACTGGAGTGTGATTAAATTAATGAATTCAGAGAAAACTCGCTCAGAAATGTTCAAGATATGTCAAAATATTTTATTCACAGTGGTACATTACAGACCATTCTGGAAAAATACTCTGATATGCACTCTGTAAATAAAGCATTACCACGTGTGTGTGTGTGTGTGTGTGTGTGTGTGTGTGTGTGTGTGTGTGTGTGTTGTGGTGTGTGTGTGTGTGTGTACTCACCTAGTTGAGGTTGCGGGGGTCGAGTCCGAGCTCCTGGCCCCGCCTCTTCACTGATCGCTACTAGGTCACTCTCCCTGAGCCGTGAGCTTTATCATACCTCTGCTTAAAGCTATGTATGGATCCTGCCTCCACTACATCGCTTCCCAAACTATTCCACTTACTGACTACTCTGTGGCTGAAGAAATACTTCCTAACATCCCTGTGATTCATCTGTGTCTTCAGCTTCCAACTGTGTCCCTTTGTTACTGTGTCCAATCTCTGGAACATCTGTCTTTGTCCACCTTGTCAATTCCTCTCAGTATTTTGTATGTCGTTATCATGTCCCCCCTATCTCTCCTGTCCTCCACTGTCGTCAGGTTGATTTCCCTTAACCTCTCCTCGTAGGACATACCTCTTAGCTCTGGGACTAGTCTTGTTGCAAACCTTTGCACTTTCTCTAGTTTCTTCACGTGCTCGGCTAGGTGTGGGTTCCAAACTGGTGCCGCATACTCCAATATGGGCCTAACATACACGGTGTACAGGGCCCCTAAAATGTTTCCTTTTTAAGTGTCGGAATGCTGTTCTGAGGTTTTAGGCGCCTATGCTGCGCAGTTTTGGTTGATGTGCGCTTCAGGAGATGTGCTGGTGTTTATACCCCAAGATCTTTTTCCAGAGTGAGGTTGTATCTCAGATCCCCTAGCTGTACTCCTTTGCGTTTTTTGCCCTTCCCAATCTTCAGACTTTGCACTTGGGGGGGGATTAAACTCCAGGGACCCAATTGTGGACCAGGTCTGCACCCTGCCAGACCCCTTTGTATTCTGCCGGTCTTCGATCGAGTGAATTCGATGAATCGAGTGTGTGTGTGTTGTGTGTGGGTTGTGTGTGTGTGTGTTGTGTGTGTGTGTGGTGTGTGTGTGTGTTTTGTGTGTGGCGTTGTGTGCTTGTTTGCGTGTGTTTTTGTTACCAACATGCATAGTGCGTCCTGTGTATGTACCTCGTTTTGTGTTTTGTTGAACTCCCTATTTATTGTGGTTTTTGTGTGTGTTGTACGTGGTGTGTGTGTGTGTGGGGGGTGTGGTGTGGTGGTGTGGGGGGTTGTGTTGTGTGTTGTGTGTGTGTCCCAAAAAAAAAATTTTTTGCACTAAAAAACTCATTACGATGTGACCGGGTGGGGATGTGTAATTGCTCTTTTAATTTTATAATTTGTTCATGACTGAAACCCACTTTAAAAACTAAGAAAATTTTTACTTAATGATTCATTACTTTTGTAACTTGGAATTATTCCCTTTTTGTCCCTTTGTTCAGCTTCAGAATTTTGGGGGCCCCAGTCCCTGGACCCTTTATGTACCTCTTTTGATCCCATGCACACGAGGGGAATGGGAGTGAAATCGGCGGGTGTTCCGTAGACTTTATACGTTTCTCCTTAAATTTAACATTTTTCCCCTGATGTCATTACGTTTTCTAGGGTTTACTGCAGTTTTAAACGATCGCAAAAATTTGGGAAATTATTATTCTTTATGTAACGTTTAACCTGATTGATCCTAATTAAATCCAGTTAAGCGCAAATAACGGATTAAAAAATGTGAAGAGGAACAAGCCCGCAGTGCGACGAACTGCTTTTACCCCAGACAAACAGTATCTGTATTCTTTCTCCCAAAGAATCTTCAAATTTTGTTACTGTCTTGCTTATAATTTACATGTTTGCATATTTCTAAATTTTTTACATTTGTAAGTAAAAAATTTGTTAATTTTTGAAAAATATTCTTCCGTAAATCTGTTTTTTAAATTTGGATATTTTTATGAGAACCATCACCGACAAATAATCTCACGTTTATGAAGCAAAGTCACCCCCTGGAGCTTTTGGGGGTTGGTTTCCCCCCATAAAAGTTCTAAAATAAATGTTGGTGGAAGTTGTTCCCTCGATAAATTTCCACCATGAAAGTTTTGCGGGTAGTTTCAGACACAAAAGTTCCATTAGGGAAACGACACAAAAATTTCATTAGGCTGTGATTATTTTTTTTCCATTTAATGTAGTAAAAACAGGTTTCTGTTGCTTTTAAAAAACTTTTTCCCAAACTTAATCATGTCCCTTTGTGAACACCGGAAAGCCCTGTTCCCTAGATAAACCAAAAATTTAAAGTACCTCAGGTTTCCGCCATGAGTTGGGGAAACTTTAACAGTTTTTAAATAAAGAGTGTCAAAAGTGTTTAAAAAACATTTTTCAGATTGTTTAAAAAACGTGTTCAGAGTGTTTAAATAACGTTTGGGAGTGTTTAAAAAAGTGTTCAGAGCGCTAAATAACATGGTCAAATTTTTTAAAAAACCAGTTTTATTTAAGTTAGTTAATATTTTATTGTGCCCCCTACCCTCCTGTGGGCGGTAGTCAAAAGATTACAGGGGTTTACATAATTGGTCCGGGACTGGACTCGAAAGTTCTGTAGCGAGAAATTTACGGGAGGTGATGCCCCTCACAATTACAAAGGTAATGAATCACAATTTTAAAAGGTAATGAACCCCGGGTAGGTCGGGTAAAATCATGACAAGTTACAAAGGTATTTACAGATTAAGAGGTATGTAATGGGTCCAGGGAGGGGGGCCCCCAAAAAAAAAAGGGTAAGAATCCTGTAAGAATGGTTACTTACGTTTATACATGGCTACAATCATGAAAAAATTTATAGGTACTGAGCAATTCACACTTCCACACCCGGTCACAACTGTAATGAGTTATTGGTGCAAATATTGATTTTTGGTCACACACACACAACCACACACACACACACACAACACACACACACACACACACACCACACACACACCCCAAACAAAAACACACACACCCAACAACACACACACACACACACACCACACACCAACACCACACACACACACACAAACGTGGAAATGTTTTATTTACAGCTAGCAAATTCGGGGTATTTCTCCAGAATGATCTGTAAAATACCCATGTGGATAAAATCTTTGCCTTTTTCTTAAAAACATTTCTGAGTGATTGTCTCTAAATTTTTAAATTTTTTTATCGCACCAGTACTAATGAGCAAGGTGTGACAATAGTCCATTGACAAAGTTTACATTTGTTTGGTTACTTTTGGTGGGGGTGATTTAACCGCCATAGATACTTGTAACCCAGCCGGGACCGGGCGGTAGTTACATCAAAGTCTTTTATTTTGTTGGATGCACCTAGCATGTGGCCCTCCTGCATGATAGAATGATGATAGAGGACTGAGGGTGTCAATTTTCCCTATCTTAAGTCAATAAAATTCTTTTGAATTTTTTTTTCGTTATTGCCTAAAACTACTCCTGAAAAAGCCAAGATTGTAATCTACTCCCTTTTTTGAAAGCATACAGCTTAGCCTTTTTATCTTATATCATGCATCTGAGCCCAAATTTGGGATAAATCCCAGCTTTAATTTGATCCACTGTCCAAATCTTACGTACCTGTGTCGGCTTTGACAAAAGCATGCCAAATTTTATGCTTAATGATTGAGGCATTTAGGGATGACAGAGAATCATTACAATTAAACTGTAAATCTTGATACATATATGCATTTCAGTGAAGGGGAGTTGGAAACTTTTTTGTTGAAGGGAGGGCCCCAATTATTGTGGTGCTCCAATTTTTTTAAAAGGACCCATACCTGACGACAACAGCAGCCCCAGCTGCACCATGGATTGGTAAACGAACCATAACGTAAAAAATTTTGGGAAATGGGCTGTTGACTAAGTTTCAATACAGCTTAAGGCATCATGTTTGGTTCAAGGCGAATTTTTGGGTTTGTGTTTTTAATCATATTTTGGGGGGAAAGGAGGAATGGTGTTTGGAATGGGGTCTGCCCCCATAGAACGGAGAAATCCGCTGTTGCCTTATTTGAGATGTCATGTTCTGATTCATGCAGAGGTCTTTCAGTTTTTTTCAATCCTCTGGAGGAGGTTCCCCCGTGCTGAGGAAAGTTTGGAGGGTTTCTGTCAGGGGTTTGAAGGGCTTGCCTGAGAAATTTTAACCCCAATTAGGATTTTCTTTCAGTAACAATATTTTCTATTTGGGGAATATCAAGTTCTTTTGCATATTTAAAATTTTGGCATACGAGGGCACCCTAAAATGACCTCATTGCTTGTTCTACCATTTTTTTTAGCATCCAAGCCCCCCGTCAGAACAAAGGCAAGTAGTGGCGCAGCATAATAAACCAATCACCTAATAAAAGCAAGATACATCTTTTTCACAATTTTAACATTAGCCCTACCTGGGTAAAACCCAGCCACAACTCTAAGTGCTCTCAGTCTTTCTTTGTATTGGCGAAAAATTCGTTACAACGGGCCCAAAGTAGGGGAACCTCAAACCCTAGATATCAACCCCGGGTCCTGAACGGACGCTAGTTCATGTAAGAATTTTTTTGGGTGTTGGGAATCCGAGGTTTAAATCATTATACATCGCAAAACTAATCTAAATGATGGGGCTACTAAGCATGCATTAAGAAAGGGCATTATCAGAAATTAAAGTGTGGGACTGAGCACACCCCCCTGGGGGTTTTCCTAATTCAAATTTTTTAGTCACACTTCTATGTTCTGAAAAAACACAGACGCTTTCGTTGGAAGGTAGGTTTTAATCCAGGGGAGAAGCCTCTCCAACACCCATTTTGGCGGTTCCCACTAATGATTACATGTGGGTTTGGCTAATAAAAACGGATTAAGGGTCAAGGAAAGTGTGTTGAAGTCAGTGGCAGGGGAGAAAGGGGGCTAGAAATGATACACTCTTCCATGCATGAAACCATGCAACCGGGGAGCAAAAATTGTTTGATTCTGTACTAAAGACGATTAAGAATCTTTCTCTCAAATGTTTTACAAAAGGGGTAAAAGAATTGAGCAAAATGCATTTTGTTGATTGGGCTTGGGAATTGGAATGAGAGGCTTTTGGTCCAAATTGATGGGTCCCCATTTAAATTTGCTCATGTTTTTAAAAATTAAAAGTAATGGTTACCTTGTATCGACACAGAAATTGGTATGTTTAAGTAATACCATCCTACCAGGCGAGTGGAGTTGCCCTTAGTTAGTGTGCATAAAAGTTATAATTATAAAAGGGAAATGCTGCAGTCATCTTCCTTGTTGAATAAAGCAAAAAAGTCTCTCCTTGCTCATATTTGTCATTTAATTTCGCCTGTGTGGCAGGGGAAGATTTCATAGCTAGATGTACACCCCAAGACTGACTAACTCATTCGCCCGGCAAAGTGGGGGTGTGAGCATTAAGCCCTTTGACAAATTTTCCATCTGTTTCCCGCAGTTCTGTCATACGACTCTGGCAGCAGCAAAGGGCATTTTGGGGAAGGGCCCAGCTTTCAGGGGTACGAGTTGTTTAGGCTAGGCCTAGTCTGCGAGCATACGTTTCAGTGTACGAAGTGGGGTTTTGAAGAAGGAAAGATTATTATGGAAGTTTGTTGGGTTTAGAGTACCAAGAGGTTTCAGTGGCGCTCCAAGTAGTTCTAAATATGCTCAAAAGGTCATGTTAAAGGGTTTCAACAGGGGAAACATTCATAGGAATTATACCATCAGTTACATGTGCAAAAAAGTCCCATGTGATCGGGGGGAACTTTAAAAAGTTTCCGCTTAAAAATCCTACGGGAAGGATAGTATTACCAATTCAGTGAGGTTTTTTCCTGGGGAAATGATCGACGCATATCTGTTACAATGGAAGACTCACAGATGGCAAAAGTAATGTTGAACCCAGACCAGATCAAGGACGCCTCCATAGATATTGTGGGTTCAAGGTCACCTACAATTTACTTATCAGGGACTGTTTAAGAGTGACAACAGTTGATTCCCATTACGTTCCCCAAAATGTGAGAATGCTTTTGTGTCTGCATTATAATCCCCAATTTAAAAGAGTAGGTTCAAACTGAGACAAGTTGGGAGCTCCAAGTAATTAAATTATCAGCGGAGCATACAAGTTAAATATGTTGAGAGCAGAGTTCCCAATATAAACCCTAACACCGGGGGTATTGTAGCCCCTCTGTTTTCTTAGTGCAAAAGTTGAGGGGGGGACGTGATTTTTTTAATTATAGACACAAGGTTAGTAGTTTTGAGGTTTATGCAAAAAAATGAGGGAAATTTGGGGGGTTTGGGATTTTTCGGGGACTCACCCCTTTTGGGAGAACACAAATCAATGGGTCGTGGTTACTTATGATGAAGGTCGGGAAGTTTTTTCAAGTGATAAAATACCCCTATATAGAAATTTTTTTCGAGTTTGTCCATTAAGTAGTCGGGATCTTGTTGAGTTTCCACATAATGAAAAAAATTTTCATATAAATAGCAGACCTTTCAGTGTCAACATGTTCCCTGGGCCCTGAGTTTTTTGGGGACTTCCAGTTGTAAGGCCTCGTGGGGTTTTTTTACAAAAGAGCCGACGCTGTTATGTGTGAATGTTATAGGGGGGGGGGCACCACCACCACATTTCCTCCCATTAAAATTCCGCATCACTAACCCAACAAACACCCTACCAACATTGGGTTTATTACATTTTCAAAAAGTATTGTATCAACAATAACGTCAATTTTGGGTTTAACCTCATCACCTCAGCACCACCACTTATATTTCGCTCATACTATTTTCTAACATCATAGACACCTTTCCTTCATTTGATCTCACGTAGTTATCAACACAAGTATTGTATTCGTCTAAATTTTAATTATGGACCCACCCTCCCCCCCCCTTGTTCAGCAGCCTTAACTTTTTCACAAATTTTACAATCTTGTTATTTGGGACCTTTTCACATCTTTTTTGTGTGCTCAAGTTGTTTTTCAGGAAAAATTTTTTGGGGTTTTTTCCCGTTCCCTTATGCGCGACTAGGTTGTATACCACAGGAGCAAAACTTGGAACATCTGGGGGAGTGAAGTCCCGGTCACTGAGCTGTTGGTTGACTGTCGCTGACTCCAGGGTGGTATTGACAGCCGACGTGATGGAGGTCTGTTGACTGCCCCCAGGGAGGGGCCAACCCCCCTTGTCTGAGGGCAGGCATGGCCCGTTTCAGACCCAAATACCTGGGAGTCCCGGGGGGGTCATAATGGGGGTACAGGTGAGGTGCGGGTTTGGGTGTGATGTGGGCAGCCCCCACACTGCAGTCAGTTGATGCTGGACTCCTGAGGTCTTACAATTGTACATTTTTTAGAACGTCTGTTGAGTTTGATAATATATAAACCCGTTCAGAAGGATGAGCGTTGGCACCAATGCACACCAGTGTGACTTAGCGGGATTTCCTGGCAATGTGACCCCAGCGTTTACACTTATAACATGACGTTGAGAAGGTCTGTAAATGCAGGTAAAAAGGTCTGTTGAGGGCTGCCTGGGGGTGATATAGCGTGGCAGAGTCCCCCGCCCGTCCACTCAGTAATATAGACCGTTGGAAAATCATCGAGGGCTTGCAACTTTCTTGCGCCCCAAAATTTGGGGTTCAAGTGCTTGTTGACGTTTTAATGAAATAAGCATTTTTGGTGCCCCTTGGGGGGGGAGCTCGGATTTGATTTTGGCTATTCGTGGTGAGAATTTTTTTCTATAATTGAATCATTTGGCACAAATACGTAGTTATCCCCACAGTGGAGAAATTGATCGTTTTTTTCATGATTGTCTACACTAGCTTCGAAAAAAAGTTACACTTGGGCTCTTGTCGTGTTGTTTGGGAAATCTAAACCCGACAGCTTTGGGAGGGTGGCGCCCACTGTATTGTTTGCAGCAGGGTTTTTTGGAAGCCTCGTTCCCTTTTTCCGGGCCCGTTACTAAAATATTTTCAAATCTGCCTTCACCATCATTACGTCAACAACATCAACTATACTATAGCTGACAGGGGGTTTCCCAAAGGCGATGGGTTAAGGATACCGGTGAAAAGAAGGGCAAGGGAAAGGGGTATTCACCTCGCTAGACAGGGGAAAATGGGTTTTAGTGGCCCGCGGGGGGCCGTGATATTTTCAAGGTCATTCACCTGGCCACAGTATTTTCGAGAGTTTTTTAACACTGCACTACTCGTTAATTATTCCAAACCCCGGGGACTTTAAAACAGTAGCACACGTGAATTGGAATGACAGACAAATTTTCACTCTGCGGACAAAAAAATCAGCACAAAAATTTTATGTTTAAGATGAACCCTTTACAGTTACAGTTAAAAACCCTCTCCAAAGGAGGGTTCCAGGTACTGCAATGCTCGTTAAATTTTTCTTAACCACTCTTGTTTTTTTCCAACTATGCGCATTCCCCCCAAAACACTCAGTGCATAGAAGAATAACAGTACATCTCCTCAGTTAGAGTTTAAAACCATTTGTAAAGTGGCACGTCGGATTATTGGCAGGCCTCAGTCAGGTCTGGATCACCAACTCACGCAGGGGGGGAGATTCCCTATTTTAGGTAGGGAAGGCGACTGCTGTGCGGAAATCAGTATTCGAATCCCCGCGGACAGCAAAATACGCCTCTACACTAAAAGTTGATAGAGGCGAACGGCTAGTTTAAAAGCAAGGAAGAGGGGTAGCTGATGAGGGCAGAGAGGCATCAAAAGGAACGCTATTTCCAGGTTGCACTAAGTATATCACGAGTCACAAAACCCCTTTAAAAACCCGTGTTCAGAGTGTTTTTAAAAACTAACTCTCAGGGGGGTTCTTTCTGTTTATTTCAAGAACCCATAATGGGATTTTGTTGAGATCAAAATTTTCCCCCTTTTAAAGGACACTAGTAAACCAGGCCTAATACTATTAAAATTTAGTTTAAAATTTATTATTTGTTTAGGTTTTAGAAAAAAAAAAAATTATCTGTTAAACGCCCTAAAAAAAAAATTGGTGAAGGTTTACTTTTTTTAGTTGTTCACAAAACTATGAAACCCAAAAACTTTTTTTTTCAAAAAGCAAATTTATGTGAAATTTGTCTGACTAGGGAAAAGCCCTTCTCCAGCAGATTTAAATTTTATTACCCCTGTAATTTTATCCACATTATTAAATTGGCAAATTGGTAGGAAAAAGCCCAAAGTCCATTAACCCAAACAAAGTCCATTGCCAACACAAAATCCATTTTGACCAGAACAAAATCCATCTGACCAGACCACCTCTAAAATACACCCAAAATAAAATTGGAAGCAATAAGAGAAACATTCACTTGGTCTTTAAAAAAAAATCAATGTCACAAAGAAATGGAACCTTCCCGGAACAAAACACTTGTACTAAAAATTTTACAAAAAGGTACAATACCCTTTACTGGAACAATACACAAAAAAGGACCGAAACGCGTGAATCCTCATTTTTTGCGGGTTATTTGTGCTGATTAAAAAATTTGAAGCGACAATAAGAGGCGTTTTCCAATTTTTTTTTTTTTTTAACACATGGCCATTTCCCCCCAAGGCAGGGTGGCCCCAAAAAAAAAAACTTTCACCCTCATTCACTCCATCACTGTCTTGCCAAAGGGTGCTTTACACACGTTTTTAAAATGCAACATTAACACCCCTCCTTTAATGAGGCACTGTCTTCCCATCTCCAGGATCAAGTCCGGCTGCCGGGTTTCCCCGAATCCTTCATAAATGTTACTTTGCTCACATATAAAAGCACGTCAAGTTTAAAAACCATTTGTCTCCCTTTATCCCCATCAACCGCTCAAAGCAGCCTGCTGGAAATCCCAAACCCCTCGCACACAAAACCTCCTTTTCCCCCCTCCCCCCAAACCTTTTTTAGGCCCGGGGCCCTACCCCCTTCCCTTCCCCTACAGATGATACACTCTTGAAGTTTTGTTTCCCCCCATTCTCTCTACATGTCCAACCACCTCAAAAACCCTTTCCCCAGCCCCGTGGACAACAGTTTTGGGAATCCCGCCCCTCCTCCCAACTTCCAAAACGAATTTTCCCGCATTATATTCACACCCCAATTGCCCTCAGACATGACATCTCACTGCTCCAGCCTTCTCCCGCTGCAACATTCTCACCCCTGTTCACACCCATTAAGAGCGTTGGTAAAACTATACTCTCTACATTCCCCCCCTTTGCCTCCAAAAAGGCAAAGTTCTTTGTCCCCCACAGATCCTAAGTGCCCACTCACCTTTTTCCCTTCAATTTATAATTCACCCATCTTTCATGGGCCCACGCTGACACGTCCACTCCCAAATACTGAATACGTTCACCTCCTCCTACTCTCCCCTCCAAAATTTATATTAATCTTTCATCACCTAATCTTTTTGTTATCCTCAAACCCTTTCTCTTTTCCCGTATTCACCTTTAATTTTTTCTTTTTCACACCCTACCAAATTATCCACCAATCTCTGCAACTTTCTTTTAGAATCTCCCAAGAGCACAGTGTCCCCAGCAAAGAGCAGTGTGACAACTCCCACTTTGTGTGTATTCTTTATCTTTTTAACTCCACGCCTTTGCAAAACCCTCGCATTTATTTCTCTTACAACCCCATCTATAAAAATATTAAAAACCACGGTGACATCCACATCCCTTTTCTAAGGCCTATTTAATGGGGAAAAAATTTCCCCTTTTCCCAATACCTTTTAAATTGAGCCTCCTTTCCTCGTAAAAACTTTCACTGCTTTCAGAAAACCCACCCCCTACACTTTCACTTGCAACATCTGCCACATTGCCCCCCCATCCACCCCTGGCAACGCCTTTTCCCAAAAACCTTTTAAGCCCCAAAAAACCTCTTTAGCCTATCTAAATACTGTTCACTTTATGTTTCACTGTAAACATGGTTCTCCAATTAGTTTCCCCTTTTAACTTATTTTTGTTGTTAAGTTTTACAGGTAGACAGTCGTTTGTGCAGGAATCATCCTTCTCATAGCAGCATCGTGTTAAATTGTGAAGGGAACACAAAAAAAAAATTCTCACATTGTTGACTGGAAAAAACTTACACAAATTTTTTACCATAATGAGTCAATAACAAGATGAACTTTCCATCGAGAAAAACTCAGGCCTAAAATTTGAAAGGGGATCAAAAAAGACGCCTTCAGTTACAGCAGGAAATCTCTTGATTCCAATGTTTCTAAAATTTGCTATTACTGAGGGATAATGAAAGTTTAAAAACCCCTCGGAAGAAGCTTTCTCAATACACAAATAAACCCGCCATAGAAAAAGGAGCTTTCGGGCGAGTTTCGGTCGTTTCTTGCTCTCCTCGTGGGCACCCAGTCCTTGCAGTGTCCCCTTTCTTTGTATTTGACTGGCTTTCCCCACCCTTACTTCCCCTTATTTCTTCCCCTTTCCGCCATTTCTACTACCCCCTTCTACCCCTACTGCCCCCTACTACTGCCACTACTACTACTACTGCTACTACACACTACCCTCAAACTACTACTTACTACTTTACCACACTACTTTCACCACTACCCCCTTTTTCCCTTCTTATTACCCCTCCTGCTCTATTTTCGTTTGTGTGCTTTGTAAAGGTCCCAGTCGGACCCAAAAGTCGTCGTAAGCTCCTCCATTTATGGCGGGGAAAATTTTTGTATCGTTCCAATCGCGTATTGTGTTTTTTTTTATTATTTTGTTTGGGTTTCTCAAGTTGGTCTATAGAATCAAAACGGGAATTTTTCTTTACAAAATTACCCTGTGTCCGCATGTAATAAAACTTTCAGTGGGTACCCGCATGTACTAATACTTGAATGGGTACCTGCATGTACCCTGGGTACCTGCATGTACCAGTGGGGACCTGCATGTACTAAAACTTGCAAGGGTACCTGCATTACTAATATTGCATAACCTTTACGCACAACAAAACCGAAAAAATTTTTAAAGCCAAATTGGATGATGTTCTCGATTATAAAAATAAATCTTTCTAGGAAGAAAAAATGGGGACTAGACAACCCCTGTCGGTACACCTTCACGTACCAACCACTGTCATAACCCCTTTACGATACCCAAACCCCTGTAGGTACACCTTCACGTACCAACCACGTCAGGTACAACTTCACGATTTCCAACCACTGTCAGGTAACCTTCACGTACCAACCACTGTCAGGGGACACCTTACGATACCAACCCGTCAGGAACCTTCACGATCCAACCACTGTCAGGTACACCTTCACGATACCAACCACTGTCGGTACCCTTTACGAAAACCAACCACTGTCAGGTACACCTTCACAATACCAACCCCTGTCAGGTCACCTTTACGATACCAACCACTGTCAGGACACCTTCACGATACCCAAAATAATAATGATATAATATACCATCGTCATCGATTTATAAACAATTTCCCCTGTGGTTGTTTTTATTATTCCAGTGTTTAAGACCCCTGTAAAAAAAATTTTTACTTCAATGAAGGGAGATTTTCTTTTTTTTTTCAAGATATACTTGACCAAAACGGGGGGA
>NC_069498.1:10653813-10674629 GCF_026875155.1 Cherax quadricarinatus
ACGCGGGCATACAGGCGAAAAAAGTATACTTCTAAAAAAAAACATTTTGTCCCATTTTATTACCTTTAAATGAAACCAAAATGACCACCCAAAAAATAACTACAACAAGTAAGAGGAATTATGCAAGTCTTGATTAAAATTTATGGTCTAACAGAAAAAAAAAGGGAAATATCTAATTTAAGAAGCAACGAAAAAACCATAATTGTAGCAGACTTTTTATATATTGCTAAAATTAAGGAGCTTTAAATAATTTTTGGGGGTTTTGAGCAGGATGGCCTTTCTTAAAGCAGCGGCATAGGGGGCTGCGCGGTTTTCGAACCACGCGTGGTGGGGACATTAAGCCACTGGGAACACGTTTCTTTGAACTCTTTTAACCTGAAAAAGGGGGGTTTTGGGTTCTCGAACTAGTAGATCATGGGCAAATCCCCATAAATTTACTAGTTCTGGGGTAAAAAATTTCTGGATCTTGAAATCACCTTGCTTTCTGATTTCAGTGACAGAATAATTTTTTCCTATGGTTTTACATCAAAAACAGATATTCTGTCACTGGCAGTACCCCTTTCACAAAAACTGTTGTTATTATTGAATATATATGGCTAAACGTGAAAACGTATACAGCCTCGCATACTTCTGCTACTCCTAGCAAAAACCAATGAAAACGTAAGAACCACACATACATTATTTATAAAATTAATAAATAGTACAAATTCACAGTAACAGTGGGTAAAACTAACTATATACTGCACAGGGCGAGTACACCAAACATACCAGCTTATGTCTACTCGGCATGATGCTCACAGATAAACTGACAGTGTGAAATAGGGCAGCCTCAGGAAGTGAGATTGACGCTACTGAGACAGGTCGATCTGGGCTATGAATGACTTTTGTCCTGAAGCCCCATACTTGTCAATACTTTTGGGTATCCACAATTAGCTATTATTTCTTCTATTTTTATACTGTATATTAGTTTTTTGATGTTTATTGTTATTTGGTTTAACTTTAATACTTCTTAGATAGGTTTTTTTTTTTTTAACTTTACAACTTTATATACTAAGACAAAGTAACAATAATCCTCAAACGGGGTACCGCTTGTTTTCTTGATTTTCGGAATTCATACTTTTTTTTGGTCACCCCCATTACCTCCCAAAAATGGTTAAATTTACCCAGGGGATAATTTAACCCCAGTTTGGGAACCATGCTCTAAAACATAGGCGTTTGAACTGCCTCTCAGTCCAAAAGTTGAATACAGCTATGACAGCAAGCAAAGAGAGGAGGTGAGCTACATAGTTTTTATCTAAAGTTTCAATAATGTGATTAGGGTCAAATGCGTTCATGCCTATCTCTGCTGCCGTAGTTAGCTGACATGAAAACTTCACATCATATAACATATATGGCTTCATGATAGTACGATGATCACAATATGTGAGTCGGGGGCGGTCCTCACCAAAAAGTTTGATGACTGTCATCAGGGAATGAAGATCAGTAGCCAAGGGATCGGTATCCCTTCCTCTCGTAAGAATTCCCTTCTGTGATCATGGCCTGGTTCCCAACACCACCGGAATGTTTATACGATCAACAAGTTAATTAACCAGGTCTCCATAGGATCTTCCAAGTGGTACTGGAAGAAGCTCTTTGTTATCAGTTTAATAATTAATATTTTCGATAGAAATTTTTGGGGATTTGGCATTTTTTTTTTGTTGTGAATGGGCATTACTTAAAAAAATTCGTGAGAAGAACCACCTTTCTATTTGCATAAAAGTGTACGATGTGGGCGGTGTATGGATTTTTTCAATGCTGCCTTTATTTAATACTTTTCGTGGGGGGGGGTAACCATCTGTGCTTCTCTTAATTCTGAATATTTACATCTGTGTAATTTACAGATTTTCACATCAATCGTAACTCCGTCTTCAGGTCAAGCTATAGTTTTTAGTTTTGAAAGTAGTCACGGTCACGAGGCAGCTATGAACAATGGATTTATATTAATGTTGGTAGAATTACCTACAATATGTTAAGGTAAAAAACTCAAGTGCAATTAATGTGACATTTATGAGTTTAATTTGTGTATTCACTTTCGGTTAACTATACAAGGGCAAAGGCTTAGACTCTTTGTAGATGCTTAGTAATGTTTGTGCTTTCTTTAGTGCTATTTAATTGTTGATTCTTCCAGGATTGAGTCTTTTACCAAGATGTGAAGAATTCGGAAGTTTATTGAATTGAGTTCCGGAGGAAAAAAAGAACAAATACAATGGGAAGAGGGTGCATCTTCTCCTTCAAGAAGGACAGCACAAGCAAAGGACCTTGAAATTTGGTCCAGGGACAGAAAATTTCAAAAGGCTGCTCATGTAGTGAAAATAAAAATGCCTCAAAGGAATGCACTGTTGACGATAGGAGCAAAAGGGAATCAGTCCTAGTACTAAGTCTTCCTCATTTTCTTTGACAGATTTTTCTTCCGGAATGGGTTTGGTTAAATAATTAATAATCAATAAAATATTACTTGATTTATACAAGTACCTGTACAAGGTCTTACAGTCATAGCTGACTTCAATGACATACTACTATATAGAAAGTCCCTTGTTATGCTCCGCATTTCGGGCCATATTAGGGTCAGTTTTTGTTCCCAGGATGCGACCCACACCAGCGATATTAACACCCAGTACCCATTTTACTGATGGGGAACTTCGACAAAGGTGGGAAGAAAACACGTCGAATGTTTCTACTCTGGCGGAGGGAATATAACCCAGGCCCTTTTTGTACTACTATCACTTCACAGGTACTTATTAATGGCTTATCTATGGGACTGGCTCGATGTCTGCTGTTTAGAGATCACCTAAGGTTGGGACTTAAAATATCCATCATTAATTAAGAAAAACATCAACGCTTAAAGAAGTCTTTCTCAATGGCTACAATTATTACCAAGCTGTGAGTCGTAGGAAGCGGCATCATTGAACTTATACTCGGCTCAAGTCCTCACGTCAATCACAGCATTTAAGTTCGCTGTGTTTTGTTCTACCTAAAGATCTTAAAGAATTACTAGAACAGTTTATAAAGTCTTCTAGGAAGGAGAAACTTCGTTAGGAAATTACACAGAAGAAGCGATCTTCAGCGTCTCCACCAGACAAAAGCTACGAGGCAAACTGAACCAAATATTAAAGATAATCTGGTAAAGTGACGGTAACTAACAGAAAATTGAGTATCCCTTGTTAAATGGTCCCTTTGTGGGGCCAATGGTAAGCCAGTTGCTCCAGGGATTTTCAGGGGAGATTACAAAGACCAGGACTCAAAGATTTCTTTCATCACGATGAGGCAGCGCTGTTTAGTCTACATAGAGGATGCTCCTACCTACTGGAGGGTGTTCCAACCTGCCTGAGGTTGCCCCCAACCTACCTGGGAGGGTCGCCTACCTACCTGAAGGGTTTCTCCTACCTACCTGGAGGGTTCTCCTACCTAAATGGTGGGTTTCTCCTACCTAATGGAGGGTTCTACCTAATGGAGGGTTCTACCTAAATGGGAGGGTTCTCCTACCTACGGAGGGAGCGCCTACCTACCTGGAAGGAGGCGCCCTACCTTCCTGGGTGTGCTCCAACCTACTGGAGGGTGCTCCAACCTTAACCAGGAGGGTGCTCCACCTACATGGAGGGTGCTCCCACCTACCTGGAGGGTGCTCAACCTACCTGGAGGGTGCTCCAACCTACTGGAGGGATGCTCCTACTAGTTATGGTGTTGTGAAGAAGAGAGGGAGACTACTTCCCGGTAAAGTAGGTCTTAGACAGGGATCGTGTAATGTCACCATGGTTGTTTAATATATTTATAGTGGAGGTGTAAAAGAAGTAATAGGTAGGGTTGTTGGAGAGAAGGGTGGGATTAAATTGTGGGAACTCAAATACGGAAATGGTAGTTGTAAACAGTTACTTTTTAGCTGATGATACTGTGCGCTAGGGAGATTCTAAGAAAAGTTGCAAAGGTTATGGAGGGTATGCAAAGGTAAGAAAGTTGACGTGAACATTGTAGGAATAAGTGATGAGGTATCAAACGATTTAGTAAAAGAAAAATTTAGGATATTCACATTGGAGAGAGGAGGGAGTATTTGAAGAAGTAAATGTTTTCAGATATTTGTGAGTTGATTGATCAGCGGATGGTTTATGAAGGATGACGTTATCCTTGGAATTGATGATAAGGAAAAAAGGTGAGTGATTCTTTGAGGGTATCTTGTGGAGACAAAGAAGAAACGTTAGCCATGGAGGCAAAGAGGGATATGTACCAAAGAAGAATAGTGAGTACCAATTCTCTTATATGGGATGTGAAGCTTGGGTGCCAACGGTTGCGGCGAAGAGGGCGTCTGGAGGAAGTGCAGATGGTCTTGCCTAAGGTGTGGTGTAATATTATACAGGGAATTCGGAGTGGGGAAATTAGGAGAAGGATGTTGAGTACTAAAAGAATTATTCAGAGGGATGAAGAAGGCTATATTGAGGTGGTTTGGTCATTTAGACAGAATAGATCAAAGTAGAAATCACTTGGAGAGATATACATCTGGATGGGAAGAAAGGTTGGGGTAGGGGTCGTACTCGATGCGGTTGGCGGAGGGGGGGGAAAGGAGGTTTTTTTGGCGAGGGCTTGACTTTCCAGCAACTATGTGTGCGCGTGGTAGATAGGAGTGAATGGAGACGAATGATTTTTGGGCCGGGGCGAGCTGTTAGAGTGTGAGGGGGTTTAATATTTTGTGAAGGGATCCGGAAACCGGTTATTTTTATGTAGTCGGACTTGAGGTTCCTGGAAAATGGAAAGTACATTGCCTGCCACTTTAAGGAGGGGTTTGGGTATTGGCAGTTCATGTTTGGAGGGACATCTAAACTGTTCGTATCGAGCACCTCTGCAAAACACAGTGATTAGTATGAGTGAGATAATAAGTGTTGATTGATGATGAAAGTATTTTCTTATGGGGATTATCTTTCTTTTGGGTCGCCTGCCTCAGTGGAGAGACGACGACATGTTGAAAAAAAAATTAAGTGTATGTGTGTTATTTCATATCTGTGTATATACGTGTGTATATGTTTTAAAATGGAATAACGATCTTACTGTTGTTTTGGTTACCTAACTGGGAAGTACAAATACTCTTACTTTTTCTTTGTTTTATTATATTTCAAACGCTAACTGGAATCAATTGGCTGAAAAATTGATTTTCGTTAGTTTATAGAAGAACAATGTGTGTTTCCCTGTGGAAATGGACGTCGTCGTATTTTTTTAGTTTCTCTGAGTTAGAATGAATGGAATATAACCTAATTGGTGTTAATATGTTCAGCGGAGGCCCATTCAACTCCATGGAACAGAAGCCTCCAAAACTTTCGCAGCAAGCACTCGTGACAACCTCCAGCTGGATCGAACAAATTGGAAACGACATCCGCAAATGAACAAGATACATGATCTGTGTTAAGTAAGGCATCAGCGGTACCTCTCCGTCCATGGGAGATTACCCATTCAAAAACGACCATTTCCTCCATTTCCCCCAAAATACTTCTTCAATCACACCCAAAAGCTTCGCCTGAAGCCAACATGATGCCTTAGGTGTATGATAACTTAGTCATAACAGCCACTCTTACACATATTATGTTCGTTGATGGTTCGGTTCACCAGTCACTGGTGCAGCAGTTACGGGTGCTGTTGCCATACAGATGAGGGCTCTCATAAAGAAATTGGAGCACGCATCAGTACTGGGCCTCTACCTTTCCTAAACAAGAAACTGTTTGCCATACTCTTGCTACACTGAAATGTGTCCTGTATCTAAGGTTGACACTTCAATTGTAACTGATTTCTCTGTTCATCCAATAAATGCTCTCACTCATTAAGTATAATTTGGGCATGCTTGTGTCGAAGCCAGACACTGGCATGGAGTGAGTGTGGACCGTGGAGTCAGAGTGCACAGCTGTGGTTTCAATTCACATTGGTCTTCAGATGTATGAAGATAATAAACTGGCTAAGCTGTATGCTTTCAAAGAGTGGGTAGATTAAAATCTTGGCTCGCCAGTTACAGTTTGAGAACAATAATACGAAAAGAACTTCAACTGAATTTCTGACTTAAGACTCTGGAGATTGACACAATTCAGTCCATCTATCATCATTCTATCATGCAGGAGGAGCCACATGTTTTATGGTGCATCCAACAAAATATAGCAGACTCTTGGATGAAAACTACCGCCCGGTTCCGGCTGGGTTACAAGAATCTTTGGCAGGTTAAATCACCACCACCAGATGTAGACCAAGCGAAATATCTCACCCTGCGTCATTATGTACTGGAGTGTGATTAAATTAATGAATTCAGAGAAAACTCGCTCAGAAATGTTCAAGATATGTCAAAATATTTTTTTTCACAGTGGAAACATTACAGACCATTCTGGAAAAATACTCTGATATGCACCTGTAAATAAAGCATTACCACGTGTGTGTGTGTGTGTGGTGTGTGTGTGTGTGTGTGTGTGTTGTGTGTGTGTGTGTGTGTGTGTGTGTGTGTGTGTGTTTGTGTGTGTGCGCTTGTGTGCTTGTTTGCGTGTGTATTTGTGTACTCATACATGCATGAGTGCGTGCGCTCGTGTATGTACGCTCGTGTGTGTGTGTGAACTCACCTATTTGTGTGTGTGTTGTACTCACCTAGTTGAGGTTGCGGGGGTCGAGTCCGAGCTCCTGGCCCCGCCTCTTCACTGATCGCTACTAGGTCACTCTCCCTGAGCCGTGAGCTTTATCATACCTCTGCTTAAAGCTATGTATAGATCCTGCCTCCACTACATCGCTTCCCAAACTATTCCACTTACTGACTACTCTGTGGCTGAAGAAATACTTCCTAACATCCCTGTGATTCATCTGTGTCTTCAGTTTCCCAACTGTGTCCCCTTTTTTACTGTGCCCAAAATCTCTGGAACATCCTGTCTTTGTCCACCTTGCCAAATTCCTCTCAGTATTTTGTATGTCGTTATCATGTCCCCCCTATCTCTCCTGCCCTCCAGTGTCGTCAGGTTGATTTCCCTTAACCTCTCCTCGTAGGACATACCTCTTAGCTCTGGGACTAGTCTTGTTGCAAACCTTTGCACTTTCTCTTTTCTTCACGTGCTTAGCTAGGTGTGGGTTCCAAACTGGTGCCGCATACTCCAATATGGGCCTAACATACACGGTGTACAGGGTCCTGAATGATTCCTTATTAAGATGTCGGGAAAGCTGTTCTGAGGTTTGCTAGGCGCCCATATGCTGCAGCAGTTATTTGGTTGATGTGCGCTCAGGGATGTGCCTGGGGGTTATACTCACCCCAAGATCTTTTTCCTTGAGTGAGGTTTGTAGTCTCTGACCCTAGACTGTACTCCGTCTGCGGCCTTCTTTGCCCTTCCCCAATCTTCATGACTTTGCACTTGGTGGGTTTGAACTCCAGGAGCCAATTGCTGGACCAGGTCTGCAGCCTGTCCAGATCCCTTTGTAGTTCTAAACCCGGTCTTCGATCGAGTGAATTCTTCTCATCAACTTCACGTCATCTGCAAATAGGGACACCTCAGAGTCTATTCCTTCCGTCATGTCGTTCACAAATACCAGAAAAAAGCACTGGTCCTAGGACTGACCCTGCGGGACCCCGCTGGTCACAGGTGCCCACTCTGACACCTCGCTACGTACCATGACTCGCTGCTGTCTTCCTAACAAGTATCCCTGATCCATTGTAGTGCCTTTCCCTGTTATCCCTGCTTGTCCTCCAGTTTTTGCACCAATCTCTTGTGTGGAACTGTGTCAAACGCCTTCTTGCAGTCCAAGAAAATGCAATCCACCCACCCCTCTCTCTCTTGTCTTACTGCTGTCACCATGTCATAGAACTCCAGTAGGTTTGTGACACAGGATTTCCGTCCCTGAAACCATGTTGGTGCTGTTGATGAGATCATTCCTTTCTAGGTGTTCCACCACTCTTCTCCTGATAATCTTCTCCATGATTTTGCATACTATACATGTCAGTGACACTGGTCTGTAGTTTAATGCTTCATGTCTGTCTCCTTTTTTAAAGATTGGGACTACATTTGCTGTCTTCCATGCCTCAGGCAATCTCCCTGTTTCGATAGATGTATTGAATATTGTTGTTAGGGGTACACATAGCGCCTCTGCTCCCTCTCTCAATACCCATGGGGAGATGTTATCTGGTCCCATTGCCTTTGAGGTATCTAGCTCACTCAGAAGCCTCTTCACTTCTTCCTCGGTTGTGTGCACTGTGTCCAGCACTTGGTGGTGTGCCCCACCTCTCCGTCTTTTCTGGAGTCCCTTCTGTCTCCTCTGTGAACACTTCTTTGAATCTCTTGTTGAGTTCTTCACATACTTCACGGTCATTTCTTGTTGTCTCTCCTCCTTCCTTCCTTAGCCTGATTACCTGGTCCTTGACTGTTGTTTTCCTCCTGATGTGGCTGTACAACAGTTTCGGGTCAGATTTGGCTTTCGCTGCTATGTCATTTTCATATTGTCTTTGGGCCTCCCTTCTTATCTGTGCATATTCGTTTCTGGCTCTACGACTGTTCTCCTTTTCTCCTGGGTCCTTTGCCTTCTATATTTCTTCCATTCCCTAGCACACTTGGTTTTTGCCTCCCTGCACCTTTGGGTAAACCATGGGCTCATCCAGGCTTTTTCATTAATCCTGTTACCCTTGGGTACAAACCTCTCCTCAGCCTCCTTGCATTTTGTTGCTACATATTCCATCATCTCATTAACTGGCTTCCCTGCCAGTTCTCTGTCCCACTGAACCCCGTTCAGGTAGTTCCTCATTCCTGTGTAGTCCCCTTTCTTGTAGTCTGGCTTTATTCGTCCTGGCCTTCCTGCTTCTCCCTCCACTTGTAGCTCTACTGTGTATTCGAAGCTTAAAACCACATGGTCACTGGCCCCAAGGGGTCTTTCATATGTGATGTCCTCGATATCTGCACTACTCACGGTGAATACTAAGTCCAGCCTTGCTGGTTCATCCTCTCCTCTCTCTCTTGTAGTGTCCCTTACGTGTTGGCACATGAAGTTTTCCAGTACCACCTCCATCATCTTAGCCCTCCATGTATCTTGGCCCCCATGTGGGTCCAAGTTCTCCCAATCGATCTCCTTGTGGTTAAAGTCACCCATGATCAGGAGCTTTGCCCTGCATGCATGAGCTCTTCTGGCCACTCTAGCCAGTGTGTCAACCATCGCTCTATTGCTCTCGTCGTACTCTTGCTTGGCCTCTGCTGTTTGTGGTGGGTTATACATCACTGCTATTACCACCTTGGGACCTCCAGAGTGAAGTGTTCCCACTATGTAATCACTTTCTTCTCCGCTGTCTCCTCTCTCCAGCTCATCAAAATTCCAGCGATTTTTGATCAGCAACGCCACTCCTCCACCCCCCCCTGTTCCCTCTGTCTTTCCTCAGGATTTGGTATCCCGTTGGAAAGATGGCATCTGTTATCATACCTGTAAGCTTGGTTTCTGTGAGAGCTATGATGTCCGGTGATGCTTCTTTGACTCTTTCATGCCACTCCTCCCACTTATTTGTTATTCCATCAGCGTTTGTGTACCATACCTTCATGTGTGTGTGCGTGTGTGTGTGTGTGTGTGTGTGTGTGTGTGTGTGTGTGTGTGTGTGTGTGTGTGTGTGTGTGTGTGTGTGTGTGTCCCAACAATTAATATTTGCACTGAAAACTCATTACAGATGTGACCGGGTGTGGATGTGTGAATTGCTCATTAATTTATAATTTGTTCATGACTGTAACCACGTATAAACATAAGTAAATTTACTTACATGATTCATTACTTTTGTAACTTGTGAATTCATTACCTTTGTACCTTGTTCAGCTGTCAGAACTTTGGGGCCCAGTCCCTGGACCCTTTATGTACCTCTTTTGACTCCCATGCACACGATGGGAATGGAGTAGTGAAATGCGGCGGGTACTATCCGTAGACTTTATCAGCGTTTCTCTTAAATTAACATTCTTCATGATAGTCATACTGTTTTCTAGCGTGTTTACATGTCAGTTTCTAAACGATCGCAAACAATACCTGGAATTATATATTCGTTATGTAACGTTTAACCTAGATTGATCCTAATTAAATCTCAGTTAAGCGCAAATAACGAGCTTAAATAATGTGAAGAGAAACAAGCACCAGCAGTGCGACGAACTGCTTTTATCCTCAGACTAACAGTATCTGTATTCTTTCTACCAAGAATCTGTTCTAATTGTGTACCTGTCTCTGCTTATATATTTACATGCTTGCATATTTCTAAATATATTTACATTTGTAAGTATAAAATTGTATAATTTTTGACAAATATTCTTCCGTAAATCTGTTTATTAATTATGGACTATTTTTATGAGAACCATCACCGACTAAATAATCTCACGTTTATGAAGCAAAACTCACACCCTGGAGCATTTGGGTGTGAGTTTCACCCCATAAAAGTTCTCGGATGAAACGTGTTGGTGGAAGTTGTTCCCTCGATGAATTCCACCACTGAAAGTCTGCTGGGTAGTTTCAGACACAAAAGTTCCATTATGGAACGACACAAAAATTTCATTATGGAACGTGTGATTAGTTTATTTTTCCATTTAATGTAGTAAAACAGGTTTCTGTTGCATTTGAAAACATTTTCCACAACTATAATCATGTGCCTCGTGAACACCAGGAAAGTCACTGTTCCCTAGATTAACCAATAATTAAGTACCTCAGGTTTCCGCCATAGAGTTGTGGAACTTTAACAGTGTTTAATAAAGAGTGCTCAAAAGTGTTTAAAAACATTGTTCAGATTGTTTAAATAACAGTGTTCAGAGTGTTTAAATAACAGTGTTCGGAGTGTTTAAATAAGTGTTCAGAGCGTCTAAATAACAGTGGTCAAAGTGTTTAAAAACCAGTGTTAGTTTAAGTTAGTTTAATATGTTTATTGTGCACCCCATACCCATCCTGTGGGCGGTAGTCAAAAGATTACAGAGGTACATAATTGGTCCAGGGACTGGACTCCAATGTTCTGATAGCTGAGAAAGTTACAGAGGTGATGGCCTCACAATTACAAAGGTAATGAACTCACAATTTTCAAAGGTAATGAACTCCAGGTAGGTCGGGTCACAATCATGACAAGTTACAAAGGTATTTACAGATTACAGAGGTATGTAATGGGTCCAGGGACTGGGCCCCCAAAGTTTTGATAGCTGAACTAGGTACAAAGGTAATGAACTCACAAGTTACAAAGGTAATGAATCCTGTAAGAATGGTTACTTACGTTTATACATGGCTACAATCATGAACAAATTATAGAGTACTGAGCAATTCACACTTCCACACCCGGTCACAACTGTAATGAGTTATTGGTGCAAATATTGATTGTTGAGTCACACCACACCACACACACACACACTCACACACACACACACACACACACACACACGGGGCCAGGAGCTGAGTATCGACCCCTGCAACCACAATTAGGTGAGTACACACGCACACAGGAGCTTGGACTCGACCCCAGCAACCTCAACTTGGTGAGTACACACACACACAAACACACAAAACACACACACAACACAAACACACACACAAACACACACAGGCACACACACACACACACACACACACACACACACACACACACACACACACACACACACACGTGGTAATGCTTTATTTACAGCTAGCAAAGTCAGGGTATTTCTCCAGAATGATCTGTAATATACCACTGTGGATAAAATGCTTTGCCATTTCTTGAACATTTCTGAGTGAGTTGTCTCTAAATTCATTAATTTTATCGCACTCCAGTACATAATGACGCAAGGTGTGACAATAGTCCATCTGACAAAGTTTACATTTCGTTTGATCTACATTTGGTGGTGGTGATTTAACCTGCCATAGATACTTGTAACCCAGCCGGAGCCGGGCGGTAGTTACATCAAAGAGTCTTCTTATTTTGTAGGATGCACCATAGACATGTGGCTCCTCCTGCATGATAGAATGATGATAGATGGACTGACTGGTGTCAATCTTCCTGAGTCTTAAGTCAATAAAATTCATTTGAAGTTCTTTTCGTATTATTGCTCTCAAACTACTACCTGACAAGCCAAGATTGTAATCTACTCCCTCTTTGAAAGCATACAGCTTAGCCAATTTATCAGTTATATCATGCATCTGAAGACCAATGTGAGATGGAATCCACAGCATGTGCACTCTGACTCCACTGTCCACAATCCTACCATACCTGTGTCTGGCTTCTGACAAAAGCATGCCACAATTTATGCTTAATGAGTTGAGAGCATTTATGGATGACAGAGAATCAGTTACAATTAAACTGTCAATCTTAGATACATATATGCATTTCAGTGCAAGGAGTATGGCAAACAGTTTTGTCTGAAGGGTAGAGGCCCAATTATTGATGCGTGCTCCAATTTCTTTAAGAGAACCATCACTCTGTACGACAACAGCAGCACTACCAGCTGCACCAGTGGATTGGTGAACAGAACCATCAACGTAAATAATTTGCGAGAGTGTGTGCTGTGTGACTAAGTTATCAATACAGCTTAAGGCATCATGTTTGGCTTCAAGGCGAAGTTTTGGTTGTGATTTAATCAGTATTTTGGGGGGAAATGGAGGAATGGTAGTTTGGAATGGGGTCATGTCCCATAGAACGGAGAAATGCCGCTTTTGTTGCCTTATTGAGATAGAACCATGTATCTGATTCATGCAGAGGGTCATGTTCCAAGTTTTTTCAATCCATCTGGAGGAGTGTTCGCCAGTGCTGAGGAAAGTTTGGAGGGCTTCTGTGCAGGGGTTTGAATGGGCTTGCCTGAGCATAATTAACCCCAATTAGGATATTTCTTTCAGTAAACAATATCCTTGATGCTGGGAATATCAAGTTATGTTTGCATATTTAAAATTTTGGGACAGTACGGTGGCATCCTAAAATGATTTTCCTCATGGCTTCGTTCTACAGTTTTTCCAGCACTCCAAGGCTTCCAGTCAGACACAAAGGCAAGTAGTGTGCGCAGCATAATCAACCAATCACCTAAATAAGCAAGATACATTCATTTTCACAATTTTAACATAGGCAACATACTAGGGGTTGAAAAACCCAGCAACAACTCTAGGTGCTCTCAGTCTTTCTTTGTATTGGCGACCAAAGTTCGTTACAACAGGCCCAAGTAGTGGAACCTTCAAAGCCTAGATACAACCCCAGGGTCCTGACCACGACGCTAGTCATGACTAAGAATGTTCGGGTGTGAGGGAATTCCGAGGTTTTGAATCATTATATCATCGCAAAATAAATAATATAATGATGGGGCTGACTAGCATGGCATTAAGTAAGGCATTAATCAGAATATATAATAGTGTGGGACTGAGGCAACCTCCCTGTGGGGTTCCTAATTCAAAAGTTTTGAGTCTCACTTCTATGTCTCTGAAAAACACCCACACAGACGACTTTCTGTTAGGACAGGTAGGCTTTTTAATCCAGCGGAGAAAAGAAAGCCATCCTCCACCATTCCATTTGGCAGGTTTCCACTAATGATTACATGTCGGTTGGGCTACATCAAAAGCGGATTTAAGGTCAAGGAAAGTAGTGTATAGATGTCAGTGTGGGGTGAGAAAGGGTGGCTATGCAATGATGCACCACTCCTTCCATGCATGAAACCATGCAACCGGGGAGACAAGAATTGTTTGATTCTGTACATGAGTCGATTGTAGAATCATTCTCTCAAATGTTTTAATAGCGGGTAGAGAGAATATTGAGGCGTAATGCATTTTTGTTGATTGGGCTTAGGAATTGGCAATGATGAGGCTGTTGCGTACAAAGATTGATGGAGCCCCCAGTTACATAGCTCCTGTTATATAATTCAAGTATGGATTACCTTGTAATCGACCACAGCAATCTGTGTATAGTTGTAAAGTTATACCATCCTCACCAGGCGACGGTGGAGTTGCCCTTAGTTGTGCTTGCATCAAGTCATAATTAGTGCAAGGAATGCTGCATTCATCTTCCTTGTTGAGCATAAAGCAAACAAGTCTCTCATTTGCGTCATATTTGTCATTTAATTTTCGCTGTGTGGCGCTGGGAAGATTGTCATAGCTAGATGTAGCAGCCCAAGCACTGACTAACTTCATTCGCGCCGGCTAATTGGGGGTGTGAGCATTAAGGACCCTGAACAAATTTTCACCAGTTCTGTTTGCCGCAGTTCTGTCATACGATCTCTCGGCGCAAGCAGGGGGCCAGTTTGGAAGAGGCTCAGCATTTCAGGGGTACGATGTTTGTCTATAGGCTAGGCCTAGTCTGCGAGCAGTACGTTTCAGTGTACGAAGTGTGGTTTTGAAGAAGGTATGATTTATTATGGAAGTTTGTTTGGTTTCGAGTACAAGAGGTTTCAGTGGCGGCTCCAAGTAGTTCTGAATAATGCTCACAAGGTCATTGTTGAAAGGTCTCAACAGAGGAACTTTCTAGGAATTATTACAGTCAGTTTACATGTGCAACAAAGTCACCATGCTGATCTGGGGGAACATTAAACGTTTCCGCTTTGATATCATACCAGGAAGGATAGTATTACCCATTATTAGTGAGGTTATTCCTATGGGAAATGATCAGGACGCTATATCTGTTACATGGAAGACTCACAGATGGCAAAAAGTAATGTTGGAAGCCAGACTCAGATTCAAGGACGCCTCCATTAGATATGTGTGGGTTCCAGGTCACCTACAATTTGCACATTATCATGATGTTTAAGAGTGGACAACAGTCCATTACCCATTACGTTTACCAAACTGTGAGTTTCAATGCTTTTGTGTCTCGCATTATAATCGCTATAATAAGGTAGGTTCAAAACTGAGCACAAGTTGGGAGCTCCCAAAGTAATTAAACTTATCAGCAGGAGCATACAAGTTAAAATATGTGGAGCAGAGTTCCCAATATAAATCCTAACACACGTGGGTATTGTAGCCCCATGTTTTCTTATGGTGCAAGAAGTTGATGGGGACGTGATTTTTTAATATATAGACACAAGAGTTAGTAGATTTGAGGTTATTATGCAACAAATGATGGTAATTTAGGGGGTTGGGATTTTTTCAGGGATAAGCACTCTTGTAGACCACACAACATCAATGGGTTCAGTGGTTACTTTTATGATGAAGGTCAGGGAAGTCTTTTTCTAAGTGATACAATATTCCAGCTTAATATAGAAAGTTTATACGAGTTTTGATCCATTATAGTAGTCTGGGAATCTTGTTTGAGTTCTCAGCATAATGAAAAAAATTTTCATATAAATAGCAGACCTTATCAGTGTGTCAAACAGTGTTAACCCTGGTCCATGAGGTTTTTTAAGTTTGGCAATTCCAGTTGTATGGCCTCGTGGGAGTCTTTGTTTACACAGAGCTCGACGCTGTTCATGTGTGGAATTGTATGTTAGGTGGCACCACCACTCACATTCCCTCCTCCATTAACATTTACACGCATCACTAACACCAAACACCAACACCCACTTCCAAATTGTGTTCATTACATTTATAACAGTATTGTATTCAAACAATAACGTCAATGTGGTTAAACTCATCACACTCAGCACCACCATTATATTACGCTATCACTTTTACTAAATCATAGCCACCATTGCCTTCATATGATGCTCACTGTTAGTTATGCAACACAAAGGTATTGTATTCGTCTAACTGTAATTATGGCACACCACCACCACTTGTTCAGCAGCCTTACACTTGCTTTCACAAATTGTGACAAATCTTGTTATTGGTACACGCTACAACATCTTTCCTTGTGATTGTCAAGTTGTTGTTTCAGGAGAAAATTGTTGTGTTTCCTAGTACCCTTATGCGCGAATCAGGTTGTTTACCAAGGAGCAAGACTTGGAACATCTGGAGACCGTGAAGTCCGGGTCAGCTGAGCTCGTTGGTTGACTGCCAGCTGACTCAGCTAGGGCTGGTATGACAGCCGACGTGATGGAGGATCTTGTTGACGTGCTCCCAGGTGAGGTGCTTCAACCCCATTTCTGAGGGGCAGGCTTGAGCCAGTATTCAGAACTCGAAATACCTGGTAGTCCTGGGGGGTCATAATGGGGGTACAGGTGAGGAGTGCGTTGGCTGTGATGTGGGCAGCCCTCACACTGCAGTCAAGTATGAGCTGCTCCGTGACTCCTTGAGGTCTTACAATTGATACATTATTTAGCAACAGTCTGTTGATGTTTGATAATATAATAAACACCGTTCAGAGGGATGAGCGTTGGCACACACTGCACACCAGTGTGACTTAGCTGGGCATTTCCTGGCAATGGACCCCAGCGTTGACACTATAACATAGACTTGAGAAGGTCTGTTACTATGCAGTGTAATAGCGTCTGTTGAGGGCTGCCTGGGAGTGAATATAGCGTGGCAGAGTCCCCTGGCCAGTTCCATCAGCTATATCAGAACCGTTGGGAAGTCATCGAGGGCTTGCAACTTGCTCTGACGCCAAATATTGAGGATTCAAGTGCTTGGTTGACGTTTGTAGATGACAATAGCACTATAGGTGCCCTTGGTGGGCAGCTCGGAGTTTGATTTTGGGATATTCCGTGAAGTGAGAAGTTTGTCTATAAATGCTGAATCATTAGGCACAAAATACGTTCGTATTAAAATCCTCACAGTGGAGAAACTTGATCGTTTTCTCATGATTGTCTACACTAGCTTCGAAAAACCATTTACACTTTAGCTCTCTTGATCAGTGTGTTTTGGGAAATCTAACCTGACAGCTTGGGAGGGTGTGCGCCCACTGTATTGTTTGCAGCAGGCTTTCTCTGGAAGCCTCGTTTCCTTTTGCCGGGCCTGTTTACTAAAATATGTTTCAAATCTGCCTTCACCATCATCTACGTCAACAACATAACTATACTCTAGCTGACAGGGATTTCACATGGCGATGGGTTAAAGGATTACGGTGAATTAGAAGGGACAAGGAAGGGATATTCAACCTCGCTAGACAACAGGCAAAACATGGTGTAGTGGCCCCTGCGGGTTCGCGTGATATTTTTCAAGGTCATTCACCTGGCCACAGTCATCTGAGAGTTACTAACACTGCACTACTCGTTATTATTCCAATCCAGCATGCACTTAAAACCACAGCTGAGCACACGTGATTGGAATGACAGACAAATTTTTCATTGCGGACTAACAAATCAGCACAAACTTACTATGTTTATAGTGAACCTCTGACATGCTACAGTTAAAAAAGCCGTTCCAAAGGAGTTGACAGGTACTGCAATGCCGTTAAATTGTTCTTAACCACTTCTTGTTTTGTTCCAACTATGCAGAGCATTCACTCCAGAAACAACTCAGTGCCATAGAAGAATAACAGGTACATCTTCCTCAGTTAGAGATATAACACATTTTGTACATGTGGCCACAGTCGGATTTCATCTGGCAGGCCTTCAGTCAGGTCTGGATCACCAACTCAAGCAGGATGGGAGAGAGTTTGTCCGTATTTCTCAGGTAGCAGAGGCGACTAGCTCGTCGGAAAATCAGATACATTCGAGAGTACAGCGGAGAGCAGCAAAATACGCTCTACACTACACGTTGATAGAGGCGAACGGCTGAGTTTAAATGCAAGGAAGAGGGTGCTGATGAGGGGCAGCAGAGGCATAAACGGAACGTATTCATTTCCAGTGTTTGCACTAGATATATCACGAGTCACAAACTCTCCAAACCAGTGTTCAGAGTGTTTTAATAACTAACTCTCAGGGAGGTTATTCTCCTGTTTATATCAAGAACACAGTAATGGGATTTTGTTGAGACTCAAATTGTCCTCCTTTAAAGGACACATAGTAAACCATGGCTCTAATCTATTAAATTCAGTTTAATATTTATTATTTGGTTTAAGGGTTTTAGAAAAAAAAAATATTTATCTGTTAAACGCCCTAAAAAAAACAGGTGGTTGAAGGTTTACTTTCTTAGTTTTCACAAGACTCTGATGATAAACCCAACAACTTTTTTTTACAAATAATGCAAATTGTTATGTCGAAGTTTGTAACTGACTAGAAGAGCCTTTCCCAGCAGATTCTAATTATATTACCCATGTAATTATATTATCCACATTATTAAATTGGCAAGTTTGGTAGGGTAAAGAGCCCAAAGTCCATCTGACCAGATACAAAGTCCTTTTGACCGACACAAATCCATCTGCCCCGACCCAAAGTCCTTTCTGACCAACACCTCTAAATACACCAAGATAAATTTGGAAGACAATAAAGAAGCCTTTCATTTGGGTCTTAAAAGAAAATAAAATTTCCAAAAAAAAAGTGAACCTTCCAGGAAAAAAAACCTTGTACTAAAATTGTACAAAAAGGTACAAACCTTTGACGGGAACAAAAAACCAAATAGGCCCAAACGTCGTCGTCAACTCCCTTATCTATGGCGGTTATTTGTGCATGTTTTAAAAAAAATTTGAAGCTGACAATAAGGGTTCCAGTTTTTTTTTTTTTTTTATTATCACAGGGCCGATTTCCCACCAGGAGGGTCCCCAAAAAAAGAAAAACTTTCCCATCATTCATCCATCACGTCTTCCAAAGGTCTTTACCTACAGTTTTTAAACGCAACATTAACACCTCCCCTTCGAGGCGGGCACGTATTTCCCCACTCCAGGACTAAAGCCCGGCCCTCCCGGTTTCCCGAATCCCTTCATAAATTTTATTTTGTCCACTTAACGCACGTAAATTTTAAAAACCCATTTGTCTCCTTTTCATCCTATCAAACACCTCACGCATCCCTGCTGGAAGCCCCAACCCCCTCGCACACAAAACCCCTTTAACCCCCCCCCTCCAATTTTCCGGCCAAACCCCTCCCCCCCTTCTTCCACTACAACTGTCACTTTTGAAGTTTTGTTTCGCTCCTTTCTCTTAAGTCCAAAACCCACCTCAAAAACCTTCCCCTCAGCCCGTGGACAACAGTTTTTGGTAACCCCGCACCCCCTCCTAATTTCCCAAAACAACGAATTCCTGCATTAATTCACCCCACACATTGCCCTCAGACATGACATTCCACTGCCTCCAGCCTTCTCCTCGCTGCAACTTTCACACCCTGCTTCCCCCATATAAGAGCGTTGGTAAAACTTCTCTATACTTTCCCCCCTTTTTGCCCCCAAAGGAAAAAGTTCTTTGCCCCACAGACCCAGTGCACCATACCTTTTTCCCTCATCAATTTTTAATTCACCTCATCTTTATAACCCCACGCTGACCTCCCTCCCAAAAAACGAATCTTCACCTTCCATACTCTCTCCCTCCAATCATATTAAATCTTTCACCAAATCTTTTTGTTACCCATAACCTACTCTTTCCTTATTCCCCTTTTAATTTTTCTTTTTGCACACCCAAACCCAAATTCATCCACCAATCTCGCAATTTCTCTTCAAACCCCCAGGCACAGTGTCATCAGCAAAAAGAGCTGGACAACTCCCACTTTGTGTGTGATTCTTTTTCTTTTAACTCAGCCTCTTGCCAAGACCCTCGCATTTATTTTCTTAAAAACCCCTCATAAAAAATTTAACAACCCGGTGACATCACACATCCCTTTCAAGGCCTCTTTTCTTGGGAAAAAAATTTCCCCCTTTCCTACAAACTCTAACTTGAGCCTCACTATCCTCGTAAAAACCCTTTACTGTTTCAAAACCTACCTCCTACACAACATTCAACATCCCCGCCACTTCCCCCCTTCCACCCTGGCATAAAGCCTTTTCCAAATCCTAAATCCACAAGACCTCTTTACCTTATCAAAACTGTTCATTTAGTTTCACTGTAAAAACCTGGTTCTCCAAATAGTTTCCATTTTTACTTATTTTTGTTGTTAAGTTTTTTCAGGGGAACAGTCAGTTAGTGCAGGGAAAATCCCTTTTCTCGCAATCATGTTAAAGTGTGAAGGGATCACAAAAACATTTTCACATTGTTGACTGGAAATCATTATCACAATCTGTTTTCCATAATGAGTCAATAACAAGATGAAATTTCCACAGAAAAAAATCAGCGCTAAGAAAAATTTTTAAGGGGATCAAAAGAGACACCTCTTCAGCAGGAAATCTCTTGATTCCCCTGTTCTAACTTTCTATTCTAGGCTAATGAAAATTTAAAACCCTCGGGAAAAACTTTCCCTAATAACAAAACCCCCACATAGAAAGAGGAGCTTACGACGACTTTTTGGCGTTTCTTGCTCCCTTGTGGGCCCTAGCTCCTTTCAGTCTCCCCCCTTTTTTTTGATTTTACTGGCTCCACCCCTTCTTCCCCCTTATTTCTTCCTTCCTTCTCCGCCATTACACTACCACTTCTACCATATGCCAAAATACTCCACTAAAAACCCATACTTCTACTACTACTACTACATACAACTACAAACTACTACTTCTACCACACTACACTACCCTACCTCTTTCCCGTCTATATATACCCTCCGCTCTACTTTTTCCCTTAGTGTGACTTTGTAAATGGGGCCCAGTCGGACCCAAAAGCGTCGTAACTCCTCTATTTTGTGGGTATTTGGTATCTTCCAAACGCGGTATTGTGTTTTTTTTTAATTTTTTGAGCTTTTCAATTTTTCATATGAATTTATAACTGAAATTTTCTTTACAAATTACCCCTGTGTACCGCATTAATAATACTTGCAGGGGGACCCCGCAGTACTAAAACTTTCAAGGGTACCCATGCCCCGTGGGTACCTGCATGTCCATTGGGGACCCCAGACTAAAAACTTCAATGGGACCTGCATTAAATACTTGCATCAACCTTTACAGCAAACAAAACCGAAAATTAAAAACCAAATTTGGGTGATGTTCCAGATTATAAAATAAATCTTCAGGAAAAAAAGGA
>NC_069498.1:10675129-10714778 GCF_026875155.1 Cherax quadricarinatus
TCAAGTAACACCAGTTCCCAGGATGGGTAATATCCTCTTGCTTAGTAATTTTGAAATACTGTAACTACCGGATTTTTCCCTTTATTAGTGTTACTGACAAAAAATTAGTGCAGCTTCATGCATTTTCTCCGTCTTAAGTCGTCTTCTTTAATAACTAGTTTAGCTTCATTGAATTTCATGAGGTGTCCAACATCGTCTCTATGTTGAACACATGCGTTTTTGCGGGTCATCGTTTCTGCAAGCATTTTTGTGTTCTGCTATCCTAATGTCCAGAGTTCTGGCTGTTTCCCTACATATACTTTGTCACATCCCCCATGGATAGTGTAGATTCCTGCACTTGTGTCAGAATCATGCTTGGGTTTTTGTATCAGGTTCCTAATAGTAGTTGAAGAGCTGGTAGATATTTTAGCCAGTTTTCTGTCAAACAATTTTTGAAACATTAGTGGCAACGTTGCTGACCGGTTAAAACGATGTAACTTGGAGCTTTTCTTCAATTTGATAGGTGTTGGTCTTGCTGAGGATACGTGTTGCACGTTTCCTGCAGTCCGGTAGTTACAGTATTTCAAAATTACTAAGCAAGAGGATATTACCCATCCTGGGAACTGGTGTTACTTGATGCCAGCAGGTCCCTCTCTTGCCTCACCTCTTAGTTCCATTACTACTACTACTACTACTACTACTACTACTACTACTACCACCTCTACCCACGCATCACCTCACCTGACTCCCGCCACTATATATATGTGTGTTTTCTTAGTTTTCTCTGTATTAGGACTGAAGAAGCCACTCGTGGCGAAACGTTTCCTTTAATAAATGTCCTGAACTGTACATAAGTGTCTTTTTCCACAGGCAGCAGAGAGTTTGCATAAAGGGGGAGAAATCAGAATGGGGGCACGTCACAAGCGGTGTTCCTCAGGGGTCAGCGTTGGGCCCGTTGTTGTTCACAGTTTACATAAACGACATAGATGAGGGAAAAAATAGCGACATAAGCAAATTTGCTGATGACACCAAAATAGGCCCTCCAATTCATTCTAATGAGGACACTAAAGCTCTCCAGGATGATTTGAATAGACTGATGCAATGGTCGGAGAAGTGGCAGATGAAGTTTAATATTGACAAATGCAAAGTTGTAAATGTTGGACAGGTAAATAACCATGCCACAAATAAACCAAATAATGTAGATCTTAATACTACTGGTTGTCAAAAGGATTTAGGAGTTTTGGTTAGCAGTACTCTAAAACCAAGACATAAGAACATAAGAACATAAGAAATGAGGAACACTGCAGCAGGCCTGTTGCCCATACTAGGCAGGTCCTTTACAATCATCCCAATAACAAACATTTGACCAACCCATTTTCAATGCCACCCAAGAAACAAGCTCCGATGTGCAAGTCCCTCTCAAATCCAACCCCTCCCACTCATGTACTTATCCAACCTAAATTTGAAACTACCCAAAGTCCTAGCCTCAAAACCCAACTAGGCAGACCGTTCCACTCATCAACTACCCTATTTCCAAACCAATACTTTCCTATGTCCTTTCATAAATCTAAGCTTATCTAATTTAAATCCATTATTGACGATAATCATACTTATGAATATGAGGGATCTGCTTTTATGATTGTTTTCTTAATAATGTACACAGTGCCCAGAGTATATACATTCCCCAGAGAGAAATTAGGTCTAATAATAACGATCCCAAATGGGTTAACAGGAGGCTAAAGCATCTATTAGGGGAGAAAAGGGGAATTATAGGCGCATCAGAAGAGGAGAGGTTAACCTTACTGACCAATGTTCAGCTTAAAAGAGAAGTAAAAAGGCGATTAGAAAGGCTAAACGTGACTATGAAATTAGAGTTGCTAATGAATCAAAGACTAATCCAAAGGGGTTCTTTCAAGTGTATAGGACGAAGGTGAAGGAAAAGTAGGACCTCTGAAATCTGGGAATGGACAGCTGACGGATAATGAACTGGAAATGTGTTCCTTATTTAATGACTATTTTTTGTCAGTTTTTACACAGGAAGATGTAAATGAGATTCCAGTAATTAACAATTATTTAGTTCCTGATGAATTTAAGTTAACTAATATTACTGTCACGAGGGACATGGTTATTAAACAGATAGACAAACTGAAACAAAATAAGTCCCGGGACCCGATGAGTTGTTTTCAAGGGTACTTAAGGAATGCAAGATGGAGCTTAGTCAGCCATTAACGAGTGTATTCAATGCGTCCATCCTTACCAGTGTTGTGCCAGAGATGTGGAGATGGCTAATGTGGTTCCTATATTCAAATCAGGGGATAAGTCCACTCCTTCAAATTACCGTCCAATAAGCCTGACATCTATAGTGGGCAAGTTATTAGAATCAATTATAGCTGACATTATCAGAAGTCACCTTGAAGAGCATAACTTGATAAATGAATCTCAGCATGGATTCACGAGAGGTCGTTCCTGCCTGACAAACTTACTGACGTTCTTCAATAGAACATTTGAGGCAGTTGACAGTGATAAGGAATATGATATTGTTTATTTGGATTTTAGTAAAGCCTTCGACAGAGTACCTCACAAGAGACTCTTAAGAAAAGTGGCAGCTCATGGTATAGGAGGTAAAGTTCTAGCATGGATTGAGGCATGGCTTACCAATAGAAAGCAGAGAGTTACCATTAATGGAGTGAAATCTGAATGGGGATTAGTCACTAGTGGCGTTCCACAAGGATCAGTTTTAGGCCCTCTCTTGTTCATAATTTACATTAATGACCTTGATGAAGGGATTACTAGTGACATGAGTAAGTTTGCTGATGATACAAAGATAGGCCGTATAATTCACTCTGAGGAGGATATCAATGAACTCCAGGACGATTTGAACAAATTAATGTCTTGGTCTGAAAAAATGGCAGATGAAGTTTAATGTGGATAAGTGTAAGGTACTTGCCCTTGGTAATGAAAATAACCCTCGAAGCTATAATCTAGGTGAAGTAGAGCTTGGTCATACAGAATGTGAAAAAGACTTGGGAGTCATGGTAAGCAGAAATCTAAAGCCAAGACAGCAGTGCCTCAGTGTGCGCAACAAGGCCAACAGATTACTTGGATTTATCTCAAGAAGTATAAGTAACAGAGTCCAAAAGTTGTAATAAAGTTGGTAGAATTACCGACAATATGTAAAGTAAAAGGACACAAGTGCAACTAATGTGACATTTATTGTGGCAACGTTTCGCTCTCCAGGAGCTTTATCAAGCCATTAATGGCTTGATAATGGCTTGTGTAATGGCTTGATAAAGCCCCTGGAGAGCGAAACGTTGCCACAATAAATGTCACATTTAGTTGCGTACGAATGGTATATATCCGACAAGATGAGAGTAAGCACATGTGCACATCTGGGTATCTTTATTGTAGACGTTTCGCCATCCAGTGGCTTTATCAATACAAATTCCAGGACATAACTTGAAGACAGTAGAACTATGTACAGAAGATGAGGTAATCAGTCCCTAAACCTGGGAGTAGGTGCGAACAGCACCATAGTCGTGGAGAATCTCCACGACTATGGTGCTGTTCGCACCTACTCCTAGGTTGGGGGGACTGATTACCTCATCTTCTGTACATAGTTCTACTGTCTTCAAGTTATGTCCTGGAATTTGTATTGATAAAGCCACTGGATGGCGAAACGTCTAAAATAAAGATACCCAGATGTTGCACATGTGTTTTAAACTCTCACATTAGTTGCACTTGTGTCCTTTTACTTTACAGCCCAAAAGTTATTTTACAGCTCTATACTCACTAGTGAGGCCTCTTTTTAGATTATGCTGCTCAGTTTTGGTCCCCTTACTACAGGATGGACATAGACTCATTAGAGAACATACAGAGAAGAATGACTAAAATTATTTACTGTGTAAGGAACCTCCCGTATGAAGACAGACTTAAAGCCTTAAATCTCCACTCTCTGGAGAGGCGTAGAATGGGGGGAGATAACATTGAAGTGTATAAGTGGATGATGGGCATAAAAAAAGGGGGAGACATTAATAAAGTACTGAGGGTGTCGAACCAGGTAAAAAACAAGGAATAATGGATTTAAGTTGGATAAATTTAGATTTGAAAGGACATAGGTAAGTACTGCTTTTCAAACCCAGAGTTGTAGATGCGTGGGAACAGTCTTCCCAGTGGGGTGATAGAGGCTAGGACCTTGGGTAGCTTTAAGAAGAGACTGGACAAATATATGAGCGGGAGGGGCTGGGTTTGATTGGTGTTGGGGGGTGCGGGAGTTGTTTCTTGAGTAGCTTTAGGTAGATGTCGTTTTGATAAGGACCTGCCTCGTATGGGCCAGTAGGCCTTCTGCAGTGTTCCTACATTCTTATGTTCTTTGTTCTTAATATACCCTTTATTAATACCTATCTTCCACTTATTTCACTTCGATCAGGTCTCCCCTCATTCTTCGTCTAACAAGTGAATGTAACTTAAGAGTCTTCAATCTTTCTTCATAAGGAAGATTTCTAATGCTATGTATTAATTTAGTCATCCTACGCTGAATGTTTTCTAACGAATTTATGTCCATTCTGTAATATGGAGACCAGATTGAGCGCATAATCTGGTGAGGCCTTACTAATGATGGTATAAAGCTGCAGTATGACCTCTGGACTTCTGTTGCTTACACTTCTTGATATAAATCCCAATTTAAACTATTTGCCTTATTACGTACGCTTAGGCATTGCTGTCTTGGTTTAAGGTTGCTGCTTTCCATAACCCCCAAGTCCTTTTCGCAATCTGTATGGCTAAGTTCTACATTATTTAACTTATAAGTGCTAGGGTTTTTGGACACTCCCCAGCTTCAGAACCTTGCATTTATCTTTCATTTTTACTGCATCTGCCACTTTTTTGACCAAAAATAGAGTTTGTCTAAATCCTCCTGAAGTTCCCCAACATCTACGTTTGAATCAATTATCCTACCTATCTTCGTGTCATCGGCGAATTTGCTCATATCACTAGTAATTCCTTCATCAAGATCATTGATATATATTATAAACAACAACGGGCCCAAGACTGATCCCTGTGGAACGCCACTTGTTATGATCCCCACTCGGATTTAACCCCATTTATGGACCACTCTCTGCTTCCTGTCTGTGAGCCATGATTCGATCCACGAGAGCACCTTCCCCCAATGCCATGAGCTGCTACTTTCTTCAACAGTCTTTGGTGCGGAACTCTATCAAATGCCTTACTAAAATCTAAGTAAACAATATCAAATTTTTTATCGTGGTCAACAGCTCAAAAGCTTTACTGAAGAAAGTTAATAAATTAGTTAGACAAAGACCGGCCTCTTTTTAAACCAATGCTGAGTATCATTAATCAAGCTATGCTTATCGAGATGGCTTCTTATAATCTCAGCTATAATTGCTCTAGTAATTTGCCTACAATTGAGGTCGGGCTTATTGGGCGGTAATTTGATGGTAAGACTTGTCCCTGTTTTAAAAATAGGAATTACATTAGCCCTCTTCCACATATCAGACACTACACCTGTTTGAAGAGATAAAATTAAAATATTTAGTTAATGGTTCACAGATTCCATTTTGCATTCCTTTAGAACCCTTGAAAAAAAACCCCATCAGGACCCGGTGACTTATTTTGCTTCAGTCCCGGTCTATCTGCTTCACAACCATTTCACTAGTGACTGTGATGTTACATAATTTATCTTCTTCTGGCCCACTATAAAAATTAATTACTGAAATATTAAATTTGTGTCTTCCTGTGTAAAACGAGAGAAAATAATTATTAAAATCGAGCACATTTCATTTTTCTTTGTCAGTAAGATGCCCATCGTTATTTTTAAAGGGGGCCTATCTTATCTCTGACTTTTGTTCTATATACCTGGAAAAAACTTTTTGGTGTTAGTTTTAGATCCCTTGCAACTTTAATTTCATAGTCCCTTTTAGCGTTTTCTTATCCCTTTTTAATGTCCCTCTTAATGTCAATATACTGATTCGTAAGATGACCTCGCCTCTTTTGATACGGCCTATAAATTCCTTTTCTTATGCCTAGTAGAATTTCAGGCCATTATTCATCCATTTTGGGTCATTTCTATTTGATTAATTTACTTTATAAGGGATAAACGTTCTTTGAGCTGCATGTTATTGTGTTCAGAAAACTGTCATATGGATAGCTCTCTTGGTACCCCTGTCAACAGATGATATGTGTTCTCTAAGCCATCGTAATCGTGCTAAGGGAAAATCTGGGACTGTTACTGAGTTATGCCTACGATATCTTCATTCAATTTTAATGTAATTGTCTTGTGGTCGCTAGCACCCGGTTCCTCTGAAAACTTCTAATTTTTTAACAATGGGATTCATTGTTTGCTGTACAACTAAGTCAAGCAGGTTATTACCCTTGTTGGTTCTGTCACAAACTGCTTCAAAAACAATCCGCTGAACTACTTCTAGAAGGCGTATGATCTAAATTCCCAGTCAAGAAATTCCAATCATATGGACTTAAAGTTTAAAGTCTCCTAGAATAATACCTTAATCGTGGCCTTGGGGCCCGAACAATTTCCTCCCATTAGTAAGTTCTCATGGTCCTATCTAAATTTTGGGGAGACGGTATATCACACTAAAATTAAAACTTTTTCATGCCCTTGAAAATTCAATCCAATCAGACTCTGTATGTGTTACTTCAGACTTAATACCCGTTTTTTATGCAACAGTTCAAGCGATCTCGGGACATACAGTGCCAACAACCCCCCTTTCCGATACTCTATCTACTTGGGACAATTTAAAACCTGAATGTGACATTCTGCAGGCATGTCGACTTTTTGGATTACACCACGTCTCAGTAATGCAAATACATCTATGGTACTTGCACTAGCAACTAGTTTCAACTAGTCCTCTTATTCCTAGCACGCGGACTTTTGTGTAATAAATTACTTAAAGACCCTCCTCTCTCTTTACCCTTCCTGCGCCTTTCTGTTATTCCACTAATACTAATACTGTCCTTGGCAATTAGTGCTGCTGGGCTTTCCAATTATCCACCTTATTTTGCCTATTACTAGTTTCCTAGTACTCATATTACTTCCGAGTATTCACAGTTTCCCGGCAAAAACCCATACCCCTAATATTCTAGTTTAAAGACCTAACAGCTCCTCCACTGCGTTGGCAGTGCTCCCACCCACACCTAGATAAGGAACCCCATCCTGGCATACATGTATTTCTGCCATTGCTCTGGGGACAACCATTCATTTCCAACTCCTCTCCTTGGCAAAATGCCACATAGACAGGTTCCCAACCATCCTCCTAATTATCTCTATTGCTGACTTATACCTGCTAATCAGGTCTTCACTCATACGTCTGCCAACATCGTTGGCCTCCAGCACTGAGACAGGTAATAGGATTGCTCCCAATACCTATCTGATGTCATTCCAGACGGCTAACACTATCCTTCAATCCTGCCCCAGGAAAACACTACTCTCTGCCTCTTCTCCTATCCTCAAGCAGAATGCCCTATCCATGTACCTAATCTGCTATCCCAACAACACAATGTTTTACCTTCCTTGGTGTTCGTCCGTCGTGATGCTCGATGTAGTCGACTCACATTGCAAGGTAGCATTTACTCACTTGTAGAATTCATCTAGACGTTCTCGATGGCTTCGTTGGAGTTTCTGGGATGGGTCTCATCACGTCTGCCATGCTTCTTTGGTGTCGTTGTGCATTCCCAGCAGAACACTGCACATTCGTCAGGTAGCACCGAGAATGGGATGGAAGTTTCCACGGTAGTCTTCTGGTTTTCATTGTTTCTGCTCTCAACCGTTTTCTTGATCTTCAGCTTGGTTCCATGTTGCCGTCCATGACCAAGCTCCCCTCTTAACCGGGGGACTCACAACAGGAAGGATTACTACGAATCCTCTTGTGCTCCCTCGGTAATCGCCGTATCTCCTTTAGCAACTCTGAGCTTTTCTCTCATGCTGCTGGGTAAAGTTGGTCAGAGGAGGGCATCCTGGTTCAGATTACAGAGAGCACACCAACAGGTCTTCACAAAGCACGTTACACGTCACCCACTGAGATAAGTACGACATCAGTGCATTATTGTTCGCTAAGCTAACCAGAATTTCTTGGCTTCATATCAAGAAGATAAATAATAGAAGTTCTCAGGTTGTCTTCAACTCTGTATATCCTTGGTTAAGACTCATTTAGGACTAGGCTGCTCAGTTCTGGTCACGTATTAAAGAATGGTATTAATACTCTGGAAAACGTACTGAGGAGGATGACAAAGATGATCCCATGTATCTGAAATCTTCCCTTTGAGATAGACTGAGGGCCTGATCTGCACTCTCTCGATGGGTTTTGCCAAATTGCTGCATTTGAGTCATTAAACATACTAATGCCACCGACATCTAAGTAGTGTACAATTAAGTCACGCTAGATGCTATATGGGACCGCTTTAAAGCTCTAACCATGTTACGAAAATTTGTGTCCGAGGGAACCTTCCCTTATCGTAGTCTATGCCATACAACGTGTCCAATCCTGTACTCCTCTAGTTTGTGCTACTACAAACCTCCCAACCGCAAATCACTCGCGCCATCATCCAAAGCAAGTGTTAAGAGCCATCATTCCCGTAGCTCCCATAGTAGTACTGTACCACAGTAAAGAATTTGCTAAATTGGGTTTCCTTGGCCATATCGCTAGTAATTGGTTATTGACAGTCACCCTAAGAGCGTCGTACTGATGATGAGTACCAGTCAGATCTTCCTACTGTACTTATAATAGAATTCATGGACATGACACAACTGAGTGCAATGCTCTCTACAATATGCAGTACTCTAGTTTTCCGTGGTGTCCAACCGCAGAGCCAGGAGAGGAAACGGACGTCGTGGTTCACAATCTATGCAGAACCAGGCTCATTCTTCCAATTCGGGGAATTAGAGCGCCCCAGTCAAACCGTTCCATGGGGGACGGTAGGTGATTAATGAGTCTCCTCCCGTTCACCCAATTCCTTGAAGCCTTAAGCAGGTCAGAACGACAATCCTGCTGTTAAGGCTGCTGCACACGTCTTGGACGTAGTGGAATTTGGGATGAAGTTGATAAATGCCTTCTACGATGACATCTCACCTTCTGTTTACATAGAACTCCTAACGCCAACGATTGGGCCATTAGTACAAGCTTTTTCCCGTCCATAATGCGCCGTTCATGTGTTCATGGACTCTGGTGCGCAAGTTAATATCTTTAGGTCTGGCTTCGTTTAAAGAGAAAGCGCCCCAGTTACGGAGTGTCCTCCTCGTTGATCAAACTATGTAACCTCCCTTAGAGGAGTTGCTGGTTCTCTTCTGCTAGTCCGAGGTCAGACTTCGATCAACCTTTACTACCAAGGCAGAGACTTTCTGCTGCTTTTCTTGTTGTCGCCTTGGTACTTTCCTGGTGAACCTTTCTTCTAGGTTTTGCTTCATGCGAGATTTCGTATTGTGCTCGAACCGTACCGATGGCATAGCAGATGACGACTTGTCGTACATTCTGGGGTTACCAGCTTTGATAGAATCTGTCATTACTGCTGCAGAGTATGATGTACGCATTAAGTCCTTAAAAGCCAATGCATTCTCCAGTAGCGTACCCAAGCGGTCAGGCAATGGTATTCTGTCAATCACATCAGTGTTCCAACCTATACTTCAGACTTGCAGGATAGTGTTCGTTGCCTCAAGTGTCCGAGGACAATCAGACTGCCTTGAGTGCACAGCATATCCCTGTCAATGACTGCTAGTTTCGAGTAGTAGTTTTCCACAGGGGATGCCTTGTCAGAAACGATTACTCGGAACTAGTAATGCCATCACTTGTTGATGTTCACATGCCGTTTGCAGAAAAGACGTCTCGGTGCGGCTAGTGCTTCACTAGAGTGTCTGGTTGTTCTATGGTTCCAGATGGTGATAAGTCCTAGTTGACAGTGTTCCTGGCAAGGTCAAAGTTTATTTGTTGAACTTCCTTTACATATTCTAAGTGGACAGTAAGATTCCAATTTATCCTGGCTAACACCTGGGTCACAGTGTTTCGTCTCAGAGCAAATACCAACCTCGTTGACCTGTATCACTATCCTTCCTGTTCAGTACAGTGAATGACGTGTCACCTGACCAGTGGGTGGTGCCATTTCTACCGGGGAGACCTCATCCACTCCACCGGATTCAATCTGTTTCACAGTTGAGGTGAAAGACTTTGCTCCCCACTGACTTCCCTGATGAAGTCAAGCGTGTGTGATCTGCTTAACAAAACGTCGTAAAGCCATTGCCGTACCAGGTGAGAAGATGGGTAGTAACGAACTTATTGTCCCATCGTATGTCCTGAACCTGGTACTAGACATTATTCTACATTACCTTGCGTACAGAATGGGGGGGGGGGCCTCATTCACAAGTTGCTGTCGCAGAGGGTACTGATCGATCATATGCTCAATGATGGAGTTATTGCACATAGCTATTCACCCTGGAATGCGCCCTTGATCCTAGTGCCTAAGAAGGATGGCACTTGGCGCCCGGTGATTGACTTTAGGAAGTTAAACGCGGAAAACCATTCCAGATCGTTTCCCACTTCCTGTACTAGGTGACCTTTTACGCAATATCGGAGATAACAAAGTCTTCTCGACCCTGGACTTGTTACAAGGGTTTTGGCAAGTCCCTCTTCACGAGGACAGCCAAGAGTTAACTGCATTCTCCACTCCCACAGGTCATTATCACTTCCTCCGTATGGCGTTTGGATTACGATCGTCTCCTATCACGTTCTCTAGACTCATGACCAATATCTTTAGAGGTCTTATAGGTAAAGCACTTATGGTGTACTTAGACGACGTAATCGTCATGTCCGAAGACGTGGACACACACCTGAAAAGACTTGATACAGTACTTGGAAAGCTTGAAGAAGCAAATTTAAAGATCAAACTGTCAAATGTCAATTTTTCAGATCAGAAATTAAGTTTCTTGGTCACGTAGTCACTCCCAGAGGGGTTACGACTGATCAAAGTAAAGTAACTGCAGTACAAAATTTTCCAACTCCCAAAACTGCTGATGCCGTAAGATCCTTTGTGGGCTTAGCAGGTTTTTATAGATCTTTCATTGCCAATTTTTCTTCCATAGCAGCTCCTCTAACTGAGTTGCTTAAGAAAGATGCTCCTTTTGTTTGGACCTTCCGTCAAGAAACAGCATTCCAAACTCTAAAAGAAAAGCTAACATCTGCTCCAATTTTGAAATTTCCAGATTTTTCTAAGCCCTTCTATCTGACAACTGATGCTAGTTCAATTGGCATAGGTGCCGTACTAGCTCAGAAGACTGATAGCAAGTACAACGCAGTTGCATTTGCTAGCCGAGTCCTTACGAAGGCTGAACGTAATTATACAGTAACGGAGCAAGAAGCTTTAGCAATAGTATGGTCTTTAAAGCACTTCCGAGACATTATTTACCAGTACCCTGTTCATGTCTTGACAGACCATGCGCCACTGATACCTTTATTCCAGAACAAACAGCCTACTGGAAGGTTAGCCAGATGGACCTTGACTATCCAAGAGTTCAATCCCACTTTTGAACATTTACCTGGCAAGTCAAATGTAGTCGCAGATGCTTTATCGCGACACGTTAGTGTAGTTACTGCAGATCCTCCATTTACTGTCGAGGATGTCAAAACTGCCCAAAGAACAGATCCCATGTGGTCTGGTGTGATTCGATTCCTGCTCCAGGAAGATCTTATTCTTACTGTGAAGCCACCAGCACCCATTAGTGACTTTGTAATGAGCCAAGAATTACTGTATCGAACAGCCGAGTTGGGTACTCCAAGCAGAAGAGTTTACCAGTTAGTAATTCCACAGTCACTAGTGAACGTAGCTCTACAGCTAGTTCATGATGCACCAGGTGTTGCACACCCTGGTATGGATCGTTCTGTGAAACAAGCCAGAATGAAATACTTTTGGCCACGTATGGCAACTGACATTTCCGAGTATGTTAAGAAATGTAGTGTCTGTATGCAGCATAAAGGAAATGTCAATGGTCCTAACCCAATCCAAGTGTACCCAACCACTAGCGAACCGTGGGAAAGAGTTGCCCTTGATTTGTTAACCAATTTTAAATGTTCCCTCCAAGGCAACAAACATCTGTGTGTTATGGTAGACCATTTCACCAGATATTGTGAGTTAGTTCCTATTGCAGATAAGACTGCAGAGACAGTAGCTAAAGCGTTTAAAGAACGCATTATCTGCAGGCATACCACCCCAAAGTCCTTAGTAACAGATAATGGAGGTGAATTCTGTAATGAGTTCTTGAAAATTTGTGTACTTTATACAAGATCTCTAAATCCACCATTGTTCCTCATCATCCTGCAGCAATGGGTTAGCCGAAAGAACCAAATAAGAAAGTACTTGATGTCCTGAGAGCCACTATCAACCCCAATAGTGAAACTTGGGATGAAGTTATACCAGATGTCCAGTGTGCCATAAATTCTGCTTACAATGCTTCCATAGGTGATACTCCACATTATGCATTGTATGGTGTAGACAAGCGTTTACCCTAGAGTTGTTATATCCACTCCGAACTAATTACAACCCTGATGATTTCTAGCAACCGTACCAGAAAGGCTCAAGGTTTTTAGAAGAATCCTGAAACCTTCATAAACAACAGCAAATTTACTAGAGTAACTAATAGCCTGCTAAGCCTCAAAATCAAAGTAGGTTCAAGATAATCTGACAAATTTCAAAAAAACCCGAAAAGCCAAAACTCATCAAAATTTTTGGACCTTACGATTGTAGAACATACTCTGGGAAAAAATATAAAATTAGAGAAAATTTTACTGGGAAAAACAAAAATCGCATTTAGATCAATGAAATTGTATGGAGTTGAGATTGCACCCGACTAATTGAAGATGCTGAAAATCCTTTGACTCTGTACCCTCTACCTCAGAAAAAAAAACCCAAACCCGAAGTCGTACCCTTGCGTACTCGACAAGTAAAGAAAACCACAAGGGTATCTTTTTTAGAAATCCCTTTAGACTCCCCAGTCAAGGCATTGTTACCTTGCAGAGGAAATTTTTATCCTCCAGAATGATAACCATTCTGCAATATGTAAACCTAAACCCCCGCGAATTGGTTTAAATGTACATAGTCTGTATAATAGATGTCCGAGATGAATGAAATAAATCATCTGTGTGTTTTGTTATTACTGATCAGTTGTCAGAAATTTTCGTGTTCACGTTCCCTCCGTATTCAAGAATTTGACAGTAATAAGTCTGAGTGCGCAACAGATGCCTTTGCTTTTAATTTCACCTTGTATATATATATATTTAATTTCCTCAGAAAACGTAGAGTGCATGAATACAGATCGATCGATTCATTCCATCCATATTGTACAATGATTTGTTCTTATTAGTTGTAATGCATTTACGTTAAAACTCATTACTTTAATACCCATTACGTCCAAAATCATGTGAACCATCCAGTTAGTTCTAAGTTATTTATGAATTTGATTATTGATAGAATCAGCCCAGATCTGCCTGCCTGGTTCAGCCTATAGTATAGGACGACATACGAAAACATTGACCGAGCTGTCAGCATAGTTCTGATCGCCTGATACCCTGTATTATATAGCATACATATTAGTATCATCCATGTCTTTTAGATACGAGATCCTATTGTAGGCCTGTGGGCTTTGTGTGATGTCCACGGGATGCACATGTGTAGGCTCATACCTCTGCCCCGCTCTCACTCGGCGGCAGACCATTCAGCCAGACAGGCAAGGCACTGGGGGCTTTTTTCCCATCCCTCACCATCTCAGTCCGACAATATAGTTACCCAATCTCAACAGTGTGGTCTACCTTCCAACCTACGATATCTCCCATTTAAGAACCCTTACGATACTAGGGACCAGTGCTATCTTTGGTATATTGAACGACTATGATGAAAGGGTTTAGATCAAAGTGTCCCTGTTTGCAGATGATGTGAAAGGTTAATGAGGAGAATTAAATCTGATGAGGACCAGGCAGGACTTCAAGAGACCGTGGACAGACTGGACACCTGGTCCAACAAATGGCTTCCTCGAATTTAAACCTGCCAAATGCAAAGTCATGAGATAGGGGGAAGGGCACAGAAGACCACAGCACAGAGTTAATAGGCTAGGTGGCCAAAGACTGCAAACCTCACTCAAGGAGAAAGATTCTAGGGGTGAGTAAAACACCGAGCATGTCTCCGGAAGCATCACATCAATCAGATTAACTGCTGCAGCATATGGGCGCCTGGCAAACCATGAGAACAGCATGTCCCGTACCTTAGTAACGAATCGTTCAAGACAACTGTACACCGTGTATGTCAGCCCATACTGGAGTATGCTAACACTCTGTATTGGACACCCGCACTTCGATAAAGCACGTCAAGAAACTAGAGAAAGTACAAAGGTTTTGCCACAAGGTTAGTTCCAGAGCATAAGGGAATGTCTATGAAGAAAGATTAAGGGAAATCGCCTGACGACACTGGATGACAGGAGGGTCGGAGGGAGACAATGATAACGACATATAAAATACTGCGTGGAATAGACAAGGTGGACAAAGGACAGGAATGTTTCCAGGGAGGTGGACAACAGAACAGAAGGCCACAATTGGAAGTTGAAGACACAAATGAGGTCAGAGGAGATATTAGGAAGTATTTCTGTCAGTCATAGAGTGTAAGGCAGTGGAAAAAAGCCCCTAGAAAATGACGTAAGTGGAGTCAGGAAATCATACACAGTTTTAAGACGAGGTATGATAAAAGCTCATGGAGCGGGGAGAGAGAGGGCCTCAGTAGCAACCGTGAAGAGGCGGGGCCCAGGAGCTAAGACTTCGACCCCCTGCAAACACAAAATAGGTGAGTACAAATAGGGCGAGTACACATATACCAGGATTTCACAGGCCTCCGTGTGAAGTGACCCTATAACCCTTTCCTTTCCCTCCCATCCTCTCCCTCTCCTCTCCTCTCCTCTCCTCTCTCTCCGTCTCTCTCATCTCTCATCTCGTCTCTCTCTCTCTCTTCATCTCCTCTTCATCACTTCTCATCTCTCTCTCTCTCTCTTCTCTCCCTTTCTCTCTTCCTCTCTCTCTTCCTCTCAATCCTCTTCCTCACTCTCTTTCCTCTCACTTTCCTCCCACTATCCTCTTTCCTCTCTCACTCCCTCTCTCATCTTCCTCTCTTCCCTCTACTCTCTCTCTTTCCTCTTCTTTTCTCTCTCTCTCTCTCTTCTCTAGTCACTCTCCACCCCTCTCATTACCTTTTTCCCTCTCTCTCACTTTCTCCCTCTCCCCCTTTTTCCCTTCTTTTTCCCCTCCATCTAGGCTCCTCCCCTTCACTGCACTTTCTTCCTCCTCTCTCTCACCTCTCCCCTATTTTTTCTTTTTTTTCTTTCCTCTTTCTCTCCTTTCACTAAAAAAAAAATGGTTGGGACTTCGCAGGAATCAGGATCAAATGACAATGGTACTGGTAGGGAGGAATGGATTGGAGGAACAGTGGAAAAGGATAGAGCAAGAATGGGAGAGAAAATTAGGAGAGTTTTTCTGAAAAAATGGAGAAAGAGCTCTCTGTGAAATGGGAAAAGAGGTTTGGAGAAGGAGACGAAGAATTGGGGCACAAGAGTCGAAACTGCAGTAGCCAGGTGGTAAAGGTCCTATGAATTTGAGGTAAACAGGCTGAAGCAAGTCTCAGGGTAGTGACCGTGAAGACACACCATACGAAGCTGAGAGGCTGAACAGGAAGGAAGGAGACATGAATTATGCTAAGGTCATATCACCTGCAAAGAAAGGGCCAGGAGTGGAAGGGAAGAAGCAGAAGGTGCAGATGGAGTGGGAGAAAGGTCGAATGCTAGGCACAACCATGCACCAAGAGCACTGGAAAAATCAAGGAGGGAAATGACCACATACAGACAGGAACCGAGTCACAGAGGGAGAGGCAATGGGAGGAGGAAAAGGCAAAATCAGTGATTATCCATGGGCTTCGGGAGAGAGAGAGGAAAGACCACACACTGAAAGAAGGCAGAAGAAAAAAAGAGATTGAGAAAATCATCACTCGGAAATAGGGGAGAAGACTACGGATGAGATTTGTAAATTTTCAGAGATAAAGGGGGGTACTGAATGGGAGAAACCGACCAATCAAGCTGATTCTCAGGGACAGAACAGTGCGAACAGGATTCCTCCAAAGAGAAACCCGGTTGAAAAGCTTGGAAGAGGTACAAGAAGGTGTTCCTAGACAGAACCAGAACACAAACAGAGAGACAGCAGCTGAGGAGAGACAAAAAAGCGAAAGGACTAGGAAAGGAGACAGGATGGAACGCAGCAGAGGTCAGTCAAGTAGAAACAGAGCAGCAAGGGCAGCACACACACAACTATCCTCAGAACCCCCACAACCTATCACGACCATCCCAAAACAACAATACAATCCATACCGGGTATGACCGACATTGAACATCATCGTAGTCGACTTGCAGAAATTCACAATGGAACGTTTTCAATGCGGTTTAGAGTCAGAGCAGTAGGAAGAAGTGCTATGTGGTGACAAACCTTCAGGTTGTGTCTTGCGCAAATTTAGGGTCAGACAACAGGTGAGTCCCTCTTGCAAAACTGGAGAGTATCATGGGTTTGGTGGTTACCTGCTGGGTCAAGTACTCTCACCCGACGGACAGCAATGAGTTTTTATGCTATCTATGGTTTGGGGAAAAGCTACGGCGGGGAGTAAGGGATTTTCAGAAAAGTTTATAAGACAGGGATAGAGCGTACTAGAAGGTAGAATTCTGAGTGGAGGAGGTAGAGGGGGGAAGGCGATTTTTTAGTATGAGTAAAGGTAAGGCACCAGGTATAGATGGCTTTTCGAATGAATTTTTATAGGGCCGCATTGGGGAAGTATTATAAGTCAATTGTTTGGTTTGATGTATTGAATTGCATGCTCACGGAGTGGAGGTAGGTATTCGCAAAGTACGGGGGTAGTTGTGTTGGTGCCCAAAAGGGAGGAGGAGGGGTCTGAAGCGCATATAGAGCAATATCTCTTATGTGCTCTGACTATAAAATCTTTGCAAAAAGTTTTTAGGAAACAGAATGAGGATGGGTTATGGAGTGCGGTTATTCAACAAGGGACAGCTAGGCATACCAGTAGGAGCATAGGGAAGGAACAAAGTACAATTATAGGGGAGTTTTTGGGGGGGAATGGTCAATGGGGGGGTGTCCTAGAGCTTGACTGGCAAAATGTGTTTACGAACCTGTTTGAATAGAGATTAGTGAGGCTTATTTTATTGAAGCAAGGGTTTTTTGAGAGGGGACTGTAAGATGGTTGATACCTTGTATGCCTCCGGCTTATGGTACAATGTAACAGGTAATACGTAAATTGTAGGGCAGCCGGTCCGTATGGAAAGGGGCTTGAGGCAAGGGATGCCCCTCTCCCCAGCATGCTTTTTTACATGTATGCAAAAACCCCTTTATGAGATGGTGGATGGTGGTTTTGAGGCGGTGAACGCTGAGAATAACCAGCAGTGCGTGTGGTCCGGTACGTACATGATACCACCGATTTTGTTAAAAGGGGAGGAGGATTTTGCAGTCCGTGGGATGGATTGCTGAGTATTTTGGGCAGAGTCTGGCATTGCGTCCGTAAGCAAAATCGAAATTATTGGAGGTGGGTTACATGGGTGGGGGGGAGTGGGGTTTGGGCGAAAGGTAAATGGGTGGGTCAGTTCGTGTGCAACTTAGAATATGTAGGTATCGTGTACATGGCAGATGAGAGGGAGGGCCGAAGGTTAAAACTCTGATTGGTGGTTAACAAGGCTTTAGACGACTTTGGGGGGTTAAAGAGTTGGGATGTCTCATTGGCAACAGAGGACCAGTAGTGGTTAATGCACTTGTTTATAGTAAAGTATGGGGTGTGCTGAGGGTTCCCATTAAGATGACATGGATATTCAGAACTGCAGAGAATGGTCTTACGTTATTTTTGGGGTTTTGGGAGAGCTTTGGTTAAGTCGGGAGGTTGTCATGACCCATGTTCTCGTGGGGGGTTTAGGTCTCTGAGGTTGTCTTTGGGGGCCACGGGTGAAGGGCCTCTATGTTAAAGCAGCAGTTCCTCAAGTGCGGGCGGTGAGAAGGGCATCCGGGTGGGTCCGAGTAATTACGAAATATGCTAAATGGTGGAGCAGCAGGAGATTAACGAGTGTGAGGACATGCTGGTTGTTGTAAAAGTTGAGAAATGCGCAACGAGATTCGGGTGGGCAAATGTCAGCAGCATATGTTGTCATGGGGAAATTGACAGGGATTGTCTTTTTCCGCTGTATAATTGGGGGAATATGGACGGGTTTGTAAACTTAAGTTGGACCAAGGGTTCGTGAATGGTGTACAGATTTGTCATGGGGATTTTAGCATCAAAATCGCTTTAAATAATAGGATGGTTTGGTAAGGGAAGGCGAATTGCTTACGTTGCGGTCGAGAAGAAACAGCTTTTTCATGCAGTCTACTTTTGTGATACCTGGACAAAGTTTTCGTTCGTGGTTGGGGGGGCGGGTTTTTTCAGATTTTCGTTAGTGGGGGAATAATCTTGACCTTACTGGCTCCACAAAGGTGGCAGTAAAGCAATTGCAAAGAAACTACTGACCGATAGCACTAACATCCCATACCCATACAAAAAATCTTTGAGAGGGTCCTAAGAAGCAAGATCGGCCCTAATCTAGATACCCATCAGTTACACAACCCAGGGCAAAACACGGTTTAGAGGCTGGTCGCTACTGCCTGTTCCCAGCTCCTGACCTCTATAACAAGGTTTCTGGATGCTGTAGTAGGATGAAACAAAATAAAGATGTTGTATACACAGACTTTGCAAAAGCTTTCGACAAGTGTGACCATGGTTAACAGCGCAAAAAAAAGAGTGATAAAGGATAACCGGGAAAAGTTGGTTTGATGGATTTATACAACTTCCCTAACAAATAGAACACAAAGAGTAATAGTAAACAAGTAAAGTCCCAGTCAGCCATGGTAAAAAGCTCTGTTTCCACAAGGCACGTACTCGCTCCCATTCTATTCCTCATTCATATGTAAGTCACGCTCCGTGTCTTCCTTTGCGGATGACACCCCGGATTACCAATGGCAGTGACCTCCATCGAAGACACTGCGAGACTTCCAAGCGGATATCAACCAAATCTTCGAATGGGCCACTTAAAACAATATGAAGTTCAACGAGGAAGAAATTTTTTCAACTACTCAGATATGGGAAATGGGAAACTTGAAGAAATTAAAAAATTATTAGGGTTACAACAAATTCTAACCATATAATTGAGTGGAAAAGTTAATATGAAGGACCTGGGAGTGATAATGTCATGAGGAGATCTCGCCTTCAAAACACAACAATGTATCACCTCATCACACTAGGAAAATGATAGGATGGATAATGAGAACCTTCAAAACTAGGGACTCTAACCATAATGATTCTCTTTCAAATCGCCTGCGCTCTCTAGGCCGGAATACTGCTGTACACTAACGCTCCTTTCAAGGCTGGCGACATGCAAACCTGGAGAGTGCACAAAGAACTTTCACAAGCACACATAAGTACGATAAGGCACCTAAACTACTGGGAACAGATTGAAGGTCCATGATCTCTATTCCCTTCGAACACAGGCGAGAGTACATGATAAGGATATACACTTGGAAATCTGGAGGTATTGGTATCAAACCTGCTCACGAAAATCACTCCCTATGAAAAGCAAAAAGATTCGGCAGGAGATGCAACATACCCGGATGAAAAGCAGGGCGCCTCAGTACACTGGAGAAGACAACACAATAAGTGTCCAGGGACCAAGACTGTCAGTTGCCTCCCATCATAACATAAGGGGTATACCAATAGACTCCTGGCTGTCCTTCAAGAAGGTACTGGACAGGCACCTAGATCCGTGCTGACTCAACCGGGCTGTGGTTCATACGTCGCTTGCCGTGCGGGCCAGCAGTAACAGCCTGATGATCAGACCCTATTCACCATGAAGGCCTTCCTCAACCGGGCTGCGGGGGCGTTGACCCCCGAAAACCTTTCCAGGTCTCCAGGTAAAACTTGTATTACCTACTAGTCCTCATAAAATGTTTCCAAGTATTGTACCTATTTCAGAGAATTTGGTCTACCATTTGTATGCATATCACTTTGTTATACTATTTTGAGAGAAAACTGTAAAGGGTAACTCAAAAAAAAATTGAAAAATCCAAAAATTCGAAAAAAAATTGTAGCTTGAAATTGAAATTTTAATGTTTATTTCTCTGTGTAAAGATTACCATGTGGGTGTTACATACGAAATATTAATTTCAAAGAAGGCCACTGGCATGCCTAGGTACGGGGTGTGGGGCTAAGTGCGGGGGACTGGGGCGGGGCTAGTGCGGGGACCGCATGAAGTGGAACTGACAGAGGCCTTTCACACTTGACGTGTTAAATTCCACAAACCTGGTGTGATGGGGGGAGACCGGAACTAAGCGCCATTTTGGAGTCATACTGAAGAACGCCTATTACTCAGCACATACCAAGAACTCTGTCTGGCCCAACCAACATACACAAGAGTTGCTGCCAATTAATCTATCACCACTCTCATCTCCATGCTCACAGGTCTTTAACTCTGGCCATCGATCATAATCACCAAAAATTTACACTAACATCACATCACAATCACCAAAATAACATTAATCCCAATTACCTCTCATATAATCCGCCATGTAGACCATCACTACATATTAAAAAAAAAATCTTACCAATGTTACACTCACACAAAAATTCTTATTTCATCCACAGATTTCCCTCAAATTCGTAAATATTTACTTTGGAAATCATAAGAATCTTAAAAATATAACAATAAAACTAAAAGGATTTCAAAACATTTTATTTTACTAAGTACTGAATTTGAAAAAAGTGAATAACTAAGTTAGTCAGTAGATTTACCAACCTTATATTAACATGACCATAGTAAAAAATTAATATTATTATAAGAAAAAAAAAAAGATTAGCGAGAAATTCAGAACCAATAATTACTTTTAGGTGTTAAAAACAGAACAAAATTCTATGCAGGTAGAAAACTTTTGAAGAATATTATTAATTTCTAAGTATTCTTAAATGTAACTTCCATTAAAATTAGATGGAAGTAATATGGAATATAGTAAAAAGTTATTAATACAATTATAATCACTCAGTTGTAAACCTATAATAATGGAATTAAAATAAAACTACCCGAATATTATTATTATTAAAGATTAGCCGGTATTCTCCCGCCCGGGCCTTTTCCAAGTGTTGCCGGCCTTGACTCCCTTCTTTAGGGAGTGTCTGAGAGACCAATCTCCCATGGGAGGAGGCACAAATACCTCCTCATCTTTGGACCCACTGCCCCCAGGCCTAGCCTCAAGCAACCTCTCTCTCTGGTCCGCCATCCCCGCCCCAAAGGCAGACTAAGGGAATGACAGTCTTGTGAGCTGCAAGCTCGGGCTCAGGCACCTACCCTACCCTAGAAGGCTGGGGCATGGTGTCGATGTAACCCAAAGTAAGTGATAACAGAACCTAATTAAATCTTTAAAAGATAAATTAAGCTGACAGAAATGTATGCAAAATGCTTCAGAATATAAACAGTTTATCTTTAATATAACAGAAACAAGATTTTTTTTTTTTTTAGTAAGATATTTCAAAATGTTTAATAAATGTTACAATAACTGAAAACTATTAAAATATTATGTTTCCCTAAACATTTCTTCAATTGTAAACAATGAAAATTATTAACAGTGAAGTGATAAATTGTTTTTCTTCAGTTATTATTATGCTCAAGTTATGTTTATGTAAATTTTTCAATATAACTTTTATCAACGGTAAACAATATAACTTTTATCAACGGTAAACAATATAACTTTTATCAACGGTAAACAATAGTAGATTATTAGCCAGGAAGAATTTAATTGATTTTTCAATTATATTAAACTCAGGCTCCGAGTTCTCTATATACTAAGTTAAGTGAATTATAACATATATTATAACATATATTATAACATATATTATAACATATATTATAACATATATTATAACATATATTATAACATATATTATAACATATATTCAAGATTTTAAAGTCACAGAAATTTAACAGATGATTTAAGGCAAATGAATCTTCCTGAGATTCAGAGTGAGAAGTTTGATTCAGAGTGAGAAGTTTGATTCAGAGTGAAAGTTTGAATTCATGAGTGAGAAGTGTGATTCAGAGTGAGAGTTTGATCAGATGAGAAGTGTGATTCAGAGTGAGAAGCATGATTCAGAGTGAGAAGTTTGATTCAGAGTGAAAAGTTTGATTCAGAGTGAGAAGTTTGATTCAGAGTGAGAAGTTTGATTCAGAGTGAGAAGTTTGATTCAGAGTGAAGTGTGCTTCAGAAGTGAGAAGTTTGATTCAGAGTGAGAAGTTGATCAGAGGAGAAGCTTGATTCAAGAGTGAGAAGTTGGATTCAGAGTGAGAAGTTTGATTCAGAGTGAGAAGTTTGATTCAGAGTGAGAAGTTTGATTCAGAGTGAGAAGTTTGATTCAGAGTGAGAAGTTTGATTCAGAGTGAGAAGTTGATTTCAGAGTGAGAAGTTTGATTCAGAGTGAGAAGTTTTGATTCAGAGAGAGAGTGTGATTCAGAGTGAGAAGTTGCTTCAGAGTGAGAAGTTTGACGTCAGAGTAGAAGTTTGACTCAGAGTGAGAATTTGATTCAGAGTGAGAAGTTTGATTCAGAGTGAGAAGTTTTGATTCAGAGTGAGAGAAGTTTTTGGACTCAGAGTGAGAAGTTTGACTCAGAGTGAGAAGTTTGATTCAGAGTGAGAAGTTTGAAATTTCAGAGTGAGAAGTTTGATTCAGAGGAGAAGTTTTGATTCAGAGTGAGAAAGTTTGACACAGAGAGGGGGATGGAAGTTTGACTCAGAAGTGAGAAGTTTGATTTCAGAGGAGAAGTTTGAATTCAGAGTGGAGAAGTTTGTTCAGAGTGAGAAGTTTGACTCAGAGTGAGGAAAGTTTGACTCAGAGTGAGAAGTTTGATTCAGAGTGAGAAGTTTGATTCAAGTGAGAAGTTTGACCTCAGAGTGAGAAGTTTGACTCAGAGTGAGAGTTTGATTCAGAGTGAGAAGTTTGACTCAGAGTGAGAAGTTTACTCAGAGTGAGAGTTTGATTCAGGAGTGAGGAATTTGACTCAGAGTGAGAAGTTTGATTCAGAGTGGAGAAGTTTGATTCAGAGTGAGAATTGATTTCAGAGTGAGAATTTGAAATCAGAGTGAGAAGTTTGATTCAGAGTGAGAAGTTTGATTTCAGAGTGAGACAGTGTGGATTCATGAGTGAGAAGTTTTGATTCAGAGTGAGAAGTGTGATTCAGAGTGAAAGTGTTTGTTTTTTTTTGATTAGAGTGAGAATTTGATTCAGAGTGAGAAGTTTGATCCAGAGTTGAGAAGTTCGATTCAAGAAAAACAACAGTTTGCGCAAACGTACCTTCAAGTTCAAATATTCTGATTAAAAGTTTGTTGAAGAACATCAAATATTCCCAATTATCAGTTTGGAACATTTATAGTTATATTCATTGTTTAAATATTAAAGTGTGGGGAAGTTTTGTCTTTAAGTTTAAATAATAAACCATAATTAAGGGTAAAAATAAATCTGGAAATAAATGGTATAAAATAACCGACCACAATGGAAATATAAACACATATGCATATTAATGTGACCCTTTATTTGAACAACGTTTCGCCCACACATGGGCTTTTTCACAAACAGATCTGTTTTTAAAACTTGAAAAAGCCCAATGTGTGGCGAAACGTTGTCCAATAAAGGATCAACATTATACTGCATATGTGTTTATATTTCCCATAAATAAATCATAAAAAGAAATTTCCGGTGAAGTTCAAATAATAATAATGCTGATAAGTTGCTTTCTAACTGTAAAACTAACTTGTCTCTATGGTTAGGAAATACAATATACTAAATATTTTTATTTTTAGTGAGTGAAAGACATCATGATGCTTTAGTCTACAGGACCACACAATTCTCAAGAATGACGCACCCAGCCAAGCTAGGTGTTGTACTTGTCATCCGAAAAACATAGGGTGGGGGAGGATTTATGAAGGATGAGGTTAATCATAGAACTGATGAAGGAAAAAAGGTGAGTGGTGTGTTGAGTATATGGAGTCAAAAAACGTTATCTATGGAGGCAAAGAAGGGAATGAAATAAAGTATAGTAGTACCAACACTTTTAAAAGGATGTGAAGTTTTGGGTTGTGAATGCTGCAGCGAGGAGGTGGTAAAGGCAGTGGAAAATGTCCTGTCTAGGGCAATGTGTGGTGTAAATATTATGCAGAGAATTCAGAGTGTGGAAATATGAGAAGTGGTGGAGTTAATAAAAGTATTAGTCAGAGAGCTGAAGAGGAGTTGTTGAGGGGTTTGGTCATTTAGAGAGAATGATCAAATAGATTGACATTGGAGAGCGTATAAATCTGTAGGGAAAGGGAAAGGGCGGGGTAGGGGTCGTCCTCAAAAAGGTTGGAGGGAGGGGGTAAAGGAGGTGTTTTGGGGCAAGGGCTTGAACTTCCAGCAAGCGTGCGTGAGCGTGTTAGATGGAGTGAATGGAGACGAATGGTATTTTGGACCTAACGACTATTGGAGTGGAGCAGGGTAATATTTATGAAGAGATTCAGGAAACCCGGGTTTTATTTTTATATAGCCGAACTTCAGTCCTGGAAATGGAGTAAAATGTCTGCACTCTAAAGGAGGGTTTGGATATTAGCAGTTTTGGAGGGATATGTTGTGTATCTTTATACTAATATCTTCTAAACTGTTATATATATATAATATATATATATATATAAAATATATATATATATATAATATATATATATATAAATAATATATATAATATTTTTTTATATATATACATATATAAAAATATATATATATATATAAAATTTTATATATATAATTTTATATATATATATAATATATATATATATATATAATTTATATATATACATATATATATATATATATTTATATATATACATAATATATATATATATATTTGTGAAAGTCACCGTGGTTGTTTAATATATTTATAGATGGGGTTGTAAGAAAGTAAATGCGAGGGTCTTGGCAAGAGGCGTGGAGTTAAAAGATAAAGAATCACACACACAAAATGGGAGTTGTCACAGCTGCTCTTTGCTGATGACACTGTGCTCTTGGGAGATTCTGAAGAGTAATTGCAGAGATTGGTGATGAATTTGGTAGGGTGTGCAAAAGAAGAAAATTAAAGGTGAATACAGGAAAGAAGTAAGGTTATGAGGATAACAAAAAGATTAGGTGATGAAAGATTGAATATCAGATTGGAGGGAGAGAGTATGGAGGAGGTGAACATATTCAGATATTTGGGAGTGGACGTGTCAGCGGATGGTCTATGAAAGATGAGGTGAATCATAGAATTGATGAGGAAAAAGAGTGAGTGGTGCACTTAGGAGTCTGGTGAGACAAAGAACTTTGTCCTTGAGGCAAAGAGGGGAATGTATGAGAGTATAGTTTTACCAACGCTCTTATATGGGTGTGAAGCGTGGTGATGAATGTTGCAGCGAGGAGAAGCTGAGGCAGTGGAGATGTCATGTCTGAGGGCAATGTGTGGTGGAATATAATGCAGAGAATTCATAGTTTGGAAGTAGAGGAGGTGCGGGATTACCAAAACTGTTGTCCAAGAGGCTGAGGAAGGTTGTTAGTGGTTCGGACATGTAGAGAGAATGAGCGAAACAGAATGACTTCAAGAGTATCAGTCTGTAGTGGAAGGAAGGCGGGTAGGGTCGGCCTAGGAAGGTTGGAGGAGGGGTAAAGGAGGTTTTGTGTGCGAGGGGCTTGGACTTCCAGCAGGCATGCTGAGCGTGTTTGATAGGAGTGAATGGAGACAAATGGTTTTTAATACTTGACGTGCTGTGGAGTGTGAGCAAAGTAAACATTTATAAGGGATTCAGGGAAACCGGCAGGCCGGGACTTGAGTCCTGGAGATGGGAAGTACAGTGCCTGCACTCTGAAGGAGGGGTGTTTAATTTTTGCAGTTTAAAAACTGTAGTGTAAAGCACCCTTCGGCAAGACATGGATGGAGTGAATGAGGGTGAAAGTTTTTCTTTTGGGGCCACCCTGCCTTGGGGGGAATCGGCCAGTGTGATAAAAAAAAAAAATAAAAAATATATATATATATATATATATATAATATAAATATATATATATATATAATATATATATATATATTAAATATAATATAAAATATATGTCGTGCCGAATAGGCAAACTTGCGATCTTGGCTTAAATACAACGCTCATCTTCCCATATGGGACAATGAAAATTTGGTATGCAATAATTTCGCAAAAACCATTCTGAACGTAACGAAAAAAAATATATTTGATTGTGTTTGTTTAGTACTAAATTATTGTAAACGTATTTAAAATATATTTTTTGGTTAGGCTAAAAAAAATTTGTTCTTGTTATAATAAGGTTAGGTAAGTTTTCTAAGATTCTTTTGGTGCAAAATTAAAAATTTTTTACATTAAAAATAATGAAAAAAATATATCTTTAAACGTATAAGAGAAAATTTCAGAAAGGACTTAATTTTAAATGAGTTCTTGCTAACTGACCCATTTTACATATTCGGGCACGCCCATAAAAAATATATATATAATATATATATATAAATATATATAAATATAATATAAAATTATAAAATAATATAATATATTATATAGCTAGTGTATCCACCATTGCCCTATTTTTGCACATCATACTCTTCTCTTGTTGTCCTGCTGTTAAGTGGTGGGTTAACATCACTTTCACTGTTTTTTATGAGCAATGCTACTCCTCCCCCTCCTCTGTTCTCTCTGTCTTTCCTCAAAATCTGATATCCGGGTGGAAAAATTGCATCTGTATCATCCCTGTAAGTTTTGTCTCTTTTTAGTGCTATGATTCGGGTGATCATCAATGAGCATTCTTACCACTTTTCACTCTTATTTGTTTTTCCCATCTGCATTGGTGTACCATACCTTTAGCTTCCTTTCCCATTACTGTATTTTGGGAGATGGAAGAGGAAGGTACAGGCTGGAGGGGGGGAGCAGGCACAATATTATGGAGGCTGCTAGGATTGTGGATTAGTGCTTACGGGGGTGGGGCTTATGGAGTGAGGTTCGTTTCTGTTTACTGTTTTTGGGTTGATATGTGGTGACAGGGTATGAGAGGTTTCTGTAAGCATTTGTGTTTGATGTTTTCCCCCAAAGGCTGAGCTTTCCTGTCTGTCGTTGCCTGTCCTGTCTCTCTTTCCTTCCACTGGTTTGTCTTGCTCTCACTTTCAGTTGTTCCCTTTCCTTTCGTGTTCTGTCTTGATTGAGGAACACTTTTTGATAATCTGGAACCCTTAACAGTGTTTCTGTTTTAGTATCCTGTTCTGTACCACATCTGTCTTGAATGTCAATCTGATTGGTCGATTTTTTTCCCTCGAATACCCCCCAAGTCTGTGAAAATTTTCTACCTGAGACATGTCCCTCTCTCCTCTTATTGCAATGATGCTCTTAATCTCTGTTTTCTCTCAATGCTTTCTTTCATCATAGGTCTGTCCTTCACCTCCTGAAGCCCATAAATAATTTTTTGACCTCTCCCTCTCCTCTTCCCATTTCTTTTCCCTCTGTATCTTTGGATCTGATTTAAGCATCTCCTTTGCTGTTTCCCTAATCATCTCCCAGACACCATGATGGCCTGATAATACTGCTGCAAAAGACTGCTTAGCTCTATCCCCTCCTTCAGTCCCCTCGCTGCCTTGCTCCTTTCGACCTCATCTTTAATCCTGCTTCAGCACATCTATTTCTTCCTCCAATATCTGTATCTTTGGGCCCCAGCTACTACAGCTTTTTGATTCCCACTTCTTGCTCTCTGCAATATTTGCTCTAACATGTTATTGCAAAGCTCGTTTAACCTTTCTCCCATTGTTGTTCCATTTGTTCTTGAGCCGTTCCACCCATTCTTCCCCTTTTTCCCACCACCATCATCATTCCCTTGCCTTTACGTCCTCCCTTTTGAGATCCCATTTTGCTTTATCCTGTTTTGGATGTTCTAACTCCTTCGCTTATCGTAAAAATGTGTTTTGTGGTGGGGGGAAATTTAAAGAGCTAATGTTTTAGGTTAGGTTGTGTGTGTGTGGTATGTTTTGTGTGTGTGTGTTGTGTGTGGTGTGTGTATATATAAAATGTGTGGTGTGTGTGGGGTGTGTGTGTGTATGTGTGTGCATGTGTGTGAATGTGTTTGCATTGGTTGTATGTGTGTGCATGAGTTTTGCATATATGTGTATGTGGTGCATGTGTGTGTATGTGTGTGCATGTTAGTTAGTTACAATTTTTCCTAGGCACATGTCGATTAGACACTAGGCCTGTTGTAGTGTGTAGGTGTTTTGGTTGTGTGTGTGTGTGTGTTGTGTTTTGTTGTTGGTGGGGTGTGTGTGTGTGTGTGTGGTGTGTGTTTGTGTGTCGTGTGTGTGTGTCTGTGTCTGTGTCTGTGTGTCCCGTGTGTGTGTGTCTGTTTGTGTCTGTGTGTGTGTGTCTGTGTTGTGTCTGTTTTGTGTGTGTGTGTCTGTGTGTGTGTGTGTCTGTGTGTGTGTGTCTGTGTGCGTGTGTCTGTGCGTGTGTGTGTGTCTGTGCGTGTGTGTGTGTCTGTGTGGTGTGTGTGTCTGTGTGTGTGTGTGTCTGTGTGTGTGTGTGTGTGTCTGTGTGTGTGTGTGTGTGTGTTAGTTACCATTTACCATTTTGTCCTAGGCACATGTCGATTAGACACTAGGCCTGTGTGTGTGTTGTGTGTGTGTGTGTGTCTGTCTGTGTGTCTGTGTGTCTATGTGTGTGTGTGGTGTGTGTGTGTGTGTGTGTGTGTTGTGTGTGTGTGTGTGTGTGTGTGTGTTGTGTGTGTGTGTCTGTGTCTGTGTGTGTCTGTGAGTTGTTAGTTACCATTTTGTCCTATTCACATGTCGATTAGACACTAGGCCTGTTGTAGGTGTGTAGTGTGTGTGTAGGTGTGTGTTGTGTGTGTGTGTGTGTGGGTGTGTGTGTGTGTGTGTGTGTGTGTGTGTGTCTGTGTGTGTGTCTGTGTCTGTGTCTGTGTGTCTGTGTGTGTGTGTCTGTTTGTGTCTGTGTGTGTGTGTATGTATGTATGTGTGCGTGTGTACTCACCTATTTGTACTCACCTATTTGTGGTTGCAGGGGTCGAGTCCTAGCTCCTGGCCCCGCCTCTTCACCGGTTGCTACTAGACCCTCTCTCTCCCCGCTCCATGAGCTTTATCAAACCTCGTCTTAAAACTGTGTATGGTTCCTGCCTCCACTACGTCATTTTCTAGGCTATTCCACTGCCTTACAACTCTATGACTGAAGAAATACTTCCTAATATCTCTCTGACTCATTTGTGTCTTCAACTTCCAATTGTGGCCTCTTGTTTCTGTGTCCCCTCCCTGGAACATCCTGTCTTTGTCCACCCTGTCTATTCCACGCAGTATTTCATATGTCGTTATCATGTCTCCCCTGACCCTCCTGTCCTTCAGTGTCGTCAGGCCGATTTCCCTGTGTGTGTGTGTGTGTGTGTGTGTTGTGTGTGTGTGTGTTGTGTGTGTGTGGTGTGTGTGTGTGTGTGTGTCTGTGTGTGTGTCTGTGTGTGTGTGTCTGTGTGTGTGTGTCTGTGTGTGTGTGTCTGTGTGGTGTGTGTCTGTGTGTGTGTGTCTGTGTGTGTGTGTCTGGTGTGTGTGTGTACTCACCTATTTGTGGTTGCAGGGGTCGAGTCTTAGCTCCTGGCCCCGCCCCTCTTCACCGGTTGCTACTGGGCCCTCTCTCTCATCCCCCCGCTCCATGAGCTTTATCAAACCTCGTCTTAAAACTGTGTATGGTTCCTGCCTCCACTACGTCATTTTCTAGGCTATTCCACTGCTTACAACTCTATGACTGAAGAAATACTTCCTAATATCTCTCTGACTCATTTGTGTCTTCAACTTCCAATTGTGGCCTCTTGTTTCTGTGTCCCCTCCCTGAACATCCTGTCTTTGTCCGTGTGTTGTGTGTGTGTGTGTGTGGTGTGTGTGTGTGTGTGTGTGTGTGTGTGTGTGTGTGTGTGTGTGTGTGTGTGTCTGTGTGTGTGTGTCTGTACTCACCTATTTTGTACTCACTTATTTTGGTTGCAGGGGTCGAGTCACAGCTCCTGGCCCCGCCTCTTCGCTGATTGCTACTAGGTCCCTCTCTCTCCCTGCCCCATGAGCTCTATCATACCTCGCCTTAAAACTATGTATGGTTCCTGCCTCCACCACATCACTTTCTAGGCTATTCCATGGCCTGACTACTCTATGACTGAAGAAATACTTCCTAACATCCCTTTGATTCATCTGAGTCTTCAACTTCCAATTGTGACTTCTTGTGTCTGTGTCCCATCTCTGGAACATCCCGTCTTTGTCCACCTCGTCTATTCCGCGCAGTATTTTATATGTCATCATGTGTGTGTGTGTGTGTGTGTGTGTGTGTGTGTGTGTGTGTGTGTATGTATGTGTGTGTATGTGTGTGTGTGTGTGCATGTGTGTGTATTGTGTGTATGGTGTGTATGTGTGTGTGCGCGTGTGCGTGCACACGCGCTTTTGTCTTAGTCTAAAAAAAAGGGGGGGGGGGTTCATATATCACACTAGGCTACGCTACTCTTTTGAAGATTATAGAATTATTTCACAATCAATTCCTTCTTAATATACACTAATATATACTACTATAATATTTACTGTGTACACTTGTGTTTGTGTGTGTGTGTGTTTACTAGCTTGTTGTTGTTTGAAAAAGAGGGAGGGGTCGCGTTAACACACTAATGTTGTTGTTCTTGGTTCACCGGTACTCTCCCGGCCCGGATCTTTGTTGTTCTTGGTTCACCGGTACTCTCCCGGCCCGGATCTTTGTTGTTCTTGGTTCACCGGTACTCTCCCGGCCCAGATCTTTGTTGTTCTTGGTTCACCGGTACTCTCCCGGCCCGGATCTTTGTTGTTCTTGGTTCACCGGTACTCTCCCGGCCCGGATCTTTGTTGTTGTTGGTTCACCGGTACTCTCCCGGCCCGGATCTTTGTTGTTCTTGGTTCACCGGTACTCTCCCGGCCCGGATCTTTGTTTGTTCTTGTTCACCGGTACTCTCTCCCGGCCCGGATCTTTGTTGTTGTTCTTGGTTCACCGGTACTCTCCCGGCCCGGATCTTTGTTGTTGTTGGTTCACCGGTACTCTCCCGGCCCGGATCTTTGTTGTTCTTGGTTCACCGGTACTCTCCCGGCCCGGATCTTTGTTGTTGTTGGTTCACCGGTACTCTCCCGGCCCGGATCTTTGTTGTTCTTGGTTCACCTGTACTCTCCCGCCCGGATCTTTGTTGTTCTTGGTTCACCGGTACTCTCCCGGCCCGATCTTTGTTGTTCTTGGTTCACCGGTACTCTCCCGGCCCGGATCTTTGTTGTTGTTGGTTCACCGGTACTCTCCCGGCCCGGATCTTTGTTGTTCTTGGTTCACCGGTACTCTCCCGGCCCGGATCTTTGCTGTTCTTGGTTCACTGGTACTCTCCCGGCCCGGATCTTTGTTGTTCTTGGTTCACCGGTACTCTCCCGGCCCGGATCTTTGTTGTTCTTGGTTCACTGGTACTCTCCCGGCCCGGATCTTTGTTGTTCTTGGTTCACCGGTACTCTTCCGGCCCGGATTTTTGTTGTTCGTGGTTCACCGGTACTCTCCCGGCCGGATCTTTGCTGTTCTTGGTTCACCGGTACTCTCTCCCGGCCGGATCTTTGTTGTTCTTGGTTCACAGGTACTCTCCCGGCCCGGGTCTTTGTTGTTCTTGGTTCACCGGTACTCTCCCGGCCCGGATCTTTGTTGTTCTTGGTTCACCTGTACTCTCCCGGCCCGGATCTTTGTTGTTCTTGGTTCACCGGTACTCTCCCGGCCTGGATCTTTGTTGTTCTAGGTTCACCGGTACTCTCCCGGCCCGATCTTTGTTGTTCTTGGTTCACTGGTACTCTCCCGGCCCGGATCTTTGTTGTTCTTGGTTCACTGGTACTCTCCCGGCCCGATTTTTGTTGTTCTTGGTTCACTGGTACTCTCCCGGCCCGATCTTTGTTGTTCGTGTTCACTGGTACTCTCCCGGCCCGGATCTTTGTTGTTCTTGTTTCACCGGTACTCTCCCCGGCCCGGATCTTTGTTGTTCTTGGTTCACCGTACTCTCCCGGCCTGAATCTTTGTTGTTCTAGGTTCACCGGTACTCTCCCGGCCCGGATCTTTGTTGTTCTTGGTTCACTGGTACTCTCCCGGCCCGGATCTTTGTTGTTCTTGGTTCACTGGTACTCTCCCGGCCCGGATTTTTGTTGTTCTTGGTTCACTGGTACTCTCCCGGCCCGGATCTTTGTTGTTCTTGGTTCACTGGTACTCTCCCGGCCCGGATCTTTGTTGTTCTTGGTTCACCGGTACTCTCCCGGCCCGGATCTTTGTTGTTCTTGGTTCAGCGGTACTCTCCCGGCCCGGATCTTTGTTGTTCTTGGTTCACCGGTACTCTCCCGGCCCGGATCTTTGTTGTTCTTGGTTCAGCGGTACTCTCCCGGCCCGGATCTTTGTTGTTCTTGGTTCACCGGTACTCTCCTGGCCCGGATCTTTGTTGTTCTTGGTTCAGCGGTACTCTCCTGCCCGGATCTTTATTGTTCTTGGTTCACCGTACTCTCCCTGCCCGGATCTTTGCACACTAGGCTACGTTACTTTTTTGAAGATTATAGAATTATTTCTCACTCAATTCCTTATTAATATATACTAATATTTACTATAATAATAATTATTGGTGAACACGTGTGTTTGCTGAGATTATAAGAAGCCATCTTGTCTAACTAATTTATTAACTTTCTTCAGTAAAACTTTTGAGGCTGTTGACCACGATAAAGAATTTGATATTATTTACCTAGATTTTAGTAAGGCTTTTGAAAGAGTTCCGCACCAGAGACTGTTAAAGAAAGTGGCAGCTCATGGCACTGGGGAAAAAGTGCTCTCGTGGATCGAATCATGGCTCACAGACAGGAAGCAGTATCCATAAATGGGGTTAAATCCGAGTGGGGATCTGTAGCAAGTGGCGTTCCGCAGGATCAGTCTTGGGCCCGTTGTTGTTTATAATATATATCAATGATCTTGATGAGGGAATTACTAGTGATATAAGCAAATTCGCCGATGACGCAAAGATAGGTAGGATAATTGATTCAAACGTTGATGTTAGGGAACTTCAGGAGGATTTAAACAAACTCTATTCTTGGCCAGAAAAGTGGCAGATGCAGTTCAATGTAGATAAATGCAAGGTTCTGAAGCTCGGGAGTGTCCATAACCCTAGCACTTATAAGTTAAATAATGTAGAACTTAGCCATACAGATTGCGAAAAGGACTTGGGGGTTATGGTGAGCAGCAACCTTAAACCAAGACAGCAATGCTTGAGCGTACGTAATAAGGCAAATGGATTACTGGGATTTATATCAAGAAGTGTAAGCAACAGAAGTCCAGAGGTCATACTGCAGCTTTATACATCATTAGTAAGGCCTCACCTAGATTATGCAGCTCAATTCTGGTCTCCATATTACAGAATGGACACAAATTCGTTAGAAAACATTCAGTGTAGGATGACTAAATTAATACATAGCATTAGAAATCTTCCTTATGAAGAAAGATTGAAGACTCTTAAGTTACATTCACTTGTTAGACGAAGAATGATGAGAGACCTGATCGAAGTGGTGACCTGTACTTAACTCAGTGGTGACCTGTACTTAACTCTGTGAAGAAGTGACTTGTGTGCTCTCCGTGGACTGAACCAAGATGCCCTCCATCGAGCAACTTTACCAGCAGCTTAAGGAAGAATTGAGAGTAGCAAAGATGGAGATTCGGCGACTGACCGAGGAAAACAAGAAGATTCGTAGTAGTCCTCCTGTTTTGAGTCCACAGGTCAAGAAGGGAAACTGGTCAGTGGCTGGACAGCATGGAACGAAGTTGACGATTAAGAAGACGAATGGAAAGGTAGAAACGATGAAGAAGAAAGAGACTGCTGTGGAAACTGTTGTGGAAACATCTAATGCATTCTCCGTGCTACCCGACGAATGTTAGACTATTACTGGGAACGTCACGACGAACGACACCAAGGAAGGTAAGTATATTGTTGTAATGTTGGGGATAGCCAGGTTAGATACATGGATAGGGCGTTCTGCTTGAAGGACAGGATAGGAACAGAGGGTTTGCTTTCCTGGGCTGGGATGGAGGACATTCTTAGCCAGCTTGACAACATCATGAACGGTATGGATCAATCCTATTATTTGCCTCAGTGCTGGAGGCAATGATGTAGGCAAGCATTGAAGTGAAGATTTAGTTAGAAAGTTCAGGATGGCTATAGACATAATTAGGAAGAAGGGGGGGCGCCCTGTTGTATGTGGCATTTTGCCAAGAAGAGGTGTTGGTAATGAATGGTTGTCCAGAGCAACTGGTATTAATTGTTGGCTGGATAAACACTGTAAGGATAATGCAGTACCATTCATTGACAACTGGGACAACTTCTATGGCCGAAATGACATGTATGCCAGGGATGGGGTTCACTTATCCAGGGCAGGTGTGGGTTTTCTTGCTAACTCAGTTGAGGGGGGTTGTTAGGACTTTAAACTAGGATTAGTTAGAGGTATGGGTTTAGAAATGATCAATAATGAGTATGGATACATTGACTTATGCTCTGATATTAAGAATATTAATAGTAACTGTCATGGAGTAACTCTGGGTAATGATAATTTCAGAAATTGTGTAAAAACAAAGATGAATAGGAAAAATGTGCAGAAGAAAAAACATATGATGGTATTTTATGCAACAGTCGAAGTGCAAGAAATAAAATTAATGAATTACGTTTGGTAGCATGTGCTGGGAACTTTGATATCATTGCATTAACTGAAACTTTGTATGATTTAAAGAGTCGGGATATGATTGCTGAGTGTAATATTCAAGGGTTTAAGTTGTTCCATGTGGATAGATGTGGTGGGAGGGGGGGGGAGGAGTTGCATTATATGCTCGAGAAAATATTAATTGTTGCATAAAAACAGGTATAAAAATAGATGGAACAGTAACAAAGGGAAACCTGTTTGGGGTAAGGTTTTTTAGGGGGGGTCAAGGAAAAAAAATAATTTTTTAGGGGGTTTTAAAATACCGAAACCCCCCTGGGGTTGGAAACACGGTAGAGGGGGGACTCATTTGGGGGGGCGGGAAAATTTTTGGGGGTTCTTTGGGGCACAAAAAAAAATAGTCTTTTGTAGGGGGGGGGGTTTAATTTTAGAAAAAATTTGGGGCTGGGAATTTTTTTACCCCGGTAATCCCAGAAGGGGGGCCAGTGAAAAATTTTTGGAAAAAAAGGTTTTTAGAAAAAGTTTTTTGGGAAAACAGAGGGGTAAAAAGGGGGCCCCAAACCCGAGGTAATAATTTTTCTAACCCCAGGGGGTTTTCAAAATAAGGAAAAAAAATTTGGGGAATAAAAACCCGGAATTTACGAAAAAAAGCTTGGGGGCCCCAAATGATCCCCCAAAAACCAAACACTTTTTTGGGATTAATGGGAATGCAAGGGAAAAAATTGTTTAATTTCAGTTTTTAAAACCCTGATTTTTTGTTCTGGGGGCCCAATTTTTTTTCAAGGGGGCTTTTAAGGGGGAAAAAACCTGTCTTTAATTTTTGATTGGGGGTTTTTTTCTGGCTAAGATTTTATTTGGGGCCCATGATTTTTAACTTTTGGGTTTAGAAGGATTGCTTTTTTTTTTAAATTTTTTTTCTTAATAAAAGAACAAAGTGCCCCCGGGTAAAATTTCTTTTCCCCAAAAGAAAAAAATTTGGGGGCTAATAAAATTTATCCCAAAAAAGGGGTTTAAAAGGAGGGGGTTTAAAACATTCCCATTAGGGGGGAAAAAAAAGGGGGGAAATTTTTGGGGGGGCATCAGGGAAGGGGGAGGGGGGTTAACCTTATTTTAACCCAAAATTTTTTTCAATTTTAAAAGGGGAAAAAAAAAAAGGGAATTTTAAAAGGGGTTTTAAAAGTGGGGGGGGTTATGAACCAAAAATTTTTGAGTTGTAATTGAATCAAAGACCCAATTTCCCAAAGGGGGGTTTTTTTCCAATTTTAAAGGCCGGGAAAGGGGAAGGGGGAAAAAAAATAACCTCTGAAAAAAATTGGGGAAAAGGAACCCGCTGGGGGCGGATAATGGAAAAAGGGAAAAAATTTTTTCCTTTTTTTAATGTCCATCAAGATTGGGTGGAACTGGAAACCCCCCATCGGGCCCCCAAAGGGTGAGGGGCTGATTTACCTCATTTTTTCCTTTTCCTTGTTCTTTTTAAGTTTTCTCCTTTGGGATGGGGGGGGCTGATAAGGGAAAATGTTTTTGGCGGGGGAAAAGTTTTCCCCCAATAAAGATACCCCCAAAATTTGGGGCCTTTAAATTTCCAAAAAAACCCTGTCGGGTTCCCCTTTTAAAACCCCCTTCCCTCCACAATTGGGAAAAATAAATTTAAAATAATTTTTTCTAAACATTTTTCAGGGGGTTTTCCCCCCCTTTTCTATTCCCTTTTGGCACTGAAAGTTTAAAGGGGGAGGGGGTGTTTTGGGATAAAAAATTTTTAAAAAAACCCGCAGGGGGGAGGGGGGGGGCCCCCTTGAAAACTAACACTAAAACAAAAATAAAAACCCCACACAGGGGAAAATGATGTTCCCTCCTTTTCCCCAAAACCCCAAAGGCCCGGGTTTCCCTTGGGGGGGCCGGCTGCTAAATTTAAATCCTTTCCCCTTTTTAAAAATTTTCCTTTTAGGAAAAATTTATCATTTCAATTTTTAAATTTTTTTTTTTTTTTCCTTTTTTCCTTTTTTAAGGGGCTTAGTATTTACTATTTTTTTTTCAGACAGGGATTATGGTTTATAAAAAAAATTTGATGGGGAAAATTAACTACATTCCCCCCCACCCAAAAAGTAATTTTTTCCCGATCAAAAAACCGTTAAAAACCCCAAATTTAAATGTTTGGGGTTTTTTTGTGTCAAATTAAAAATGCAGCCCCGGGGAAAACCCGACAGCTGACTTTCTAAAACCCCCCCCCCACTCCAAAAATTTTTTATTTAAAATTTTTAAAATTTTTTTAAAATTCTTTTAATTTTTTTATTCCCCAAATTTTTCGTACCTTGAAAGGGTTTTTTACCCCTCTTGGGGGGTTTTTGTTCCCCCTTTTATTCCCCTCAGTAAAGATGACCCGCTTTTAATTAAAAATTTTTTAAGGGGGCAGCCCCCTAGGGGAACCCCTAAATTTATGTGTGGTGTGGTTTTGTAGTGTGTGTTTTGTTTTTGTGTTTTTTGGGGTGTGGTGTTTTTGTTTTTTGTGTGTGTGTGTATTTTTTACCCCCAAACCCATTTTTAGTTTGGGAAAGGGGGCGATTCCCTTTGCTTTTTCCTGGCCCCCCCCTCTTCACTGATTTCTTTCTAGGTTCCCCCTCCTTTTCCCCGCCCATGGGGGCCTTAATTCCCTCCCTCGGGGCCCTTAAAAAAAATATGTATGGTTTTCCTTTCCTTCCCACTAATTTCCCCTTTTTTAGGGTTTTTCCACGGGTTGGGGGGGCTACTCTAGGGGCTGAAAAAATAAATTTTCCCAAAAATTTTTTTTGGGTTCCCCTTTTAGGTCTTTCCCCTTCTAAAATTTTTGGGCCCCTTGTGTTGGGGTTTCCCCTCCTTGGGGGAAAAATCCCGTCTTTTTTTCCCCCCTCGGGGCTTTTTTTCCCCCCGGGAGTATTTTATTTTTGTGGGTTTTCATGTTTTTCCCCTTTTAAACCCCCCTGGTCCCCGTGTCGTCCCGGGGGCCCATTTCCTTTTAAAAAATTTTTTTTCCCTTTTTACAATCCCCCCTAAGGGGTTTTTGGGAAATAGTCTTGTTTCAAACTTTTTTCACTTTCCCCCTAATTTTTTTTGGGGCGTGCTTGGGGGTAGGGGGTGGAATTTTAAACTGGGTTTTCTTGGGGATACTCCCCCCGTAAAGGGCCTGACGTAAAAAAGGGTTTTTTGGGGGTTTTTGGAAAGAATTTCCTTTCTTTAGGGGAAATTGGGGGAAAGCTTAATTTCCCAAAGGTTTTGGCCAGGGGGGGCCCTATTTCTTTCACAGTTATTCTGATTTTATGTGCGCCACAGGAGATTTTGGGGTCGGTGTTATTTCTCCAAACCCCCCGATCTTTTTTTCCCTTTAGTGAGGTTTTTGGGGAGGGGCTTTTTGGCCCCTTTTTTAAAAAATATTGTTTGGGCTTTCGGTCTTCTTTGCCCTTCCCCAATCTTCATGACTTTGCATTTGGCCCGGGTTAAACTTAAGGAAACCCCATTTGCTGGCCAGGCTTGTACCTGCCCAGGCTTTTTGAGCCCTGCCTGATCCTCATTCGATTTGTTCTTCTCTTTTAACTTCAATCATCCGCAAAAAAGGGACACTTTGAGTCTATCCCTTCCATTATGTCAAACACATATACCAAGAAAAGCACAGGCCCCTAGGAATGACCCCTTTGGAAAACCCCGCTTGTCACAGGGCCCCCCCACTCTGAACCTCGTCACGTACCAGATCGTTGTTGCCCTCCCTGTCAGGTTTTTCTCTGACCCTTTGAGTGCCCTTTCCTGTTATGCGTGCCTGACCCCCTTTAGCTTTTGCAGAAACCCTCTTTTGGGGGAAACTGTTCGAAGGTCTTTTTGCAGCCCAAAAAAAAAAAATGCGTCGAATCCCCCCCCCTTCTCTTTTCTTCTTCTGCACCTTGTCATAAAACTCTAGTAGGTTTTAACAAGGATTTTCCCTCCCTAAAAAAAACCATGTGGTTGTCAATTTTAACTTGTTTCTTTCCAGGTGCTCCACCACTTCCTCCTGATGATCTTTCCATGACCTTGCATATATACACGTTAGTGATACAGGGGGGGTGTAGTTTAGTGCCCGTCTGTCCCCTTTTTAAAAATTGGGGCCCTACATTTGCCAAACCCTTCCATACCCCGGGAGTTGCCCAGTTTTCAATGATGTGTTGAAAAAATATTTGTTAAAGTACAAAACAATATCTCTGCCCCCTTTTAAGGACCCACGGAGAATGTTGTCTGGTCCCACCGCCTTTGAGGGTCAAGTTGCATAAAAAGCTTCTCACCTCCTCCTTGGTTATATGTACCTCATTCCGCACTTGCTGGTGCATCCCCCCCTTGTTTTTTTGGAGTCTACTGGGGGTTTCCCCTGTAAATACCTTTTTTAAAACTTGTGTTGAGTCCTGATTACCCCCGGTCGTTTCTTGTGAATTCCCATTTACCCTTCCTCAGTCGATTTCCTGGTCCTTGAAATTTGTTTTTTTCCTTCTGATGTGGCTGTACAACAGCTTCGGGTCAGTCTTTACTTTGTGCTATGTCATTTTTTATATTGTCTTGACCTCCCTTCTTTTTCTTGCTATTTTTTTTCTGGGTCTTCGGCTAAATTTTTTTATTTTCCTGAGTTCTCTTGTTTTCTGTAACCTTTTTTCCCTTTTTTTAGGCACCTAGTTTTTGCCTCCCTCACCCTTTTGGGGGGAACCAAGGCTCGTTCTTTCTTCCCATTATTTTCTGTTTCCCCTTGGGAACAAACCTCTCCCCCTTTCCTCCTTGCATTTTGTT
>NC_069498.1:10715278-10752271 GCF_026875155.1 Cherax quadricarinatus
GGAAACCGCCCAACAATGAAATATGACATTTAAACCTGTCCAGAACAATGAAATATACGGGGAAACCCTTTCCCGAACAATAAATATGAGAAGGAAAAACCCCTTCGAACAATGAAAAAATGAAAGGAAAACCCCTCCGAACAATAAATATACAAAAAAAACCCTCCAGAAAAATAAATATGAGAAGGAAACCCTCCAGAACATGAAATATTACGGGAAAACCCGCCAGAACAATTAAAATTGACAAAAAAACCCGTCCAGAAAAATGAAATATGATACTAAACCCTCCCCGACAAAAATTTAGAGAGAAAATCGTTCAGAAAAATGAAATGTGAGAAGGAAACCAGTCCAGAACTATGAAATAGACAGGAAACCCCCCCATAACAACAAATATGGCAGGGAAAAAACCATCCAAACAAAAAAAAATAAAAAGGAACATCCCCGAACAATGAAAAAATTGCAGGGAAACCCGCCAGAACAAAGAAAAATTTAGAAGGAAAGCATCCCAAACAATGGAATAAGGTGGAAAAACCCTGCAAAAAACAACAAAAAATGAAAAGGAAACCCTTTCCCGAACAATGAAATATGACGGGAAACCCATCCAGAATAAGAAAAATGGGGAAAGGAAACTGTCCAGAACAAAGAAAATGCAGGGAAACCCTTTAAACAATGAAATAAGGGGAAAACCCGTCAACAAAAATGATTAAAAGGAAGGAAACCCGTTCAAACAAAGGAAATATGCAGGGAAACCCCTTTAATAAATGAAAATGCAAAGGGAAACCCCCACCCAAAAAATGAAAAAAGACGGGAAAACCGTCCCGATCAATGAAAAAATGACAGGGGAAACCGCAAACAATGAAATAGAAGGAAACCCTACGGAACAAGAAATATGAACGGAAACCTGTCCCGAACAAAGAAAAGAAAAATTTAAAACCGTCCAGAACAATGAAGTTGAAAGGAACAGGGGGTTTAGAAAAATGAAAAATAGAAGAAAACCTTCCAGAACAGTGAAATAAGACAGGAAAAACCCCCTCCAGGACAAAAAAATAGATATTGAAACCCGTCCAAAACAATGAAAAAGATATTTAAACCGTCCAGGGAATGAAATATGAGAAAAAGCCGTCCAGAAAAGAAAAATGAAAGGAAACCCCTACAGAACAATGAAATATAGAAGGAAACCCTACAGAACAAAAATAATGACGGAAAATCCTCCCCGAACAATGAAAAAAGGAAAAATAAACCCTTAGAAAAAGAAAATGACATGAAACCGACCTAAAAACAAAATATGCAGGGGAAAACCGTCCAGAAATAAAAATGGAAGGGAAAAACCCGTCCAAACAATGAAAAGAGAAAAAAACCCTTTAACAATGGAAATTTTTGGGAAACCCCGGGAGAACAATGAAAATGAAAAAAAGGAAACCCCCGGCCAGAACAATGAAAAATTCAGGGAAACCCTGCAGAAAAATGAAAATGAACTGATACACGTCAAAAACATGAAAATGACGGGGGAACCCGTCCGGACAAAAAATTTTGACAGGGGAAAACCCCCCCAAAAAATGAAAATGATAGGAAAACACCCCGAACAATAAATATGAGAAGGAAAACCCGTCCAGAGCAAAGAAACATGAAAAAACTCGTCCCGAAATTTAAACATGCAGAAAACCCGCAAGAAAAATGAAATACAGAACAAACTGTCCGAACAATGAAATAGACAGGAAACCCTTTAAAAACAATGAAATATGACGGGGGAACCCTCCAGAACAATGAAAAAGACAAAAAAAAAGTCCAAAACAATGAAAAATAACAGGAAATCCGTTTAGAACAATGAAATATGAAAGGAAACCGTCCCAAAAAAATGAAATATGAGAAGGAAAACCCCCCCAGAAAAATGAAAAAGAAAAGAAACCCGTTCAGAACAAAAGAAAAAAGACAAGAAACCCCCCAGAACAATGAAAAAAGATAGGGAAAAACCCTTCGAACAATGAAATATTGAGGGGAAACCCTCCATAACAATGAAAAAAATGACAGGGAAACCCTTCCCCAACAATGAAATACAGGGAAACACACCAGAAGAAGAATATGAAAAAGGAAACCCCTCCCCGAACAAGAAATATGACAGGGGAAAACCCCTCCCAAACAATGAAATAGACAGGAAAACCCTTTTAGAAAAATGAAATATGAGAGGGAAACGACGAAAAATGAAATTGAGAAGGAACCCCTCCCAAAAAAAGAATAGACAGGGAAACCCCTTTCCCAAAAAAGAAATAGACAAGGGAAACGCCGAAAAATGAAAAATGACAGGGGAAACCCCTCAAAAACAGTGAAAATGAGAGGAAAACTGTCCAAAACAATAAAAAGACAGGGGAAACCGCCAAAACAAGAAATATAACAGGAAACCCTTTTTAGTTCAAGAAAAATGAAAGGAAACCCTCAAAACAAAAAACATGGGGAAAAAACATCCCGAACAATGAAAAAAATGGAAACCCGACCAAACAGTAAAAAAAGGGAAAAACCCCTCCAAACGTAAATAGACAAGGGAAACTCGTCCAGAACAATAAAAAATAAGAAGAAACCCCCCCAATAAATGAAATATGGCAAAAAACCTTCCAGAAATGAAAATTAAAGAAACCCGTCCAGAACAATTTAGAAAAAGTGGAAAACCCGTCCGAAAACAATGAATTATTACGGGGAAACCCTTCCATAAAAATGAAAATGAGAAAGAAAACCCGTACAGAAGAAGGAAATTTCGAGAAGGAAACCAGTTTCCCGAAAAAAAGAAATATGAGAAGGAAACCCGTCCGAACAAAGAAATATGAGAAGAAAACCCGGCAAGAAGAATGAAATATAGAGAAAACCGTCCAAACAACGAAATATGACATTTAAACCTGTCCGAAGAAGAAATTGAAGGAAACCCCTAGAGTCAAAAAAATAAAATTTGAGGGAAACCTCCGACAATAAATGGGGAAATTTTCCTGAGAATAATGAAATATAAAAGAGAAACCCCCTTTAGAAGAATGAAAATGAAAGGGAAAACCGTCCAGAGCATGGATATGAAAGGAAAAACCCCTGCAAACAATGAAAAAAGACAAAAAAACCTGTCCATAACAATAAAATGACAGGGAAAACCGTTCAAACAAGAAATATTTGGGGGAAAAACCCTTTCCCGATCAATGAAAAATTTACGGGAAACCCTTCCAAACAATGAAATATGAGAAGGAAACACTTTCGAACAATGAAAATAGAAGGAAACCCTCCGAAAAATGTTTTTCGAAAAAAACAGTCCAAACAATGAAATATGATATGGGAAAACCCTCCAGAACAATGAAACAGGGGGGGAAACCCGTCCCCCAAAATGAAATAAGACATTGAAACCTTCCAAAAATGCAATATGACAAGGAAAACCCCCACAACAATAAAATATGACAGGGAAACCCCTCCCGGTTTAAAAAAAAGCGGGGAAAAATTCCAGAACAACGAAATTGAAAGGAAAACCTACAGAACAAGAAATATGAGAAGGAAACCCGTTCAGAACAATGAAAGTGAGAAGAAAACCCTCCGGGGGGGGGGGCAAGGAAAATGACATTGAACCAGTACAGAACAATGAATATGAGAAGGTAACCCGTCCAGAACAATTGAGTAAGAGTGGGAAAACCGTCCGAAACAATGAATTATTACAGGGAAACCCTTCCATAACAATGAAATATGAGAAAGAATCCCGTACAGAAGAAGGAAAAACGAGGGAAGAAACCAGTTTCCCGAAAAATGAAATATGAGAAGGAAACCCTTCCGGGAAAATGGGAAATATGAGAAGAAAAACCCGGGAAGAAGAATGAAATATTTAAGAAGAAAACCCGTCCAGAACAACGAAATATGACATTTAAACCTGTCCAGAAGAATGAAAAAATGAGAGGAAAACCCGTCCAGAACAATGGAAATATGAGATGGAAACCCATAGAGTACAATGAAAAATTAGAGGGGGAAAACCCTCCAGAGCAATGAAAAATGGGAAAATAACCCGTCGAGAATAATGAAATATAAAAAGAGAAAAACCCCTTCAGAAGAATGAAATATGAGAAAGAAACCCGTCCAGAGCAATGGAATATGAGAAGGAAACCCGTGAGAACAATGAAAAAAGAACAAAGAAACCTGTCCATAACAATGAAATATGACAGGGAAAAAACCCTTCAGAACAATGAAATATTAGAGGGAAAAACCCCTTTCCCGATCAATGGAATATGACAGGGAAACCCTTCCAGAACAATGAAATATGAAAAAGGAAAACTTACAAACAATAAATATGAGAAGGAATCCAGTCCAACAAAGAAATGTGCGAAAAAAACACGTCCAGAAAAAATGAATATGATATGGAAACCCGTCCAGAACAATGAAACATGGGGAAAGGGAAAACCCGTCCCGAAAATGAAATATGACATTGAAACCTGTCCAGAACAATGAAATATGACAAGGAAACCCGTCCACAACAATAAAATATGACAGGGAAACCCGTCCAGGTCAATGAAATATGACAGGGAAACCCTTCCAGAACAACGAAATATGAGAAGGAAATCCGTACAGAACAATGAAATATGAGAAGGAAACCCGTTCAGAACAATGAAATGTGAGAAGAAAACCCGTCACGAGCAATGAAATATGACAGTGAAACCCTTCCAGAACAATGAAATATAACAGAGAAACCCGTCCAGAACGATGAAATATGAGAAGGAAACCTGTCCAGAACAGTGAAATATTACAGGAAAACCCGTCCAGAACAATAAAATATGACAGGGAAACCCGTCCAGAACAATGAAATATGACATTGAAACCCGTCCATAACAATGAAATATGAGAATAAAAGCCGTCCAGAACAACGAAATATGAGAAGGAAACCCGTACAGAACAATAATAAACGACAGGAAAATCCGTCCAGAACAATGAAATATGAAAGAGAAACCCGTTCAGAATAATGAAATATGAGAAGGAAACCGTCCAGAACAATGAAATATGACAGGAAAACCCGACCATAACAACAAAATACAACAGGGAACCCCTTCCAGAACAGTAAAATATGACAGGGAAAACCATCCAGAACAAAGAAATATGAGGAAGAAAACCCGTCCAGAACAATTAAATTTTGAGAAGGAAAGCTGTCAATAACAATGAAATATTAGAGGGAAAAACGTCAATAACTATGAAATATTAGAGCGAAACCCGCCCAGAATAATAAAATATGACAGGGAAACCTGTTGAGAACAATGAAATATGACAGGGACACCCTTCCAGAACAATGAAACATGACAAGGAAACCCGCCCAGAACAATGAAATAAGACAGGGAAACCCTTCCAGAACAATGAAACATGGGAAGGAAACCTGTCCCGAACAATGAAATATGAGAAGGAAACCCGTCCAGAACAATGAAATGTGAGAAGAAAACCCGTCCAGAACAATGAAATATGATATGGAAACCCGTCCAGAACAATGAAACATGGGAATGAAACCTGTCCCGAACAATGAAATTTGAGATTGAAACCTGACCAGAACAATGAAATATGAGAAGGTAACCAGTCCGGAACAATGAAATATGACAGGGAAACCTTTCCAGAACAGTTAAATATGACAGGAAAACCGTCCAGAATAATGGAATATGACATTGAAACCCGTCCAGAACAATGAAATATGAAAATGAAAGCCGTCCAGAACAATGAAATATGATAAGGAAACCCGTACAGAACAATAATATATGACTGGAAAACCCGTCCAAAACAATGAAATATGACAGAGAAACCAGTTCACAGCAATGAAATATGCGAAGGAAACCGTCCAGAACAATAAAATATGAGTAGAAAACCCGTCCAGAACAATGAAATATGATATGGAAACCTATCCAGAAAAATGAAACATGATAAGGAAACCTGTCCCGAACAATGAAATATGACACTGAAACCTGTCCAGAAGAATGAAATATGAGAAGGTAACTCTTCCAGAACAATAAAATATGAGAGGGAAACCCTTCCAGAACAGTGAAATATGACAGGAAAACCCATCCAAAACAATAAAATATGAGAGGGAAACCCGTCCAGAACAATGAAATATGACATTGAAACCCCTCCAGGACAATGAAATATGAGAACGAACGCCGTCCAGGACAAGGAAATGTGAGAAGGAAACCCGTACAGAACAATAATATACGACAGGAAAACATGTCCAGAACAATGAAATATGACAGAGAAACCCGTTCAGAACAATGAAATATGAGAAGGAAACCGTCCAGAACAATGAAATATGAGAAGGAAACATTTCAAGAACAATGAAATATTAGAGGGAAACCTGTGAAGAACAAAGAAATATGACAGGAAAACCGGTTAAGAACAATGAAATATGAGAAGGAAACCCGTAAAGAACTATGAAATAATAGAGGGAAACCCGTCCAGGACAATGAAATATGACAGGGAAACCAGTCCAGAACAATGAAATATGAGAAGGAAACCTGTCCTGAACAATGAAATATGACATTGAAACGTGTCCAGAACCAACAAATATGAGAAGGTAACCCGTGCAGAACAATGAAATATTAGAGGGAAACCCTTTCAGAACAACGAAATATGACAGGGAAACAAGTCCTGAACAATGAAATAAGACAAAGAAACCCGTCCAGAACAATGAAATATAACAAGGGAAAACCGTTCAGAACAATGAAATATGAGAAGGAAACCCGTGCGGAACAATGAAATATGACAGGAAAAACCGTTCAGAAAAATGAAATATTAGAGGGAAACCCGTCCAGAACAATGAAATATGAGAAGGAAAGCCGTCAATAACAATGAAATATGACAGGGAAACCCGTCCAGAACAATGAAATATGACAGGGAAACCCGTTCACAACAATGAAATATGACAGGGAAACACGTCCAGATCAATGAAATATGACAGGTAAACAGTTCCAGAAGGAAACACGTACAGAACAATGAAATACGAGAAGGTAACCCGTCCATAACAATGAAATATAAGAGGGAAACCCGTCAATAACTATGAAATATTAGAGGGAAACCCGTCAATAACTATGTAATATGACAGGGAAACCCGTTCAGAACAATGAAACATGACAGGGAAACCCTTCCAGAACAATGAAATATGACACGGAAAACCGTCCATATCAATCAAATATGACAGAAAAAACCCTTTCAAAACAATGAAATATGAGAAGGTAACATGTCCAGAACAATGAAATATGACAGAGAAACCCTTGCAGAACAATGAAAGTGACAGGGAAAAACCCCCCCAGGCAATGAAATATACAGGGGAAACCCCTCCAAAAGGAAATATATAGGAAAACCCGTCCAAAAAAAAAAAAATATGACAGGGAAACCCGCCCAGAACAATGAAATAACATTGAAAACCCTCCAGAAAATAAAATAAAGAAAACCCGTGGAAAAATAATTTATGAAGGAAAAAAAAATGTTTTTAAAAAATTTAGTAAATGAAATAAAGAAGGAAAATAAAAAATGAAATATAAAAAAATATCCGAACAAATGAATAGACGGGGAAACCCCGCCAAAAAAAAATGTGCAGTAAACCCTCCAAACAAAAAAATAGCGGGAAACCTCCAGAACAATAATAAGCAAGGGAAACCCCAAAACAATGAAATATGAGAAAAAACCCCGTACAGAACAAGAAAAAGGGGCTAGAAAACCCGTCTAAACAAGAAAAATGGGAAGGAAACCTGTCCCAACAAGAAAAAGAAATTGAAAAACCCGAACAATGAAAAAACAGGGGAAACCCTCCAAACAAAGAAAAATACAGGGAACCCCTCCAAACAGTTTAAAAATGACAGGGAAAAACCCCTCCAGAAAAAAAATATGACAGGGGAAAAGCCATAATGAAATATGACATTTAAACCCGTCCCAAAAAAGAAAAAAGAAGGAAACCGCCAAAAAAATGAAATATGAAAGGGAAACCCTCCAAAACAAAATATACAAAAAACCCCTCATAAAACATAAAAGGGCGGAAAAACCCACCAGGGCAATGAAATATAAGAACGAAACCCCCCAGAACATGAAAATGGCAGGAAACCTGTCCACAACAATGAAATACTTAAGGGAAAACAGTCAGAACAATGGAATAAAGAGAGGGGGAAAACCGTGCAGAACAAAGAAATATAAAAGGAAACATCCAGAACATGAAAAATGACAGGAACCTGCGAATTTGAAAAATGGAAGGAAACCCCCCCAAAAATGAAATTGAAAGGGAAACCCCTCAACCCAAAGAAAAAAAGTTCCAGAACAAATTTAAAATGAGAAGGAAACCCGTCAAGAACAATGAAATATTAAGGAGACCCCCAAAAAATGAAATATGAAGAGAAAACCCCTTTTTGAACAATGAAATATGGGAAAAAACAAGTCCAGAACAATGAAATATGACAGGAAAACCCTCCAGAACATTAAAATAACGGGAAACCCTTTCCAAACAATGAAATAACAAAGAAACCTTCCAGAACAAAGAAAATGACAGGAACCCCCAAAAACAACGAAATTTGAAAGGAAACCCTTCAGAAAAATGAAATATGGGAAGGGGAACCCGTGCGAACAAAGAAAATGACATTGAACCTGTCGAAACAAAGAAATATGAGATGGTAAACCCGCCAGAAAAATGAAATATAACAGGGAAAAACCCCTCCAAAAAGTTAAAAATACAGGGAAAACCGCGAAACAAAAAAAAATGACAGGGAAAAACCCCCAAACTTTTAAATATGACAGGAAGCCCTCAGAACAAAAAAAAATTTACAGGGAAACTCGTCCCCAATAATGAAATGACATTTTAAACCCGTCCATAACAATAAAAAGAGAATGAAAAACGTACAAACAATGAATAGATAAGGAAACCCGTACAGAACAATAATTATGACAGGGAAAAACCCTCCAAAAAATGAAAAATGAAAGAAAGCCTTACAGCAAAAGAAAAAATTTAGAAGGAACCGTCCAAAAAAGAAAATTGAAAGAAAAACCCGTCTATAACAACGAAAAATGACTGAAAAAAACCCTCCAGGCAAGAAATATAAAAGGAAACCCTCCAAAACAATGAAATATGGGAGGGAAACCTTTTCCCGAAAACCAATGAAATATGACATTGAAAACCTATCCCGAACAATAAAATATGAGAAGGTAACCCGTCCAAAACAATGAAATATGACCCCCCCCACCCCCCAAAAAAACCCCCCAAAAAAACCCCCCAAAACCCCCAAAAACCAAAAACGGACTACACGTCCAGAACAGTTAAATATGACAGGAAAACCCCGTCCAGAACATTAAAATATGACAGGGATACCCGTCCAGAATTATGTAAATATGACACTGAAAACCCGTCAGAACAATGAAATTTTGAATGAAAGCCCACCAGAACAATGAAATATGAGAAGGAAACCCGTCTGAACAACAATATATGACGGAAAACCGTCCAGAACAATGAAAATATGTACAGAGAAACCGTTCAACAGCAATGAAATATTGAGAAGCAAAACCGTCAGAACAAAGAAAAATATGAAAAGAAACCAGTCCAGAACAATGAAATAGGTCAAGGAAACCCGACCATTACATCAAAAATATGGACTGGGAAACCCGTCAAGACAGTAAATTATTTATAACACGGGATACATATCCAGGACCAATGGATATATAAGTCGGAAAACCCTACCAGACAATGAATTATGGCAGGGAAGCCTTACCAGAACATGTAATACGAGATGGAAAGCAGTTCAGAACGCTGCGAATAAGAGTGGGAAACAGTGCTGGACAATGAAATATGAAAAGCGAAACCCTTCGAACAATGAAATATGACAGGGAAAACCGCCAGAATTATTATTGAATTAGTGAAGGAACCCGTGCTGAAACAAGAAAATATGACAAGGAAAACCGTCCAGAATATTTAAATATTGGAAGGAAACCCGTCCAGACAATTGAAGTATGACAAGTGATAACGTCCAGAATAATGAAATGTGGGAAGAAAACCCGCCAGAAACAATGAAATATGTCAAGGGAAACCCGACAAGAATAATGAAATATGGGAAGGAAACCGTACCGAAATGAAATATGAGAGGGATACCAGTCAGAAAAATGAATATGACAGATAATACCTGTCCAGAAACAGCGAAACATGAAAACGATTACCCGTGAAAAACTATGAAACATGACAGGGAAACCCGTCCAGAACAATGAAATATGAAGGAAAACCCACCAGGACAATGAAATATCTGAAGGAAAACCCATCAGAACAATGAATATGAGAGGAAAAACCCTTCAAGAACATTGAAAAAAGACAGGGAATCCCGGGTCCAGAAAAATGAAAATATAACAGAGCTAATTGTTCGACATATGAAATATTGGAGAATTGAAAAACCCGTCCAGAACAATGGATATATGAGAAGGAATTCCCATCAAGAACAATGAAATATGACAGGGAACCTTAAAGAAACAATGAAATATGACAGGGATACCCGCTCCTGATCAATGATTATATGAGAATGGAATCCCGTCAGAACAATGGAATTTAAGTCAAAGAAACCGTCCACGAACATGAAATATGTGAGGGATAAACGTTCATGAATCTATGAATTATTAGAGGGAACCGTCCAAGTTCTATGAATTATGACAGGGAAAAGCCTTTCAAGATACCATGAATTATGTGAAGAATTCCATCCACTAAGTAAGGATATTTGAGAAGCAAAGCCGTCAATAACAATGAAATATTAGAGGGAAACCGTCAAGAACAATGGAAATATGACAGGGAAACCCATTCAGAAATGATATATGACAGGGAAAACCCTTCCAGAATATTGAAATATGACAAGGAAATCCGTCCAGAACAATGAAATATGACAGGGAGACAGTTTCAGATCATTGAAATTAACAGGGGAATCCCATCCATAACCAATGGAAAATATGAGAGGAAACGCGTAAGAACAATGAATATATGAGAAGGTAACCCGCCATAAACAAATGAAATTTGACAGGAAACCCTTCCAGATCATGCAGATGACAGGGAAACCGTCCAGAACAATGAAATATGAAGAGAAACCCTTCCAGAAACAATGAATTATGACAGGGAATCCCATCCATAAACCAATGAAATATGTAAGAATGGTAACCCGCCCAGAACTATGAAATATGACAGGGGAAACCATCCAGAAACAATGAAATATGAGATTAAGACCCGGTCCAAAAACAGTGAATATGAGAGGAAAACCGTCCAGAACAATATAATATGACAGGGAAACCGTCCAGAAAAACAATGAAAATGTGACATTGAAACCCGTCCAGATCAATGAATATATGAGAAGGAAAACCGCTACAGTTACAATAATATTAACAACGACCAGGAAAACCTATCCGAGAACAACGAAATATGACAGAGAAACCACGTCCGAAAAATGAAATATGGAGGAAATCGTCCAGAACAAAGAAATATGAGGAAGAAAACTAGTCCAGAAAAATGAAATATGACAGGGTAACACGACCACAACGACCAAAATATGAAGGGAAACCCGTCCAGAACAAAGGAAATATGACTGGGAACCCGTCCAGAACAAATGAAAAATAAAGAAGGCAAACCACTCCAGAACATGAAATATGGCAGGGAAAACCTGTCCAAGATACTATGAAATATGAGATACGAAACACTCCCTTCAGAACAATAGAATAAGAGTGGGAAACCAGTCAGAACAATGAATTTTGACGAAAAACCTTCAGGATCACAGAAATATGAGAAGGATATCCGTACAGAAGAATGAAAATATGAGAAGGAAAACCAGTCTGAAAGAATGAAATATGAGAGATATGAAACCCGTTCACATCATTGAAATATGAGAAGAAAAACCAGGCTAGAAGAATGAAATAAAATAGAAAAACCGTCTAGACAACGAAATTGACTTTGAAACCTGTCCAGAAGAATGAAAATATGAAAGTGAAACCAGTATAGAAATGCAAATATATGAAAGCGGGATACCGTCCAGAACAACGGAAATTTGAGAAGGTAACCCGTCCAGAACAATGGAATATGAGGATTTTTTTTTTTTTTTTTTTTGGAAATACCGCTCCAGTACAAATGAATATGAGGAAGGAAAAAACCCATCCGAACAATGAAATGTATACAGAGAAACCCGTTCACGAATAATTGAAAATATGTAAACAGGAATCCGTCCTGAACAACGAAATTATTAGGAATGAAACCTGTCCTGTACTATGAAATGTGAGAAGGAAACCCGTCTGAACAAATGAAATGTGTGAGGGAAAACCTTGTAACAGATACAATTAAACCATGAAAAGGAAAATCCTTCAAGAACAATGAATATAACATTGAAACCAGTCCAGAAACATTTGATAAATGAATCGGAAACCAGTGTAGAACTAATGGTCTTATTTTGTGGCATGGTTATTAACCTGTCCAACATTACAACTTTGCCATTTGTCAATATTAAAACTTCATCTGTCACACTTCTCCGGACCATTGCAATAAGTCTATTCAATCATCCTGGAGAGCTTTAGTGTCTCCTCATTAGAATGGATTGGAACAGTCTATTTTGGTGTCATCCAGCAATATTTGATTATGTCGCTTAATTTGTTCCCTCATCTATGCCGTTTATGTAAACTGATGAACAACAACGGGCCCAAAACGGCGACCCCCTGAGGAACTCCGCTGTTGACGGCCCCCATTCTGATTTTCCCCCTTTATGCAACTCTCTGCTGGACTATTTGTCGCCATCTTCTACCAGGAAAAAATTCTCCTCCTATTCCGTGTGCTTAAGTTTCCTCAATAGCTCTGATGTGGAACTCTATCGAAAGCCTTACTGAAGTCCATGTACACAAATATCATATTCATTACCATATTACCTACTCAAACTCCTTAGTGAAAAAGTTAGTAATATTCGTAAGACAGGGAACGCCCCTTTGTAAAATCCGTGTTTGAGATTCATTCAATCAATCTCTGTGCCTATCAAGCATGTACGAATTGCTTTCCTGTCAATTATTGATTCCATAATTTTTCCCACTATGGTCTTAGTTCGTACGCCAAGGACCTGTCACCTGCCTTGTATAATTTGGTTATTACATTTGCCATTTTCCACTTATCTGGCACTATGCCAGTTTGTAGTGATATAGTTAAGTGTAAGTTTACTTCTAAAGTTTTGTTTTCAAATGCGATATGAATTAAAGAATCAAAAAAAAAAAAGAACATTCCGTGACTGCGAACGATACCACCTATTAAACCGACACATTTGAAGAGAGGAGCTTACGACGACGTTTCCCCCGGTCGATTTGGGGAACACTTTACAATAGTCACACTACTTTGTAAATGGTCCAAGTCGGTCCTGAACGTCTTCGTAAAGATCATCTAAATCTATGACTGCGGTGTTATTTGTGTTCGGCATGAATAATCATATTAGAGAATTAACAGATTATATAGAATGGTGAGATGCCTGAATCTATACTTACTCAGGTTCAAGGATGTCCTTTAGGATTACATTTGTTCAAGGATGTCTTTAGTGTTAACTTTGGCTCAAAAATGTCTTATTGATTACTTACTCTGGTTCAAAGGATGTCTTTAGTGATTACGAACTCTTGGGTTCAAGGATGTTCATTTAGTGAATTACTTACTCTGGTTCAAGGATGTCTTTAGTGATTACTTACTCTGGTTCAAGGATGTCTTTAGTGATTAATTACTCTGTTAAAGGATTGTGTTTAGTGATTACTTACTTGGTTCTAGGATGTCTTTAGTGATTACTTACTCAGGTTCAAGGGATGTCTTTAGTGATTACGTATTTGGTTCTAGGAAGGTCTTTAGTGATTACTTAGTATTGGTTCAAGGGAAAAAAAAAAAAAAAAAAAAAAAATATAAAAAAAAAAACTAAAACAAAAAAAAAAAAAAAAAAATAAAAAAAAAAAAAACAATAAAAAAGTCTTTAGTGATTAACTTTATTATGGGTTCTAGGAAGTCTTAGTGATTACTTTACTATGGTTCACGGAAGTCTTTTGTGTGATTACTTACTATCGGTTCAAGGTAAGTCTTTATGTGATGACTTTACTTAAAATTTTGGTTCAAGGAAGTCTTTTTGTGTTTCTTTCTATGGTTAATGATTTTCTTTTGTAATTACATACTCTCGTTCAACGGAAGTCTTTAGTGTTTACTTTGGTTCATGAATGTCTTCAATGATGACTTACTCTGGTTCGAAGGATGTCTTTGTGTTTACTTTGGTTCATGATGGCTTTTAGTGATTACTTTGGTTCAAGATGTCTTCAATGATTACTTACATCTGGTTCAAGGATGGTCTGTAGTGATTTACTTTGGTTCAAGGATGTATTTAGTGATTCCTTTGGTTCAAGGATGTCTTTGGTGATTACTTGGGGCTACAAAGAATGTCTTTAGTGGATTACTTACTCTGGTTCAAGGATGTCTTTAGTGTTTACTTTGGTTACAAGGATGTGTTTGTGATTACTTGGTTCAAGGATGTCTTTAGTGGTTAATTGGCTCAAGAATGTTTTTAGTGATTTACTTACTCTACTTCAAGGAAGTTCTAGTGATGAATGAATTTTGTGATAATTCTGTTAGGTTGGGTTACGTCCTTTAGTTAACAAGAACGTAAGGAGAGTCCCTCAAACTTTTCACTTGCAGGTTTCACCAGACATGCTGTGAATTCTTCCCTTCAAGGAAGGTTCCTTGACGCTGGTGAGGGGCTCTGGGTCAGGGAATTGGATCTATGCCTCCAGTTAGCTGAATTAAGCCCAGAATACATCCACATCCCCTCGAGCTGGAGCTGTTTATTCACTTATAGGTTTTAGAACTTCCCCCTTGATTTATAATAATATGAATTCTTTCTCTTTGGTTTCCATATCATGTCCAATAATCTGAAGATGATTACATAGAAATATGGGAAATTATAATGATGATGAATGTGGAAAACATGACAGTTCTTCACAAGGCGTGGTGATAAAAAAAAATGTATTTTTTAAAAAATCGTGATATGAATACATTTGGAAATTATTAAGAAGTAATTGTATATTCTTCCACTGTAAAGTGAAGCTGCTTTGTTTAGGATGATACTTAAACTATTTAGTTACGTTTAAAAACATTATTTTTTTGTTGGAATGAAAGCCTTTTAGGGTTCAGATTTTTATTGAGAAAGAACCTTCGAACCAGTTGTATCGAAATTTTACAAACTTAAGATTTAGTGATGAGGGTGTGTAACATAAAAAAAAATAGTATTTATACAGCGTAAAAAATTCTTGTGATTAACTTTAAAAACGTATATTTGAATAATAATTTTTAGAGCCTCCATATTTCGATCCACTTTGGTGTTGTATTTCTCCTTACCATAAATGTTAATAATTTAACAGAGAATTTTACTGGGAGTTGCCTATCTTTATCATAAATAACACTGAATGAATTAAGCTTAGTTTATAAGATTTCTGAGCGTATACGAAGCATAAAATAGATGAGAGAGAGAGAGAGAGAGAGAGAGAGAGAGAGAGAGAGAGAGAATAAAAAAAAGAGGCAAGGAGTGGAGAAAGTGGGCGAGAGAAGCGGACAGAATCATGGATAGATAAAAAATATATATGCTCAGTGGAAGGTGAGAATACTGTGAGTGTTGACTTGTTACTTTTAAACAGTTGTTGATTTGATTTTATCACGAGGTGCGAGCTGAGCGCTTTCGGTTTATTAATAAGAATAATGAATGAGATAAGTGTATTTTCTGCTCATAGATAGTGAAACGATTTGTGGGAAATATCTAATTGTAATGTGACATGTTAAGTCAATACCACTATTCTTTTAAGCATTCTTGATATGGACAAGGTCTGATTTCCCCACGGGAAGATAAAATGATTAGAAATAGGTGGATGGGATATTAGAATGAATGTGAGGGAGGTTTATTAACCAGGTACACGTATAGTTAATTGTTGATCATTGTGGTGATGCTTACGTGTTTTATGTATATTGTCTACAATGTTAACAATTTTATGAGTGAAAGTACATGTATCATCCATGTGTTCGTTCCAGTGTTTTAGCTCATATACTTTACCCGAAATATCAAAGGATTGCCTCATTTACAATATAAAAATAATATTTATTTCTTTCCCTAGACTACTGAAAACAAATTGTGGTATGTAATTGTTACGTTTTTGACTGCGTAAGGTAAATAAAAGTCGTGGCTTCAAAACACACAACTAACTCCATCACAACATTACTACACAACACATTACGGATCAACAACATTACTATACAACAACATTACTACCAAACAGTACGCATTTACCCAGTACTAACAATTGCTCACTAGCACATTCTTGTGAGGATAGAAACACTATCATTTATAACCAGGGGGAGGCTCCACGACACTCCCCTTTCATGCAGGCTACTCAGCCTTCAGGCTGAACTAGTTTTCTCTCAAAACTTAAACAGGTCTCTGCACACTAGGGCATTACAGGTAAACGTGAGATCACTTAAAACAATAAAATAACATGGTATTACATACAAAAAAAAGTCATTCCTACAAAAAACAAACCATGACGTCTTTAAGGACAATTTTGTAGAAGCTATGCATCTCCACAAACTGACACACACACATCACACCAACTCGCATCATTTTGGTCTCTTGACGAACAAGGAATATTACGCGTCTGGTTTCAGAACAATATATTTACCAACACACTACGTAATAGTAATATTTAATGAATGACCCACGTCTGTTGCTTTGTCGGTTTGCGACACTTAATCTTTCATAGTTTACATCCAAGACTACCTTCACAATTGACTTTTAAATATACCACTTCTTCCTTATCTCTGTCTCATTCAAGCTTACTTCTCAGACTACTTCTTTTCTTAGATTAAGACACTTGTTTCAAGGTTACCTCTTCATCTTGGATTGCTTCCTTCTTACTTACCTCTCAGATTACCTTCTTTCTTGACTAACCTCTGTTCAGTATCTTAGGCTGAAGAAATGAGATTGACTCTTATAGAAGCTAGGACTTGCATCTTTCTTGGTTTAAAAATACTCCTCTTCCACTATCTATTTTCTTGGCTTAGGTCTGAGATTACTTTTTTATGTCTCCCTTCTGTTTTTTCAATGAAAAAACAATCCCTTCCTATAATAACTTAAGAGAATAAAATTTATAGACAGAATTAAATTTACATAAATTGCCATCAGAAACACATGCATCGCAGTTGGTGCTGGAAACTGACTTCCCAGTTTGGAGGTACTGCTCAATTTTTTTTAAATATTTTGATTAAATTTTTTATTAAACTTTATACTAAAATTAACAAGCAGGGATGATGTTAGAAATTATCTTCTGATTAAATTACTGAAGGAACTCCGCAAGTGTAGCACTTCCTCTCCCAAGTTAATTTACAATACTTTAGTAACCTTTTTTCATTAATTTAAGTGTGAGTAAATGTAAGTGCATGCAGGTCAGAGGAGTAGGGGATAGCAAATGTATGATCCATCTGACTATAACAGACTTATCAACTGGTAAATCAATACTGTTATATCTGTTGTTACTCCGCTTTACACTGTTACAGCTATAGCTGTTATCTTGATCCCACTTAACATTGTTATTGTTGCAGCTGCTATCATAACCCCACTTCATACTATGTTGCAACTATAGCTGTTTTCTTGATTATATTTACCGACTCTGTTACTGTTATACCTGCTTATCCTGAGCCACATTACACGGTGTTAATACTACAACTGTTATCGTGAACCTACTATGCTATAGCTATAGCTATTGTAATCTATGTAAAGTAAAAGGACACAAGTGCAACTAATGTGACATTTTATTGTGGCAACGTTTCGCTCTCCAGGAGAGCGAAACGTTGCCACAATAAAATGTCACATTAGTTGCACTTGTGTCCTTTTACTTTACATATTGTCGGTAATTCTACCAATATTGTAATCTACTTTACAGAAAGTTACTATAGCTGTTATCGTGACCTCACTTAACACCATGTTACTGCTGCAAATTCTATCTTGATCCCACGTTACAATCTGTTACTGATATAGCTATTATACCTTTCGGAATGTTACGGAAATATCTGCTATCTTCATCCCCCTTTTCACTATAACACTACAGTGTTACTGCGATAGCAATCTCGACCTAAAATAAAACTGTCAATGCTATACCTTATTTCTTGACCATATTTTATGCAGCGTACATACTGCTACAGCATTTATCTAGTTCCCACGTTACACTGTTACTGCAATAGCTGCCATCTTGATCCAGCTTTACACTGTTATGAAATAGCTGCCATCTTGATCCAGTTTTACACTGTTGCTGCAATAGTGCCTTCTTGATCCAGGCTTTCATGTTACTGCAATAGCTGCCATCTTGATCCAGCTTACATTTACTTCAATTATCTTCCATCTGTATCCATCTTACACCCCATACCCCAACCCATCCCCACCCCTCTCCTCCCCCAAAATCACCCCTCCCAAACCACACCCCCCCCCCCCCACTCCCCCCCATCAATAGCACCCCCCCCCCCCCCCCCTACCCCCCGCTAAAGTAGACTCTTTACTTAGTCTAAACTACAGCTTCCTGACGTCTCACCGCTTTCTCAAGTCCTGAAGCTTTAGATAAACGACACTTGAACCTCGAATGTACGTGGCTACGTCTAGACGGATCCATTTCGCATTGCCCCAAACTGGCTAACGCTTACTATATCACTGTCCTACTCTGTGTCGCCAAAACGACCCCCTCTCAGTACTCGCTGAAGCCACACCAATTCTACAGGTCCCTCTTAGCTCCATTCCAGAAACTTCCTTCTACACTGTACTCCTAACTGCTCATTATCGTCTGTGCTCTTCTCTACTCTTTTAAGGCTCTCGTATCACCTTTTGCCTTTGTACCACCTTCGTATGCTAACATGGAAACATCAGTAAAACCCGCCTTGGCGCACATTCGCTTTGCTCTTTCATCCAAGCTCATATAACATCTTTTGTACTGCAACCTTAGCTGCCCATAATCCAACCGTCCCCCCCCCCCCCCCCCCCCCCCTCTATCCCCACTATATACGGTCTCCTTCAATATCACTTAAGTTAACTGACTCCAAAGTCCAACATAGACTATAGCCATTCAATCGAAATCTATGCTCAAGCAGGTCCTATACAGATTCACCTTATACTTGACTAAACAGAGACTCCACAACCAACGCCTACGTGGACTATGATACCAGCTTATGAGATCTCACAGGTCTCTCGATCTTACAGACAATGAGAGAAGCTAGCAGCCTTTCAATGATGAGATACAGATCATCGGTTTCACGAGGATCTCTAAGCGCTCCATCGGAGTGCGCCACGTCCTTGCTTTTATCTGACATTTATCAACCAAACAATCGAACGTATGCACCTCAGGGTTACCGAAGCTATGCCATCTTTGACTCCAGCTTTTACGACGGGCCACCCTCTGCGCTTCAGCACTTTACGATATCATAGACCGCACTAGACAGCACCTCGTGTGCTAAACATCACCTCTCTATATAGCTCATCTAAATCGCTATAGAGTCGTCCAACTCTCGGATTATAATCCTTGTCCCCCCTCCAGATCTCTAATCAACATTAACGTATCGGACATCCCGCTCATCTATACATATCGTTCATGCTCCCACGTCTCAAGAGCATTGTGCACTAAGTTGGTCAGCCGTTGCTGCAACGCTTAGGGACTATAGCCACTTCGCCCGCTCCAGACCAGACTCAATCAACTATGTGCTCATCCAGCTCCTTAATCTCCATGACCTGATGTTCATGCACTACTTTTGCCTATCATCACATGCGCGTCGCCCCAGTCTCACCCCACTTAAATCCCCCCCTCCCCCCCCCTATTAACACTGTGTTTTTATCACCATTCTGTCTCACCGTTCTAGTGGTCAAAACGTAAATTCACCCCCCCACCACATCACCAATATACATGTCCATTACTTAAGCTAATCTCTAGCTCCAATCCTGCATAGACAAGTCTACCTCTTGCACTATGCTACAGTGTCGTCAGCACATATTTTTCCTGCTCACATCTTCAGTTGAGGCTACGATCGAGAGTTACTTCACAATGACCACTTGGGAGAGTCCTACACACCCGCTTAAACAACCGTTCTCTCCGATGTTTAAACCTTGGATGGCATGAACGCTAAGATCTGCGCAATTGATAACTATTTGTGTAATCCGCTACTTTCAACCATCGACCCCCCACACCACGAGCTACCATTAGTTCATAGGTGTGTGTAACTAGCTAGCTACGGCCCTCCCCCCACCTCTTATCTGTATCTTACGTCAAGCCAGTATGTCACCAATAGGCAGATAATCCCCCCCCCCCCCCCCCCTGCTAAATAACGCCTTACTATCAAAATGGCGACATTTCGGCGACACATTTATCATATTCTGAGCCGACCGACACGCCTCTGATGCGGGCCAAAACAGGACTTAGCCGTTAAAGTTCATCAACACGTCCCTCAATCCACGCCTACACAGTGTGTGAGAATTTCACTAACATACAGACTGATTAGCTGTCTAAGTGCAATTGGCGCCCTTAATGATGTTCTCACCGTCAGATATATGGCTCATCTCCCTATACACAGCCCTCACCCCGATCATGATCAACTAGCCTCGAACCCACCTGGCGACTTGAGATTCTCGGCTCGACGATACCCATTCGCTCATCCGCGCACCTTCCGCTCACTCTCGTGTATTGCCCCCAAGAGTAAAACATGGTTAGTCTATAGATCCCTCTCATAAACTAGCACTTAACCTTCGTTTACACATCTAGCTCCTATGACTTATGTCGTTTGATAATCGTTGCCCCCCCGCTATCGTCGTCTTATCTATTAACCTAAGCTATACTCTTGATTACTCTCTACACTTCACATACATACGTCCTCTCAGGATCACGCATAACTCTATCTTAACCCGAACAATGGTACATTTACTTAACTCCACTCGTCACCGTCCATCACGACTAGCGGCAGGGTAATACCTGCCTCCCATGAGCTCTAACTATTCTCTCACTCCACTACCGCACTACGACAGCCTCACCCCTGCCCACATCTTCTAGATGCCGCAGTGAAACTATTCACCTTACGTACCAGTGCTTCCTACGCATCAACAATAAGCCTAATGCTGTTCAAGCCCCCCCCCCCCCCCCGCAGAAAAATGTTTCCTACCTGTAATGAAAATATTTAGCCCCCATACTTATCAGTGCTCTACACACAATTTAATCTACATCAGTGAGTGGAACGGAAATGCATGCAGGCCGTCTATCCAGAAAAAAACATGCCAGCTCCACTCCGTCACACTAATGTCAACGAATCGAGAATAGCGGTATCGACGTTATCATAAGTCTAGCACCTCACGCACTCTGAATGACGTAGCATACGTAGATAACATCTGCATGAGCTTCAACTACCAACAATCCTAAGACGTTACCTCTTGAACACTCGCGCAGAGAGGGAAATAACAAGATCATGTGAGTCATGTCGACCATCCATGACTAAGTGTAGGCAAGATGAATCGAGGTCACTACTTGATGCTTAGGACAGGGAACGACAACATGTTTTCACTTATGATCGCCACTCGCATGAAGAACAGTAGCTAATCTCATCAATGCCGGATGCAGTACGCAGTATCTAATGAGGCACCGATTTCACACAGGTAGTATTGTACCCGTCACAGCCCCCCTGAATTGTCTCTCATATCGCTCTAGTAAGCACCCTTGCACTATACTAGGAACGACGTCCGGCACTCCCCAGGACCAGATTTGCCCCCCCCCCCCCCCCCCCCCCCCCCTATTGACCGTGATGAATACTGACTATATCACTATCCAAGCACTATAGATCCCGTGTGCACGTTTGGAGAGGGCTAATAAGAGACGTCTGGACGATCGCAATGCCTGATTCTTATGCCCAGCCCAGAGACGGCAACCAGTACCACCTCTCACCAAAAACTGAGGATAAACGAGAAATCTCTCGCACTACTCGAGTCATGTCTCCCAGTTCTGTCCCGTTCCCCCCCCAGGCCACTACCGCCCCCCCCCCCCACCCCCATACACTAGTACCCACAGACCCTCCCTCCCCCCCCCCCCCCCCCCCCCCCCCCCCCCCCCCCCCCCCGTCATGGACTGGAAGTAGGGGAGAAACAGTGCATGAACTCGACTACCAAGCTCATCCAGTAGACCGAATCATCACTTATGTTTCCTACTCGAAGAATTCAGCTCACTAGAAAAGTGCCTAAGAGGCTTTCACCCTTCATCACCAAGCCGAAGCGTATGATGCAAGAACATCGTCCACCCATCGTCAAAAATCATTCCCACTCCTAGACACTCCTATACCCCCCCCCCCTACCCTTGCGAGTATGATTCGATGCACTAGATTCGGCCACCACGAGCTGCCCCCCCCCCCCCCCCCCGTCCAGTGTCTTCCGCCCCCCCCCGCCCCCCCCCCCCCTTCACTGTTCGGACATGATAAATCCACTTGACCAGCATGTCCGTAGGCCAAAACTGACTCCATCTTTCATATTCGCGAGCATACTAGTTAATAGTTAGCACACTGCGTCCCTGTAGCACTTGCCTACTGCACATCTGGCAAACGTATTGTACAAGACTGATGTGCGCGATAGGTCACGTTCACGAGTCGTGATCGGAGATGTAATCACGATCGACGGCTACAAACCTTCCGCCCAGATCCGCCAACCGGTTGGGCTCCTAGCACGCTATATGTCATGAGTAATGACTACACCTGGATGCATCTGTCACCTGTTCACACTGATCAGACACACGTTAGTGTCAGAGTGTTGTCTCGAGTATGCTCGTAGTGCTGTATTCAGTTCTTCAAGATGACGTCAATTAAATGCGTAGAGTATGAGAAAACTGCAATTTATCACGTCCATCCTGGCGACTCCCCCACATGTAGGTCACACTCGTGATCCGAACCCCCCCCCCCCCCCCCCCCCCCCCCCCCCCCGCCCCTAGACTGCTCTTATATATATGCAAGTAAGACGGCCTGCCTAAAAACGGATGCTTTCGACTTGAGTCACCTCTCCACACCCAGCCTGAGAGGAAACTGCAACCCACACACCCCCCCCCCCCCCACCCCCCCTATTTTGCGAATCGAGATCATCTCCTTTTCAGCCTGCCATAAAGAGGCAAATCCCTTACGACGTTACGAAGGTCCAGTCATCATGTACGTCTATATACCCCATATCTGTGAATGGATGGTTCCACACATTCTTACAATACCCCCCCCCCCCAGTGAAAGCGTTGTAAGCTCCCCCCCCCACGAACTGGATTACATGACGTGAGGACAAAACCGGAGAAAATGATTCAACGTTCGTGTGATCCAGCCCTTGTGACCTCATCTCAGGGCATGGTTGCGAGTGGACATGACTACTGCGGACACATAATATTGACAAAATCTAATATTATCACACAATACCACGATGCGGCCCCCCCCCCCCCCCCCCCCCCCTCTACGTATCGTTAACCGCTTTCCACGCATTGAAAACTATCCCAACTGTCTACCCCTTTCCTGTTAGAGCAGTTAGACCTTTCTCCCCCCCCCTTACATCTAGCCTGGGCAGGTCCGACATACATTAATTCTTCAAATTCACCTCAAGACATAATTTCCCCCCACACCCCAATCCACTCCCCCCCCCCCTTTCCCCCACTTATATTGTTTCCTTACGCCAATACTATCCTATCGATTGTATACTAGGTCATGGTCCCTTCCAACCAAACTACGAAACAAAATGATTAGGCAGATCGATGGAGATTGTGGCTGGGTGTTGGGCGGCGGATGTTTTGTGCATGTAGGCGGTAACAGACCAAGGGCCGTGCATGGAGGGATCAATGCTGGTTCCTGCCCTGCGGGATACATACTGCCCTAGGACCGATCCTATCCCCTGGGCTGACTGACCGTCCAGTAACAGTTTAAATATGAAAGGAAAGCCCGTCGAGAACAAAAAAATTATGCAGGGAAAATCGTCCAGGAATAATGGAAATATGGCTTGAAACCGTCCATAAACAATGAAATATGAGAATGAAAGAAGTACAGAACAATGAATATTGATAAGGAAACCCGTAAGAACAATAATATATGACAGGAAAACCGTCCAGAAAAAATGTAAATATGACAGAGAAAGCCGTTCCAGGCAATGAATATGAGAAGGAAAACGTCCCCCAAAACAAGAAATATGACAAGGTAACCGTCTATAACAACGAAATATGACTGAAAAAACTCATCCGGACAATGGAAATATAGTAGGAAACCCTCCAGAACAATGAAATATGGCAGGAAAGCACTGTCCAGAAATTTGAAATACGAGAAGGAAAGCCAGTTCAGAACAATGGCATAAGAGTGGGGAAACCCGTAGCAGAACAATGAAATATGAAAGGAAAAACCCTTCCAGATACAATGAATATAAATGGGAAAAACCAGTCTCGAATATTGAATTATTGAAGGAAACGCGCCAGAACAAATGAAATTATGAAAAGGAAAAACCTTCCAGAACAATGAATTTAGGACAGGGAAACGTCAAAGAATATTGAAATATTGGAAGGGAAACCGTTAAGAACAATGAAATATACAGGAAAACCCGCAGAATAATGAAAAATTTGGGAAGAAAAACCCGTCCAGAACAATGTAATATGAGAAGAAACCCGTCATGAACAATGAAATATTAGAGGGAGACCCCGTCACAGAATGACAATGAAATATGACAGGGAAAACCCGTTCTGAACAATGAAATATGACAGGAAATACCGTCCAGATCGATGAAATATGACAGGAAAAACCCTTTCAAACAATGCAAATATGAGAAGTAAACCCGTCCAGAACAATGAAATTGAGAAGGTAACCCGTCCCAGGAACAATGAAAAATGACAGAGAAACCCTTCCAGAACAATCGAAATAGACAGGGAAAACCCGTCCAGACAGTTGAAATATGAGACGTAACCCGTTCCCAAAAAACAATCAATATGACAGGGAAACCAGTCCAGAACAATGAATATGACATTGAATACCGTCCAGTACAATGAATATGAGAAGAAAACGTAGAGAACAATAATTTTTTACAGGAAAACCCGCCAGAATAATGAAATATGACAGAGAAAACTTTAAGTACAATGAAATATGATAAGGAAAACCGTCTAAGAACAATGAATAATATGAGCAAGAAAACCAGTCCAGAACTGTAAAATTTGAAAGGGAAAAACCCTTCCAGAACCAATGAAATATGACAGGGAAAACCCGTCCAGAATCAATGAAATATTGAGAGGGAACCTTCAGAACATGATAATATGGGAAGGAATACCGTCAGGAACAATGAAATATGAGAAGGAAACCCGTTCAAGAACATGACTGTGCAAAGAAAACCGTCCAGAACAATGAAATATGATATGGAAACCCGTCCAGAACAATGAAACATGGGAAGGAAACCTTTTCCCGAAAACCAATGAAATATGACATTGAAAACCTATCCCGAACAATAAAATATGAGAAGGTAACCCGTCCAAAACAATGAAATATGACCCCCCCCACCCCCCAAAAAAACCCCCCAAAAAAACCCCCCAAAACCCCCAAAAACCAAAAACGGACTACACGTCCAGAACAGTTAAATATGACAGGAAAACCCCGTCCAGAACATTAAAATATGACAGGGATACCCGTCCAGAATTATGTAAATATGACACTGAAAACCCGTCAGAACAATGAAATTTTGAATGAAAGCCCACCAGAACAATGAAATATGAGAAGGAAACCCGTCTGAACAACAATATATGACGGAAAACCGTCCAGAACAATGAAAATATGTACAGAGAAACCGTTCAACAGCAATGAAATATTGAGAAGCAAAACCGTCAGAACAAAGAAAAATATGAAAAGAAACCAGTCCAGAACAATGAAATAGGTCAAGGAAACCCGACCATTACATCAAAAATATGGACTGGGAAACCCGTCAAGACAGTAAATTATTTATAACACGGGATACATATCCAGGACCAATGGATATATAAGTCGGAAAACCCTACCAGACAATGAATTATGGCAGGGAAGCCTTACCAGAACATGTAATACGAGATGGAAAGCAGTTCAGAACGCTGCGAATAAGAGTGGGAAACAGTGCTGGACAATGAAATATGAAAAGCGAAACCCTTCGAACAATGAAATATGACAGGGAAAACCGCCAGAATTATTATTGAATTAGTGAAGGAACCCGTGCTGAAACAAGAAAATATGACAAGGAAAACCGTCCAGAATATTTAAATATTGGAAGGAAACCCGTCCAGACAATTGAAGTATGACAAGTGATAACGTCCAGAATAATGAAATGTGGGAAGAAAACCCGCCAGAAACAATGAAATATGTCAAGGGAAACCCGACAAGAATAATGAAATATGGGAAGGAAACCGTACCGAAATGAAATATGAGAGGGATACCAGTCAGAAAAATGAATATGACAGATAATACCTGTCCAGAAACAGCGAAACATGAAAACGATTACCCGTGAAAAACTATGAAACATGACAGGGGGAAACCCGTCCGTAACAATGAAATATGAAGGAAAACCCACCAGGACAATGAAATATCTGAAGGAAAACCCATCAGAACAATGAATATGAGAGGAAAAACCCTTCAAGAACATTGAAAAAAGACAGGGAATCCCGGGTCCAGAAAAATGAAAATATAACAGAGCTAATTGTTCGACATATGAAATATTGGAGAATTGAAAAACCCGTCCAGAACAATGGATATATGAGAAGGAATTCCCATCAAGAACAATGAAATATGACAGGGAACCTTAAAGAAACAATGAAATATGACAGGGATACCCGCTCCTGATCAATGATTATATGAGAATGGAATCCCGTCAGAACAATGGAATTTAAGTCAAAGAAACCGTCCACGAACATGAAATATGTGAGGGATAAACGTTCATGAATCTATGAATTATTAGAGGGAACCGTCCAAGTTCTATGAATTATGACAGGGAAAAGCCTTTCAAGATACCATGAATTATGTGAAGAATTCCATCCACTAAGTAAGGATATTTGAGAAGCAAAGCCGTCAATAACAATGAAATATTAGAGGGAAACCGTCAAGAACAATGGAAATATGACAGGGAAACCCATTCAGAAATGATATATGACAGGGAAAACCCTTCCAGAATATTGAAATATGACAAGGAAATCCGTCCAGAACAATGAAATATGACAGGGAGACAGTTTCAGATCATTGAAATTAACAGGGGAATCCCATCCATAACCAATGGAAAATATGAGAGGAAACGCGTAAGAACAATGAATATATGAGAAGGTAACCCGCCATAAACAAATGAAATTTGACAGGAAACCCTTCCAGATCATGCAGATGACAGGGAAACCGTCCAGAACAATGAAATATGAAGAGAAACCCTTCCAGAAACAATGAATTATGACAGGGAATCCCATCCATAAACCAATGAAATATGTAAGAATGGTAACCCGCCCAGAACTATGAAATATGACAGGGGAAACCATCCAGAAACAATGAAATATGAGATTAAGACCCGGTCCAAAAACAGTGAATATGAGAGGAAAACCGTCCAGAACAATATAATATGACAGGGAAACCGTCCAGAAAAACAATGAAAATGTGACATTGAAACCCGTCCAGATCAATGAATATATGAGAAGGAAAACCGCTACAGTTACAATAATATTAACAACGACCAGGAAAACCTATCCGAGAACAACGAAATATGACAGAGAAACCACGTCCGAAAAATGAAATATGGAGGAAATCGTCCAGAACAAAGAAATATGAGGAAGAAAACTAGTCCAGAAAAATGAAATATGACAGGGTAACACGACCACAACGACCAAAATATGAAGGGAAACCCGTCCAGAACAAAGGAAATATGACTGGGAACCCGTCCAGAACAAATGAAAAATAAAGAAGGCAAACCACTCCAGAACATGAAATATGGCAGGGAAAACCTGTCCAAGATACTATGAAATATGAGATACGAAACACTCCCTTCAGAACAATAGAATAAGAGTGGGAAACCAGTCAGAACAATGAATTTTGACGAAAAACCTTCAGGATCACAGAAATATGAGAAGGATATCCGTACAGAAGAATGAAAATATGAGAAGGAAAACCAGTCTGAAAGAATGAAATATGAGAGATATGAAACCCGTTCACATCATTGAAATATGAGAAGAAAAACCAGGCTAGAAGAATGAAATAAAATAGAAAAACCGTCTAGACAACGAAATTGACTTTGAAACCTGTCCAGAAGAATGAAAATATGAAAGTGAAACCAGTATAGAAATGCAAATATATGAAAGCGGGATACCGTCCAGAACAACGGAAATTTGAGAAGGTAACCCGTCCAGAACAATGGAATATGAGGATTTTTTTTTTTTTTTTTTTTGGAAATACCGCTCCAGTACAAATGAATATGAGGAAGGAAAAAACCCATCCGAACAATGAAATGTATACAGAGAAACCCGTTCACGAATAATTGAAAATATGTAAACAGGAATCCGTCCTGAACAACGAAATTATTAGGAATGAAACCTGTCCTGTACTATGAAATGTGAGAAGGAAACCCGTCTGAACAAATGAAATGTGTGAGGGAAAACCTTGTAACAGATACAATTAAACCATGAAAAGGAAAATCCTTCAAGAACAATGAATATAACATTGAAACCAGTCCAGAAACATTTGATAAATGAATCGGAAACCAGTGTAGAACTAATGGTCTTATTTTGTGGCATGGTTATTAACCTGTCCAACATTACAACTTTGCCATTTGTCAATATTAAAACTTCATCTGTCACACTTCTCCGGACCATTGCAATAAGTCTATTCAATCATCCTGGAGAGCTTTAGTGTCTCCTCATTAGAATGGATTGGAACAGTCTATTTTGGTGTCATCCAGCAATATTTGATTATGTCGCTTAATTTGTTCCCTCATCTATGCCGTTTATGTAAACTGATGAACAACAACGGGCCCAAAACGGCGACCCCCTGAGGAACTCCGCTGTTGACGGCCCCCATTCTGATTTTCCCCCTTTATGCAACTCTCTGCTGGACTATTTGTCGCCATCTTCTACCAGGAAAAAATTCTCCTCCTATTCCGTGTGCTTAAGTTTCCTCAATAGCTCTGATGTGGAACTCTATCGAAAGCCTTACTGAAGTCCATGTACACAAATATCATATTCATTACCATATTACCTACTCAAACTCCTTAGTGAAAAAGTTAGTAATATTCGTAAGACAGGGAACGCCCCTTTGTAAAATCCGTGTTTGAGATTCATTCAATCAATCTCTGTGCCTATCAAGCATGTACGAATTGCTTTCCTGTCAATTATTGATTCCATAATTTTTCCCACTATGGTCTTAGTTCGTACGCCAAGGACCTGTCACCTGCCTTGTATAATTTGGTTATTACATTTGCCATTTTCCACTTATCTGGCACTATGCCAGTTTGTAGTGATATAGTTAAGTGTAAGTTTACTTCTAAAGTTTTGTTTTCAAATGCGATATGAATTAAAGAATCAAAAAAAAAAAAGAACATTCCGTGACTGCGAACGATACCACCTATTAAACCGACACATTTGAAGAGAGGAGCTTACGACGACGTTTCCCCCGGTCGATTTGGGGAACACTTTACAATAGTCACACTACTTTGTAAATGGTCCAAGTCGGTCCTGAACGTCTTCGTAAAGATCATCTAAATCTATGACTGCGGTGTTATTTGTGTTCGGCATGAATAATCATATTAGAGAATTAACAGATTATATAGAATGGTGAGATGCCTGAATCTCTACTTACTCAGGTTCAAGGATGTCTTTAGTGATTACTTTGGTTCAAGGATGTCTTTAGTGATTACTTTGGCTCAAAAATGTCTTATTGATTACTTACTCTGGTTCAAAGGATGTCTTTAGTGATTACGAACTCTTGGGTTCAAGGATGTCTTTAGTGATTACTTACTCTGGTTCAAGGATGTCTTTAGTGATTACTTACTCTGGTTCAAGGATGTCTTTAGTGATTACTTACTCTGTTAAAGGATTGTGTTTAGTGATTACTTACTTGGTTCTAGGATGTCTTTAGTGATTACTTACTCAGGTTCAAGGGATGTCTTTAGTGATTACGTATTTGGTTCTAGGAAGGTCTTTAGTGATTACTTAGTATTGGTTCAAGGGAAAAAAAAAAAAAAAAAAAAAAAATATAAAAAAAAAAACTAAAACAAAAAAAAAAAAAAAAAAATAAAAAAAAAAAAAACAATAAAAAAGTCTTTAGTGATTAACTTTATTATGGGTTCTAGGAAGTCTTAGTGATTACTTTACTATGGTTCACGGAAGTCTTTTGTGTGATTACTTACTATCGGTTCAAGGTAAGTCTTTATGTGATGACTTTACTTAAAATTTTGGTTCAAGGAAGTCTTTTTGTGTTTCTTTCTATGGTTAATGATTTTCTTTTGTAATTACATACTCTCGTTCAACGGAAGTCTTTAGTGTTTACTTTGGTTCATGAATGTCTTCAATGATGACTTACTCTGGTTCGAAGGATGTCTTTGTGTTTACTTTGGTTCATGATGGCTTTTAGTGATTACTTTGGTTCAAGATGTCTTCAATGATTACTTACATCTGGTTCAAGGATGGTCTGTAGTGATTTACTTTGGTTCAAGGATGTATTTAGTGATTCCTTTGGTTCAAGGATGTCTTTGGTGATTACTTGGGGCTACAAAGAATGTCTTTAGTGGATTACTTACTCTGGTTCAAGGATGTCTTTAGTGTTTACTTTGGTTACAAGGATGTGTTTGTGATTACTTGGTTCAAGGATGTCTTTAGTGGTTAATTGGCTCAAGAATGTTTTTAGTGATTTACTTACTCTACTTCAAGGAAGTTCTAGTGATGAATGAATTTTGTGATAATTCTGTTAGGTTGGGTTACGTCCTTTAGTTAACAAGAACGTAAGGAGAGTCCCTCAAACTTTTCACTTGCAGGTTTCACCAGACATGCTGTGAATTCTTCCCTTCAAGGAAGGTTCCTTGACGCTGGTGAGGGGCTCTGGGTCAGGGAATTGGATCTATGCCTCCAGTTAGCTGAATTAAGCCCAGAATACATCCACATCCCCTCGAGCTGGAGCTGTTTATTCACTTATAGGTTTTAGAACTTCCCCCTTGATTTATAATAATATGAATTCTTTCTCTTTGGTTTCCATATCATGTCCAATAATCTGAAGATGATTACATAGAAATATGGGAAATTATAATGATGATGAATGTGGAAAACATGACAGTTCTTCACAAGGCGTGGTGATAAAAAAAAATGTATTTGATCTAATGAGGTGAGGAGATTCCTATCCACATTGTGAGTTAGTTGTTCACTGTTAGTTGGGTTTATTGGGACTGGAGACTGGGAGAGGTGGGAGGAAGGGGGGAGGGGAAGAGAGGAAGAGGGAAGGGAAACACGGAGGAGGGAAAGGGAGAAAGTGAAAAAGGAGAAGAGGAAGGAAGAGGGGAAGAGAGGAACAAGGGCTGACGGGGGGTTTTTAAAAATAAAGATAGGAAAGAGAAGGGAGGAGGAAGAGGGGATGTGAGGATTGAAATAGAAGAGAAAAAGGAAGAAAGGGGGGAATGAGAGTAAGAAGCTGTATAATATATTACTAAAAGACTAAAATTTCTTTTTGTAAAAAAATAGTGAAATTTTGAATGTGTCAGCATTACTTTCATTTACGGTCATGACTCATGAAATCGTAATGACACGATTGCAAACAAACCATGCCACGGGCGGGGTTAGAACCCGCGATCAGAGTCTCTCTGATCGCGGGTTCTAACCCCGCCCGTGGTATGGTTACCGCTCACAATGTACATATACTTACCATTGATTTCTTGGAGTAAAATTTAAGAGGTGGACAAAGTTACAGGTGGATTTAGCTTCACAGGAGTGATCCCTTAGAGGGGGGACAAAATTACTAATGGGATCAACTTCGTGATGGGATTTCAACTTAAAGGGGGAAGTCAACTTCAGGTCTGATCTTGCCCCAACCTTTGAGGTTGGGCCAAGATCAGAGTTTGTGTCATTTTCAGATGTAGGATCAACTTCAGAAGTGGGATCAACTTCAGAAGTGGGGTCGACTTCAGTAGTGAAATTAGCTTAAACTTTGTGGGGTCAGCATCTCAGATGGGGTCAACTTTACTAGCGAGGTCATTTCAAAAATGGCATCAATTAAACCATAAGAACATAAGAAAGGAGGAACACTGCAGTGGGCCTGTTGGCCCCTACTAAGCGGTTTCCTTCCTGTGAAGACTTACTCAGCCCTGTAACAAATTCAGATAGTATTTTCCAAGGCTGGCTCCTCCTCGGAAAATTAATGGATAGAAAAAGAAATAATAATTCACAAAGATAAACATTTTATTATTTAGTAATGCAAAATAAAACATTGAAATATGAAGGGTGTATCCTACTTGAAAGAAAATGAAAAAATGAAATGAAAAAAAATGACATTGAATTCAACGCTAATATGGGACAGTTATACTGGGGTGTCTGGTTTGAGGTTGAACCGTCTTGTTAGAAATTGTATGCCGGTTCTGATGATTGGGGGGTCACAGGTGTTGGTGGGCAACCAAAGCTGTTCTGCACAGGTCTATAGCCTTGAATAGTCAGTCAGTGACAGGAACGCAGGTTCTTTACCACTGCAAAGATGAGGGGGAGTTGCCTGCTGTTGCCTACAATTAATCAGGTAGGTAGATCAAAAAGTGACGTCTCAGGACTTTTCAGTCCTCTCCTCAACACGTTTCTTTGGTTGGCAGATGACCAGAGCTGTCATTCCAAGTGTTGTGCTGGGAGCTGTGAGTCAAGTGATTACTGTTTGGTCCGAGCCCTTTCGGGGTGGAGAAAAGGGGGGGGGGGGAGGGAGAGAATAGCGGAAGCTAGACTGACCCTACCTCAACAAGCAGCCGGCAATCAAACTATCGTCACCATATACTCGCTCACTACTCCTATCTGTTGAACTTTTCCCTCACATTCACAAATCCAACAAACTAACAGAATAATTGCTACCCAAGCAATAAGTTTTGATAATCCTATTTACTCATGTACAAGCCTGATTCAAATCCAACCCCTCTCACTTATGTATTTATCCAACCTAAATTTGAAACTACCCAAGGTTTTAGCTTTGATCACCCTACTAGGCAGACTGTTCCACTCATCAACTACCCTATTGCCAAACCAATACTTTCCTATATCCTTTCGAAATCTAAACTTGTCTAATTTGAATCCATTATTGCGGGTTCTCTCCTCAAAACCTTATTTATATCCCCTTTATTAATACCTATCTTCCACTTATGCACTTCTATCATGTCTCCCCTCATTCTTCGTCTTACGAGTGTATGTAATTTAAGGGACTTCAATCTCTCTTGATAAGGAAGATTTCTAATGCAATAAATTAATTTAGTCATTCTACGCTGAATGTTTTGCAACGAATTTATATCCGTTCTGTAAAATGGAGACCAGAATTGAGCTGCATAATCTAGGTGAGGCCTTACTAATGACGTATAAAGGTGAAGTATAACCGCTGAACTTCTGTTGCTTACACTTCTTAATATAAATCCCAGCAATCTATTTGCCTTATTACGTACGCTTAGGTATTGCTGTCTTGGTTTAAGGTTGCTGCTTATCATAACCCCCAAATCCTTTTCGCATTCTGTACGGCTAAGTTCAACATTATTAAGCTGGTAGGTGCTAGGGTTATGAAAATTTCCGAGCTTTAGAATTTTCCATTTATCTACATTGAAATGCATCTGCCACTTTTCTGATCACGAATTGAGTTTGTCTAAATCCTCCTGAAGTTCCGAGACATCAACGTCTGAATAGATTATCCTATCTATATTCGTGTCATCAGCAAATTTGCTTATGTCACTAGTAATTCCCTCGTCAAGTTCATTTATATATTTTTATTATTAATTTTATTAACACACTGGCCGATTCCCACCAAGGCAGGGTGGCCCGAAAAAGAAAAACTTTCACCATCATTCACTCCATCACTGTCTTGCCAGAAGGGTGCTTTACACTACAGTTTTTAAACTGCAACATTAACACCCCTCCTTCAGAGTGCAGGCACTGTACTTCCCATCTCCAGGACTATAATTATAAACAACAATGGGCCTAAACTGATCCCTGCGGAACGCCACTTGTTACAGATCCCCACTCAGATTTAACCCCATTTATGCACACTCTCTGCTTCCTGTTAGTGAGCCATAACTCGACCCATGACAGCACTTTTCCTCCAGTGCCATGAGCAGCCACTTTCTTTAACAGTCTCTGGTGCGGTACTCTATCAAAACCCTTTCTAAAATCTAAATGAACAATATCGAATTCTTTATCATGATCAACGGCCTCAAAAGCCTTACTGAAGAAAGTTAATAAATTAGTATATGCGTGTGGTCAATTTTCCACACTGGATCAAAGTTGCCGTGTGTGTGTGTGTGTGTGTGTGTGTGTGTGTGTGTGTGTGTGTGTGTGTGTGTATGTATGGGCAGAGGGTATGTGTGGACAGTCCTCAAATTATTCCACGGTCAAAAGAGCGACTCCTGTCGAGTACAGGTATCCCAGTTAGACAGAGTCATTCACTGTTCAGGACAAGTTTTCCAGTCAAGCAGTGATCCTGTCCATCACAGGTATTTAAGTCACAGGAATTTCTTACCAGCACAGGTATTCCTGTTCATCAAATGTATGCATGACCAGGACAGTCATACCTTATTCCAACTTTTTTAGGGACTAAAATTAGAAAATACTGTACATATTATATGAACGCTTAGAAATAATAAAAAATATAATAATAATAATAATAATTATAATTAATCAATAAATAATAAATAACACATAATAATAATAATAAAATAAATTACAGCAGCAATAATTTGCATAATGTATTTCCATTTATTCGTGGAATTCCCCGCAGTTTATATAGATCATGCTATGTGTGGGTAAATGAAGGAGTGAAAGATAATCAGTTTTGCTTGCAAGACAGAAGGATTCTACTCCAGTTACCCAGACGAAGACCTCTTCACCAGCTTCAAAGACAAAATCAGGTGAGGCTCGCATTAACCCAGACAATGTCGCATCTTCACATTCAGACTATCTAGTTCTGCGGCCGACAGACCTCGTCACCAGCAGCAAACAAGGCTGATCTACTTCCGTTCCCATGGCCAATATCCGAAAACTCAGTTGATGGCAAGTGGCACAGTACTGCGCAACACATGCCAAGACCTACTCAGTGGACTTTTCCATAGACAATAAAACTAAAATGCCCGGGGCAACTTCGGTCCCAGACCTTTAACCGTAAAAAGGGGTTTTCAAAATTTAAAAAAAAAAAAAAACCCCCTTTTAAGGGTCAAGCCCTTTCTAAAAATCTAAATGAACAATATCGAATTCTTTATCATGATAAACCGGCCTCAAAAGCATCTTACTGAAAGAAAGTTAATTAAATTTGTATATGCGTGTGGTCAATTTTCCACACTGGATCAAAGTTGCGCCGTGTGTTTGTACTCTACCTAGTTGTACTCACCTAGTGAGGTTTGCGGGAGGTCGAGTCCGAGCTTCATGGCCCCGCCTCTTCACTGATCGTACTAGGTTACTCTTCCCTGAGCCGTGATGAGCTTTATCATACCTCTGCTTAAAGCTATGAATGATCCTGCCTCCACTACATCGCTTCCCTCAAAACTATTCACTTACTGAATACTCTGTGGCTGAAGAAATACTTCCTAACTTCCCTGTGATTCATCTGTGTCTTCAGCTTCCAACTGTGTACCCTTGTTACTGTGTCCAATCTCTGGAACATCCTGTCTTTGTCCACCTTGTCAATTCCTCTCAGTATTTTGTATGTCGTTATCATGTCCCCCCTATCTCTCCTGTCCTCCAGTGTCGTCAGGTTGATTTCCCTTAACCTTCCTCGTAGGACATACCTCTTAGCTCTGGGACTAGTCTTGTTGCAAACCTTTGCACTTTCTCTAGTTTCTTCACGTGCTTGGCTAGGTGTGGGTTCCAAACTGGTGCCGCATACTCCAATATGGGCCTAACATACACGGTGTACAGGGTCCTGAATGATTCCTTATTAAGATGTCGGAATGCTGTTCTGAGGTTTGCTAGGCGCCCATATGGTGCAGAAGTTATTTGGTTGATGTGCGCTTCAGGAGATGTGCCTGGTGTTATACTCACCCCAAGATCTTTTTCCTTGAGTGAGGTTTGTAGTCTCTGACCCCCTAGACTGTACTCCGTCTGCGGCCTTCTTTGCCCTTCCCCAATCTTCATGACTTTGCACTTGGTGGGATTGAACTCCAGGAGCCAATTGCTGGACCAGGTCTGCAGCCTGTCCAGATCCCTTTGTAGTTCTGCCTGGTCTTCGATCGAGTGAATTCTTCTCATCAACTTCACGTCATCTGCAAACAGGGACACCTCAGAGTCTATTCCTTCCGTCATGTCGTTCACAAATACCAGAAACAGCACTGGTCCTAGGACTGACCCCTGCGGGACCCCGCTGGTCACAGGTGCCCACTCTGACACCTCGCCACGTACCATGACTCGCTGCTGTCTTCCTGACAAGTATTCCCTGATCCATTGTAGTGCCTTCCCTGTTATTCTGCTTGGTCCTCCAGTTTTTGCACCAATCTCTTGTGGGAACTGTGTCAAACGCCTTCTTGCAGTCCAAGAAAATGCAATCCACCCACCCCTCTCTCTCTTGTCTTGCTGCTGTCACCATGTCATAGAACTCCAGTAGGTTTGTGACACAGGATTTCCCGTCCCTGAAACCATGTTGGCTGCTGTTGATGAGATCATTCCTTTCTAGGTGTTCCACCACTCTTCTCCTGATAATCTTCTCCATGATTTTGCATACTATACATGTCAGTGACACTGGTCTGTAGTTTAATGCTTCATGTCTGTCTCCTTTTTTAAAGATTGGGACTACATTTGCTGTCTTCCATGCCT
>NC_069498.1:10752771-10784422 GCF_026875155.1 Cherax quadricarinatus
GCATAAATAATAGGAGTCCCTCAGGTTGTTCTTCAACTCTATACATCCTTGGTTAGGCCTCATTTAGATTATGCTGTCACAGTTTTGTCACCTTAGTACAGAATGGGATATAATTCTCTGGAAAATGTACAAAGGAGGATGAAAAAGTTGATCCCAGTACAAAACCTTCCCTATGAAGGATAGGACTAAGGCCCTGAATCTGCACTCTCTAGAAAAACGTAGAATTAAGGGGATATGATTGAGGTGTATAAATGGAAGACAGGAATAAATAAAGGGATGTAAATAGTTTGCTGACAATATCAAGCCTAGACAGGACCTCGCAGCAATGTTTTAAGTTGGAAAAATTCAGATTCAGGAAGATATAGGAAAGTACTGGTTTTGGTAATAGAGATGAGGAATGAGTGGAACAACTCCCAAGTACCGTTATAGAGGCCAGAACGTTGTGTAGCTTTAAAAATAGGTTGGATAAATAACATGATTGTATGTGGTGGGTGTGAGTTAGACTGATGCTTGTGCTAAACCAGTGTCCGGTTGCCGTGTATCCTCCCTTAATTCAATGTTACTGACCTGACTAGGTGGGTGCATTGGCTTAAGCCGGTAGTAGACTTGACCTGCTCGCAATGGGCCAGTGGCCCTTCTGCAGGTTCTTCGTTCTTATGTCTTATGATCTTATGTTATTGTGAGGTTCACTAGCAAAGTGTGTGTGGGGTTCCATATAGCTATCAGTGTGTATGTGTGGTTCACTAGCATGTTGTTGTGTAGTTCAGTAGTAAGGCAGTGTGTAATGTGTGGTTCACTAGCAAAGTGTTGTGTGGGGTTCAGTAGTAAGGCAGTGGTGTAATGTGAGGTTCACTAGCAAAGTGTTGTGTGGGGTTACATAGTGGAAAAAAAAAAGGCGTGTAATGTGTGGGTTTACTAGCAAAGTGGTGTGGTGGTGTTCAGTAAGTACGGCCAGTGTGTAATGTGTGGTTTACTAGCAAAGTGTTTGTGGGTTTCAGTAGTCAAGGCAGTGTGTAATGTGTGGTTCCCTAGCAAATGTTGTGTGGGTTCAGTAGTAAGGCAGTGTGTAATGTGTGGTTCACTAGCAAAGTGTTGTGTGGGGTTCAGTAGTAGGGCAGTGTGTAATGTGTGGTTTCACTAGCAAAGTGTTTGTGTGGGGTTCAGTAGTGGTGTGGTTCAGTAGTGTGTGGTTCAGTAATGTGTGTTCAGTATGTGTGTTCAGTAAGTGGAGTGGGGACATCTGTAAACAATATGAGCATGATGCATCAGAAATGTTGGGTACAGTGCGATAGCTTGTAGCGGTTGTGGTGTTGGCACATCATATTGTAGCTTTTTTATTATTAATATTTAAAATTATTTAAAATTATTATAATAATATTATTATTATAAGAATTAAGCGTAGATCCGTAAGGTCATGAATGTTTTCTGCAATAGGTAATGCTGTGTGTGCCTGATGAACTTTGGTTGTGTGTGTGGTGTGGTGTAATGCATGTTGTGCAACAACAATATTTTGTGTGTGTGGGTTAGCTGTTACAGCTGCGCGTAAGTGATGCACAGTTATGTTGTATACTGTTTTATGTGCTGTAAAACTTTTGGTGCTTGTGTGCAGGGATTATCTGTGTGTGGTGAAGAAGTATGTCTCAAAGTTTATGGTGCTGCAATGTAATTATTGTATTTGTTTTTTCAGTGTTGTGGTGGTGCAGCAGTTACGCTGTAAAATGCAGAGCGAAGGATACAATGGATTCCATCCTGGACAAGCACCCATATTACGAGTACAAATGTAGTCCTGATGGCTCGTTACACCGGGTTGTAAGTCAGCAAACAAACGAACTCAGCAGACAGAGCAAGGGCGAGCAAACCAGCAGCGAGATTATAATTTCTTTACCTAAATGGTTCATTCTTTAATAATATATACACATGTACAATTATATTTAAAACTAAATGCTAATCTCACAAGAGTCATACAGCATGTATGTACAATATAAATAAGAGAAGAAGACAGATTGTAAATGGTGGCAAATCAGAGCCACTTGAAAGAAGCGGTATAGTGACGCCATTGTTCAAGCGCAAATCTACTACTCAGCTCGGTAATTCTCCTGAAGTGATCTCCACCTGGGTTGCCGTTGCAGCCTTTCAAAAGTGGCAAATTAAACCAGACAATAAGACAACAGTGAGGCCTCAGAATTGCTACACCTATATGCCGGTACAAACACGGTTGAGTGAGCTTGGTGAATGATTGTGACACGAACGACCTAATAAAATGTAACCATACTAGGCGTACTCCACAGAAAATAAAAGAAATATCACCATTTATTCAATAAAATTGGCAAATTGGAACAATGCCACCCAACAGTTTGTGCGAACATTGCGTTTAAAAACCTATAACAGTGGTGAAATTTGTAGTATAATCAAATGAATCATTCTACAATTAGGACGTGTTCTAACGATTCCAAGTGTCTTGTATTATATTCCTACATAAATGAATGATTACCATCACGGAAACAAAACTGAATGTGTGCTATCCCGCCCGTAAGATATGATTCCATATATTTTTATACGCGTTAAACTGAGAAACCAGCACTTACACACGTTGAATATCACTCTCCACTCCACCTTTGTCAAAAATTTAGGCACTTATTTGCAAGGTTTGAAGCTACGTCACTGATGTTTTTGGAAGCTGTTTTAGTCCATTCCAGAGTCTTGAAGTGGGCTCAAGGTTCAAGAACTTTTGTCACAGGCACGTCAAATACCAATGTTTCAAGAATTTGGAAGAGTGAGTTTAGTGAGCGAGAGTGAAAGTGGGAGGGCGAGACGGAGTGTGTGACTCAACACTGTGTTCATGGTGCATATGCTGGGCCACTTACATGTTACATAGGGCAGACTGATGCACCACAAAATTTTGACACCTTAATTATCATGAGATTTGGGGACTTAGAGCCTCCGTCCCCTTATTGTACCTTAGACAAAATTTCTTGTTAGTTGTTTTGATGGTTTCCAGCATGTTCAACGCGGTAATTTTCCTTCAAACCACATCATGTATTTGACTGAGTCTGTTCCAGTCTGCTTGCCCTCTTATATTGTTTGTGGATATCCAGAGTTATTCTCAGAAATTAAGCACAGGTAGTGCAGCTAGAACTGAGTTTTAGCCTGGTAATCATACTGTGTATTTGAATTGTGTCCCCGCCTTAAATTTCTTTGATTATTCTCAGGGAGGGAAATTGTGAGGGAGTCAACCAGCACTGTTTGTTGACTTGTTTTCCAGGCCATTTATGATTTAGAAATTGTGAAAATTGTTTTCAGTGGGTCTGGGATTATTCACTGCACACTCATATGGATTGTCAGTTTTGGAAAAGGGAGAGCTATTAAAGGACGACTCTGAGAGTCTCTGGAGACAGACGAATAGATTTTCCTTAGATTGGTGAGCTTGGGGACGGGGCAGCATTATTTACTTACTCTGTCGCCAAAATCTTTTTGTGGATATATATCTTTTAGGTGCCGAGGAACTGTCTTTCCCCCCTCACACATCCCCTACAACCTTAGTTCGACACTTTGTTGCAGTTTGGTCTTCGTCTCAGTGTTAACGGGGGTATTTATTTTCTTCATGCATACATGGTATATTAGGTAAAGTAAGATACATCATGAAAAGATACAAGTTATCCTGAGAATGATCTTAAGTCAAATGGTGAAGCCGCCACTTGAAAGGTTTTGGTCATCTAACTGAGCCGTCCACTGGCGCTTAGTCGTCCATCCCCATCAAAAAAAAACTCAATATTACTATCCCTAAAAACCTCTCATTTCTCATCTGTCTCGTTGAGAACATGAATAACTCTCGTCTACTTAGTGGGAATATTGTCGGTAATGCTGAGTTTGTACTTAATCATTTTTGTTCTACCTGAAAGTCCTACCCTGGAAGATGTTTTCTGGGAGTCAAAGCCCCTCGCGTCCATTCTTGATCCAGCCTCCCGGTGGATCAGGGCCTTATCAACCAGGCTGTTCCTGCTGGACGCACCTAGTCCAACCGTACGAACCACAGCCGGCAATGGCACTTACTTTAGGTATTTGTCCCAGCTCCCTCCTTGAGAAGGCAGCCAGAATGTCTATTGGTAAATCCCTTATGTGTTCTATGGTGCAGCTGTTAACAGTCTTGCGGCCCTACACAAAGTGCATTTTCTCTTAGTGTATCATGGTACCCCTGCTTTTCATTGGATATGTTGCACAGTCTGTCAGTCTTTTGAATTCGCAGGGGTTTTTCTGTGTGCAGAATTTGGGACCAGTCCCTCTAGGATTCCAGATGTTGATATGTTTTCTCTCTCTAAGCCTGCTCCTCCAGGGAGTACAAGTCTACTGACTCCAAACGTTTCCCGTGTAATTAAGGCGCTTGGCTGAGCTAATCTGTGCAGTGAAGTTTCTCTGTGCATTCTCTAGATCTTGCGATTTTTCAGACTGCCTTTGAATAGAGCTGTTATGTACAGCAGTAATCCAGTCTAGAAGAGCAAGTGATTTCAAAAGGACCATCAATGGCATGGCATCCCTTTGTTTTGAAAGTTTTCTAATTATCCATCTTATACATTTTTCCTTGCAGATGTATAGTGACATGTTGTATGGTTTAGAATTTGTAGTAAACTCATGTTCGCCTCAAAATTCCTGCTAGTTTTCTATAACGGAAATAACTGAAATTTTCCCTCAATGAACATCATAATTTGTTTTCGGCTCATTGGAAAACTTGAGATTTGGAAACGCTTGGAGATTTACCATGTTCTCAGTGGATGGCGCTCTCATAAAGATTTTAGTAAGCGCTTCTTGCAAAAGAAGACACGGTTCTAGGTTCACATCTCCAGGACCTGATATGAGCATGAGAACAGGATTGGTGCAAGTGCTAATGCCTTTCTTGGAACAGAGGCTTTTCACTCTTGCAGCCTTTGCCTTAAACACTGTGTACCATAACTTTTTGTGTTCGATTAGTAGAAATTTGAAGGTCCATCCGGCCCACTTTTTTAAAACTAGTTTATGCATGGTTTTCCGGAGATGTAATTTATGTTCGATGTTGGACTTAGAATTGTAAAATATTTCATGAACATAAGAAATAAGAAGGGGAATCACTGGCATAGGCATATTGGCCCATATTAGGCATGCTTTTTCACAAACGCTATCCAAGCAATCGATGAGCTCTGATAATTTGTTATACTCACGTGCAATATCCCACTCAAATCCAACCCCAATCATGTATTAATCCAACTAAATTTGCGAACTAAAAAAAAAAACCCAAGGTTTTAGCCTCGATAACTCAATCTCTAGGAAGACAGATCCACTCATCACAACCCTATTTCCAATATCTTAATTCGCAGTCTATCTGAGTATGGGATTTACAACCCTGGAAGTCAGTATGCAGAGAAATTGGTTTCTCTGTGGAAAACAATGGTATAAATTTTGGTAAAATTACCGACAATATCAATGGTATAAAATACAATACGCATGGTAAAAAAAATAGCAATGCAGTATAATGCGTTCCTTCATTACTTGTCGCCCACACAGTGGGACTTTTTTTTTTTTTTAATTTAAATCACTAACAGATCCACCTGAGCAGAGAGTACTGAGAATATATAGAGTGGGTGAGTCAGGTGGAGAATATTGAAAGGTTGGATTTGAGACGGACCTGTATGAGATGGGAAAGTAAGTTGGTTGTGTATATATTATAACGATGGAAGTTTTCCTGGCAAGTAGTTCAGCAATAGCTGCAAAAGCTGTTGTTTGTGGTTGAACTTGGTTGATATTCATTCGCCTACTTATTGATGTCCTGAAATATCTGTATTTCAAAATACCAATCTCCCGGCACTGGATTACTGAAATTATGTTTTTGTTAAATTAATAATTTAAAGTTACTTGCTACTATATGTATCCAGGATTCAGTAAATTAACTGTTATATGATGTCTGACTGAACAATTTTAATTAACTCCATCGAACCAGCATTTAACCTAGACTGTTATATTAAATATTTTGTTTTTCATACATTTGTTTTAGTAGTACAATTCGTACATAATTTAATATGCTGAGTGAGATTACTAAGAAACATAATTCTTTGAGTATAAGGGTTGAGAATGCGATTGGGTATATGATTACGGATTATATATATATGATGTGGGCTATGAGGGAGGCGGACGTGCGTGCAAGAATTAATGCGTTGGCAGCAACTTTTTATAGGACACAGTGTAGGAATAAAGGGTGTATGGAGGGAGATTTTTGGGGGGGAGAGAGATTTTATGAGGGTTATCGAAATTTCACATTAAGGGAATTATGGGGATTTGGGGGGCAAAAGGGTGGTAAGGGACACAACGGGCTATTTTCCAAGGACGAGGGTGTGAGCAAGGAAGATGCTGGTTTATAAGGATGTATAATTGGAGTTTTGATATCTAGGGCAATATGTTATTTCCCGAGGGTTTCAGGAACTAAAAAGTTATCAATTTAGAATGTGTTTGCAACTCTACGATTGCATATTATCATTTATCATCTAAATCATTTCAAGACTTAAGAGAAAATTTTCAATGACTTCAAATATGTTAATAGGTGTCCTTTAATGATTTGATTCAATTGTAATTGTTAAAAAAAAAAAAAAAAAAAAAAAATTGATTTTTCCTAGCAAAAGCTACTGGTTCTTATTTTAAACAAAAAAAAAAAAAAAATGTTATATTTTTATGCTGTGTTACAGTCTGCTTTTCAGTAATATTATATACATGTAATACTGCATCATTTTTTTCTTAGTTCCGCTGAGATGTTAAATTTCACACGTAGTTTTTGTTTTGTTATATTGGATGTTTTTTTTTTTATTGTGACTTTTAGTATTATCCCGTTTCACCCCTTCTTTTTATCCCTAAATACCTATGTATGTTAAGATCTAGAGTTATAATCGCCTAATTCATGTTTGAGTATCGTGTGCTCTGATTAAGCACGCTGAGATCTTAGATTTAGTCTCGCATACGTGGTGTGTGACAGGCAGAAACCTCACCTATGTGTGCTTGTGTATGTGTGTCATTGTGCGTGTTTGTTTTTTTTTATACTCTTGTCTTAATGGTACAATCTTATAATTTCCATGTTTTGAATTTTTGTATAAGTAACCTAGTTAGAGATTTCTTTAACAAATAAAACAATATCACTGTAATGTATAGTGTAGAGGTGTGTGTATATTCACTGTAATATACGGTGTGTTGTGTGTGAGAGTGTATTACCATTGTAAGATACTGTGTGTTGAGTGTGTGTGTGTGTATTACCACTGTGGCAGTATGTATCAATATTAGGTTTCGGGTTAAGTGAAATTCTAGTGCAGTAAGCTTTTGTCGTGTATCTTTTTAATATATTTCTGCTATTTGTATCGCACTGTTTTAAATAAAATATAAAAAAAAAAAATTCTTTGAGTAATATCCACTTAATACATATTAAGAAGAGGGTCTAGACGAATCTCGTATTAGTATTGACACAGGTGCTCATTAGGCCGGAGTTTGCACTTGTGTACTAATGAGAAGCGATAACGTAACCAGTGTGGTGGAGTAGACATGTCGTGTGTAGTGCCGCAGTATGTCTGTTATGATGCTTGCAACGCTAATATATTTGAAAATAAACTAATAAATGAATAGATAAAATGCGACATTTCTGTTTAATGCGGCCCGCCTGGAATGTTGTTTTTAAGCTGGTGAAGAGTCTTGTTCTGGGTAAACTGGAGAATATCCTTCTTGTCTTGCAACTGGTGAAGAGGTCTTGGGTCCCTGGGTAACTGAGTATATCCTTCTTGTCCTTGCAAGCTGGTGAAGAAGGTCTTTTGGTCTTGGTAACTGGAGTATATCCTTCTTGTCTTGCAAGCGGTGAAGAGGTCTTGGTCTGGTAACTGAAATATCCTTCTTGTCTTGCAAGCCTGGGAAGAGGTCTTGGTCTGGGTTACTGAGTAAATCCTTCTTGTCTTGCAAGCTGGTGAAGAGGTCTTTGGGCTGGTAACTGAGTATATCCTTCTTGTCTTGCAAGCTGGGTGGGGGGGAAAGTCGGCGTCGGTTCTGGAGTATAATCCTTCTTGTCCTGCAAGCTGGGAAGAGGTCTTTCGTCTGGGTAACTTGGAGTATATCCATCCTTGTCTTGCAAGCAGTGAAAGAGGTCTTGGTCCCTGGGAACTGGAGATAATCCTTCTTGTCTCTTGCAAGCTGTAAGAGGTCTTGGTCTGGGTAACTGGAGTATTATCCTTCTTGTCTTGCAAGCTGGTGAAGAGGTCCTTGGTCTGGTAACTGGAGTATATCCTTTCTTCTTGCAAAGCTGGTGAAAGAGGTCTTGTCTGGGTAACGGGAGTAAACCTTCTTGGTACCCTGCAGCTGGTGAAGAGGTCTTGGTCTGGGTAACTGGAGCATATCCTCTTGTCTTGCAGCTGGTGAAGAGGTCTTGGTCTGGTAACGAGTAATAATCCTTCTTGTCTCAAGCTGTGAGAGGTCTTGGTCTGGGTAACTGGAGTATATCCTTCTATGGTCTTGGCAAGCTGGTGAAGAGGTCAGGTCTGGGTAACTGGAGTAATATCCCTTCTTGTCCTTGCAAGCTGGGAAGAGGACTTGGTCTGGGTAACTGGAGTTATAATCCTTCTCTGTCTGCAAGCTGGTGAAGAGGTCTTCGTCTGGGTAACTGCGTAAATTCCTCTTGTCTTTGCAGCCTGGTGAAGAGGTCTTGGTCTGGTAACTGGAGTATATCCATCTTGTCAATGCAAGTCTGGTTGAAGAGGTCTTGTTCCTGGGTAAACAGAGTATTTCCTTCTTGTCTTGCAGCTGGTGAAGAGGTCTGGCTGGGTACTGGAGTATATCCTTCTTGTCTTGCAATCGTGAAGAGGTCCTTGGTCTGGGTAACTGGAGTATATCCTATATTATGTCTTGCAAGCTGGTGAAGAGGTCTTCGTCTGGGTAACTGGAGTATATCCTTCTTGTCTTGCAAGCTGGTGAAGAGGTCTTCGTCTGGGTAACTGGAGTATATCCTTCTTGTCTTGCAAGCTGGTGAAGAGGTCTTCGTCTGGGTAACTGGAGTATATCCTTCTTGTCTTGCAAGCTGGTGAAGAGGTCTTCGTCTGGGTATACTGGAGTATATCCTCTTGTCTTGCAAGCTGGTGAAGAGTTCTTGGTCTGGGTAACTGAGTAAATCCTTCTGTCTTGGCAACTGGTGAAGAGGTCTTCGTCTGGGTAACTGGAGTATATCCTTCTTGTCTTGCAAGCTGGTGAAAGAGGTCTTGGTCCGTAACAGGGATATATCCTTCTTGTCTGGCAAGCTGGGAAAGGTTCCTTGGTCTGGGTAAACTGGAGTATATCCTTCTGTCTGGCAACAGTGAAAGGTCTTGGTCTGGGTAACTGTAGTATATCCTTCTTGTCTTGCAAGCTGGTGAAGAGTCTGGTCTGGGTAACTGAGTATATCTTCTTGTCTTGCAAGCTGTGAAGAAGGTCTTGCGTCCTGGGAAACTGGAGTATATCCTTCTTGTCTTCAAGCTGGTGAAGAGTCCCTTGTCTGGGTAACTGGAGTATATCCTTCTTGTCTTGCAAGCTGGAGAAGAGGATCTTGGTCTGGTTAAACTGGAGTTATCCTTCTGTCTTGCAAGCTGTGAAGAGGTCTTTGTCTGGGTAACTGGAGTTATCCTTCAAGTCTTGCAAGCTGTGTAAGAGGTCTATGGTCTGGGTAACTGGAGTATATCCTTTCTTGTCTTGCCCAAGCTGGTGAAGAGGCTTGTCTGGGGTAACTGGAGTAAATCCTTCTTGTCTGCAAGCTGGTGAGGAGGTCTGGTCTGGGTAACTGGAGTAATATCCTTCTTGTCTTGCAAGCTGTGAAGAGGTCCTGGTCTGGGAACTGGAGTATATCCTTCTTGTCCTTCCAGCTGGTGAAAGGTCTAGGGTTTTCCCCCCCTGTGGGGTAACTGAGTAAATCCTTCTTGTCTTGCAAGCTGGTGAAGAGGTCCTTGTCGCTGGGTAACTGGAGTATATCCTTCTTGTCTTGCAAGCTGTGTGGAAGAGGTCTTGTCTGGGTAACTGGAGTAATTCCTTCTTGTCTGCAAGCTGTGAAGAGGTCTTGGTCTGGGTAACTGGAGTATATCCTTCTTGTCTTGCAAAGCTGGTGAAGAGGTTCTTGTCTGGTAACTGGAGTATATCCTTCTTGTCTTGCCAGCTGGTGAAGAGTCAGGTCTGGGAACTGGAGGGTAGTATCCTTCTGTCTTGCAAGCAGGAGAAGAGGTCTTGTCCCTGGGTAACTGAGTATATCCTTCATTCTTGCAAGCTGGTGAAAGAGGTCTTGGTCTGGAACTGGAGTATATCCTTCTTGTCTTGCAAAGCTGGTGAAGAGGTCTTGGTCTGGTAACTGAGTATTCCCTCTGTCTTGCAAGCTGGTAAGAGTCTTGGTCAGGGGTAACTGGAGTATATCCTTCTTGTCTTGCAGCTGTGAAGAGGTCTTGGTCTGGGTAACCTGGAGTATATCCTTCCTTATCTGCAAGCTGGTGAAGAGGTCCTTGGTCTGGGGTAACTGGATATATCCTTCATGTCTTGCAAGCTGGTGAAGAGTCTTGGTCTGAAACTGGAGATATCCTTCTTGTCTTGCAAGCTGGTGAAGAGGTCTTGGTCTGGTAACTGGAGTATATCCTTCCTTGGTCTTGCAAGCTGGGTGAAGAGTCCTTGGTCTGGGTAACCTGGAGTATATCCTTCTTGTCTTCAAGCTGGTGAAGAGGTCTTGTCTGGTAACTGGAGTATATCCTTCTGTCTTTTGCAAGCTGGTGAAGAGGTCTTGGTCTGGGTAACGGAAGTATATCCACATTGTCCTTGCAAGCTTGGTGAAGAGGTTCCCTTGGTCTGGGTAACTGGAGTATATCCTCTTGGTCTTGCAAGCTGTGAAGAGTCTTCGTCTGGTAACTGGAGTTTATCCTTCTGTCTTGCAAGCTGGTGAAGAGGTCTTTGGTCTGGTTAAACTGGGAGTATACCTTCTTTCTTGCAAGCGGTGAAGAGTCTTGGTCTGGGTAATGGATAATATCCTTCTTGTCTGCAAGCAGGTGAAAGAGGTTCTTGGTCTGGGTACTGGAGTAATATCCTTCTTGTCCTTGCATGCAAGCTGGGTGAGAGTCCTTGTCTGGGTAATCAGGAGTATATCCTTCTGTCTTGCAAGCAGGTGAAGAGGTCTTGGTCTGGGTAACTGGAGTATAACCATCTTTCTGCAAGCTGGTGAAGAGGTCTTGGCCTGGGTAACTGGAGTAGTATCCTTCTTGTCTGCAAGCTGGTTGAAATGTTCTTGTCTGGGTAACTGGAGTATATCCTTCTTGTCCTTGCAAGCTTGAGAAGAGGTCTTGTCTGGGTAACTGGAGTATTATCCTTCTTGTCTTGCAAGCTGGTGAAGAGTCTTGGTCGGGTAACTGGAGTATATCCTTCTTGTCCCATGCAAGCTGGTGAAGAGTCTTGTCCTGGGTAACTGGAGTATATCCTTCTTGTCTCGCAGCTGGTGAAGGGTCTTTGGTCTGGGTAACCCCTGGGGGGGGAGTATTCCTATCTTGTCTAGCAAGCTGGTAGAAGAGTCGTGGCTGGGTAACTGGAGTATATCCTTCTTGTCTTGCAAGCTGGTGAAGAGGTCTTCGTCTGGGTAACTGGAGTATATCCTTCTTGTCTTGCAAGCTGGTGAAGAGGTCCTGTCAGGGTAATCTGGAGTATATCCTTCTGTCTTGCTAGCAGGTGAAGAGGTCTTGGTCTGGGTAACAGGAGTATATCCTTCTTGTCTTGCAAGCTGTGTGGAAGAGTCTTGTCGGGTAACTGGAGTATATCCTACTTGTCTTTGCAAGCGGTGAAGAGTCTTGGTCTGGGTAACTGGAGTATATCCTTCTTGTCTTGCAAGCTGGTGAAGAGGTCTTGTCTGGTAACATGGAGTATATTCCTTCTGTCTTGCAAGCTGGTGAAGAGGTCTTGGTCTGGGTAACTGGAGTATACCTTCTTTCTTGCAAGCTAGTGAAGATGTCTTGTTCTGTACACTTAGTATAATCCGTTCTTCCGTCCTTGCAAAGGCTTGTGAAGAGGTCTGGTCTGGGTACATGGAGTATATCCTTCTTGTCTTGCAAGCTGGTGAAGAGGTTCTTGGACTGGGTACTGAGTATATTCCTTCTTGTCTTGCAAGCTGGTGAAGAGTCCTTGGTCTGGGTAACGGAGTATATCCTTCTTGTCTTTGCAAGCTGGTGAAGAGCTTGGTCTGGGTAACTGATTATATCCTTCTTGTCTTGCAAGCTGGTGAAGAGGTCTTGGTCCTGGGTAACTGTAGTATATCCTTCTTGGTCTGCAAGCGGTGAAATAGGTCTTGGTCTGGTTATCTGGAGTAATATCCTTCTTGTCTTGCAAGCTGGTGAAGAGGTCTTGGTCTGGGTAACTGAGTATATCCTTCATGTCTTTGCAAGCAGGTGAAGAGGTCTTGTCTGGGGTACTTGGAGTATATCCTCTTGTCTTGCAAGCTGGGAAGAGGACTTGTCTGGACCTGGAAGAATACCCTTCTGTCTTGCAAGCCTGGTGAAGAGTCTTGGTCTGGTAACAGGAGTATATCCTTCTTGTCTTGCAAGCTGGTGAAGAGGTCTTGGTCTGGGTAACTGGAGTATATCCTTCTTGTCTTGCAAGCTGGTGAAGAGGTCTTGGTCTGGGTAACTGATATATCCTTCATTGTCTTGCAAGCTGGTTAGAGGTCTTGGTCTGTAACAGAGTAATATCCTTTCATGTCCTGCAAGCAAGACTGATTATCCTTCTCTTCTTCATTTACCCACACAGTTAAGCATGATCTATATCACTGCGTGGGAAATTCCTCGAATAAATGGAATACATTTGCAATTATTGCTGCTGGAATTTATTTTTTTATTATTATTATTATTAATATTATTATTATTATATTATATTATTATGATTATTATTATTATTTATTATTATTTAATATTATTATTATTAATACTATTATATTTTTTATTATTTTCTAAGGCGTTCATATAATATGTACAGTATTTTTCTAATTCAGTCCCTTAAAAAAGCTGGAATAAGGTATGACTGTCCTGTCATCATACATTTTGATGACAGGAACACCTGTGCTGGTAAGAAATTTCCTGTGACTTAAATAACTGTGATGGACAGGAGTCACTGCGTGACTGGAAAAACATGTCCGTGAACATGAAGACCTAAGTCTAACTGGGATACCTGAACTCGACAGAAGTCGCTCTTTTTGACCGTGAATATTTTGAGACGTCCACACAAACCCACCTGTCCATACATACACACACACACACACACACACATCAACACACACACACACACACACTACCACAATCTCACACGTCCCTGGAAACTGTCACTACCTGAGGTATGGAAACGCAAATGTATTTTCCTCCATTTTTTAAAAAGGAGACATAAAAAGGCACAAAACTATAGACCTGTGTCATTGACGTGTATAGTATGCAAAATTATGGAGAAGATTATCAGAAGGAGAGTGGTGGAGCACCTGGAACGGAACAAGAGTATAAATGCCAACCAGCACGGATTCACGGAAGGCAAATCCTGTGTCACAAACCTTCTGGAGTTTTATGATAAAATAAAAGAAGTAAGACACGAGAGAGAGGGGTGGGTTGATTGCATCTTCTTGGACTACAAGAAGGCCTTTGACACAGTTCCTCACAAGAGATTAGTGCAGAAGCTAGAGCATCAAGAGCATATAACAGGAACAGCATGTTAGGAAGTATTTCTTCAGTCATAGAGTAGTCAGGCCATGGAATAGCCTAGAAAGTGATGTAGTGGAGGCAGGAACCATACATAGTTTTAAGGCGAGGTATGATAGAGCTCATGGGGCAGGGAGAGAGAGGACCTAGTAGCAATCAGCGAAGAGGCGGGGCCAGGAGCTGTGACTCGACCCCTGCAACCACAAATAGGTGAGTACAAATAGGTGAGTACACGGCAACTTTGATCCAGTGTGGAAAATTGACCACACGCATATACTAATTTATTAACTTTCTTCAGTAAGGCTTTTGAGGCCGTTGATCATGATGAAGAATTCGATATTGTTCATTTAGATTTTAGAAAGGGTTTTGATAGAGTACCGCACCAGAGACTGTTAAAGAAAGTGGCTGCTCATGGCACTGGAGGAAAAGTGTTGTCATGGATCGAGTTATGGCTCACTAACAGGAAGCAGAGAGTGTGCATAAATGGGGTTAAATCTGAGTGGGGATCTGTAACAAGTGGCATTCCGCAGGGATCAGTTTTAGGCCCATTGTTGTTTATAATTATAGTCCTGGAGATGGGAAGTACAGTGCCTGCACTCTGAAGGACGGGTGTTAATGTTGCAGTTTAAAAACTGTAGTGTAAAGCACCCTTCTGGCAAGACAGTGATGGAGTGAATGATGGTGAAAGTTTTTCTTTTTCGGGTCACCCTGCCTTGGTGGGAATCGGCCAGTGTGTTAATAAAATTAATAATAAAAATATATAAATGAACTTGACGAGGGAATTACTAGTGACATAAGCAAATTTGCTGATGACACGAATATAGATAGGATAATCTATTCAGACGTTGATATCTCGGAACTTCAGGAGGATTTAGACAAACTCAATTCGTGATCAGAAAAGTGGCAGATGCATTTCAATGTAGATAAATGGAAAATTCTAAAGCTCGGAAATTTTCATAACCCTAGCACCTACCAGCTTAATAATGTTGAACTTAGCCGTACAGAATGCGAAAAGGATTTGGGGGTTATGGTAAGCAGCAACCTTAAACCAAGACAGCAATACCTAAGCGTACGTAATAAGGCAAATAGATTGCTGGGATTTATATTAAGAAGTGTAAGCAACAGAAGTTCAGCGGTTATACTTCACCTTTATACATCATTAGTAAGGCCACACCTAGATTATGCAGCTCAATTCTGGTCTCCATTTTACAGAACGGATATAAATTCGTTGCAAAACATTCAGCGTAGAATGACTAAATTAATGTTTGTGTTTGTTTGTGTTTGTGTGTGTGTTTGTGTTTGTGTTTGTGTGTGTGTGTGTGTGTGTGTGTGTGTGTGTGTGTGTGTGTGTGTGTGTGTGTATGTGTGTGTGTGTGTGTGTGTGTGTGTGTGTGTGTGTGTGTGTGTGTGTTGTGTGTTTGTGTGTGTTTGTGTTTTGTGTTTGTTGTGTGTATGTGTGTGTGTGTGTGTGTGTGTGTGTGTGTGTGTGTGTGTGTGTGTGTGTGTGTGTGTGTGTGTGTGTATACTCACCTAATTGTGGTTGCACGGGTCGAGACTAAGTTCCTGGTCCCTGGCTCAAGCGTGTGTGTGTGTGGGTGTGGGTGTGTTTGTGTGTGAGTGTGTGTGTGTGTGTGTGTGTGTGTGTGTGTGTGTGTGTGTGTGTGTGTGTGTGTGTGTGTGTGTGTACTCTCACCTAGTTGTGTGTGTTTGTGTGTGTGTGCGTGTGTACTCACCTATTTGCACTCATCTATTTGTGGTTGCAGGGGTCGAGTCTTAGCTCCTGGCCCCGCCTCTTCACCGGTTGCTACTGGGCCCTCTCTCTCCCCGCTCCATGAGCTTTATCCAATCTCGTCTTAAAACTATGTATGGTTCCCGCCTCCACTACATCACTTTCTAGGCTATTCCACTGCCTGACAACTCTATGACTGAAGAAATACTTCCTAGTATCTCTCTGACTCATCTGTGTCTTCAACTTCCAATTATGACCTCTTGTTTCTGTGTTCCCTCCTTGGAACATGCTGTCTTTATCCACCTTGTCTATTCCGCACAGTATTTTATATGTCGTTATCATGTCTCCCCTGACCCTCCTGTCCTCTAGTGTCGTCAGGCCGATTTCCCTTAACCTTTCTTTATAGGACATGCCCCTTAGCTCTGGAACTAATCTTGTTGCAAACCTTTGCACTTTCTCAAGTTTTTTTGACGTGCTTTATCAAGTGCGGGTTCCAAACAGGTGCTGCATACTCCAGTATGGGTCTGACGTACACGGTGTACAGTGTCTTGAACGATTCCTTACTAAGGTATCGGAACACTGTTCTCAGGTTTGCCAGGCGCCCATATGCTGCAGCAGTTATCTGGTTGATGTGTGCTTCCGGAGACATGCTCGGTGTTATACTCACTCCAAGATCTTTCTCCTTGAGCGAGGTTTGCAGTCTTTGGCCACCTAGCCTATACTCTGTCTGCGGTCTTCTGTGCCTTTCCCCTATCTTCATGACTTTACATTTGGCAAGATTAAGTTCGAGAAGCCAGTTGAACATTAAAATGGTATAAAATACCGACAGGTTGTTAGGTAAGACACATATGCCACAGTTAGTTATCTTTATTTCGAAACGTTTCGCCTACACAGTAGGCTTCTTCAGTCGAGTACAGAAAAGTTGATAGAAGCAGAAGATACTTGAAGACGATGTAATCAGTCCATCACCCTTGAAGTTTTGAGGTGGTCAGTCCCTCAGTCTGGAGAAGAGTATTGTTCCATAGTTTGAAACAATATGGAGTTGAAGTGACAGGATGGAGCCTTATATACCGCAAGGAGGTGAGATGTAGGCCACTAGTAGAGGTAAGAATGTAGTCGTTGGAAGGTCAGGTCCCTCTCAAATCCAGCCATTCTCACTAGTAGAAGTTGACAAAGTTGATTTCAGGTCTGTACCAAGATACCCTTGTGATTACATCGTCTTCAAGTATCTTCTGCTTCTATCAACTTTTCTGTACTCGACTGAAGAAGCCTACTGTGTAGGCGAAACGTTTCGAAATAAAGATATCTAACTGTTGCAGATGTGTCTTACCTAACGAGAAGCCAGTTGCTGGACCAGGTGTCCAGTCTGTCCAGGTCTCTTTGAAGTCCTGCCCGGTCCTCATCTGATTTAATTCTTCTCATTAACTTCACATCGTCTGCGAACAGGGACACTTCTGAGTCTAACCCTTCCATCATGTCGTTCACATATGCCAAAAATAGCACTGGTCCTAGGACCAACCCCTGTGGGACCCCGTTCGTCACAGGTGCCCACTGTGATACATCATTACGTACCATGACTAGTTGTTGCCTCCCTGTCAGGTACTCTCTGATCCATTGCAGTGCCCTTCCTGATATATGCGCCTGATCCTCTAGCTTCTGCACTAATCTCTTGTGAGGAAGTGTGTCAAACGCCTTCTCGCAGTCCAAGAAGATGCAATCAACCCACGCCTCTCTCTCTCGTGCCTTACTTCTGTTACTTTATCATAAAACTCCAGAAGGTTTGTGACACAGGATTTTCCTTCTATGAATCCGTGCTGGTTGGCGTTTATACTCTTGTTCCGTTCCAGGTGCTCCACCACTCTCCTCCTGGTAATCTTCTCCATAACTTTGCATACTATACACGTCAGTGACACTGGTCTGTAGTTTAGTACCTCGTGTCTGTCTCCTTTCTTAAAAATGAAAACTACATTTACCGTCTTCCATACCTTAGGGTTTTATCCCCCAGTGGCCTTCCTGTAAATACTTCCTTAAATCTCATGTTGAGCTCCTCACATACCTCTTGATCGTTTCTTGTGAGTTCTCCACCTTCTTTCCTCAGCCTTATCTTCCTCTTAATGTGGCTATACAGCAGTTTCGGGTCAGACTTGACTTTCGATGCTATGTCGTTTTCGTACTGTCGCTGGGCCTCCCTCCTTATCTGTGCGTACTCGTTTCTGGCTCTTCTACTAATCTCCTTATTTTCCTGGGTCCTTTGCCTCCTGTACGTTTTCCATTCTCTGGTGCACTTAGTTTTTGCCTCCCTACACCTTCGGGTAAACAAAGGACTCGCTTTGGTCTTCCTATTATTTCTGTTTCCCTTGGAAACAAACCTTTCCTCTGCCTCCTTGCACTTTGTTGCTACATATTCCATCATCTCGTTTACTGATTTCCCTACCAGTTCTCTGTCCCACTGAACCTTCTGCAGGAAATTTCTCATACCTGTGTAGTCCCCCCTTTCACAGTTTGGCTTTTCAAATTCAATTCCTGTTACCTTCTCCGCTTGTAACTCTACTATACAATCAAAGCTCAGAACCACGTGATCGCTAGCTCCAAGGAGCCTCTCGTAAGTGATGTCCTCAATATCTGAACTGCTCAGGGTGAACACAAGATCCAGTCTTGCTGGCTAATCCTACCCTCTCTTTCTGATAGTGCCCCTGACATGTTGATGCATGAGGCTTTCAAGTACCACATCCATCATCTTGGCTCTCCATGTTTCGGGACCCCCATGTGGCTCCAGGTTTTCCCAGTCGATCTCCCTGTGGTTGAAATCGCCCATTACCAGTAACTTTGCTCTGCTCGAGTGAGCTCTTCTTGCCACCTCAGTCAGTGGTGTGTCCACCATCACCCTGTTGTTTTCTTTGTACTCCTCTCTTGGCCTCCTACAGTTCTGTGGTGGGTTACACATCACACCAATGACTACTTTATGTTCTCCAGACTGAATTGTACCTACTATGTAGTCTCTTTCTCCAATCACGTCCATGCCTTCCTTTTCCTCAAATCCCCATCGGTTTTTTATGAGCAGTGCAACCCCTCCTCCCCCTCTAATCCTTCTATCTTTCCTCAGGATCTGATATCCCAGAGGGAAGATTGCGTCTGTTATTGTCTCAGCGAGTTTTGTTTCTGTGACTGCTGTGATGTCTGGGGATTTCTCACTGATTCTTTCTTGCTACTCCTCATGTTTATTCGTTACTCCGTCCGCGTTTATGTACCAAACTTTCAGCTTCTTTTCTATCACTGTGATCCTGCAAGAATATTGGGGTTGGGGAGCGAGAGAGAGAGAGAGAGAGAGCGAGAGTTTGTGTACTCACCTAGTTGTACTCACCTAGTTGAGGTTGCGGGGGTCGAGTCCGAGCTCCTGGCCCCGCCTCTTCACTGATCGCTACTAGGTCACTCTCCCTGAGCCGTGAGCTTTATCATACCTCTGCTTAAAGCTATGTATGGATCCTGCCTCCACTACATCGCTTCCCAAACTATTCCACTTACTGACTACTCTGTGGCTGAAGAAATACTTCCTAACATCCCTGTGATTCATCTGTGTCTTCAGCTTCCAACTGTGTCCCCTTGTTACTGTGTCCAATCTCTGGAACATCCTGTCTTTGTCCACCTTGTCAATTCCTCTCAGTATTTTGTATGTCGTTATCATGTCCCCCCTATCTCTCCTGTCCTCCAGTGTCGTCAGGTTGATTTCCCTTAACCTCTCCTCGTAGGACATACCTCTTAGCTCTGGGACTAGTCTTGTTGCAAACCTTTGCACTTTCTCTAGTTTCTTCACGTGCTTGGCTAGTGTGGGTTCCAAACTGGTGCCGCATACTCCAATATGGCCTAACATACACGGTGTACAGGGTCCTGAATGATTCCTTATTAAGATGTCGGAATGCTGTTCTGAGGTTTGCTAGGCGCCCATATGCTGCAGCAGTTATTTGGTTGATGTGCGCTTCAGGAGATGTGCCTGGTGTTATACTCACCCCAAGATCTTTTTCCTTGAGTGAGGTTTGTAGTCTCTGACCCCCTAGACTGTACTCCGTCTGCGGCCTTCTTTGCCCTTCCCCAATCTTCATGACTTTGCACTTGGTGGGATTGAACTCCAGGAGCCAATTGCTGGACCAGGTCTGCAGCCTGTCCAGATCCCTTTGTAGTTCTGCCTTCCTTGTCTTCGTTCGATTTGAATTCTTCCCCATCAACTTCAGTCATTTTCAAACGGGACACCTCAGAGCCCTTTTCCCCTTCCGTCATGTCTTTCACAAATACCAGAAACAGCACTGGCCCAGGAGGGAACCCGGGCGGGGACCCCGTGGTCACGGGTGCCCCCCTCTGACACCTCGCCACGTACCAGACTCGCTGCTTTTCCTTCCTGCAAGTTTTCCCCTGATCCATTGTAGTGCCCCCCCTTTTTATCCCTGTTTTGGGCCCTCCAGTTTTTGCCCAATCTCTTTTTGGGGAAACTGTGTCAAACCCCTTTTCTTGCGTCCAAGAAAAGGGCAACCCACCCCCCCCTCTCCTTGTCTTACTGCTGTCACCATGTCATAGAACCCCCAGTAGGTTTTTTAAACCACGGATTTCCCGCCCCTGAAACCATTTTGGTGCTGTTGTTGGGGATCTTTCCCTTTTTCTGGTGTTCCACCACTCTTCTCCGATAATCTTCTCCTTGATTTTGCATATATACATGTCAGGACACGGGTCTGTATTTTTAATGCTTCATGTCTTTTCTTTTTTTTTAAAGATTGGGACTACTTTTGGGCCTGTTTTCCATGCCTCAGGCAATTTTTCCTGTTTCGATAGATGTATTGAATATTTTTTGTTGGGGGTACACATAGCCCCCTCTGCCCCTCTCTCAAATCCCCATGGGGAAAAGTTATCGGGCCCCCATTGCCTTTGAGGTACCCTAGCTCACTCAGAACTCTTCACTTTTTCCTGGGTTGTGTGACTGTGCCCAGCATTTGGGTTTGGTGTGCCCCCCCCTTTCTCCGTCTTTCTGGAGCCCCTTTTCTGTCTCCTCTGTGAACCCCTTCTTTGAATCTTTTTTTGATTTTCTTCACAAAATTTCACGGTCTTTTCTTGTTGTCTCCCCCCTTTCCCTTTTCCTTAAAGCCTGTTTAAACCTGGCCCCTTGGACTGTTTTTTTTTCCTCCTGATTTGGCTGTACAATTTTTTGGGGGTCAGTTTTGGCTTTCGCTGCTATGTCTTTTTTCATATTGTTTTTGGGCCCCCCTTTTTATCTGTCCCTATTCTTTTTGGTCTACGACTGTTTCTCCTTATTCTCCGGGCCCCTTTTCCCTTCTATTTTTTTCCCCTTTCCCCAAAAGCACATTTGGGTTTTTGCCCCCCGGGAAACCTTTTTGGGTAAACCTGGGACCCTGGCTTTTTCTTTTAATTTCCTTTTTCCCCTTTTTGGGTACAAACCCTCCTCAGCCCCCGGGGGCATTTTGTTGTTTACATTTTCCCCATCTTTCCCCTTTCCCTGGTTCCCCCCCTTCCAGTTCTCTGCCCCATAAACCCCGTTAAGGTATTTTCCTCATTCCTTGTGTAGCCCCCCTTTCTTTTTATTTTGGCTTCATTCGTCCTGGCCTTCCTGTTTCCCCTCCCCCCACTTGTAGCTCTCCTGTGTTTCAAAAGGTTTAAAAACCACATGGTCACGGGCCCCCAAGGGGTCTTTCAATGTGATGCCCTTTTTTCCCCGCACTACTCAAGGTGAATATTTAAGTCCAGCCTTGCGGGTTTCCATCCTTCCTCCTTTTCTTGTGGGTTTCCCTTACGTTTTGGCACATGAAGTTTTCCATTTCCACCCCCAACACTTACCCTCCATGAAATTTTGGCCCCCATGTGGGCCCAAAGTTCCCCCCCCAATCCGATCCCCCTTGTGGAAAAAGTCCCCCATGATCAGGAGCTTTGCCCGCATGCTTGAGCTTTCGGGCCCACTCTAGCCAGGGGTGTAAACCCATCGCTCTTTTTGTTTCTCGTCGTACTTTCCTTGGCCTCCTTGTTCTGTGGGGGGTTATACATCACTGTTTTTACCACCTTGGGACCCCCCAAGTAAAGGGGTTCCCATATGTAATCATTTCTTCCCCGGGCTGCCCTCCTTTTCCCAGGTCATAAAAATTCCGCGTTTTTTGATCAGAAAACCCCACTCCCCCACCCCCCCTTTTTCCCCGTCTTTCCTCCGGATTTGGTACCCCTTTGGGAAAGGGATGGCATTGTTATCAAAACCTGAAAGTTTGGGTTTTTCAGTGAGAGCTATGATGCCCGGTGATGCTTTTTTGACTCTTTCATCCCACTCCCCCCATTTTTTGTTTTTCCCCATCAGCGTTTTTTTTAAAACCATCCCCTTCATTTTCCTTTCCCAAACCCTTTTTGGGGTTTTGGGGGGGCCCTGTGAGGGGGGGAAACCCTTTGGGGGCTTCTGTGGGATTCTATGCCCCGGTGTTGGGTGGAGGTGGGGGTATGGTTGTGGTGTGTTTTTGGGATGGTTGATGGTTTGAAGGGTTTTTCTGAGAGTAGTTGTGTGTGTGCTTGCCCTTGCTGTTTCTGTTCTGCTCTGACTGACCCCTTTCTGGTTTCCCCCCTTGTCCCCCTTTTTTCCTTTGCTCCTTTCGCTTTTTGTCCCCCTCCCCCCTTCTGTCGTTCTGATTTTGTTCCTTTTATCTGTCTAGCAACACCCTCTTGTTTCTCTTCCCATATTTCAATCGGGGGTTTTTCTTGGAGGATCCCCCGTTTCCCCCCGTTTCCGTCCGAGAATCCCGCTTGAAATTTGGGCGGTTTTTTTTCCCTTCGAGTACCCCCTATTCTCCCGAAAAAATTTTAAAAACTCGTCCATCTCTTCACCTATTTCCCTGTTTATTTTTCAAACTCCTTTCCCCTTTTTTTCCTGCTGCCTTTCGTGTGTGTCCTTTTCCCCTTCCCCCCCTGAAAACCCATGGGGTAAAAAAAATGTTTTTGCCCTTTCTTTCCCCCCATTTTTCCTTTACCCTCCCGGAAATCTGGATCCTGCCTTTTATGGGGGTTTAGTTTCCTCCCTTGTTTTTCCAGTGGCTCTTGATAGCCTTGTTTTGCCTCAGCATTCGAACCATAACCCCCTCCATTTTAACCCCGTGACTTCCCTTTTACCCCCCTTGGGCCTCCTTTGGGAGCTGATGTGACCTTAGCATTTAATTCATAATTCCTTCCTTCCTGTTCGGCCCGCAGCTTCCCTATGCTGGTTTCTTGGTCACTGCCCCTGTAACTCGCTTTAACCCAATTTTTTCTCACTTTAAAGGGCCCCTTTTTCTTGGGTACTGCATTTCGGGTTGTGCCTCCCAAAATTTTTTGTCTCCTTTTCAACCTCTTTTTTTTTCCCAATTTCCCCAGAGGAAACTCTTTTTTCCCCTTTTTTTTAGAAAAACTCTCCCAATTTTTCTTTTTCCCCCCTCTTGTTCCATCCTTTTTCCCCTGCCCCCCCATCCACTCCCCCCTACCAAAAACCAAATTTTCTCTGATCCTTGGTTTCCTTCGAGTCCCCCCCAATTTTTTTTTTTTTTTTTTTTTTTTTTTTGTGAGAGAAGAGAGAAGGGAAAGGGGGAGAGGGGGAAAAGAGGGGTGAAGGGGAAAAGTAGGAGAGGGGAAAAGGGTTTGAAGGGAAAATGGGGACAGAGGAGCAAAGGAGAGAGGCAAGAGAGAGAGAGAGAGAGAGAGAGAGAGAGAGGAGAGAGGAGGGAGGAGAGAGAGAGAGAGAGAGAGAAAAAGAGGAGAGGGGAGAGGGAGAGGGGGAAGAGAGAGGAAGAAAGGCAAAGAGGGGGAGAGAGGGGGGGGCAGAGGGGGGGGGAAAAAGGGGGGAAAAAGGGGGGAGATGGAAAGAAGAGGGGGGGAGAGGCTAGGGGGGGAGGGAGGGGGGTTTGGGGGAGGGTGGAAAAGGGGAAAAGGGGAGGATAAAGGGGGGACAGGGTGTTAGAGGGGGAGGGGATGTTAGAGGGGGGGGGTTTTTAGAGGTTAAAAGATGTTAGAGGGGAAAAGAGGGGGAGGGAAAAGAGAGAGGAGATAGGGAAAAGGGGAGATATATAGGGAAAAGAGTGGGGAGAGGAGAGATTTGGGGCTACTTTGGGGGAGAAAGAGGGGGGGGGGGAGGAGAAAGGTTTAGATGGTCCCGTTCACAGGACGGTGTGAAAAACCCGGGGTATGTGTTTTTGCGTGTGTACTACAGCTTACAAGTGCTTGTTCCTGTGTGTGTTTTTGTATGTGTATGTGTGTGTGTGGGGATTTTGTGTGTATGTTAGGGGTGTGTGGTGTGGTTTTGTGGTATGGGTGTGTGTGTGTGTACGTGTGTTGGGGTGTGTGTGTTTGTGTGTATGTGTGTATGTGTGTGTGTGTGTGTGTATGTATGTGGGATGTGTGTGTGTGTGTGGTGTGTGTGTGTGTGTGTGTGTGGGTAAGTGTGTGTTGTGTGTATGTGTGTGTTATGGGGGTTTTGTGTATGGGGTGGGGTATGTTGTTTTTTGGGGTGTGTGTGTTGTGTGTGTGGTGTGTTGTGTGTGGTGTGTGTGTGTGTGTGTGTAAAGTGTTTTGTGGGATGTGTTTTGTGTGTATGTGTAAGTGTGTTTGTGCGTGTTTGTGTTTTGGGTGTGTGTGTGTTTTGTGTGTGTGTGTGTGTGTGTTGTGGTGTGTTGTGTGTGTGTTGTGTGGGGTGTGGGTGTGTGTGTTTTGGGTGTGTGTGGCCCCCCACTTTTTTAAGTATTCATACTGAAATTTAAAAACCGGTAGATTTCCAGTAATTCTAAATTAAACCAAAAATTGTAACATTATCGATTCTTTCTTCCCCAAAAATTTAGAAATTAAACTAGGTTGTAAAATTTTGCTTGTCTCACTTAAATGTCTGACCCTATCCCTCACTACCGCTTTTCACCCTTTCCTGGGCCTCTTGCTATTTTTTACTTAATTCTGGTAATGGCTTGCCCGGAGTGGGGTGCCCCGTTTTCTAACAGTGAGCAGGACCCCGACTCAAACTTGTAATATGCAAACCCCAACAGGTGGAAAACTTTCGCTGACAGCGGTGTGATGACAAGTTGCCAGGAAAAGGGGATGAAGTATGTGGTGGACATAGGCCTTCTCTTTAAAATTTTTTAACTCCTTTACCCGTGGTGTTTATAATCATACATTTCTCATGCATCCCCCTTCCTCAATGGGTTTCACTTTTCCCCTTATTTTAAAAATACACTTTACATTCGGTGTTACACTTTATAGGATAATGGCAAAACAAAAATGGTGTGACTCACCCGCTTCAGTAGGCCTCTGCCCCCTTTCCCCTTTTTGTAATTTTTTTTTTTTTCCTTTTCCTTTTGCCTTTTTAACTTTTTCACTCTCACAATTTCAGTGCCCCACATTTTTTGCTTGTTTTTAAACCCAAAAGCTGGTAATTCTTTTAAAACCCCGTTTTTCCCCACTCACTTTGATATTTTTATGTTTTGTATCTGTGTGGCAAACCCGTGCCCAGTGATCCCCCAAAAGGTTTGGCACTTTTAAAAAAAAATACGAATTTAGGTTTCCCCTCGAATTTTTTCAACTAATAACTATAGTTATCACTCGTAGGTTTGTTCACTGACTTTGTCACTACCACTGATTACTGCTAGGGGTTGTTGCACCCCTCAAAAACACGAAGGTTCTCGGAGCCTTGTGTACCCACGTCTGCACCCACCATGTGTGGTGTGTGTGTGTGTGTGTGTGTGTGTGAGTGTGTGTGTGTGTGTGTGTGTGTCTGTACTCACCTATTTGTGGTTGCAGGGGCCGAGTCATAGCTATGGCCTTGCCTCTTCGCTGATTGCTACTAGGTCCTCTCTCCTTGCTCCATGAGCTTCATCAAACCTCGTCTTAAAGCTATGCATGATTCCTTCCTCCACTCTGTCACTTACAAGACTATTCCACTTCCTGACAACTCGATGACTAAAGAAATACTTGCTAACATCCCAATGACTCATCTGAGCCTTAAGCTTTAAATTGTGACCCATTGTTTCTGTGTCCCATCTTTAGAACATTTTGTCTCTGTCCACCTTGTCAATTCCTGGCAAAATTTTAAATGTCGTTATCATGTATTCTCTAACCCTCCTGTCCTCCAGTGACGTCAGGCCAATATCCCTTAACCTTTCTTCGTAGGACATTCCCCTTAGCTCTGGAACTAGCCTTGTTGCAAACCTTTGCACTTTCTCTAATTTCTTGACGAGATTGACCAGGTGTGGGTTCAAACTGGTGCTGTATACTCCAGTATGGGGGCTGACGTACACAGTGTACAGAGTCTTGAACGATCCCTTTCTGAGGTATCGAAAAGCTATTTTCAGGTTTTCCAGGCGCCCATATGCTGCCACAGCTATCTGCCTGGTGTGCGCCTCATATGTGCTCGGTATTATACTCACTCCAAGATCCTTTTCCTAGAGTGAGGTTTACAGTCTTTGGCCACCTACCCTGCACTTTGTCTGTGGTTTACTTTGCCCTTCCCCAATCCCCATGATTTTGCATTTGGCAGGGTTAAATTCGAGGAGCCAGTTATTGGACCAGATTTGCAGCCTATCCAGGTCTCTCTGCAGTCCTGCCTAATCCTCATCCGATTAAATTCGCCTCGTTAACGTAACATTATCTGCAAACAGGGACACTTCTGAGTCTATCCCTTCCGTCATGTCATTCACAAATACCAGAAATAACACTGGTCCTAGGACTAACCCAATCTGATACCTCAAGCTCCCAATCTGACACCTCGTCACGTATCATGTCTCAATTTTGTCTCCCTGTCAGGTATTCTCTGATCCATTGCAGTATCCTTCCTGTTATGTGTGCCTGATCCTCTAGCTTTCCACTAATCTCTTGTGAGGAATTGTGTCTAAGGCCTTCATGCAGTCCAAGAAAATGCAATCTACCCACCCCTCTCTCTCATGTCTTACTTCTGTTACCTTGTCATAAAACTCCATTAGGTTTGTGACACAGGATTTTCCTTCCCTGAATCCGTGCTGAATGTCGTTCACAAGCTTGTTCTGTTCTAGGTGCTCCACTATTGTTCTCTTGATAATCTTCTCCATGGCTTTGCATACTATACACGTCAGTGACACCGGTCTGCAGTTTAGTACCTCGTGTCTGTCTCCTTTCTTAAAGACGAAAACTACATTTACCGTCTTCCATACCTGAGGTTTTAATCCAGTTTAAATGGATGTGTTGAAAATTGTTGTTAGTGGCACACACGGCGTCTCTGCTCGCTCTGTAAGGACCCACAGAGAGATATTGCCAGTCCCACAGCCTTTGCGGTATCAAGTTCCTTTAGCAGCTTCTTCACCTCCTCCTCGGTTGTGTGTTAGTATATTCCTTGTTGGTGTACCCCCTGTTCTGACTTCCTGGAGTCCCTTCTGTCTCCATTGTAATTACTTCCTTAAATCTCATGTTGAGCTCCTCACATTCTTCTTGGTAGTTTCTTGTGAGCTCCCCACATTCCTTCCTCAGCCTGATTACCTGGTCCTTGACTGTTGTCTTTCTCCTTATGTGGCTATACAACAGCTTCGGGTCACACTTGACTTTCGATGCTATGTCATTTTTGTACAGTTGCTAGGCCTCTCTCCTTATCTGTGCATAATTGTTTCTGGCTCTTCGACTAATCTCTTTATTTTCCTGGGTCCTTTGTCTTCTGTACTTTTACCATTCTCTAGCACATTTAGTTTTTGCCTCCCTACACCAATGGTTAAACCAAGGGCTCATTCTGGTCTTCCCATTATTTCTGTTGCCCTTGAGAACAGGAAATTCCCCATGCCTGTGTAGTCCCCCTTTTTTAGTTTGGCTTCTTCCTTCCTACTCCTGTTACCCTCTCCATTTGTAACTCAACTATGTATTCAAAGCTCAGAGCAACTTGATCACTAGCTCCAAGGGACTTTCATATGTGATGTTCTCGATGTCCGAGCTATTCAGGGTAAATATGAGGTCCAGTCTTTCTGGCTCATCCTCACATCTCTCTCTGGTAGTGTCCCTAGCATGTTGATGCATGAGGTTTTCCAGTACCACATCCATAATCTTGGCTGTCCATGTTTTGGGACCTCAATGTGACTCCAGGTTTTCACAGTCAATCTCCTTATGACTGAAATCACCCATAACTAGTAACTTTGCCCTACCTGTTTGAGCTCTTCTGTCCGCCTCAGCTGTTGCTCTCTTCATATTCTTCTTTTGGTATCCTGCAGTTCTGTGGTGGTTGTACATCACTACAATGACTACCTTATTTCCCCAGACTGAATTGTACCTACTATGTAGTCCCTTTCGACAATTCCTCCCATTTCCTCAAATCTCCATCGGTTTTTAATGAGCAGCATAACTCCTCCTCCCCCTCTGCTCCCTCTATCTTTCCTCATGATCTAATATCTGGGTGGGAGGATTTCGTCTGTTATCCTGGTGAGTTTTTTTTTCTGTGAGTGCTATGATATCTGGGGATGTCTCCTTGACTCTTTCATGCCACTCCTCACATTTATCTGTTATTCCATCCACATTCGTATAGCAAACCTTCAACTTATTTTCTAAAACTGTGGACTGGGGAGAATGTTGGCGTCTCTGGGGATGGAGTTTATGATGGGGGTTGGGCAGTGGGTACGGTGTGGGGATTTCATGTTAGAGTGTTTAGTTGCATTAGGGTTGTCGTGGTTAAGGCCATTCTGAAGGTGTTTCTGAGGGAGGATGTATTTTAGGGAGCATTGAAAAAATACAAATTTAATAGAAGCAAGTTGCACTTTTCAGCATTATTTATATGATCACAACAAACCTCTGAGCAAAATTTCGGACCATTTCATGCCCCTTTACCCTGCAGCATCACGATCGACTTTTCGTGAAATTATACACCACTGAAAACAATCAGTTATAATTTATTGGTAGTCAGGATAATAATCCAGTGTACATAGTTTATATCTTTTGTGGTTGTGATGATTGTAATATCAATCATCAACTATTTTATTTTAAACTGTAACCAGTTATAAGTGAAGTCTTTCTTGGTGTGGAATGTGGGCATCACTTTCCTGAAAAATATTCTTTGCTTGATATATCCCTCTCTTGCCTTCTGTCCAGCCAGTTCAGCGCAAACTTCAGTTATCAATTTTATCCCTTTCTCAACAGCTTGAGTGTTGTTTGGCCACTTGGGCACATCCAGTGGAGCCTCAACAATTTTCAGATCCTGTTGATCTGAAAGGGAAACAATTAACGAAGGCTCAGTTTTGAGTTCAGTCTTCCACTCAATCATGGAATGACAGTTCTTTGCTTGCCACTTTAGTTTGGGAATCACTACTTTTCTTGAGTTGACAAAAGAAGCCACATTACTATTCTCTTCATCTTCGCTGTCATCCTTATCATAAGTGTAGATTAACAAGTCCGCGTCAACAGCTTCAGCAGAATCTTCTCCATCCTTTTCAGAGCTCTCAGTACTTACTTGTCTGCTGATTCTCGTCTCATATTTACCTTATCATTGAGACAGTTCACGGTCATGTCTTCATCAGCGCACGTACCAAGAAGCAGCTGATCTGTGTGAGCAAAGTAGGAATTTCTTTAAACAGTCGTCTTTACTAACTTCTTTTCTCCACTGTTCAGATGTCCCATAAATTGCGGTGACTGGAAGACGTTCTTTGGACTGTGTCTGACATTAGAGTGTTGCTTGATGTGGAGCCACATTGGAGCATTGAACTTTAAAATCATAATGATGAGTCTTTTCAGCTCCGGACTGGGTCTTGATATTGCCAAATACAACCAAAGGATCCTACTCCATAAAGTATTCCACCTTGATACACACGGTGGACCTGGTTTAAGAGCAGCCAAGTTATCATCACTCACACCTGTGATCACTCCTTTGCAAATCCTATTCAAGTTTTCTGGTCCCAGGACAAATCCTCTGCCATCTTGTCATTCACAGCAGGGAAATCAGTGAAACTGACTGGCTGGAAAAAAACAACTGGCAGCTCAGACTGAGGATTCCTTGATTTGCTTGCCAATGGGACCTCTCCAATGCTTATGACCACTTGGCTTACCGTCATATTGGTAGAAAACAGCCCAGAATGACAGTTTATTTCCATGGAGCTGACAGATGAAATCATGTACCGGATGACCAAGCAACATTTCAAGATGATGAATAGTTCCATTGTCAGCTCCGACATCTACGTTGGTACCATCACAACCAACACACACAACAAGCTGCTGAGTTAGTTTCTGTTCTACCAGTAATGTATTGATAGTCTTGGCAATCTCCCCTTAGCTGCTATCTTGGTTATCACTGAAACATCAGTAACCTTTCCTTCATCACATTTATATCGCCAGCAATTCCTTAACATATCGCCACTGGACGGAAGTTTGTTTACTGAAAGAACAATGGCATGGCCAGACAATGCATGTTCTATGGCCTTCCTTGTTGACATTGTAGCCATCTCAGCAGTAAAGTATGCAGAGTATCTGAAATAGAGAAAATTAGTTAATGTTTATAAATACTGAACAGTACATAGTGGATACAGTACATAAAACACTGCGCTGCGCTACTCAGTAATGCAGTCATTTCAGTCGCAAATGCTGTAGGATAAACCTCAACCAATCAACTTTATATTTTGCACTGAATCTAAAATGTATATAAGGAACAATACCTGAAGAGTGCAGCTTAGACCAAAATTTCAATGCTCCCTATTGCATTTGCTCTTCCTCCTGAGTCTGGGTTCTCCTTCTTATCTTTGTCTTTGCCTCTCTTTCGTCCTTGCGTCTTTGTACCCTCTCTTTCAGTTTCTGCATTTCTTCTTGTGTTCTGTCGTTGTCAAGGTACACCCTTTGGTGCATCAGTATGTCCCTCAGACGTGCTTTCTCCTGCAGTGTGTGTGTGTGTGTGTGTGTGTGTTTGTAAATGCTTTTGAGTGTTTGTATGAGTGTTTTTGGGCGTTTTTGAACGTGAGTGCTTTTTTTGTGCGTTTGTGAGTGAATGCTTATGTATGTGGGTTCTGTATGTGTATCTGCGTTTGTTCGTAATTTAAGAAAATTTAGGAGCTCACCTTGCGAATATTGATGTGTGTGTCATATAAGGAGTCGGATATCTTCATTTCACCATCAACAGTTTTGAAGTGTTCACTGAAGTGCATAGAGGAATACACTGTCGAAGGAGAGAGTTCAGTGAAAGAAATTTTCAGAATTGTTTCTACATTTAAAAGTAGATTCCTTGTGATAACCTGGAATGTCAACATATAGAGCTCCAGTGGCACAGTCCAGCTGATAATGTTCATTACGGTACTGAATGCGACGCAGATCACTTCCATAACTGTATTCATATCCATGCTAAATCTACTATAAAACACAGAGCATGGAACTAAAAGTATAAACACAATAAATGAGAATACAAGCTTTCGTTCAGCTCTCTCGTTACTTCCCAAGATCGTAGAAAGGTGCTCTAAAGCATTTTTCAGTTTCTTACTGTTTGCGAATAGCAAAAGCGTGAGAGCATTCAGTGATAAATTAAATAAAAACACAGCAACAATGTACGTTTCCGTTCCAACATCGCTATTTCCTTTCAGTATCGGCATTATACTTATGTAAAGACAGTTAACTGAGATGACTGCAACTTGTACAAAGACACCCCAGAGGCAGATCTTAAGGTTGAATTTATAACGGCAGCGAATCTTTGTCTCGATCAAGGTGTATGGAAAAATGCCTAGTACCTGAAGACCAATCACGTGAAAATGCCAAGGCCAGGGTCCTGCATGGTTTCCTGTTGACTTAAACATTTCTGACTGCAGAATGGAATTGTAATTTTTATTTTGAAAGTCGTTGCTTAATTCAAAGTTAGATAAGCACAATTTAAGTTAAGTGTGTAACAACTTAAAGTACTGAATCTCATTGGGCGACACAAGTAATACAAGCAACTGGTCTCGGAGTCCGTCATAAACTGAGGTCCGGGTGCGAGATTCTCACTGGCTCACTGTACGCCTTACAGCTCATTGATTATCGAATACAAACCTCTTCACTTCTTCTTCAGAGTGTAGCATACATTGCTAATGATGATAAGGTGAAACCGAGTTAGCTTTTAATCTCACCAGAGAGAGACAAAGCTACAAAAATTTAGTATATTGTGAAGCAACCACCCACTAAATATCATGACACTTTGGCACTAGATAAGGTGATATTGATCTAACGTAGTTTTTATGATGCATATCATGCTTCAAGTACTTATTTTTAATGAAGAAATTGG
>NC_069498.1:10789922-10797422 GCF_026875155.1 Cherax quadricarinatus
GCGCAGTGTTTTATGTACTGTATCCACTATGTACTGTTCAGTATTTATAAACATTAACTAATTTTCTCTATTTCAGATACTCTGCATACTTTACTGCTGAGATGGCTACAATGTCAACAAGGAAGGCCATAGAACATGCATTGTCTGGCCATGCCATTGTTCTTTCAGTAAACATACTTCCGTCCAGTGGCGATATGTTAAGGAATTGCTGGCGATATAAATGTGATGAAGGAAAGGTTACTGATGTTTCAGTGATAACCAAGATAGCAGCTAAGGGGAGATTGCCAAGACTATCAATACATTACTGGTAGAACAGAAACTAACTCAGCAGCTTGTTGTGTGTGTTGGTTGTGATGGTACCAACGTAGATGTCGGAGATGACAATGGAACTATTCATCATCTTGAAATGTTGCTTGGTCATCCGGTACATCATTTCATCTGTCAGCTTCATGGAAATAAACTGTCATTCTGGGCTGTTTTTTACCAATATGACGGTAAGCCAAGTGGTCATAAGCATTGGAGAGGTCCCATTGGCAAGCAAATCAAGGAATCCTCTGTCTAAGCTGCCAGTTGTTTTTTTCCAGCCAGTCAGTTTCACTGATTTCCCTGCTGTGAATGACAAGATGGCAGAGGATTTGTCCTGGGACCAGAAAACTTGAATAGGATTTGCAAAGGAGTGATCACAGGTGTGAGCGATGATAACTTGGCTGCTCTTAAACCAGGTCCACCGTGTGTATCAAGGTGGAATACTTTATGGAGTAGGATCCTTTGGTTGTATTTGGCAATATCAAGACCCAGTCCGGAGCTGAAAAGACTCATCATTATGATTTTAAAGTTCAATGCTCCAATGTGGTTCCACATCAAGCAACACTCTAATGTCAGACACAGTCCAAAGAACGTCTTCCAGTCACCGCAATTTATGGGACATCTGAACAGTGGAGAAATGAATATAGTAACGACGACTGTTTAAAGAAATTCCTACTTTGCTCACACAGATCAGCTGCTTCTTGGTACGTGCGCTGATGAAGACATGACCGTGAGCTGTCTCAATGATAAGGTAAATATGAGACGAGAATCAGCAGACAAGTAAGTACTGAGAGCTCTGAAAAGGATGGAGAAGATTCTGCTGAAGCTGTTGACGAGGACTTGTTAATCTACACTTATGATAAGGATGACAGCGAAGATGAAGAGAATAGTAATGTGGCTTCTTTTGTCAACTCAAGAAAAGTAGTGATTCCCAAACTAAATTGGCAAGCAAAGAACTGTCATTCCATGATTGAGTGGAAGACTGAACTCAAAACTGAGCCTCCGTTAATTGTTTCCCTTTCAGATCAACAGGATCTGAAAATTGTTGAGGCTCCACTGGATGTGCCCAAGTGGCCAAACAACACTCAAGCTGTTGAGAAAGGGATAAAACTGATAACTGAAGTTTGCGCTGAACTGGCTGGACAGAAGGCAAGAGAGGGATATATCAAGCAAAGAATATTTTTCAGGAAAGTGATGCCCACATTCCACGCCAAGAAAGACTTCACTTATAACTGGTTACTGTTTAAAATAAAATAGTTGATGATTGATATTACAATCATCACAACCACAAAAGATATAAACTATGTACACTGGATTATTATCCTGACTACCAATAAATTATAACTGATTGTTTTCAGTGGTGTAGAATTTCACGAAAAGTCGATCGTGATGCTGCTGGGTAAAGGGGCATGAAATGGTCCGAAATTTTGCTCAGAGGTTTGTTGTGACCATATAAATAATGCTGAAAAGTGCAACTTGCTTCTATTAAATTTGTATTTTTTCACTGCTCCCTAAAATACATCCTCCCTCAGAAACACCTTCAGAATGGCCTTAACCACGACAACCCTAATGCAACTAAACACTCTAACATGAAATCCCCACACCGTACCCACTGCCCAACCCCCATCATAAACTCCATCCCCAGAGACGCCAACATTCTCCCCAGTCCACAGTTTTAGAAAATAAGTTGAAGGTTTGCGATACGAATGTGGATGGAATAACAGATAAATGTGAGGAGTGGCATGAAAGAATCAAGGAGACATCCCCAGATATCATAGCACTCACAGAAAAAAAACTCACCAGGATAACAGACGAAATCCTCCCACCCAGATATCAGATCATGAGGAAAGATAGAGGGAGCAGAGGGGGAGGAGGAGTTATGCTGCTCATTAAAAACCGATGGAGATTTGAGGAAATGGGAGGAATTGTCGAAAGGGACTACATAGTAGGTACAATTCAGTCTGGGGAAATAAGGTAGTCATTGTAGTGATGTACAACCACCACAGAACTGCAGGATACCAAAAGAAGAATATGAAGAGAGCAACAGCTGAGGTGGACAGAAGAGCTCAAAGTTACTAGTTATGGGTGATTTCAGTCATAAGGAGATTGACTGTGAAAACCTGGAGTCACATTGAGGTCCCAAAACATGGACAGCCAAGATTATGGATGTGGTACTGGAAAACCTCATGCATCAACATGCTAGGGACACTACCAGAGAGAGAGGTGAGGATGAGCCAGAAAGACTGGACCTCATATTTACCCTGAATAGCTCGGACATCGAGAACATCACATATGAAAGTCCCTTGGAGCTAGTGATCAAGTTGCTCTGAGCTTTGAATACATAGTTGAGTTACAAGTGGAGAGGGTAACAGGAGTAGGAAGGAAGAAGCCAAACTAAAAAAGGGGGACTACACAGGCATGGGGAATTTCCTGTTCTCAAGGGTAACAGAAATAATGGGAAGACCAGAATGAGCCCTTGGTTTAACCATTGGTGTAGGGAGGCAAAAACTAAGTGTGCTAGAGAATGGTAAAAGTACAGAAGACAAAGGACCCAGGAAAATAAAGAGTTTAGTCGAAGAGCCAGAAACAATTATGCACAGATAAGGAGAGAGGCCTAGCAACTGTACAAAAATGACATAGCATCGAAAGTCAAGTGTGACCCGAAGCTGTTGTATAGCCACATAAGGAGGAAGACAACAGTCAAGGACCAGGTAATCAGGCTGAGGAAGGAATGTGGGGAGCTCACAAGAAACGACCAAGAAGAATGTGAGGAGCTCAACATGAGATTTAAGGAAGTAATTACAATGGAGACAGAAGGGACTCCAGGAAGTCAGAACAGGGGGTACACAAACAAGGAATATACTAACACACAACCGAGGAGGAGGTGAAGAAGCTGCTAAAGGAACTTGATACCGCAAAGGCTGTGGGACTGGCAATATCTCTCTGTGGGTCCTTACAGAGCGAGCAGAGACGCCGTGTGTGCCACTAACAACAATTTTCAACACATCCATTTAAACTGGATTAAAACCTCAGGTATGGAAGACGGTAAATGTAGTTTTCGTTTTTAAGAAAGGAGACAGACACGAGGTACTAAACTGCAGACCGGTGTCAATGACGTGTATAGTATGCAAAGCCATGGAGAAGATTATCAAGAGGACAATAGTGGAGCACCTAGAACAGAACAAGCTTGTGAACGACATTCAGCACGGATTCAGGGAAGGAAAATCCTGTGTCACAAACCTAATGGAGTTTTATGACAAGGTAACAGAAGTAAGACATGAGAGAGAGAGGTGGGTAGATTGCATTTTCTTGGACTGCATGAAGGCCTTAGACACAATTCCTCACAAGAGATTAGTGGAAAGCTAGAGGATCAGGCACACATAACAGGAAGGATACTGCAATGGATCAGAGAATACTGACAGGGAGCAAATTGAGACATGATACGTGACGAGGTGTCAGATGGGAGTTAGTATCAGATTGGGTTAGTCCTAGGACCAGTGTTATTTCTGGTATTTGTGAATGACATGACGGAAGGGATAGACTCAGAAGTGTCCCTGTTTGCAGATAATGTTACGTTAACGAGGCGAATTTAATCGGATGAGGATTAGGCAGGACTGCAGAGAGACCTGAATAGGCTGCAAGTCTGGTCCAATAACTGGCTCCTCGAATTTAACCCTGCCAAATGCAAAATCATGGGGATTGGGGAAGGGCAAAGTAAACCACAGACAAAGTGCAGGGTAGGTGGCCAAAGACTGTAAACCTCACTCTAGGAAAAGGATCTTGGAGTGAGTATAATACCGAGCACATATGAGGCGCACAACAGGCAGATAGCTGTGGCAGCATATGGGCGCCTGGAAAACCTGAAAATAGCTTTTCGATACCTCAGAAAGGGATCGTTCAAGACTCTGTACACTGTGTACGTCAGCCCCCATACTGGAGTATACAGCACCAGTTTGAACACACACCTGGTCAATCTCGTCAAGAAATTAGAGAAAGTGCGAAGGTTTGCAACAAGGCTAGTTCCAGAGCTAAGGGGAATGTCCTACGAAGAAAGGTTAAGGGATATTGGCCTGACGTCACTGGAGGACAGGAGGGTTAGAGAATACATGATAACGACATTTAAAATTCTGCCTGGAATTGACAAGGTGGACAGGGACAAAATGTTCTAAAGATGGGACACAGAAACAATGGGTCACAATTTAAAGCTTAAGGCTCAGATGAGTCATCGAGTTGTCAGGAAGTGGAATAGTCTTGTAAGTGACAGAGTGGAGGAAGGAATCATGCATAGCTTTAAGACGAGGTTTGATGAAGCTCATGGAGCAGGGAGAGAGGACCTAGTAGCAATCAGCGAAGAGGCAAGGCCATAGCTATGACTAGGCCCCTGCAACCACAAATAGGTGAGTACAGACACACACACACACACACACACACACACACACACACACACACACACACACACACAAAACTCTCTCCTCTCTCTCTCTCTCTCTCACTCCCCCAACCCCAATATTCTTGCAGGATCACAGTGATAGAAAAGAAGCTGAAAGTTTGGTACATAAACGCGGACGGAGTAACGAATAAACATAAGGAGTAGCAAGAAAGAATCAGTGAGAAATCCCCAGACATCACAGCAGTCACAGAAACAAAACTCGCTGAGACAATAACAGACGCAATCTTCCCTCTGGGATATCAGATCCTGAGGAAAGATAGAAGGAGTAGAGGGGGAGGAGGGGTTGCACTGCTCATAAAAAACCGATGGGGATTTGAGGAAAAGGAAGGCATGGACGTGATTGGAGAAAGAGACTACATAGTAGGTACAATTCAGTCTGGAGAACATAAAGTAGTCATTGGTGTGATGTGTAACCCACCACAGAACTGTAGGAGGCCAAGAGAGGAGTACAAAGAAAACAACAGGGTGATGGTGGACACACTGACTGAGGTGGCAAGAAGAGCTCACTCGAGCAGAGCAAAGTTACTGGTAATGGGCGATTTCAACCACAGGGAGATCGACTGGGAAAACCTGGAGCCACATGGGGGTCCCGAAACATGGAGAGCCAAGATGATGGATGTGGTACTTGAAAGCCTCATGCATCAACATGTCAGGGGCACTATCAGAAAGAGAGGGTAGGATTAGCCAGCAAGACTGGATCTTGTGTTCACCCTGAGCAGTTCAGATATTGAGGACATCACTTACGAGAGGCCCCTTGGAGCTAGCGATCACGTGGTTCTGTGCTTTGATTGCATAGTAGAGTTACAAGGAGAAGGTAACAGGAATTGAATTTGAAAAGCCAAACTGTAAAAGGGGGGACTACACAGGTATGAGAAATTTCCTGCAGAAGGTTCAGTGGGACAGAGAACTGGTAGGGAAATCAGTAAACGAGATGATGGAATATGTAGCAACAAAGTGCAAGGAGGCAGAGGAAAGGTTTGTTTCCAAGGGAAACAGAAATAATAGGAAGACCAAAGCGAGTCCTTTGTTTACCCGAAGGTGTAGGGAGGCAAAAACTAAGTGCACCAGAGAATGGAAAACGTACAGGAGGCAAAGGACCCAGGAAAATAAGGAGATTAGTAGAAGAGCCAGAAACGAGTATGCACAGATAAGGAGGGAGGCCCAGCGACAGTACGAAAACGACATAGCATCGAAAGTCAAGTCTGACCCGAAACTGCTGTATAGCCACATTAAGAGGAAGATAAGGCTGAGGAAAGAAGGTGGAGAACTCACAAGAAACGATCAAGAGGTATGTGAGGAGCTCAACATGAGATTTAAGGAAGTATTTACAGGAAGGCCTCTGGGGGATAAAACCCTAAGGTATGGAAGACGGTAAATGTAGTTTTCATTTTTAAGTAAGGAGACAGACACGAGGTACTAAACTACAGACCAGTGTCACTGACGTGTATAGTATGCAAAGTTATGGAGAAGATTACCAGGAGGAGAGTGGTGGAGCACCTGGGACGGAACAAGAGTATAAACGCCAACCAGCACGGATTCATAGAAGGAAAATCCTGTGTCACAAACCTTCTGGAGTTTTATGATAAAGTAACAGAAGTAAGGCACGAGAGAGAGGCGTGGGTTGATTGCATCTTCTTGGACTGCGAGAAGGCGTTTGACACACTTCCTCACAAGAGATTAGTGCAGAAGCTAGAGGATCAGGCGCATATATCAGGAAGGGTACTGCAATGGATCAGAGAGTACCTGACAGGGAGGCAACAACGAGTCATGGTACGTAATGATGTATCACAGTGGGCACCTGTGACGAACGGGGTCCCACAGGGGTTGGTCCTAGGACCAGTGCTATTTTTGGCATATGTGAACGACATGATGGAAGGGTTAGACTCAGAAGTGTCCCTGTTCGCAGACGATGTGAAGTTAATGAGAAGAATTAAATCAGATGAGGACCGGGCAGGACTTCAAAGAGACCTGGACAGACTGGACACCTGGTCCAGCAACTGGCTTCTCGTTAGGTAAGACACATCTGCAACAGTTAGGTATCTTTATTTCGAAACGTTTCGCCTACACAGTAGGCTTCTTCAGTCGAGTTCAGAAAAGTTGATAGAAGCAGAAGATACTTGAAGACGATGTAATCAGTCCATCACCCTTGAAGTTTTGAGGTGGTCAGTCCCTCAGTCTGGAGAAGAGTATTGTTCCATAGTTTGAAACAATATGGAGTTGAAGTGACAGGATGGAGCCTTATATACCACAAGGAGGTGAGATGTAGGCCACTAGTAGAGGTAAGAATGTAATCGTTGGAAGGTCAGGTCCCTCTCAGATCCAGCCATACTCACTAGTAGAAGTTGACAAAGTTGATTTCAGGTCTGTACCAAGATACCCTTGTGATTACATCGTCTTCAAGTATCTTCTGCTTCTATCACTTTTCTGTACTCGACTGAAGAAGCCTACTGTGTAGGCGATACGTTTCGAAAAAAAGATACCTAACTGTGGCATATGTGTCTTACCTAACAACCTGTCGGTATTTTATACCATTTTAATGTTCAACTGCCTTCTCGAACTTAATCCTGCCAAATGTAAAGTCATGAAGATAGGGGAAGGGCACAGAAGACCGCAGACAGAGTATAGGCTAGGTGGCCAAAGACTGCAAACCTCGCTCAAGGAGACAGATCTTGGAGTGAGTATAACACCGAGCATGTCTCCGAAGCACACATCAACCAGATAACTGCTGCAGCATATGGGCGCCT
>NC_069498.1:10799922-10828402 GCF_026875155.1 Cherax quadricarinatus
AGAAATGGGAAGAGGAGAGGGAGAGGTCAATAATTATTCATGGGCTTCAGGAGGCTGAGGGCAGACATACAATGAAAGAAAGCATTGGGAGAAAACAGAGATTAAGAACATCATTGCAATAACAGGAGAGAGCGACATATCTCACATAGAAAATTTTCACAGACTTGGGGGGTATTCGAGGGAAAAAAATCGACAAATCATATTGACATTCAAGACAGATGTGGTAAGGAACAGGATACTACAACAGAAACCACTGTTAAAGGACTCTCCAGATTATCAAAAAGTGCTTCTAAATCGACACAGAACACGAAAGGAAAGGGAACAACTGAAAATGAGAGCAAGACAGAACCAGTGGAAGGAAAGAGAGACAGGACAGGCAACGACAGACAGGAAAACTCAGCCTTTGGGGAAACATTAAACACAAATGCTTTCGGAAACCTCTCAACTCCTGTCACCACATATCGGCCAAACACAGTAAACAGAAACGAACCTCACTCCATAGCCCCCCCCCACAAGCACTAATTCCACAATCACAGCAGCCTCCCATAATATTGTGCCCTGCCTCCCACCCTCCCAGCCTGTACCTTCCTCTTCCATCTCCCAAAATACAGTAACGGAAAGGAAGCTAAAGGTATTGTACACCAATGCCGATGAAATAACAAATAAGAGTGAAGAGTGGCAAGAACGCATCATTGATGCATCACCTGATATCATAGCTCTAACAGAGACAAAACTTACAGGAATGATAGATGCAATTTTTCCACCTGGATATCAGATTATGAGGAAATACAGAGAGAACAGAGGAGGGGGAAGAGTAGCATTGCTCAGAAAAAAACAGTGGAGTTTTGAGGAGATGGGAGGAATTGAAAAAAGGGAAACAGACGACTTCATTGTAGGAACACTTCAGACTGGTGGTCCAAAGGTGATGATAGCAGTGATGTATAACCCACCAGTTAACAGCAGGAGAACAAGAGAAGAGTATGATGTGCACAATAGGACAATGGTGGATACACTAGCTGAAGTGGCCAGGAGGGCTCGTATGGGCAGGACAAAATTACTTATAATGGGGGATTTCAATCATAAAGAGATTGACTGGGAAAACCTAGAGCCACATGGGGGACCAGAAACATGGAGGGCTAAGATGTTGGAGACTGTATTGGAGAACTTCATGCATCAACATGTTAGGGATGCAACCAGAGAGAGAGGAGAGTATGTTGCAGCAAGTCTGGATCTCATATTCACCTTGAATAGTTCAGACATAAGGGATATCACCCAAGAAAGACCCCTTGGCGCTAGTGATCATGATGTCCTGAGTTTTGAATATCTTGTCGAGTTAAAAGTGGAGAATGTAGCGGCACGAGAACAAAGAGAGAAACCAAACTTCAAAAAAGGGGACTACATAGGAATGAGAAAGTTCCTATATTAACTGCAGTGGGAAAGACAACTAGATGGAAAGACAGTAAATGAAATGATGGAAATAGTAACCACTAAGTGCAGGGAGGCAGAGGAAAGGTTCATACCAAAGGGCAATAGAAAAAAATTGTAAGACCAGTATGAGCCCATGGTTTAATTGGAGGTGTAAAGAGGCCAAAGCCAAGTGTGCTAGAGCATGGAAAAGGTATAGAAGGCAAAGGACTCAAGAAAACAAGGAGCTGAGCAGAAGAACCAGAAACGAATATGCAATAAGGGTATGGAGAGAGGCCCAGAGGCAATATGAGAACGACATAGCATCAAAAGCCAAATCTGAACCAAAGTTGTTATACAGTCACATTAGGAGAAAAACAACAGTCAAGGACCAGGTAATCAGGCTGAGGAAAGAAGGAGGGAAGCTGACGAAGAGTGACCAAGAAGTATGTGATGAACTAAACAAAAGATTTAGAGAAGTATTCTCAACAGAGTAAGGAATGCTTCCAGCAAACTGTGGAGGTAGGGTGCACCAGCAGGCGCTGGACACAATACACATAACCAAGGTAGAGGTGAAGAAACTGCTAGAAGAACTAGATACCTCAAAGGCGGTTGCCCCAGATAACATATCTCCATGGATACTGAGAGAGGGAGCAGAGGAACTGTGTGTGTCATTAGCAGCAATATTCAGTAAATCTATCGAAACAGGACAGTTGCCTGAGGCGTGGAAGACAGCACATGTAGTTCCAATTTTTAAGAAAGGGGACAGACAGTCAGCATTAAACTACAGACCAGTGTCACTGACTTGTATAGTATGTAAAGTCATGGAAAAGATTATCAGGAGAAAAGTAGTGGAACACATTGAAAAGATTGGGCTCATACATGACAGTCAGCATGGCTTCAGAGATGGAAAATCCTGTGTCACAAATTTACTTGAGTTCTACGATAAGGTAACAGAAGTAAGACAGGAGAGAGAGGGATGGGTAGATTGTATCTTTTTAGATTGCAAGAAGGCTTTTGACACAGTACCACACAAGAGACTTGTGCAAAAATTAGAGGAGCAGAGATTGGCGTTTAGACATCTGAGTAAGGAGTCATTCACGACATTGTACACAGTGTACATAAGGCCTATACTGGAATAAGCAGCGCCAGTATGGAACCCTCACTTAGTCAAACACGTCACGAAATTGGAGAAAGTGCAAAAAATTTCAACACGATTAGTCCCGAAACTGAGGGGTATGTCTTATGAGGAGAGGTTAAGGGAACTCAACCTTATGACACTAGAGGATAGGAGGGATAGAGGGGGCATGATAACAATGTATAAAATACTAAGAGGCATTGACAACGTGGACAAGGATCGAATGTTTAAGAGATGGGATACAGAAACAAGGGGACACAATTGGAAAATGAAAACCCAGATGAGTCATAAGGATGTTAGGAAGTATTTCTTTAGTCTTAGAGTTGTCAGGAACTGGAATAATCTGGAGAGTGAAGTAGTGGAAGCAAGTTCCATAAATAGTTTTAAGAGGAGGTATGACAAATATCATGGAGCAGGGAGAGAGTGAATTAGTATCGACCAGTGAAGAGGCGGGGCCAGGAGCTATGACTCGACCCCTGCAACCACACATAGGTGAGTACACACACACACACACACACACACAGGAGCCAGGGACCAGGAACTGTGTCTCGACCCCTGCAACCACAATTAGGTGAGTATACACACACACACACACACACACACACACACATACACAAGGGTCAGTCCTAGGTCCAGTGCTGTTTCTTGTATATGTAAATGACATGACAGAAGGGACAGATGCAGAGATGTCCTTGTTCACAAACGATGTAAAGATAATGGTGAGAATACAAGCGGACGAGGATCAAGACCGACTATTAGCTCCTGGAATTTAACCCCAACAAGCTTTGGGAAGGATAAAGAAGCCCGCAGACGGAATACAGCCTAATACATGAGACGCTGCAAACCTCTCTCAAGAAAAAGAATCTTGGGGTGAACATCATACTGAGCACATCTCCTGAGGCTCGCATCAACCAAATAACTGCTGCATCAAATAAGCACCTGGCAAACCTACGAGTAGCATCTGACACCTCAGTAAGGAATCGTTTAAGCCTGTGTACACCGTGTACATCAGGCCTATACGTATGTAGCACCAGTTTGGAACCCACACCTGGTCAAGTACTTCAAGAAACTAGAGAAAAAGGAAAGGTTTGCAACAAGAGTAGTCCCAGAGTTAAGGGGCATGTCCAACGAGGAGAGGTTAAGGGAAATTGAGCTGACGACACTGGAAGACAGGAGAGCTGGGTGGACATGATAACGACATATAAAATACTGAGAGGAGTTGATAAGTTGGAAAGAGATAATATGTTCCAGATATGTGACACAGCAACAAGGGGTCACAGTTGGAAGTTGAAGACTCAGATGAGTCACAGTGATGTTAGAAAGTGCTTCTTCGGTTATGGAGTTGTCATGAAGTGGAATAGTCTGGAGAGTTATGTAGTGGAGGCAGGATCCATACATAGCTTTAAGAACAGATATGATAAAGCACATGGAACAGGGAGAGAGTGGACATAGTAGTGCCCACTGAACACGCGGGACCAGGAACTATGAACCGGCCACTGTAACCACAATTAGTTGAGTGTAGACACTCACACTGAAGGTCAACTCAGAATCTGAAAATCCTTCAACCTGGAATTTTATGTTTTCGACAACTTTCTCAAAATCAACTTCATAACTGTGATATTGATCAATATATTTTTCAGCTTCACGAGCAAATAGCTTCATAACTGTGATATCGATCAATATATTTTTACACAGCATTCAAAATAATGTTTATTATTTTAAAATATAGGTTCAAAAAGCTTGATTTGACATTTTAATTTTTTTTTTATATTTTCCAAAATATCAACAGAAATTTTTACTCAAAATGTTTTTTTTTTGTTTTTTGTAAAATATCTGTTATAAATACAGTTAGGTTTGTGATAATAAGGTAGATATAATGGCCACACTTTTAAATTGCCTCATTTTACTTTAATGTAACAGTGTTGCACTCTCTCTCTCTCCCCCCCCTCTCTCTCTCTCTCTCTCTCTCTCTCATTCTCTCTCTCTCTCTCTCATTCTCTCTCTCTCTCTTATTCTCTCTCTCTCTCTCTCTCTCTCTCTCTCTCTCTCTCTCTCTCTCTCTCTCTCTCTTCTCTCTCTCTCTCTCTCTCTCTCTCTCTTTACACAGGGTTTGACTAGGTTTGATCCCTAGCTTTATTGACAGGCTATTTACTGGTTAAGGATTCCTAACTTCATTGGCAAGCTGAGAGCTGTTACCTACATCAGCTCATTTGAAAGCATTTTTATTGTTATGAGACATACAAGTAGGGAACAGGATGAAGTTGGAGCCATCTGTTGGCCAGCATTTTCATTTGATCAACTTACTTTATCTCGTTGACTTCATTATGCTGTAGGAATGTGTTACATACTCGAGTCATCCTGGGTATATAGGATCTCAGATAGAGTGATGTTCTGGACAAGGGAACAGCCAGAGTGAAGTTGCTGCTTTCTGCCCGTTTTGTGGAATAGAAACTTGCTTCATGCTGTCCTCGAAGTGGATCCAAGTGTGGTACTTTGACAATATTGGCCTTGTACATAACAGTAAGGCCACCCACATCCCTCCTGTGTTGAAGGCTCTGCTGAAATGACAGATCTATCCCGGATGGGTCCAGGTGAGAGATGAGACGTCTTGCTCTGTTCTCTACTCTGTCAAGCAGTCGCAGATGAGAAGGGGGGCAGGCGAACCAAGGAAGTGGAGCATACTCAAAGTGTGAGCGTACCTGTGCCTCGTACAAAATCTTGCAATCACTGCTGTCAAGCAGATGCGAGATACGGCGAAGTGCTGTGAGCTTCCTGGCTGCCTTGTTTGCAAGATTTACAACGTGGTTTTTCATCGCCAGTTTGGAGTCAATTTTCACCCCAAGGATATCAACTTCTTCCCCAGGTGCCATCACCCTCCCATTCATCCTTACTACTGCACCGGCAATACCATCTTGGTGCCTAGAGATCAACATCATTTGTGTTTTCTCAGGTGCAAATGTTACTTGCCATCTATTTCAACAAGCTGATACAGCTCTGAGCTGGTGATTGATGTAGCTTAGAGCAGCTGGCATTTCTTCTCTTGGATAAGTGAATGTCAGTGTACAGTCATCTACATATGCATGGGATTCTGGGATGAGATGAAGAAAGTCATTGAAGTAGACATTCCATAACAATGGTCCCAGCACGCTTCCTTGTGGAACACATGCCCCAGTAGGATGTCTTGCTGATTCCGTTCCATTGAGAACTACCCTTAGAGATCTACCATGAAGGTAATCACTGAGGAGACATAGCGTAGGGCCTGAAATTCCCAGTGCTTGAAGTTTTGCTAAGAGGCCTTGGTGCCACACCCGGTCGAAAGCAACAGCAATGTCCAGTGCTACCACACAGCTGACTTTGGATTCATCCAGTGACTGGTGCCATTTAGTGGAGAGGTTTAACAACAGATCAGAAAAGATTATTGTCTCAAGGATCTTACCAGTGATTGACAGGAGTGACACTGGTCTGTAGTTACTGATTTCTGCTCTGCTCTTCTTTTTGTGAACTGGGACTACATTTGCCTCTTTCCACAGAGAGGGTCATTTACACTGTACTAGGCAGTGCTGAAAGATGCGAGTTAGAGGTGCTGCTAGCTGGTCTGCACATCTTCTCAGCAATCTCAACTTGTCTGGGCCCACAGCCTTTTCTTTGTCAAGTGATTTAAGAAGGAAATGCACCTCCTCCTGCCTTATTGTCTCCACTGACAGTTTTGACACAGTTCTTGCAGCTAGCCAAGGAGGGTCCCTTGCTGGATCAGGAACTTTCATTTTGGTAGCAAAGTGTTCAGCAAAGAGGTCCGCCTTGTCTTGACTACTAGTAGAGGTGGTCCCATCCTGTCGATTTAGAGGAGGAATGAGTTCATCAGGCAGATAGCCTTGTCTGTCCTTGACCAGGGACCACCAGGTTTTGGAGCCTACTCTACCTGATGCTTGCTTACTCTCTCTCTCTCTCTCTCTCTCTCTCTCCCTCCCCCTCTCTCTTCCTCCTCTCTGTCTCTCTCTCTCTCTCCCTCTCTCTCTCTCTCCCTCTTCTCTTTCTCTCCCTCCTCTCTCTCTCTCTCCCTCCTCTCTCTCTCTCCCTCCTCTCTCTCTCTCTCTCTCTCTCTCTCTCTCTCTCCTCTCCTCTCTCTCCTCTCTCTCTCTCTCTCTCTCTCTCTCTCTCTCTCTCTCTCTCTCTCTCTCTCTCTCTCTCTCTCTCTCCTCTCTCTCTCTCTCTCTCTCTCTCTCTCTCTCTTCTCTATATATATATATATATATATATATATATATATATATATATATATATATATATATTACACAGGGTTTGACAAGGTTAGTTAAGGATCCATAGATTTATTGACAAGCTATTTACAGGTTAAGGATTATAAACTTAATTCACAAGCTAAAAGCTGTTACCTACATCAGCTCATTTGAAAGCATTTTTATTGTTATGAGACATACAAGTAGGGAACAGGATGAAGTTGGAGCCATCTATTGGCCAGGATTTTCAATTGATCAACTGACTTTATCTCGTTGACATCATAATGCTGTACGAATGTGTTCCATACTCGAGTCATCATCATTATCATCTCTCTCTCTCTCTCTCTCTCTCACTCCGTCTCTCTCTTTTATTTATTTTAATTAAAAAAATAATAATTTTGTAACAAAAGATCCTTAGAAAGCTTACCTAAGCTTATTATATCAAGTGCAAGTTAATTTAGCCAAATCCAACAATATATGTTTTAGATAAGTTTATAATAATTCAATAATAAACAAACACATTGAAATATATTTTTATCGCTAGGTTCTGAATGATTTTAGCGAAATTATTGAATACGCAATTATTGAATATATATATATGTCGTGCCGAATATGAAAAACAGGTCAATTAGCAAGAACTCATTTAAAATTAAGTCCTTTCAAAAATTTTCTCTTCTAAGTTTAAAGTACACCGCTCACCCTTTTCCCCTCATCAATTCTATGTTTCACCTCATCTTTCATAGACCCATCCGCTGACACGTCCACTCCCAAATATCTGAATACATTCACCTCCTTCATACTCTCTCCCTCCAACCTGATATCCAGTCTTTCATCACCTAATCTATTTGTTATCATCATAACCTTACTCTTTCCTGTGTTCACTTTTAATTTTCTTCTTTTACATACCCTACCAAATTCATCCACCAACCTCTGCAACTTCTCTTCAGAATCTCCCAAGAGCACAGTGTCATCAGCAAAGAGCAACTGTGTTTACTCCCACTTTATGTATGATTCTTCATATTTTAACTCCACGCCTCTTGTCAAGACCCTCGCATTTACTTCTCTTACAACCCCATCTATAAATATATTAAACAACAACAGTGACATCACACATCCTTGTCTAAGGCCTACTTTTACTGGGAAATAATCTCCCTCTTTCCTACATACTCTAACCTGAGCCTCACTATCCTCGTAAAAACTCTTCATTGCTTTCAGTAACCTACCTCCTGTACCATACACCTGCAACATCTGCCACATTGCCCCCCTATCCACCATGTCATACGCCTTTTCCAAATCCATAAATGCCACAAAAACCTCTTTAGCCTTATCTAAATACTGTTCACTTACATGTTTCACTGTAAACACGTGGTCCACACACCCCCTACCTTTCCTAAAGCCTCCTTGTTCATCTGCTATCCTATTCTCTGTCTTACTCTTAATTCTTTCAATAATAACTCTACCATACACTTTACCAGGTATGCTCAAAAGACTTATCCCCCTATAATTTTTGCACTCTCTTTTGTCCTCTTTTCCTTTATACCAAGGAACTATGCATGCTGTCTGTCAATCCCTATGTACCTTACCCTCTTCCGTACACCTATTAAACAATAGCACCAACCATTCCAAAACTATATCCCCAACTGATTTTTGCATTTCTACCTTTGTCCCATCAATCCCAGCTGCCTTACCCCCTTTCATTTCACCTACTGTCTCATGAACGCCCCCCACACTCACAACTGGCTCTTCCTCACTCCTACAAGATGTTATTCCTCCTTGCCCTATACATGAAATCACAGCTTCCCTATCTTCATCAACATTTAACAATTCCTCAAAATATTCCCTCCATCTTCCCAATACCTCTAACTCTCCATTTAATAACTCTCCTCTCGTATTTTTAACTGACAAATTCATTTGTTCTCTAGGCTTCCTTAACTTGTTAATCTCACTCCAAAACTTTTTCTTATTTTCAACAAAATTTGTTGATAACATCTCACCCACTCTCTCATTTGCTCTCTTTCTACATTGCTTAAGCACTCTCTTAACCTCTCTCTTTTTCTCCATATACTCTTCCCTCCTTGCATCACTTCTACTTTGTAAAAACTTCTCATATGCTAACTTTTTCTCCCTTACTACTCTCTTTACATTATCATTCCACCAATCGCTCCTCTTCCCTCCCTCACCCACTTTCCTGTAACCACAAACTTCTGCTGAACACTATCTTACTACATTTTTAAACCTATCCCATACCTCTTCGACCCCATTGCCTATGCTCTCATTAGCCCATCTATCCTCCAATAGTTGCTTATATTTTACCCTAACTGCCTCTTCTTTTAGTTTATAAACCTTCACCTCTCTCTTACCTGATGCTTCTATTCTCCTTGTATCCCATCTTCCTTTTACTCTCAGTATAGCTACAACTAAAAAGTGATCTGATATATCTGTGGCCCCTCTATAAACATGTACATCCTGAAGCCTACTCAACAGTCTTTTATCTAACAATACACAATTGAACAAACTACTGTCATTTCGCCATACATCATATCTTGTATACTTATTTATCCACTTTTTTCTTAAAATATGTATTACCTATAACTAAACCCCTTTCTATACAAAGTTCAATCAAAGGGCTCCCATTATCATTTACACCTGGCATCCCAAACTTACCTACCACACCCTCTCTAAAAGTTTCTCCTACTTTAGCATTCAGGTCCCCTACCACAATTACTCTCTCACATTGTTCAAAGGTTCCTATACATTCACTGAACATCTCCCAAAATCTCTCTTTCTCCTCTACATTCCTCTCTTCTCCAGGTGCATACACGCTTATTATGACCCACTTTCTGCAGCCAACCTTTACTTTAATCCACATAATCCTTGAATTTACACATTCATATTCTCTTTTCTCCTTCCATAACTGATCCTTCAACATTATTGCTACCCCCTTCCTTAGCTCTAACTCTCTCAGATACTCCAGATTTAATCCCATTTATTTCCCCCCACTGAAACTCTCCTACCCTCTTCAGCCAGCTTTGTTTCACTTAGGGCCACGACATCCAACTTCTTTTCATTCATAACATCAGCAATCATCTGTTTCTTGTCATGCGCACTACATCCACGCACATTCAAGCACCCCAGTTTTATAAAGTTTTTCTTCTTCTCTTTTTTAGTAAATGTTTACAGGAGAAGGGGTTACTAGCCCATTGCTCCCGGCATTTTAGTCGCCTTATACGACGCGCATGGCTTACGGAGGAAAGATTCTTTTCCACTTCCCCATGGACAATAGAAGAAATAAAGAAGAACAAAAGCTATTTAGAAAATGAAGAAAAATCTAGATGTATGTACGTATATATGGATGTGCGTGTCTGTGAAGTGTGACCAAAGTGTAAGTAGGAGTATCAAGATATCCCTGTTATCTAGCGTGTTTATGAGACAGAAAAAAACTCCAGCAATCCTACCGTCATGTAAAACAGTTACAGGTTTCTGTTTCACAGTCATCTGGCAGGACGATAGTATTTCTCTGGGTGGTTGCTGTCTACCAACCTACTACCTATATATATATATATATATATATATATATATATATATATATATATATATATATATATATATATATATATATATATATATATATATATTATATTTATTTATTATCACACTGGCCGATTCCCACCAAGGCAGGGTGGCCCGAAAAAGAAAAACTTTCACCATCATTCACTCCATCACTGTCTTGCCAGAAGGGTGCTTTACACTACAGTTTTTAAACTGCAACATTAACACCCCTCCTTCAGAGTGCAGGCACTGTACTTCCCATCTCCAGGACTCAAGTCTGGCCTGCCGGTTTCCCTGAACCCCTTCATAAATGTTACTTTGCTCACACTCCAACAGCACGTCAAGTATTAAAAACCATTTGTCTCCATTCACTCCTACCAAACACGCTCACGCATGCCTGCTGGAAGTCAAAGCCCCTCGCACACAAAACCTCCTTTACCACCTCCCTCCAACCTTTCCTAGGCCGACCCCTACCCTTCCTTCCTTCCACTATAGACTGATACACTCTTGAAGTTATTCTGTTTCGCTCCATTCTCTCCACATGTCCGAACCATCTAAACAACCCTTCCTCAGCCCTCTGGACAACAGTTTTGGTAATCCAGCACCTCCTCCTAACTTATAAACTACGAATTCTCTGCATTATATTCACACCACACATTGCTCTCAGACATGACATCTCCACTGCCTCCAGCCTTCTCCTCGCTGCAACATTCATCACCCATGCTTCACACCCATATAAGAGCGTTGGTAAAACTATACTCTCATACATTCCCCTCTTTGCCTCCAAGGACAAAGTTCTTTGTCTCCCCAGACTCCTAAGTGCACCACTCACCCTTTTCCCCTCATCACTTCTATGATTCACCTCATCTTTCATAGACCCATCCGCTGACACGTCCACTCCCAAATATCTGAATATAATCTCCTCCATACTCTCTCCCTCCAATCTGATATCCAATCTTTCATCACCTAATCTTTTTGTTATCCTCATAACCTTATATATATATATATATATAATTATATATATATATATATAATATATATATATATATATATATATATATATATATATATATATATATATATGTATATATATATATATATATATATATATATATATATATATATATATATATATATATATATATATATATATATATATATATATCAAGTGGGAGTTCGAACACGTGGATTGGGTAAAGTAATACTCACGTAGGCTGGTAGTACGTATAATTACAGATAATGTGGGGAGCGCCCTTACAGCCGTAACCTTGTCTCCTTGCTCACACTCGTAACACTGACTGGCCGCCCACAGTACCCATATATGAGGGGGTCTTTGAATACTGCTATGGTCAGCACAATATGATTCAGACAGTGACTCAGGCAGAGACAGTTGGTAATGAGTCAACTACTGGTACACTGGTTACTGGTAACTGGTTACTGGTAACTGGTTACTACTACTGAGATATATATATATATATTTATATATATATAATATATATATATATATATTATATATATATATATATATATATATATATATATATATAATATATATATATCTCCGAATAGCAGAACTTTGATTTTTGCTTAAAATAGCAACGCTATTCTTCCATATAGGACAATCGAAAATTTGTGTATGCAATAATTTCTCCAAAATCATTCTGAACCTAACGAAAAAAATATATTTGATTGGTTTGTTTAGTACAAGAGAAATAACACAATTACATTGAAGATAAGCAACTGCTCCATATGCCAATTTTGAAGCATCACATAAAAGTGTGGAATACATTTTTCCCATTTGGATTGGCCACCTGGCGTGGGAACTCCAACATTGGAATTGTTTCATAATCACCAATTAATTCATCCCACCTGTTAATGACTTCCTCAGGTAGAATTTCATCCCATGCACATTTAAGTTTCCATGCTTCCTGAATTAATAATTTCCCTCTTATAGTAAGGGGTGACACTAAACCTAGTGGATCAAAACATTTGGAAACTTCAGCAAGCGAAACTCTCTTAGTTAATTTATTGGGCATACTGCAATTAACAAATCTCTCTCAGTATCCCAATTTAAACGCAATACATTACTACATTTTGGCACTTCATCTCCAGGGTAATCTTTACTTATTTTGTCCTTCAATTTGGGCGAATTACTATTCCATTCTCTCAGAGGCATATTTGCACTTTGCATAATTGTATTAGCCTCTCCATAAGTCATTAACAGTTCCTCTTCAGTTGACGTCACACCCAGGAAATTGTCCACATGAAATTGTTTGCTCATTACTTTACTCAATGGACTTCCCATACATTTAAGGTGTGCATTTATCGTCGCTTGAAGTAGGAACGGACTGGATGTAGCACCAAATAATATGCACCTAAAGTGAAAGGATTTCAGAGGGCTAAGTGGGTCATTGGATTCTCAGGCCATAAGAAGTGGGTACAATCCCGGTTAGCCTCTTGTAAACCCACTCTTAGGAAAGCTTTACTTATGTCAGCCGTAAAGGCATAATTTTTCATCCTGAAATTTAATAAGATATCTCCTAATTTTTCTGTCAACGACGGACCTGTCATCAAACAGTCATTTAAACTAGGTATATTTTTGTTACTCCTGGCACTACAATTAAACACAGTCCTCAAAGGAGTGGTCTTAGAATCCTTCTTCACTCCGTGATGTGGCAAATAGTGACCATAAATTTTGGCTTGCTCAGGAGATACCTCTTCTATAAATTTATTAATTAACTGCTCAGAAATTATATCATTATAGGCAGTTAACAATTCTGGTGTCTAACTCAGTTCGCGGAGCTGAGCCTTTAATTGTCCAAATGCCATTCTGTAATTAGTGGGCAATTCTGGATGGTTCAGTCTCCACGGAAGTCGTACCCAGAATTGTCCAGATTAAAATTTTACATCTCTCAGGTATTGTTCTTGAGTAAAAGCATCGTCTGGACTTTCTTCATTTACATTTATTCCAATGCTGTCTAATTCCCACAATTTATGCACTGGCTCAACACCATCCTCTATGAAAGAATTATACTGGGGCACGACTTCATGAGTAAGACACACAGTTATGGTATTTGTAGTTTCCTCTAGTCATGAATTATTATTACGAGGAATTCTACCATACATTACATGGCCTCCTGCAGTCTTCAAAAGGGTGACACCACATTTCTTTACCATACCCTTTACAAAGAAGGCATAATAGTCACTACCTATCAAAATATTTATTGGGCCTACAGAATCATCACTTACACCAGAAGGTGCTAAATTTACATTATGTGAGAGTCTTTCTGTAGCTTTACTAACCCCTACTGTAGATATTTTCTCTGGAAGTCTATCTACAATTACTGCATTAACACGTTTTTTCTCATTGCCCAACCTGACAGTTACATAAACAGTGTCATACAATTGAGCTCTTTTATCTGAGAGAAAACCAGATAATTTTAAAGTTGTGGGATCTCCCATCTGTACTTTCATACCATCAAGACATTTACGTTTTATGAAAGTACGCTGGGATCCCTGGTCCAATAATGCAGTTACATTTTTTGATTTATGCCTTTTATCATCAATTTTTACCTGTAACACAGGTAAGGCTACATCAGCAAAACCATCATTATTAACATTAGCAGCAATTTTTACATTAGCTACTGTTGTGTCAGGATTTTCAACATTATCATTATCAACATTATCATATAGACCTTTACACATGACTGTATGGTGTCTTCCTTTGTGACATTGATAACAGAAGTTTAATTTGGCATAACAATCCTTTACATTGTGATTACCTAAACACATGATACATCTGTCAAGTTCCTCCAATCTTTCAACTTTATCATTCCATGAATTGTATGCATTGCAATTCTTAGAAAAATGAGTACCCTTGCAGAAAAGACAATCTCTCCTTTCCATACCCCCGGCCGGGATTGAACGCGTGGTATGGTTTGTTTGCAATCGTGTCATTACGATTTCTTTAGTCAATGTCTCCTTTCTTTGACTGGTTTCTTATTAACTGGGCTACTCTTAGGAGGGTACTTATTTTTCTTACCTTGTGGAGAATCATTATTTCTGATTCCTGCTCCTTGATATGCCCCTATGTAACTCCTTTTAGGAAAATAATTTTTATTATTAAGATTGGGATAATTTTTCCCTTTGTGAAACTTGACAGATACTGCAGAGTTATCATGTGTTGCATCTTTAAAATGAGTTAGTTGGCTGGTCTGCAACTGAACAATTAATTCTTGTAGACCTAGTCTAATTTCCTCCAGACCAAAATAACCCTTGTGATATTTATTCGAGAGTCATTCAAGTGTTTTACAGCTTAATTTATTCTGTACCATGGCACTCAATAACCAGTCTGATTCCTTTAGATTATATTTATTTCTTAAAGTTTTGAGAGTGCTCTCCAGTTTAACTCTAAACTGCTGTAAACCATTGCAAGTGTGATCTGGGGATTTTAAATTAACAATGATATTCACTAGATCCAACCTACTTTGTTCTATATTACCATAAGTGACCTTCAACAAGTCAACTGCTTCCTTGTAAGAGTCATTTTCATTGGGAAAGACTTGTATGAGTATGTGAGCATCTCCTCTTACCAATCCTTTGAGGTAAAATAATTTAGTTATATAGGCTAGGTCACTCCTGTCATGCACAGCTGCTTTAAAAATTGACCAAAATTCCTCCCAATTTTCTCCTGGATTAAACACAGGCAAACACAATTCTGGGAGTTTTGGCAAAGATATATTATTTGTTGGAGCAGACTGACCAACTGCCAGGTTTACACATTTTAATTTATTCAAGGTCTTACTTTTACAAGAAAGAATCTTTTCCTCTAATTCATAATACTGATTACCCATGAGATCTATTTCAGTCTCATCTACACAGTTTACTAATAAATCTCCTTCATATTTGTTGTAATATAATTGTATGAATCATATCTATTCCCTAAAGCATCTAAATACAATTTTAAATCATCAGTATTCACAATTTCTTGATTCATTAATTCCAAGCACTTATTATATGCCTTGATTACATGAACTTTTTTAGCCTGTATTGATGCTTTCTTTACTTTATATTCCATATGTTTGTCTTCTATATTAATTTCCTCATTTTCAGCCATGATGCAATGTATTAAATTCAAATTAATGACACTGATTATGTACTAAATTATGCACTTTATAAAGGTAAATAGTGCAACTTACCTTTAAATAAATTCTAGCTACTTGAGCTTAGCAATTACATGTAAAAAATTGTAATATAAATTTTAAATACACATTAATAATGTTAGCTACACTTGAGCTTAGCAATTACACATGTAAGAAATTTATATATAAATTTTAAATGCACATTAATACAAACCTTTAGCCAGCCTTGGCTTATCAAAATTATTATACAAATTAATATAAATCCTTGCCAGAATTTGGCATAGCAAAATTAATATTATACACATTAATATAATTAGCAACACTTGCCTTATCAATTACACATACACTGATATAAATCTCTCCAGAATTGTCTTATCAAATTAATATTGTAATAATTATAATCCACTACACATTAAATAAATTAATATTATACACATTAATATAATTAGCAACACCTGGCTTATCAATTACACATGCACTGATATAAATCTTGGCCAGAATTGTCTTATCAAATTAATATTATGCAAATTAATATAAACTTAGCCAGACTTGACTTATCAAAATTAATATTGTAATAATTATAATCCACTACACATTAAATAAATTTGTGAACTTAACATCCACCTCCTTCTGTCATTTCACATATAATTATTAAGTAATTAACTAATTAATGACTTCACTAATTATCTCCGGTTCAAGAAAGACCAACGGGCAAATTAAATGTGGAAAATTGCATTTATCTGAATGTAACTCATTATGTACATAACAGTAAATGATAACAAAGATAATTATTATTTATCAGAGTTACACATACAAGTAGGAATTTGGGGCACCTAGGTCGCAAAAATGTCCCCCTTCGATACCTACCACTGTCATATCCACAAGTTGCTCTGGACCTATTAATTATCAAATGAAAAATACATCACCAGGAATGCTGGTAAATATATAAATTTGTGGACTGTATGTTAAAAATAAAAAATGGTTATATATATATTCACATATACATAACAGAAGGAAAATATATCTTAATATCTCTCACCAATTTGACTGGATATTAAGTTGTATCATGCTCAGAAAAACTCTCACTAACTAAATTTATGAAAACACTGGCCAGAATTATACACAAATCTAGAGAGCTTATCTGAGGTTCATGGAGCTGTCTTGTCCAGTCGTCTGATATCTCAAGTTATGCAGGAATGCACATCCAACAATTTCGCCTCCTATTTGAGAGGTGTCACTCCAATTTTAACCTCTAGAGCATGAAAAATTCTTCCCATTATATTAACGTTGTATCCAATTCAAAACCAAGATGGCGAGTCCCGTCTGTGCAGACGCAGCCTTTCCGTTTTCTATGACATAAATATTATTAAATACAGTATGGCCATCTATTTACATATAAATACTGAATTTCTGGAAAATATATACAGTATTTTCTACACATACAATAACTCTGTGAACATTAGTTTGACCATAACAGAAAAAATATATATCACTGACTTCATTGGATGCTAAATATATTTAAGTGATCTATGATATATTTAGCAGTATTAGGCTAAATTAAATTTCGCTACATCATGTAAAATTGAATAGGCTTCTGGGTTAGGTTTCGTTCAAAATTAATTTTTTTAAGCAATTTCAATGAAAAAACTTTATCTATCCATACCCCAGCAGGAAAAAAATAAAGAAAAACTTCTAGGACAGTTAGGATGTTTCAATATTTTCATATAAGATCACTGACTCACTTAATATTTACAGTTTAGTAATTACTACAGTAAATACAGACATACACATATAAAATAAGTGAACATTTAAATTATGTTGTAAGCCTAAATAAGATCATCTTAATTTTCTGAGACTTAGAGATTAAAACACGTTGCCCAAACATTACGAAAAATAATTTAAGTCACACTGTTAAGACTTATTCAGCGATTATATCAACAGGTTGAGGCCCTGCGAGAGGAATTTACTGCCTATTTTTTCCACGGAATAAGCGTGATATTTCTGGTGTCCCTTGTCATGGCCACTGTTTCTTCCTATGCTGTGCTCCGAGGACAACTGCTAGAAGGAGGATCACTACTTGCATTCTCCTTCAGCTGTTTTCTTTTCTGGCAGATTAATCGTGTCGGACAGAATTTTGTTAATGAGGTGAGTTATTCAATGATTTTATCATTTGCACAAATGTGATTTAGCCTCAATGAATTAATGATAATAATAATAATAATAATAATAATAATAATAATAATAATAAAAATAATAATAATAATAATAATAATAACAACAATGATAATTATAATAATAATAATAATATTAATAATAATAATAATAACAATAATAATAATAATGATAATAATAATAATAATAATAATAATAATAAGAATAAGAAGAAGAAGAAGAAGAAGAAGAAGAAGAAGAAGAAGAAGAAGAAGAAGAAGAAGAGATGAATCTATTTTAAAAAAATATATATAATTAATACACGAATATTTCAGCATTTTGTCATACCATATATAAATGACTAAGACTATGACTAAGACCTGCGTCAGGAAACACTTCTTGTGTTTCCTGACGAATCTTACTTAAAGGAAGTCCCCCTGAAATTTCGGCCAACATTTTTACTTTTCAACCGATTTCTTTTATTTTTGGTGTACTTTTAGTGGTGCATATGTAGAAGAATGTGACAAAGTTTCATTATGATTGGCCGACAAACAACAGAGAAAAAATATTTACTGACTTTTGATATATGGCAGCATTTCTGACAAATTGGCACTACGAGTGGCACTTCCGACAATCCCAACTGTTAGAATACGTCTAACACGATTTTTATATACTACCATTTCATCTAATATATCTTATTATCATGGTAAAAAACTATACATTTGATAGACTTTTTGGCATTCACCAAAATATCTGCCTTTTACCCCACACAAAATCAAAAAATATTTGAGATATTCCAAAAAAATGTCCCGTGAATACTCAAACACACTTTGTTTTATATTGTCTGTGAAAATCATTTCAATACAATCATTAATAATGGCGAAGTAAAGCGAAATAAGTGAATAAGAGATATTGGCCTGGAATGCCGGCCGGCCCGCCGTCTCAAAAAAAAAAAAAAAAAAAAATTCTCTCGAAAATCGCGTTTGTTTCGGTGTTTTCCTTAGTAAACTGATGTTCTAGTGCAGTTATCCTCTTCAAAATACGACATGGAGTGAAGGGTAACAACTTTATATCAAATATTGCTGGTGGACTCTCGCCATATTATGACCTATTTTATTCAGTCTAGAGTATATAACATGTTTGTATGTTATTTATTGTGTTTATTATATCATATTAGATCAATTCTGATAGATAAATAAGCCGTAGAGTTGATATATAAGCTGATATAAGGGTAATAATGAAGTGATTTCACCTGGCTATCTCTGGAGCGGGAATACCGCAGGTGTTCCCAGGTGCTTCCTGATTGGCTAGAAGTCTACTGATAAGCTCCACCTACTCTTATATGATGCCAAATAATCATTTATTATATTAGAAAGAATAATGCAAGAAAAGCGATAAAAAACAAGGAAAAAATTCCAAAAAATATATGGGCTGACAGCAGACGTGCTACCCATATCACCGCCACCCTACCTGATATAAATGACTATAATTTCTTGTAGAAACGTCGTAGAACATTGATTCTTGTACCATTGTGTTGCCAAAGAGTTAAACTATTTTTTCAGTATATATATAATTTAATTTCCATAATTTTTAGATTTTTTTTTGAGAGCGCGCAGAAAATTGCCTGACTATCGACGATAGATTTAATATCCATGTCAGGACGTTGTGTTGGCGAATACTAGAAGTATATGAAGCTTTTATAAGAGACATTTACACGAGTAAGTAGGTTTACTTGAATGCTAAAGTTTTTCTCTGATATTAAGTGTAGAATTTCGCTTATGATCATGAAAAGTTTTTTTTCTAGATTTTTTAAGATAAATTTGTTACAAAAAGCCTACGTAGTGTAGTGTATGTTTTGCTCCATTATTGTTCAAATTTCATAGCACAATATTAAATAATCAACTACCTCATTTTGTGATTTTACTAGTAAGCGTAAGTCACCTTATGTAATTTTCTTATTTACTAATGTTTGCTTAAATATTACCTGAATTGATACTTTCTCTGTCCATATTACTACCTCATATTTTTTTTAAATACTATTAATTGATATTACTTACTAAAATTAATAATTAATTACCATTTTTACTATCAGTACAATTTACTCTTAACATTTTTGACATCATTTAATAACCATTACTTGTCTAATTACCATAACCTGTTTTAATATCACATTTACTATCTTAAATACTGTGTACTGCCAAATAACCTCTAGTATAACTACCAGTGCAATATTGAATCCAAATAACTGTTCTTAAAATTTAATATTTGAAACAAACATTACTTTTTCACTTTATTTTATTTGCTAATTAATCTTTTTTTTTGTAATCATTGTTACTTACTAAAATTTTATTAAACACCATATTTACTACCAGTCAATTTTACTTTTGTACATTAATCATTATTTTATACTTTTCTTAACGTTTTGTTGCCAAATTTTCAAGTTTGTATATTCAACTCCAACCTTTATATTATCCTTTGTACCTGTGTACCTGTGTACCTGTGTACCTGTGTACCTGTCTACCATCTTACTATCATATTATAACCAAGTCATTGCCATTGTTATTTTTTACTTATTATTCTTTTGGTACTTTAATTTGTGAATTTTATTTTGTCAATTTAAATCTAGTTATACTCTTGATCTTGTTAACAACCTATATCAGACCCTAGTGCAATTGTTCTTGTTAACAACCTATATCAGACCCTAGTGCAATTGTTCTTGTTAACAATCTATATCAGACCCTAGTGCAATTGTTCTTGTTAACAATCTATATCAGACCCTGGTGCAATTGTTCTTGTTAACAACCTATATCAGACCCTAGTGCAATTCTTCTTGTTAACAATCTATATCAGACCCTAGTGCAATTGCAAGTACCATTTTAATTTGTATTTTTATATTATAAGTTTATACCTAGTTGTACTTTAGCTCATTCTAGCTCAATACATAGACAACACGTAAACTAACTATACCTAGTTGTACTTTAGCTCATTCTAGCTCAATACATAGACAACAGTGCAATTACAAGACCTTAGTGCAATTACAAGAGTGAGTCTGGTGCCACTTGTAATTTTTTTTTTTTCGTATTAGTTTATACCTAGTTGTACTTTAGCTCAATCTAGCACAACACATAGACAATATCAATTTCATTATGTTTATTAGTGACTATACTCTATATGACCAAAGTACTTTAGCGATATACTTATCCAAACCTCCCACCACTACAGAAATCAGTATTAGAACTCACCACATAATACAGGATATAAACAATCACTATTTAAACTTAAAACATGAATGATCACGTTGACCCTGATCTAAACCTCCATAATCTAACACACAATCAAAACTTATTGGAAAGTAACTGCCTTTATTACACAGCATCACAAGCCAGCACTATCCTGAACACTGCTCAAAGTCTATCAGTTCTTAACTACAACATCAGGTCCTCAAGCAAACACTATGATGACCTCCTGGCACTCCTTACTGAGACCTGGCTTAAGCAGGACACAATTGATATCTACCCACTACCAGGATACACAGCAATCCACAACTGCAGACCATACCAAGTTGGGGTGGTACTGCAATCTATTACTCTAACCAACTATCTTGTATTAGCACTAATTGCTTTAGTGATGAATATGGGGAATACATTTTTGCTAATTTTACTGTAAAAAACCTTAAGACGCCCATAACAATCGGTGCTATATACCGGATACCCCACACAAACATCCCGAACTTCAGTGAGAATCTAAAGTCACTAATAACAAACAGACAAAAGAACAAGCACCACTTTCTCTTAGCTGGAGACTTCAATATCAACCTTGGCCTACCAGATGATCAGACTAACTGATTTCATCAACAATATGAACAACACACTTCTCATACCAACAATAACTAAACCAACCAGGCTGACTGAGACAAGTGCAACCTTAATAGACCACATATGGACCAATATACTAGCCACCCTTAATTCAGGGATAATCACAGACAGAACTACTGACCACTACCCAACCTTCCTCTTAACAAACATTAGTAAGCCACCACTCGAATACAACAAAGTTTCATTTAGACTTCATGACGAGGCCTCAATAAGGAATTTCACAGCTGACCTAGAGACTGTTGACTGGCCTACAGAATTCTCCAATGCCAATGGTATTGACGATTGGACAGACATTTTTCTTAACAAAATACTTAGACTATACAACAAACATTGTCCTATAAAAACATAACAGATCACGAATAAACGGCTTCGTTGCCCATGGCTATCCAACAGCATTCTGAAACCCATTGGTAAGAAACACCAATATGAAAAGCAATATAGACAGGGCTTAATACACAAAGATATTCTTAAACAATATTCATGTGTTAGCCCGAATCACCGATCAGTATGTTTTAAATAAGTGACCCACTGATCAGATCAGACTGGTTCCGAACCCTTGACTGGTCGAACCCTCGACTGGTCCGAAACCTTGACCGGTTTCAAACGGATTCGTTGGACAATAAAGCAGACTGTAAACGGATGAAGTTGTAGGCGCCCTTATCAAACACAAACAATAAATATAAAATCAGGAACGTACACCGGTAAGCTGTCCTAATATACAAGTCCAGTTAGAAATAGAAATACAAATAGCTAGAGCTTCACTTTAAGGTTATTAATAGAGTATTCAAGAGGTTGCTAGTAGAATTACAGTAAATCAACCACTCAAATCATTATGAAGCTCTGTGTAGTCTGCAGTCAATCAAACAAACGGACTTCCACATGGATAAATTGTCATTTTTGTTAAAATTAGTGTCCCTGCCCCTTGTGCAGATATCCAAGAACTAGCTACAAGCAGTATAAAATCAGGGAAGTGTTTTTGGGTATGCTCAAATGAGATCAATCTGTGGACTAAAATCACATTGGTATTAAAAGAGGATAACATCAAACCAGCCTTCATAGAAAACCTGGAAGCATTCTATAACAGATGGGAACATAAAAAGTCTGGGCTGGATGGTACTGCCCTTGATACTGGCCATGTAGTCAGAAACTGTAAGGCTGGAGGTGCTGTCCTGGTAGTCAGTAAATGTGGGGCTGATAGTGCTGTCCTGGGAGACAGTAATGGTGAAGCTGGAGGTGCTGTCCTGGGAGACAGTAATAGTGAAGCTGGAGATTTTGTCCAGGTAGTCGGGAAATATACGCAGGAGGGAATGCATATAAATGACCTCATGGGAGACAGGAGCTGTAGTGGGGAAACAAGTGTAGTCAAAGATAAGATAAAACCAATATTGCAAACTAGTAATACCACAGGAAATAGCAAACAAGAAGACTCCATTAGCAATAGTGAGGATATATTACCAAAAACAACTGGTGAGAGCTCCATTGTTGGTGCTAGTGATGATAGGAATAAGACAGGTAAACATGCACCAACAGGGAATACAGTCACAGAAACCCAAGGCAAACGGAAACCAAGCCTGTGCACATACTATGCACTTGGTATCTGCAGGCATGGGAAATCTGGAAAAAACAGATGGGACGTGCAACTATGACCACCCTAGAAAATGCCGTACCCATATGACAACAGGAAAATGCAAACTCCCTTCCTGTAAGCTTTTTCACCCTGAAATGTGTACCTCTTCAGTACAGGAAAGACTGTGTTATAACTTAAAGTGCCAGGCACACCATCTAAAGGGGACAAAAAGATACAAAACATCCAGGCCATGGGAAAACCTGTGTACCCACAGCCACTCAAGAGGGAGAGGTTTTTTAGTGCCAGGAAGGAAAAAAAACTGGCAGGAAATGGCAGAAATCGTACACCAAATCCAGTCATTCCTGGAGTGGAACCACAGTCGATGGCCTCCACTCCAAACCAACAGATACAGATACTAATGCCAAAAAAAATCCCCCCCCCCTGTACCAACAATACTACCAGTCCGATGACATTCTTCTTTGCAAATATACAGGGTCTAAAGCCAGCAACAAACAACAAAATACCTTTCATCCGTGGACTGCTTGCAGAGGCAAATGCAATGTTCGTGGCTTTCACTGAGACCCACATAAAGGATCACTTGGACAACGAAATATGGATCCCAGGTTACAACCTATACAGATGCGACAGAGTGAACAAGGCAAAAGAGGGGGGGGGTTGGCCTGTACATCGCAGAGTCACTTGTTTGCACAGACTGCTTAATGCCTCAAATGATGTAGTGAAAGTTTTAGCAGTAAAGATCGAGAACCAAAATCTAGTCATTGTGGTAGTCTACAAGCCTCCGGATGCAACATCCCAGCAATTCCAGGAACAGCTGTTAAAAATTGACACTGTCTAGAAAATGTGCCAGCTCCTGCCCCCAACATCTTGCTCCTTGGGGATTTCAACTTAAGGCACCTAAATTGGAGGAATATAGTAAATAATGTTGTTGCAGTAATAACACCAGGAGGCAGCTCTGATGAGAACTCACACACACACAAGCTTTTAAATCTCTGCACAAAATTCAATTTAAAACCAGCAAATAATAGAGCCTACTAGACTGGAGAATACACAAGACCTCATCTTCACTAACAATGATGATCTGATACGAAATGTCACCATATTAAAAACAATATACTCAGATCACAACATAATTGAGGTTCAGACATGTATGCGCTGAGCCCCAGACCGACATAATGAGATTAGTCACGAGGGAGCATTCACCAAATTCAACTTCAATAACAAAAACATAAAGTGGGACCAAGTAAACCAAGTCCTAACCGATATAAGCTGGGAAGATAGACTAAGCTACACAGACCCCAACTTATGCCTAGAACAGATTAACTCGGTGGCACTCGATGTATGCACAAGGCTTATTCCTCTAAGAAAAAGGAGGAGTAGATGTAAAATAGAAAGAGACAGGCGCTCCCTTTACAGGCGACGGAAAAGAATAACAGAGCGGCTAAAAGAGGTCAATATATCTGAAATGCGTAGGGAGTCACTGGTCAGAGAAATAGCAAGCATCGAACTTAAGCTAAAGGAATCTTATAGGAGTCAGGCATCGCGGGAAGAACTAAAAGCTATAAATGAAATCGAAAGAAACCCAAAGTATTTCTTCTCCTATGCCAAATCAAAGTCGAAAACAACGTCCAGTATTCGGCCGCTACTTAAACAAGATGGGTCCTACACAGATGACAGCAAGGAAATGAGTGAACTACTCATTTCCTTGAATTTGTTTAACACAAGCCTATCTGATGTTATCCTGATGCCAAATGACTTCGAACAGGCGATAAATGATATCCCCATGCACTCTGCCCCAGGGCCAGACTCATGGAACTCCGTGTTCATCAAGAACTGCAAGAAGCCCCTATCACGAGCTTTTACCATCCTATGGAGAGGGAGCATGGACACAGGGGTCGTCCCACAGTTGCTAAAAACAACAGACATAGCCCCACTCCAGAAAGGGGGCAGTAAAGCAATAGCAAAGAACTACAGACCGATAGCACTAACATCCCATATCATAAAATCTTTAAAAAGGGTCCTAAGAAGCAAGATCACCACCAATCTAGAAACCCATCAGTTACACAACTCGGGGCAACATGGGTTTAGAACGGGTCGCTCCTGTCGTCTCAACTTTTGGATCACTACGACAAGGTCCTAGATGCACTAGAAGACAAAAAGAATGCAGATGTAATATATACAGATTTTGGGAAAAACCCTTTCGACAAGTGTGGCCATGGCGTAATAGCGCACAAAATGTGTGCTAAAGGAATAACAGGAAAAGCTGGTCGAGGGATCTATAATTTTCCTTACTAACAGAACACAGAGAGTAGTAGTCAACAGAGTAAAGTCTGAGGAAAGCTACGGTGAAAAGCTCTGTTCCACAAGGCACAGTACTCGCCCCCATCTTGTTCCTCACCTCATATTGACATAAGGATGTCAGAAACCCAGCACCGTGCCCTTCCTTTGCGATGACACCCGATTGCATGACAGTGTTTTTCCATTGCAGACACTGCAAAGCTCCAGGGGGACATCAACCAAATCTTTCATTTGGGTGCAGAAAAAATATGAAGTTCAACGATGAAAAATTTTAAGTACTCAGATATGGTAAACACGAGGAAATTAGATCTTCATCAGAGTAAAAAAACAATTCTGGCCACAAAATAGAGCGAAACACCAACGCCCAAAGACCTGGAGTGATCATGTCGGAGGATCTCACCTTCAAGGACCATATCATTGTATCAATCGCATCTGCTTGAAAAATGACAGGATGGATAATGAAAAACCTTCAAAACTAAGGATGCAACCCCATGATGACACTCTTCGGTCACTTGTTCTATCTAGGCTGGAATATTGCTGCACACTAACAGCACCTTTCAAGGCAGGTGAAATTGCTGACCTAGAAAATGTACAGAGAACTATCACGGCGTGCATAACAGAGATAAAACACTTACTGGGATCACTTGAGGTTCCTGAACCTGTATTCCCTGGAACGCAGGCGGGAGAGATACATGATTATATACACCTGGAAAATCCTAGAGGGACTAGTACCGAACTGCACACGAAAATCCTCACTAAAGAAAAACAAAAGACTTGGCAGACGATGCAACATCCCCCCCAATGAAAAGCAGGGGTGTCACTAGCACGTTAAGAGACCATACAATAAGTGCCAGAGGCCCAAGACTGTTCAACTGCCTCCTAGCATACGTAAGGGGGATTACCAACAGCCCCTTGGTAGTCTTTAAGCTGGCACTGGACAAGCACTTAAAGTCGGCACTTGACCAGCCGGGCTGGGGCTCGTACGTTGGTTTTGCATGCAGCCAGCAGTTTAAAAGCCTGGGTTTATCAAGCTTGATTCACCAGGAGGCCTGGTCACAGACCGGGCCGCGGGGGCGTTGACCCCCGGAACTCTCTCCAGGTAAACTCCAGGTAAACAGTTCTCACCAAAATAATAAAGAAAGCCAAACAACTGTACTACTCCAGCAGATTCACTGACACAAGAGGAGATATAAAAAAAGACCTGGAAGACACTTTCCCAGATTCTGGGGACCCACAAACTGAAAAAAACCAAGAATATTGTTCTAACTAAACCTCATGAAACACCAATGCATCCCACTGATACAGCTAACAAGATAAACGACTTATTCTCAGACATAGGATCTAATCTCGCCAGTAAAATCCCAGTTACCAATGACCGTGCTGGGGACTACCTAGAAGGGAATTTCCCAAATTCCTTCTGACTTGTACCAACTGAGCCCACGGAAGTCACCGCAATCATAAAGTCACTTAAAAATAACTCGGGGAATCTGTCTCACGTCCCACCATTATTGTACAAGCGAGCGGCCCATGTCCTTTCGCATGCTATTACATTACTATTTAACAAGTCACTAGAAACTAGCACCTTCTCGACACTACTCAAGACAGCAGGGGTTACACCAATACATGAAGGTGGTGACCCTACAGACGTAAACAACTATAGGCCAATATCAAACTTACCATTGCTATCCAAAATCTTTGAGAAACTCGTGCACAAGAGACTATATTCATTTATAACGTCACAAAACATACTCAATCCCTGCCAATTTGGATTCAGGAAAAATAAAAGCACTAATGATGCAATTATAAAAATGCTAGTCCTGCTTTACAAAGCATTGGAAAATAAGGAATATCCGCTAGGAATTTTTATTGACCTAAGAAAAGCGTTTGACACAGTAGACTACGGAATCCTTCTCCACAAATATGACCACTATGGTATAAGAGGCCATGCGCTTGCATTTTTTAAATCCTACCTTTCTAATAGGTATCAGTATGTCACCATTAAAGACAGCCTCATCAATACGGCCACTTGATACTGGAGTTCTGCAGGGAAGTGTCCTTGGACCCCTGCTTTCCTCATTTCCATAAATGATCTTCCAAACATATCCCAACACCTGAAACCCATTCTCTTTGCTGACGATACGACTTATGCCATCTCCCACCCTAATCTTGCCACACTCAACACCATTGTTAACGAGGAGCTGCTCAAAATATCGACCTGGATTACAGCCAATAAACTTACACTTAACACTGGCAAAACCTGCAATATTATGTTTGGTAGCAGAGCAGGTGTTGCACAACTTAACATTAAGATCGATAACACTCTAATTGCCAGACATAATGAGGGCAAATTCCTTGGCCTATACCTCGACAACAATCTAAATTTCAGCACCCATATCCAACACATAACCAAAAAAGTATCCAAAACGGTGGGGATCCTCTCCAAGATACGATGCTATGTACCGCAGTCTGCCCTTCTCACACTATACAATTTCACTTATATATCCATACCTCACCTATGCTATTTGTGCTTGGGGATCAACTGCAGCAACACACCTAAGGCCAATAATAACCCAACAAAAATCCGAAGTAAGAATAATCACTAAATCGCATCCCTGGCAACACCCCCCCCCCCACTCTTCATAGAACTAAACTTACTCCCTGTTAAGAACATCCACACTTACTACTGTGCAATCTATATCTACAGGGCCTTAAATTCCAATATTAACCTGACCTAAAATGCTTTCTTGATAGTTGTGACAGGATCCACAGGCATAACACCAGACACAAACATTTCTATGACATTCCCGGTGTTCGACTAAACCTTTACAAAAATTCAATGTATTTCAAAGGACCTAAAATCTGCAACACCCTACCTGAAAACTCTAGAATTGCAGACACATTCATCACTTTCAAAACTACAGTTAGAAAACATCTTATCTCCCTGATCCACCCCGACAACTAACTACATGATAACTACCTGGTGGTTCAAAATTACACTCACTCACCCACTGACTATAAACCAGAAATACTAATCTTAATCTAAAATAATTAATCCCAACAGTCAGAAGTTTGCCTATGAAAACTCAAAAAATTTAAACCCTTTT
>NC_069498.1:10828902-10882764 GCF_026875155.1 Cherax quadricarinatus
TTAGCTCTGGAAGACTTCTCTGTGTGCTCTTGTGGATCTGAACCAAGATGTTCTCTCTTGAGAAACTCTTCAAGCAGCTAATAAAGGAGCTTAGGGTTGCTTAGCTCAAGATACGGCAATTAATGGAGGAGAACAAGAGGATTTGTAGTAATCCTTGTGTTGTGAGTCCTCAGGTTAAGAGGGGAACCTGGTCAGTGGTCGGGCAACAAGAAACCAAGCTGAGGACCAAGAAGACTGTTGGAGTGGCAGAAACAACGAAGAACCAGAAGACTACTGTCGAAATTTCGACCCCATTTTCGGTGCTACCCGGCGAATGTAGGTTGTCTACTGGGAACGTCATAACGAGCACCAAGGAAGCAATGGTGGACGTGAGGGAGGCAACATCCTTTTAAACCCCAATGAAGACCATCGAGAACATCATGACGAACTCCACAAGTGAAGGTAAGAACATTGTTTTAGTCAGAGACAGTCAGGTTAAGTTTATGGATAGGGCTTTTTGTCTTAGGGACAGGAAGAGGAGGCAGAGGGTATGTTTTCCTGGGGCTGGGATGGGGGATATTGTTAGCCATCTGGACGACATCATGAAAGGTAATGGGAGCAATCCTATTATCTGTCTCAGTGCGGGAGGCAATGATGTTGGCAGACGTAGGAGTGAAGACCTGATTAGCAGGTATAGGACAGCAATGGAGATAATTAGGAAGAAGGGTGGGAACCCTGTGATATATGGCATTTTGCCCAGTAGAGGAGTTGGAAATGAATGGTAGTCCAGGGCCAGTGGTGTCAATTGCTGGCTGGACAAACACTGTAAGGAAAATTCAGTATCATTCAAAGACAACTGGGATCTCTTCTCTGGCAGAAATAACATGTATGCCAAGGATGGGGTTCACTTATCTAGGTTTGGGGTGGGACCACTGGCCAAAGCAGTGAAGGGAGCTGTTAGGTCTTTAAACTAGAACTAGACTGTGGTATGGGTTTTTGTGGAAAATAAATAAATTCTCAGTGTATTGGTAGTTTGAATTTTAAGGAAACTAGTTATAGGCAGAATGAGGTAGTTATTGGTGAATATTGGAAAGCCAGTGGCACTAGGTGACAGGGACAGAAACAGGTATAATGGAAGAACCGAAATCAGCAGGAAGAGAAATGAGAAGACTTTCTGAACATATATTACACCAATACTCCTATTGCGAGAAATAAGATTGGTGAATTGAGATTAGTTGCAAGTGCGGGTACAAGTGATGTTTTTGAAATAACTGAAAAGTGGTTTAATACAAAAAATCTGGACATGCCTGCTGAATGTCACATTCAGGTTTTTAAATTGTTCCAAGTAGACAGAAGTATCGGAAAGGGAGTGGGGTGGCACTGTATGTCCGAGATCCTTTAAATTGTTGCATAAAATCTGGTATAAAGTCTGAAGACACTTATGCAACATATGGGAATCTTTATTGAGGAAACGTTTTGCCACACAGTGGCTTCATCAGCCCAATACAAAGCAGAAAGGTGTAAGGAAAGGAGAAGTTTGAGGTAATCAGTCCCTCAGCCTGGTCGATGTGTTCAGTCCATCAATCTTGTAGAATGTACAGCATAGGGCCGTAGACGTGGCTTATATACTGTAGACAAGTGAGGCGAAGCAAGAGGAGGCAGGATCATGGTGGTACCATCCACTAGTCGAAGGAGGTCTTCATCCAAAGGTTAGACAAGTATGGAAGAATTATTTGTATCAAGATCCCATGATGATGCAGTGTCTGACAGTTGTGATGAATGGTTTTGTTAACCGACAAGTTGAAGATTGAGACTCTTATGCATCATATGGGAATCTTTATTGAGGTGTGAGGGAAAAGTTCAATAGATAAGAGTAGAGAGGGAGTATATAGTAACAATAGTTTCATTGCCGGCTACTTGTTAAGGTAGGGTAAGTCAAGCTTCTGCTATTCCCGCCTTTTTTTTTCCCCCACCCCGAAAGTGATAGTTTGACTGCCGGCTGCTTGTTAAGGTAGGGAAACCTATTTTTGGTCAAAAATGTCCTCAGATGTCACTACCTATTGTAGATCGTGTAAAGTTTGCCATCTGTCATCCTCCCGAGGTACTAGGCGAGTACCTATGGTCAAAATGCCAGTCTTTACGGTACCTTTTGAAAGAGTAGCTATTGACATCGTTGGTCCTTTATCTCCACTATCATCTGGGGGACATAGATATATATTAACGTTAGTTGATTATGCTTCGAGTTTCCCTGAAGCCATACCCTTAAAAACCATAACTACTACAGAGGTGGCTGAAGCCCTTTTGTCCATCTTCTCCAGAGTGGGCATCCCTAGAGAAATTTTGTCTGACCGTGAGACACAATTCACATCTGACTTAATGCAACATCTATACCAACTTCTGGGAGTGAGGCCTCTCTTCACCACACCCTGTCATCCCAGCTGTAATGGGAGGATTGAGCGCCAGCATTCGATTCTCAAGTCCATTTTATGGAAACTTTGCTCCCTTAAACCTAAGGAGTGGCATCGTTACCTACCCTGTGCTTTGCTTGCCACGAGGGAAGTTCCCAGTGACTCTTTGGGGTTTTCACCTTTTGAACTTCTCTATGGTAGACAGGCCAGAGGCCCATTGTCCATCTTTCATGACTTATGGACTAATGAGGAGGTGAGCGCTGAGGCTCAGTCTTCTTACCAGTTTCTCATTGACCTTAGATCCAAACTTGAGGAGACCTCTGACATAGTTTCGAGAAACCTAAGCTTGTCAATGGACTAGTACATAACCTATTTTGATTCCAAAAGTCAGAGGAGAAGTTTTAAAGTAGGGGATGAAGTTCTGGTACCTTTGCCGATCAAGTCAAATAAATTATTAGTAGCATGGAAAGGTCCATATAAAGTATTAAAATTTGTGGGAAAGTTGATTACCTCATAGAAGTCAAGGGGAAACCTAAGCTTTATCATATCAACATCCTTAAGAAATATTTCCGAAGAAATACGGTTAACTGCCTTAATAACTTTGACTAAGTTTTTCCACACGAACTTGATAAGACAACTGAAGAATGTAAAGTGTGCGTAATTGACACTTCTAACTTAGACTATGATGAACTACATGACTTGGTGAATCTTGACCACTCGGGCACAACCAACATTAATATTAATAAATCTTTGGATGACCATAAGAGACATGAACTACTTCAATGTGTGAGTAACTTTTCAGACGTCTTTACTGATATTCCAGGTGTTACCTCAACGGTAGTCCATAAGATTGACTTAGTGAGGACAACCCTATAAAAACGAAAATTAAAACCCAGTTCCAGTTCACCTTAGGGATGCATTTGACCGAGAGGAAGACAAATTATTAAAACAAAAAGATCATTGAACCTTCAGTATCTTCATATTGTTCACCAGTAGTCATGGTTAAGAGGAGGATATTCATATAGACTTGCTATTGACTTCAGAGGCCTTAATGCTATAACTCGGTGGGATGCTGAGCCTATGCCCTTTAAAAGATAGCGATCTACACAAATTTTATGACGTTCCTTCTTTTCAGAGATTGATATTGCGCAGGCATTCATCAAGTAATGTTTTGATCCTTCTTCTAAGTAGTACACCGCTTTTCCTCAACCAAGGACTGATGCAGTATAGAACTATGCCCTTCAGTTTGGTAACTGCCTGTGCTACCTATGTAAGAAATGATGAGAAAGGTCTTGGGTAATATGCAATGTTTCAGTTTATTTTGATAACATTTTTCCCTAAAGACATCCAAGTGGGGCGAACATATCCACATTACATCAGTTTTGCGTAGGTTACGCTCACTGGGCCCCACTGCCCAAGCCGAAGAAATGCTTCCTTGGGTACAACGGATTAGATATCTTGGACTGTACTTTCTAATAACTCTTGCAGCCTCTCCCAGTAAGTCAAAGCTTTATTAGAATTTAAATTCCCCCAAAAACCCAAAAAGCTCATGCATAGCTTTCTTGGTTCTGTAAATTTTTATGCACAGTTTATCCAAACCTTATGATCTTACAGGCATCTTATCCGACTTCCTTAAAAAAATCTGTGAAGGAAACCTCTTGACGTAGCTCGGGAAAGTTTAATGAGATTAAAAGTATCTTTTCGAAAGACCTTATTAAGATTCCAGATATTTTTAAAAAAACATATTGTTTTAAAAACTGATGCCTCCAATACTGGCTTAGGTGCAGTGCTTACTACCAAAACCTTTATGGTACTCCCTTCCCTGTATGCTTCCTAAGCCGGAAACTCCTTCCCACAGAAACGAGATACTCCACCATAGAAAAGGAATGTTTGGCCCTTGTGTGGGGTATCTCCAAACTTAAATTTTATTTGCTTGGAAAAGAATTCATTTTAGAAACGGACCACAAACCTCTGATATACCTAGAAACTTTTAAGGGAACCAACAGTCGCCTCTTGAGGTGGACATTGGCACTCCAGGCTTTTAAGTTCCATATGGTGTATATCAATGGTTCATCCAATTATTTCTCCGACTGGTTAAGTCATGACAGTCAGTAGATTTGTTGCCTTATGCGACTTCCACATGCTAGAACTTTTTACTCACCTATTCTTCTTATACTCCTTGACTATAAGTCTTGGTATGGGGGAGTGTGAGGGAAAAGTTCAATAGATAGGAGTAGAGAGGGAGTATATAGTAACAATAGTTTCATTACTGGCTACTTGTTAAGGTAGGGTAAGTCAAGCTCCCGATATTCCCGCCTTTTTTCCCCTCCCCGAAAGTGATAGTTTGACTGCTGGCTGCTTGTTAAGGTAGGGTCAGTCTAGCTCCTGCTATCCCTTCCCCTCCTTCTACCCCCCCCCCTGAAAGGTGACGCGTGGGGCTCCGGTCCAGACAGTAATCACTAGACTCACAGCTCCCAGCACTACTGTAAGTACATGCCTGCCTTGTATTCTAGTGGATTTATTGGTTAAAAGCTTCACTTTTGACCATCAGTCCAATACAAATATCTTTTCAGCCTTGCTGTTAGTTGACTGTTGTAATAATCACCACGTCTTTTAGGTATTGTACTTATCATGGAGAGTGATTTCTTAAGCAGTGGGTAACCTGTCTATCTTTTCAGCTTGGATGACAGAGAGGGTCACCTGTCAATCAACGAGAAGAACTGATGGAGATGGACTAACGTCCTGAGACTTCCCCTTTTTGGATTTAATTACCTGTGCACCTGTATGAAATTGCAGGACATAACCCCTCATCATTTCAGTGGTAAAGAACCTGCTTTCCTGTCATCGTCATATAATACTCACGGCTATACTGTGAAGAACGAACCGGTGGGTTGCAACCAACACCTCCGACCCCCCCCCCCATCATCAGCAACGGCTACGATTTCAACAACACAGTGTCACCAACACCAGACACCCAAGTTTTAAATTAGCGTTGAATTCAGTTATCATTTATATTTTTCATTTTTCATTTTCTTTAATGTAGGATCAATATTTCATATTTAAGTGTTTTATATTTTATATTTTCTAAATAATAAGTGTTTATGTTTGTCAGTTTTTATTCTTTTTCTATACATTAATTTTCCTGAGGAGGAGCTAGCCTTGGTATTACTGTCTGAAGTTGTTACAGGGCTGAGTAAGCCTTCACAGAGGGAACGTTTCACCACACAGTGGCTTCATCAGTCCAATACAAATATCTATCTATCTATCCATCTATCGATCTATCTATCTATCTATGTATATATCTTTTTCACCCTACCGAAACTCTGCATAGACTATTTTAGAACGCAATAAATTAACATAATTTCTGTTTATCTGATTTATATTTTCAGTCATATTTCTGTTCTCATTATCAGCAGTTTGTCCACATAAGTCAATTCAATTCATTTCAATTCAATTCAATTCAAGTTTATTCTCTATAATGGTTACAATGTGGGGTTTACAGGTTTTGGGTATTTTTGGTTTACATGTTATAAAATACTAATTACACAGGGGGCCACTAGGACACCTAGCATGGCTAGGCATTTAAAGCAGACTTAGATTAATTCTTAACATTAAATCTTTACAGATTATAGTATTAAGGCTAAGTGACTACAGTATAATTTATGAGTTTAGCAATGTGAATTCTTTTGTTTTTGCACAATACAAGGTGTCTATATTTGAGTATCATAGGCAAACTTCTGACTAGTTAGGATTAATTATTTTAAGATTAAGATTAGTATTTCTGGGTTTATAGTCAGTGGGTGAGTGAGTGTAATTTGAACCCACCAGGTAGTTATCATGTAGTTAGTTGTCGGGGGGGATCAGGGAGATAAAAATGTTTTCAAACTGTATTTTTGAAAGTGATAAATTTTGTCTGCAATTCTAGAGTTTTTCAGGTAGGGTGTTGCAGATTTTAGGTCCTTTGAAATACATTAAATTTTTGTAAAGGTTTAGTCAAAACCCCGGGGAATGTCATAGAAATGTTTGTGTCTGGTGTTATGCCTGTGGATCCTGTACAACTATCAAGAAAGCTTTTTAGGTCGGTTAATATTGGAATTTAAGGCCCTGTAGATATAGATTGCCACAGTAGTAAGTGTGGATGTTCTTAACAGGGAGTAAGTTTAGTTCTATGAAGAGTGGGGGGGGGTGTTGCCAGGGATGCGATTTGTGATTATTCTTACTTCGGTTTTTTTGTTGGGTTATTATTGGCCTTAGGTGTGTTGCTGCAGTTGATCCCCAAGCACAAATGCATGGTGAGGTATGGATATTTTAAGGAAATTGTATAGTGTGAGAAGGGCAGACTGCGGTACATAGCATCGTATCTTGGAGAGGATCCCCACCGTTTTGGATACTTTTTTTGGGTTTTGTGTTGGATATGGGTGCTGAAATTTAGATTGTTGTCGAGGTATAGGCCAAGGAATTTGCCCCCATTATGTTGGAATTAGAGTGTTTTTCGATCTTAATGTTAAGTTGTGCAACACCTGCTCTGCTACCAAACATAATATTGCAGGTTTTGCCAGTGTTAAGTGTAGTTTTTTTGGCTGTAATCCAGGTCGTTTTTTTGGCAGCTCCTCGTTAACAATGGTGTTGAGTGTGGCAAGATTAGGGTGGGAGATGGCATAAGTCGTATCGTCAGCAAAAAGAATGGGTTTCAGGTGTTGGGGTATGTTTGGAAGATCATTTTATGGAAATGAGGAAAGCAGGGGTCCAAGGACACTTCCCCGCAGAACTCCAGTATCAAGTGGCCGTTTTTGATGAGGCTGTCTTTAATGGTGACATTGATACCTATTAGAAAGGTAGGATTTAAAAAATGCAAGCGCATGGCCTCTTATACTAGTGGTCATATTTGTGGAGAAGGATTCCGTTTGTTACTGTGTCAAACGCTTTTCTTAGGTCAATAAAAATTCCTAGCGGGTATTCCTTATTTTCCAATGCTTTGTAAAGCAGGACTAGCATTTTTATAATTGCATCATTAGTGCTTTTATTTTTCCTGAATCCAAATTGGCAGGGATTGAGTATGTTTTGTGAGTTATAAATGAATATAGTCCTCTTGTCACGAGTTTCTCAAAGATTTTGGATAGCAATGGTAAGTTTGGGTATTGGCCTATGTTGTTTACGTCTGTAGGGTCACCACCTTCATGTATGGTGTAACCCCTGCTGTCTTGAGTAGGGATCGAGAAGGTGCTAGTTTCTAGTGACTTGTTAAATAGTAATGTAATAGCATGCGAAAGGACATGGCCGCTCGCTTGTACAATAATGGTGGGACGTGAGACAGATTCCGAGTTATTTTTAAGTGACTTTATGAGTGCGGTGACTTCCGTGGGGCTCAGTTGGTACAAGTCAGAAGGAATTTGGGAAATTTCCCCTTTTAGGTAGTCCCCAGCACGGTCATTGGTAACTGGGGTTTTACTGGCGAGATTAGATCCTATGTCTGAGAATAAGTCGTTTATCTTGTTAGCTGTATCAGTGGGATGCATTGGTGTTTCATGAGGTTTAGTTAGAACAATATTCTTGGTTTTTTTCAGTTTGTGGGTCCCCAGAATCTGGGAAAGTGTCTTCCAGGTCTTTTTTTATATCTCCTCTTGTGTCAGTGAATCTGCTGGAGTAGTACAGTTGTTTGGCTTTCTTTATTATTTTGGTGAGAACTGTTTACCTGGAGTTTACCTGGAGAGAGTTCCGGGGGTCAACGCCCCCGCGGCCCGGTCTGTGACCAGGCCTCCTGGTGAATCAGAGCTTGATCAACCAGGCTGTTACTGCTGGCTGCATGCAAACCAACGTACGAGCCCCAGCCCGGCTGGTCAAGTGCCGACTTTAAGTGCTTGTCCAGTGCCAGCTTAAAGACTACCAAGGGGCTGTTGGTAATCCCCCTTACGTAATGCTAGGAGGAGTTGGGAAAAGTCTTGGGCCTCTGGGAATTATTGTATGGTCTCTTTTAAAGTGCTAGTGACCCCCCTGCTTTTCATTGGGGGGCTCTATTGAAAAAAAACTTTTTCAAGCAGCAAATTTAAAAAAGGGAGCTTAGGGTTGCTTACTCAAGTTTTACGGCGTTTTTAAAATGGGGGGAAAACAAAGGATTTGTTTTTAACCCTTTGTTTTTGTGGGTCCCCCGGGTTAAGGGGGAAACCCTGGTCATTGGTGGGAAACAAAAAAAACCCCAAAGCTGGGGGACCAAGAAAAATGTTGGAGGGCAGAAAAACGAAGAACCAAAAAAATTTAACGTCAAAATTTTTTCGACCCAATTTTCGGTGAAACCCGCTAATTGGGTTTGTTACTGGGAACGTAAAAAACGGGGCCCCAAAAGGAAAAGCAATGGTGGACGTGAGGGGGGAAACACCCCTTTTTTTAAAAACCCCCAAGAAGCCATCGAGAACCCCATCGGGAGGGGAAACCCCAAACAAGTAAAAGGAAAAACATTGTTTTAGTCAAAGACAGTGGGGTTTTTAATTTTAAATGGATAGGGTTTTTTTGCTTAGGGAAAGGAAGAGGAGGCAGAGGGAAATGTTTTCCGGGGGGGGGAAGGGGGGATATTGTTAGCCTTTGGGACGACACATAAAAGGGTTTTAAAGGGAGAAAATCCAAATTATTGTTCGTGCGGGGGGCCCAATGTTTGGCAGAAGTAGGGGGAAACCTATTACAGGAAAGGACAGAAATTTGGAGTAATTGGGAAAAGGGGGGGAAACCCCCGTTGATATAGGGCATTTTGCCCGTAGGGATTTGGGAAATGAATGGGTTGTCCAGGGCCGGTGGTTTTTCAATTGCTGGCTGGCAAAACATGAAAGGGGAAAAAATTCAGTACCCTTTAAAAGGGACCCCTGGGATCCTCTTTCTTGGCAGAAATAACTTTTATGCCAAGGATGGGGTTCACTTATCTAGGTTTGGGGTGGGCCCCAATTGGGCCCAAAGGGCAGTGAAGGGGACTTTTTAGGTTTTTTTAAAAAGAACTAAAACTGGGGTTAGGGTTTTTTTTGTGGAAAATAAAAAAAATCTCAGTGTTTGGTTTAATTTTAAGGAAATATTTTAAAGGCAGAATGAGGTTTTTTTATTGGTGAATTTTTTTTGGGGAAAGCCAGGGCCCACTAGGTGACAGGGACAAAAAACAGGAAAAAATGGAAGAACCGGGAAATTAAAGCGGGAAGAGAAATGAAAAAAGACTTTCTGAACAAAATATTACCCCAAATACTCCTATTGGAAAAAATAAAAAGGTGAATTGGTTAGTTCAAGTGCGGGTAAAAAGGATTTTTTTTTGGAAATAAAAAAAAAAGTGGTTTTAAAAAAAAAAAATCGGGGAAAAACCTGCGGAATGTCAAAATTAAAGGTTTTAAAAAATTTGTTCCAAGTGGGACAGAAGTATGGGGAAAGGGAGTGGGGGGGCACTGTTTTTTTTTCCCCCGGAGATCCTTTTAAATTTTTGCAAAAAAATTCGGGTTTAATAAAGTCTGAAAAACACTTTTTCAAAATAGGGGAAAACTTTATTAGGAAAACTTTTTGGGCCACACAGGGCTTATAAGCCCAATAAAAAGGGCCAAAAAAAGGTGAAAGGGAAAAAGGAGAAGTTTGGGGTTAAATCTTTTCCCCGGCCCTGGTCGATTTGTTCAGTCCATAAATCTTGTGGGAATGTACAGCATGGGGCCCGTAGACGGGGGTTATATACTGTGGGACAAGTGAGGCGAAGCAAGAGGAGGAGGATCAGGGTCGGCCCAAATTCCACTACCGGGGGGAGGTTTTTTAAAAAGGGTTAAAGAAAAAATATGGAAGAATTTATTTGTATCAAGATCCCTTTGAAGGGATGCAGTGCCCTGCGTTGTAAATGAATGGTTTTGGGTTTAAAACCGACAAGTTAAAGGGATTGAAAATTTCTTATTTTCTTAGGGAAATTCTTTTTTTGAGGTGTGGGGGAAAAATTAAATTAAAATAAGAGAAGAGGGAGTATATATTAAAAATAGTTTCTTTGCCGGCAAACTTGTTAAGGAAAGGGTTTAAGTAAGCTTTGCTTTTTCCCCCGCCTTTTTTTTTTTTTTTTTCCCACCCCCCCGGGGGAAAGTGATAGTTTGATTTCCCGGGCCCTGGCTTTTTTAAAGGGGTAGGGAAACCAATTTTTGGGTCAAAAATGTCCCAAAATTTTCCTTAAACCCTATTGTAGATCTTGAAAAATTTTTTTCCACCCCTGTTCATCCCCCGAGGTACTAGGCGAGTACCTTTGGTCAAAATGCCAGCCCCTTTACGGTACCTTTGAAAGGGTTAGCTTTTTGAAAACTTGGTCCTTTATCTCCACTATCATCTGGGGGACATAGATAATTTTAAGGGTTAGTTGTTTAAAGGCTTCGGATTTTTCCCCTGAAAAAAAACCCCTTTTAAAAACCAAAACTTACAACAGAGGTGGCGGGAAGGGGCCCTTTTTTGCCCAACTTCTCCAAAAGTGGGCATCCCCTAGAGAAATTTTTGTTGCCCGTAGACACAATTACACATTTTTAATTTAAATGCAACATCTTTACCAATTTTCTAAAAATTTAAAAGGCCTTTTCTTCCCAACACCTGTAAACCCGGGCTTTTAATGGGGGGTTTAGCGCCAGAAATTTCGTTTTCTAAAAGTCCTTTTTAAAGGGGAAACTTTGTTCCCTTAAAACCTAAGGATTTTGGACCCGTTCCCTTTCCCCTGTCCCTTTGTTTGGGCCCACTGGGAAAATTCCCCAGGGCCTTTTTTGGGGTTTTTTAAACCTTTTGAACTTCTCTATGGTGACAGGCCGGGAGGCCCCATTGCCATCTTTCATGACTTAGGGACTAATGGGGGAGGGGGAGCCTGAGGCCCCTTTTTTAAACCAATTTCTCTTTTGCCCTTTTGATCAAACTTGGGGGCCCTTTACTTTTGTTTCCCCGAAAAAAAACCTAAGTTTTGTCAAAGGCTATTTACATAACCTATTTTGATTCCAAAATCAGAGGGGGGAATTTTTTAAAAATTTGGGGTTTAAAGGGTTTCGGGGTTACCTTTGCCGATCAATAAAATTTAAATTATTATTGTAGAAAGGGAAAAAAGGGTCCTTAAAAAGGGTTTTAAAAATTTTTTTTGGGGAAAGTTGTTTTAACCCTCAAGAAGAAAAAGGGGGGGAAAACCAAAAGTTTTTTATTTTCAACACCTTAAGAAAAAATTCCAAAGAAATACGGTTAATTTTGCCTTAATAATTTTTTGGGACAAAGTTTTTTCCCACACGAATTTGGATAAGACAATCTGAAGAATGAAAAAGGGGGCGTTTTTTGACACTTTTTTAATTTTTGACAATGTGAACTAAAATTGACTTGGGGTAAATCTTGACCCACTGGGGCCAAAACCAACTTTAAAATTTTTTAAAAAAATCTTGGATGACCAAAAGAGCATGAACTATTTCCCCAATTTGAGTAACTTTTCAGACGTTTTTCTGTTTTTCCCAAGGTGTTACCCCCAACGGTTTCCATAAGATTGACTTAGGGGATGGACCAATCCTACCCAAAACAAAAATTTATCCCCATTTTTCCATTTTCCCCAATAGGGATGCATTTGCCCAAAGGGGAAAAGAAAAATTTTTTTTAAAACCTAAAGATCATTTAAAACCTTTCAGAAATCTTCATTTTGGGTTTCACCAGTGTAGGGGGTTAAGAAGGGGAAATTTCCCATTTTGATTTTGCTTTTTGACTTCGGGGCCCTTTTTTAATGCAAAAACTCGGGGGGATTTGAGCCTTTTTGCCCCTTAAATTTTTTTCGATCTACAAAAAATTTTTTTGACTTTTCCCTTTTTTCAAAAGTTTTGATATTTGCGAAAGGGCACCCTCTTTCAATTTAAGGGTTTAGATCCTTTTTTAAAAGTAGTACACCCGTTTTTAATCCTAAAAACCAATGATTTTAAGCGTAAAAAAAATTTTTCCCCTTCAGTTTGGTAACTGCCGTGCTCCCAAAATAAGACTGTTGAAAAAGGCTTGGGAAATACTTGAAAAAATTTTTCTTTTTATTTTGAAAAAAATTTTCCCGTAATGAAATCCAAGGGGGCAAACTTTTTCCCAAAAAATTTAAAAACCAGTTTTGCGTGGGGTTTAAAACCCTTCACATGGCCCTAAACGGCCCAAAGCCGAAAAATGTTTTCCCTTGGGGTACAACAGGAAAAAGGATATCTTGGACTGAAAACTTTCTAATAACTCCCCCTGAAAAGCCTCTCCCCATTAAAGATTAAAAGCTTTATTAGAATTTTAAATTCCCCAAAACCCAAAGAAGTCGCATAGTTTTCCCTTGGTTCGTTAAAATTTTTATGCACAGTTTTTTCCAGCCCTTTAAACTGATCTTACGGGTTCTTTATCCAAAATTCCTTTAAAAAAGTCTGTAAAGGGAACCCCCTCTTGCCCAAACCCTCGGGAAAATTTTTAAATTAAAGTTTTTAAAAATTATCTTTTCGAAAAAACCCTATATTTTAAAAGATTCCAGATTTTTAATAAAAAAATATTGTTTTGGGGGAACTGATCCCTTTCCAAATTTTTAACTGGTTAGGGGGCGTTTTACAACAATACCATGGGGTACCCCCTTTCCCCTTTGTAGGTTTCCAAACCCCGGAAAACCCCCTTCCCCAACAGAAACGAGTTTATTTCCCCCAAAGAAAAGGAAATTTTTGGGCCCCTTTTTTGTGTGGGGGTTTATCCCCAAAAATTTTAAAATTTTATTTGCTTGGAAAAAGAATTCTTTTTAGAAAGGGACCACAAACCTCGGGGATATCCCTTTAAAAAAAACCTTTTAAAGGGGAAACCCAAACAGCCCCGCCTTTGGGAGGTGGCCCATTGGCACTCCAGGTTTTTTAAAGGCCCTTTTGGGTGTAAAATCAATGGTTAATCCAATTTTTTTTCCCCGACTGGTTAAGTCATGACAGTCTTAGATTTGTTGCCTTTTATGGGGACCCCATGCTAAAATTTTTTTTATTTCCCCTATTCTTCTTAACCCCTTTTGACTAATAAGTTTTTGGGTATGGGGATTTGGGGAGGGGAAAAGGGAAAAAATAGATATTTTAAAAGGGGGAAAGTAATAGTAACAATAGTTTCATTACGGCTATTGTTAAGGCTAGGGTAATTCAACCCACCCAAATATTCCCCCCTTTTTTTTTTTCCCCCCCCCCCCCAAAGTGAAAAGTTTGCTGCGGGGCTGCTTTTTAAAGGGAGGGTCATTTAGCTCCTGCTACCCCCCCCCGCCCCCCCCTTCCTTCTACCCCCCCTCCCCAAAAAGGTGAGGGTTTGGGGCCCCGGGTTCCCGACAGGAATCATTTAGACTCAAAAGCCCCCACACTACTGTAAGTCCCTTTGCCTCCCTTTGTATTCTAGTGGTTTTTTGGGTTTTAAAAGTTCCCAACTTTTGACCATCAGCCCCCAATAAAAAATTTTATCTTTTAAACCCTTCCCTTTTAAAGTTAAATGTTTTTAATTTTAATCACCCGTCTTTTAGGTATTGTTACTTTTCTGGAGGGGTTTTTTTTTTAAGCAGTGGGAAACCTTTCTTTTCCTTTTTCCAGTTTGGGAAATTGACGGGAGAGGGTCACCTAGTCAAATAAAACCGAAAAAGAACTGAGGGAATGGACTTAACCCGCCCCTGGGGAACTTTCCCCATTTTTGGGGATTTAATTCCCTTTTGGCACCTGTTTTGAAATTTTTCCCCGGGACTTTAACCCCTCATTCCATTTTAGTGGTAAAGAACCGTTTTCCCTTTGTCAGGCCTAAAAAACTAAAAAGGTTTTCGGGTTAAAAGAACGAACCGGTGGGTTTCAACCCAACACCTCCGAAACCCCCCCACCCCCTTTCTTCCCCCAAACCCCAAAGGCTACGTTTTTCCAATAAACGTGTCCCAACACCGAAAACCCCCAATTTTTAAATTTAAAATTAGCGGGGGAATTTCCCAGTTATCATTTTTATTTTTTTCATTTTTTCATTTTTCTTTAATGTATTTTTCCAATATTTCATATTTAATTTGTTTTATATTTTTTTTTTTTCAAAAAATTTAAGTGTTTTTGTTTGCCATTTTTTAAAATTTTTTTTTCAAAAATTTAAAATTTTCCCTTTGAGGGGGGAGCTAGCCTTTGGGTTATTTACTGTCTGAATTTTTTTACGGGGTGTTTTGCCTTCACAGGGGGAAAACGTTTAAACCCAAAACAGTGGGCTTCATCAGTCCAAAAACAAATATCTAATTATCTATCCATCAAATCGATCTATCTATTTTTTTAGTTTATTTATTTTTTTTCACCCTACCGAACTCTCCCCAAAAACCTTTTTTTGAACCAAAAAAAATTTTAAAACAAAATTTTCTGTTATCTGATTTATTTTTTCAGTAAATTTTTCTTTTTCTCTTTAAACCCGCAGTTTGTCCCAAAAAACCTTTTAAGTAAATTTTCTATTCTTTTTCCAAATTTCCCAATTTCAATTTCAAGTTTTTCTCTTTTAATTTGGTTAAAATGTGGGGTTTAACCGGGTTTTTGGGTAATTTTTTGGTTTAATGTTAAAAAATTTCCTAATTAAACGGGGGCCCCCTTTTAGGACACCTATTTTTGGGCTGGGCCCTTTTTTAACGGGAAATTAGATTAAATTTTTCCCCAAAATTTAAATTTTTTTCCCAGATTTCTTATTTTTAAGGGCAAAGGACAAAGTAAAATTTTAAATGATTTTAAAAGAAAGGGTAAATTTTCTTTTTTTTTTGGGCACAATACAAGGGTTTTTTATATTTGATTTATCAAAGGGAAAAACTTCTGACTATTTTAGGTTTAATTATTTTAAAAATTAAATTAGTATTTCTGGGTTTTAAAATAGTCATGGGTAGTAAAGGGGTAAATTTTAAACCCAAACCAGGTAGTTATAATTTTTTTTGTTGTGGGGGGTTGGGATCGGGGAAAGATAAAAAGGGTTTTTAACGTGTTTTAAAAGTGTTTGAATTTTTTGGGTAAAATTCAAAGATTTTTTTCAGGTAGGGGTTTGCGGGTTTTTAGGCCCTTTTTGGAAAAAACTTTTGAATTTTTGAAAAAGGTTTAGTTCCAACACCGGGAATGCCCTTTGGAAAAATTTTTTGTGCTGGTGTTTATCCCTTTAGGAAATCCGGGATCACAACATCAAGAAAGCCAATTTTAAAGGTTTCGGTTTTAATTTTTTAAATTTTAAAGGCCCTGTAGATATAAAATTTTTCCCACAGTAGAAATTTTTTTTGGGGATGTTCTTAACAGGGGGGAAAATTTTAGTTTCTTTTAAAGAGTGGGGGGCGGGGGTTTTTGGGCCAAAGGGGGGGCAAATTTAGTGATTATTTTTAAAATTTCCCGGATTTTTTTTTTGGGGTTTATTTTTTTTTTTGGGGGGGGGTGGTTTGCTGAAATTTTAAATCCCCACGAAACCCAAAAAAGATAGGTGGGGGTTGGTTTTTAAAAGTGAAATTTGGATATTGTGTAAAAGGGCAGACCGGGGGTACAAAAGGCTTTCGTTTTTTGGAGGGGAAATTCCCCCCCGTTTTGGATATTTTTTTTTGGTTTTATGGGGTTGGATAAGGGTCCCTAAAATTTTTAGATTGTTGTCAAAGGTATGGCCCCAAGGAATTTGCCCTCATTTTTTTGGGGCAATTAGGGGTTGAAAACCCGATTTTAATTTTTAAATTTTTCCCAAACACCTGTTTCTGCCCCCCCAAAAACATAAATTTTGCGGGTTTTTGAAAATTTTAAAAGTGTAAGTTTATTGGCTGTAATCCAGGTGGGAATTTTTTTTAAAGGCCTCCTCGTTAAACAATGGTGTTGAGGTGGGCAAAAATTAGGGGGGGAGATGGCATAAGTCGAAAACGAAGCAAAGAAAAGGGGTTTTTAAAGGTGTTGGGAAAATTGTTTGGAAGATCATTTATGGAAATGAGGAAAGAAAGGGGGTTCCCAAGGAAAAATTCCCTGCAAAAACTCCAGTATCAAGGGGGCCGTTTGTTTTGGGCCTTGTTTTTAAAGGGGTTTGAAAAACTGATCCCCTATTAGAAAGGGTAGGATTTAAAAAAATGAAGCCATGGCCTTTTCCCTTAAAAAAACCAAAAAAGTGGTCAATTTTGGTGAAAGGTTCCCGGGTTATTTCTCGGGGTAAAAACCTTTTCTTAGGAAATTAAAAATTTTCCTACCCGGAAAAATTCCCTTTATTTTCCAATCCCTTTTTTTAAAGCGGGACTAGCAATTTTTTTTAATTGCATCATTTTTTGCTTTTTTTTTTTCCCTGAACCCCTTTTTTGGAAAGGGGTTTTAGGAAAGTTTTGTGACGTTATAAATGAATTAGTTCTTGTGCACAAGTTTCAAAGATTTTTGGTTAGCAATGGTAAGTTTGAAAAAGGCCTATATTTGTTTACGTCTGTAGGGTCCCCACCTTCAGGGTATTGGGGGTTTAACCCCTTCTGTCTTGAGTAGTGTCGAGAAGGTGCTAGTTTTATTTTGACTTTTAAAATTTTAGAAATTGTAATGCATGCGAAAGGACATGGGCCCTCGCTTGTTCCAAAAAAATGGGGGGGACTGGGGGGAACAAAAAATTCCCCGGGATTTTTTTTTAAGTTAACTTTTGTTTTGGCGGGGATTTCCTTTGGGCCCTTCAGTTGGTACAAGTCAAAAGGGAAATTTTTGGGAAAAATTCCCTTCAAAGGTAGTCCCCAGAAACGGTCATTGGAAAACTGGGATTTTACGGGCGAGTTTTAGACCCCTAAATGCCCGGGAGAATAATCGTTTATTTTGTTAAAGCTGAAATAGGGGATGCCATTGGGTTTTTTCATGGGGTTTTTAGTTAGAAAAAAATTTAATTTTTGGGTTTTTTTTTAAGTTTTGGTGGGTCCCCAAAATTTCGGGGGAAAAGTGTTTTTCCAGGCCCTTTTTTTTTATCCCCCTCTTGTGCCCAGGGAAACCCTGCGGGAAATTTAGAAACAGTTTTTTGGGGCTTCTTTATTTTTTTTGGGTGAAACTTTTTAAACCTGGATTTCCCGGAGGATTTTCCGGGGGTTTCAACCGCCCCCGCCCCCCGGTCTTTTTGACCAGGCCCCTGGGTAAAATCAGAGCTTGAACCAAACCAGGCGGTTACTGCTGGTCCCCAAATTCCCAAACCAACGTACGAGCCCCACCCCGGGCGGGGAAAAAAGGTGCCCGGAATTTAAAGTCTTGTGCCAGTGCCACCCTTAAAGATTTCCCAAAGGGGCTGTTGGTTTTTTCCCCCCTTTTACGAAAGCTAGGAAGGATTTTGGAACAGTCTTTGGGCCCTTTGGGGCATTTTTATTGTTTTTGGTCTTTTAACGTCCCTTAGTGGAAAACCCCTTGTTTTTTCTTTGGGGGGATGTTCATTTCGGCCAATTTCTTTTGCTTTCTTTAAGTGGTGTTTTTCGGGGTGAAAAAAGGTTCGGTATTTGCTCCCTCTAGGATTTTCCCCCAGGTGATATAATCATTTTAATTCTCTCCCCCCCCTGCGTTCCGGGGAAATTACAGGTTTCGGGAAAACCCTCAAGTGTTTCCCCGGGTAAGTGTTTTATCTTGTTATGACACCGAATTGATATTCTTTGTACATTTTCTAGGTCGCAATTTCACCTCCCTTTGGAAAGGTGCTGTTATTTTGGGGAGCAATATTCCACCAAGTTTTAGAACAAGTGACCGAAGAGTGTAATCGGGGCCCTTTGGTTTTTCCCAATTTTTTGAAGGTTTTTCTTTTTACCCTTTCCGGGTTTTTTTTTTCAAGCAGATGCGTTTTGTTTACAATGTTAGGGGTCCTTGAGGTTAAAGATCCCCCCAGACATGTTTCACTCCCAGGTCTTTGACGTTGGTGTTTGGGCCTCAAAAATTTTGGGCCCCGTTTTTTGTTTGACATTTGATGAAGACCCAAATTTTCCTCGTGTTTACCATATCTGCGATTTGGGAAATTTCTAACGTTGTAATTTCAAAATTTTTTTTCTGCAACCAACTGAAAAATTTGGGGTTGATGTCCCCCCTGGAGCTTTTAAAGTTCTGCAAGGGAAAGAAATGTCATCCGGGTTCGGGTGTCATCTGCAAAGGGAAAGGGACACGGTGCTTTTTGCTGACATCCTCTATGTCAGAAAATTGGGAATAAAAAACAAGAGGGGGAAGGGGATTACGGTCCCTTGTGGAACAGGGGCTTTTAAACCCTTTAGCTGCCTCAGACTTTACTCTTTTTGCCTACTACTCTCTGTGTTCGTTAGGGGGGAAAAAATTAAATTGATCCATCGCCCAGCTTTTTCCTGTTTTTTTCCCTTTTTGCACACATTTTGTGCCCTTTTAGGGCCCTTTGGCCACATTTTGTCGAAGGCTTTTGAAAAAGTCTTTATTTTACACCCTGCATTCTTTTTGTTTTTCTATTTGTTTCTGGGGACCTTGTCGTATTTTTTTTCCCAATGGGTTGAGCAGCCCAGGAGCGACCTGTTTTTTTTAAACCCATTTTTGCCCTGAGTTGAGTAACTGATGGGTTTTTTCGTTTTGGTGGTGATCTTTTTCTTAGGCCCCTTTTTTAAAGATTTTTTGAAAATGGGGATGTTGGGTTTTTTTCGGTCTTATTTTCTTTGTTTTTGTTTTAATGCCCCCTTTTCGGGGGAAGTGGGGCATGGTTGTTGTTTTTAGCAACTTTGGGACGACCCCTGGGGCCATGCCCCCTTTCCCCCAAAGGTTTTTTTAAAAGCCTTTGATGGGGGCTTCTTGCAGTTCGATGAACACGGAGTTCCATGGGGCCCTGGTTTTTCCCTTTTTTGGGGCAGGTGAAGGGGGATTTTCCTTTTTAATCCCCTTTTGGGGAAGTCATTTGGCATCAGAAAAACATCAGATGGGGTTGTGTTAAAAAAAATTTTCCAAGGAAATGAGTAGTTCCCCCTCTTTTCCCTTTGCTTGTATCGGGTGTTAAGGGAACCCCAATTTGTTTAAGTAGGGGCCGAATTGGACTTTTTTTTTCGCCCTTTAAATTTGGCATGGGAAAGAAGAAAAATTTTTTGGGTTTTTTACAAATTTCCTTTTTAAAGTTTTTAAAGTTTTTTCCCCCCCCGATCCCTTTGACCCCTATAAGTTTCCCTTTTTGTTTTAATTTCGTTTTTGCTATTTTCTTTCCAAAATTTGACCAGTGACTCCCAAACGAAAATTTCAAAATATTTGCCTTTTTAAAAGGTACCGCTTTTTTTTTTTTTTTTCCGTGCCTGAAAAGGGACCCCCCCTGCCCCTTTTTTCTTTTTTTTAACATCAACTCCCTCCTTTTTCTTTGAGGAAAAAAGCCTTGTGCATACATCGGTGCCACCGATTTAAGCCGTTTTAGGCAAAAAATTTGGGGGGCCCTGTTTTAGTTTTAGCCCTATCTTCCCAGCTTATATCGGTTAGGACTTTTTTTTAACTTGGTCCCTTTTATTTTTTCTTTTTTATTAAAGTTAAATTTTTGGGGTGAATGCTCCCTCTTTGGATTTTAATCTCTTTTTTGGTGGGGGTCTGGGGTTTCCAGCGAATACATGTCTGCCCCTAAATTTAAATTTTTGTTTTTTGGATCGGTTTTATTTTTTTTTAAATATGGTGACATTTCGTATCAATTTCATAAATTGTTAGGGGAAGATGAGGTCTTGTGTTTTTCTCCAGTTTTAGTGGGCCCTTCTATTTTTTGCGGGTTTAAATTAAAATTTTTGTGCAGGAGTTTTAAAAAGCTTTTTGTGGGGGGTGAGTTTTCATCAGAGCTGCCTCCGGGTGTTTATTTCGGGCAACAAAATTATTTACTATTTTTCCCATCCAATTTAGGTTCCTTTAAATTTTGAAATCCCCAAGGAGCAAGATTTTTGGGGGCAGGAGCGGCACATTTTCTTGCCCAGGGCTTTTTTTTAAAGCTTTTCCCTTGGAATTGCTGGGATTTTTGAAATCCGGAGGTTTGGGTGGGACTCCCACAATGCCCAAGATTTTGGGTTTTCTCGATCTTTACTGCTAAAAACTTTCACTACATAAATTTGAGGAAAATTAAGCTTCTGTCTAAACAATTTGACTCGGGCGATGCGGGGCCAACCCCCCCCCCCGTTTTCCCTGTTCACTTGTCGCATCTGAATGGGTTTGAAACCCTGGGATCCATATTTCGTTGCCCAATTGACCTTTTAGTGGGTCTCATTTTAAAAACCCAACTTAGCATTTCCCTTTCTGAAAAGGCAGTCCACGGATAAAAAAGGTTTTTTTTTGGGTTTGTTTGTTTTTGGCCCTTTAAAACCCTGTTTTTTTTTCCCAAAGAAAAATTTGTCATGGGGACGGGTTTGTATTGTTGGTTCAGGGGGGGGGGATTTTTTTTGGGCCCTTTTGTATCTGTTTTTCTGTTGGTTTGGAGTGGAGGCCTTTGGGGGACTGGGGTTTCCACCCGGGAAAATTAAACTGGTTTTGGGTTTTGTACATTTCGCCATTTTCCTTCCATTTTTTTTTTCCTTTCCCAGGCACAAAAAAAACCTCCCCCTTTTGAGTGGCTGTGGGTACACGGGTTTTCCCCCCCCAGTCCCGGGGAGTTTTTTATTTTTTTTGCCCCCCTTTAGATGGTTTCCCTTTCCCTTTTTAAAGGGTTAAAAAACCACATTTCTTTCCGTACTGAAGAGGTACAAATTTCAGGGTAAAAAAAAGTTTTAACAGGAAGGGGGTTTGCTTTTTCCCTGTTTTTCAAAATGGGTACGGCTTTTTTCTGGGGTGGTCATTTTTGAAAGCCCAATTTTTTTTTCCAGATTTCCCATGCCTGCAGATACCAATGCTAGTTTGTGCAAAATTGGGTTTTTTCCTTTTGGGCCTTTGGGGTTTCTGTGATGTATTCCCCTGTTGGGGCTTGTTTTACCTTTTCTTATTCCAATCACACAAGCACCAAAAATGGATTTTCTCCCCCATTTGGGTTTTTGGTAATATATTCCTCACTATTGCAAAGGGAGCCCTTCTTGTTTGCTTTTTCCTGTGGTATTATTTATTTTCCCAAATTTTGGGTTTTTTTCTTTATTTTGGATTCACTTGTTTCCCCACTACACCCTGTCCCTCCAATGAGGTCATTTTTTTGCATTCCCCCCGGGCGTAAAATTTCCCCGACTACCGGGGGACAAAATCTTCCAAGCTTCACTATTACTGTTCCCAACAGCCATCCAGCTTCACCCTTTAAATGTCTCCCGGAACCCCCAAAAAACAGCCCCACTTTTAAACTGAAAACCGGAAGCACCCCCCGGGCCTTTTCATTTTCTGATTTACTTGGCCATTTATAAAGGGGCGTAACCATCCAGCCCAAAGACTTTTTATGTTCCCATCTGTTATAAAATGTTTTCCGGTTTTCAAATGAAGGCTGGTTTTTTTTTATCCTCTTTTAATAACCAAGGGTGTTTTTTAAGCCCCCAGATTGATCTCTTTTTGGCATCCCCAAAAAAACCATTTTCCCGGTTTTTATACGCTTGTAGCAAAGTTTTTGGATATCTGCAAAAAGGGGCCAATGCCCATTTAATTTTAAAAAAAATGACAATTTACCCAAAATTTGGGGAAAAGTCCTTTTTGTTTGATTGACTGGACTACACAGAGTTTTTCATAATAAATTTAAAGGGTTTGTTTTAAACTGTAAATTCTACAAAGCCCCTTCTTGAAAAATTTCTTTTAAAAACCCTTTAAAGTAAAGTTTAGTTTTTGTATTTTATTTTAACTGGATTTTGTAATTAGGACGCTTCCCGGTGAACGTTCCTGTTTTTTATATTTATTTTGTTTGTGTTTAAAAGGGGCGCCTACAAATTCATTCCGTTAAAAGTCTGTTTTAAATTGCCCAAAACAACCCGGGTTTAAAACCCGGTGGGGGTTTTCGGACCTTTTTCGGGGTTTCGACCATCAAGGGGTGGGAAACCAGTCTGTTTGGTTTCCGTGGTTCCCTTATTTAAAAACAACAAACGGGATTCGGGTTTAACACATGAATTTTTTTAAAAGGGAATATTTTTTGTGTTTTTAAAGCCCTGTTTTTAAAATTGTTTTTTCATTTTGGTTTTTTCTTCCCCAAAGGGTTTCGAATGCTGTTGGTTACCCCCAGGGCAACGAAGCCTTTTTTCGTGATTTTTTTATGTTTTTATAGGACAATGTTTTTGTTTTAGTCTAATTTTTTTGGGTTAAGAAAATGTTTTGCCCAAAATTCGTCAAAAATTTTTGGGGCTTTGGGAGAATTCTGTAGGCCAAAAACCGTCTCTGGGGCGGGTGGGAAAATTCCTTTATTGGGCCTCGTCATGAAGTCTAAATAAACTTTGTTGTTTTTTCGAGGGTGGTTACAAATGTTTGTTAAAGGAGGTTTGGGGGGTAGTGGTAAAGTAGTTTCTGTCTTAAAAAATTATCCCTAAAAATTAAAGGGGTTTGGCTAGTATTTTTGGCCCCATATGGGCTATTAAGGTTGCCTTGTCTCAGTCACCGGGTTTGGGTTTTAAAGTTTTTTTTGGTATGGAAGTGTTTTTGGGTTCATATTTTTTATTAAATTTCATTAGTCTGATCATCTGGAAAGGGGGGGGGGTTTTATATGAAGTTTTCCACAAAGGGAAAAAAGGGGGGGCCTTGTTCTTTTGTCGGGTTTGTTAAATTTTTGACTTTAAAATTTTTATGAATTCGGGTTTTTTTGGTGGGGTACCGGGTATATGGAAACCCGTTTGTTGGGCCGTTTTTTTAAGGGTTTTTTTTACATTTTAAAAATTTTTAGAAAAAATTGTATTCCCCATATTCATCACTAAAGCAATTAGTGCTAATACAAGATAGTTGGTTAGAGTAATAGATTGCAGTACCACCCCAACTTGGTATGGTCTGCAGTTGTGGATTGCTGTGTATCCTGGTAGTGGGTAGATATCAATTGTGTCCTGCTTAAGCCAGGTCTCAGTAAGGAGTGCCAGGAGGTCATCATAGTGTTTGCTTGAGGACCTGATGTTGTAGTTAAGAACTGATAGACTTTGAGCAGTGTTCAGGATAGTGCTGGCTTGTGATGCTGTGTAATAAAGGCAGTTACTTTCCAATAAGTTTTGATTGTGTGTTAGATTATGGAGGTTTAGATCAGGGTCAACGTGATCATTCATGTTTTAAGTTTAAATAGTGATTGTTTATATCCTGTATTATGTGGTGAGTTCTAATACTGATTTCTGTAGTGGTGGGAGGTTTGGATAAGTATATCGCTAAAGTACTTTGGTCATATAGAGTATAGTCACTAATAAACATAATGAAATTGATATTGTCTATGTGTTGTGCTAGATTGAGCTAAAGTACAACTAGGTATAAACTAATACGAAAAAAAAAAATTACAAGTGGCACCAGACTCACTCTTGTAATTGCACTAAGGTCTTGTAATTGCACTGTTGTCTATGTATTGAGCTAGAATGAGCTAAAGTACAACTAGGTATAGTTAGTTTACGTGTTGTCTATGTATTGAGCTAGAATGAGCTAAAGTACAACTAGGTATAAACTTATAATATAAAAATACAAATTAAAATGGTACTTGCAATTGCACTAGGGTCTGATATAGATTGTTAACAAGAAGAATTGCACTAGGGTCTGATATAGGTTGTTAACAAGAACAATTGCACCAGGGTCTGATATAAGATTGTTAACAAGAACAATTGCACTAGGGTCTGATATAGGTTGTTAACAAGAACAATTGCACTAGGGTCTGATATAGGTTGTTAACAAGAACAATTGCACTAGGGTTCTGATATAGGTTGTTAACAAGATCAAGAGTATAACTAGATTTAAATTGACAAAATAAAATTCACAAATTAAAGTACCAAAAGAATAATAAGTAAAAAATAACAATGGCAATGACTTGGTTATAATTGATAGTAAGATGGTAGACAGGTACACAGGTACACAGGTACACAGGTACACAGGTACAAAGGATAATATAAAGGTTGGAGTTGAATATACAAACTTGAAAATTTGGCAACAAAACGTTAAGAAAAGTATAAAATAATGATTAATGTACAAAAGTAAAATTGACTGGTAGTAAATATGGTGTTTAATAAAATTTTAGTAAGTAACAATGATTACAAAAAAAAGATTAATTAGCAAATAAAATAAAGTGAAAAAGTAATGTTTGTTTCAAATATTAAATTTTAAGAACAGTTATTTGGATTCAATATTGCACTGGTAGTTATACTAGAGGTTATTTGGCAGTACACAGTATTTAAGATAGTAAATGTGATATTAAAACAGGTTATGGTAATTAGACAAGTAATGGTTATTAAATGATGTCAAAAATGTTAAGAGTAAATTGTACTGATAGAAAAAAATGGTAATTAATTATTAATTTTAGTAAGTAATATCAATTAATAGTATTTAAAAAAAATATGAGGTAGTAATATGGACAGAGAAAGTATCAATTCAGGTAATATTTAAGCAAACATTAGTAAATAAGAAAATTACATAAGGTGACTTACGCTTACTAGTAAAATCACAAAATGAGGTAGTTGATTATTTAATATTGTGCTATGAAATTTGAACAATAATGGAGCAAAACATACACTACACTACGTAGGCTTTTGTAACAAACTATCTTAAAAAATCTAGAAAAAAAACTTTTCATGATCATAAGCGAAATTCTACACTTAATATCAGAGAAAAACTTTAGCATTCAAGTAAACCTACTTACTCGTGTAAATGTCTCTTATAAAAGCTTCATATACTTCTAGTATTCGCCAACACAACGTCCTGACATGGATATTAAATCTATCGTCGATAGTCAGGCAATTTTCTGCGCGCTCTCAAAAAAAAATCTAAAAATTATGGAAATTAAATTATATATATACTGAAAAAATAGTTTTAACTCTTTGGCAACACAAATGGTACAAAAATCAATGTTCTACGACGTTTCTACAAGAAATTAAGTCATTTATATCAGGTAGGGTGGCGGTGATATGGGTAGCACGTCTGCTGTCAGCCCATAATATTTTTGGAATTTTTTCCTTGTTTTTTATCGCTTTTCTTGCATTATTCTTTCTAATATAATAAATGATTATTTGGCATCATAAAAAGTAGGTGGAGCTTATCATAGACTTCTAGCCAATCAGGAAGCACCTGGGAACACCTGCGGTATTCCCGCTCCAGAGATAGCCAGGTGAAATCACTTCATTATTAACCCTTATATCAGCTTTATATATCAACTCTACGGTTATTTATCTATCAGAATTGATCTAATATGATATAATAAACACAATAAATAACATACAAAACATGTTATATACTCTAGACTGAATAAAATAGGTCATAATATGGCGAGAGTCCACCAGCAATATTTGATATAAAGTTGTTACCCTTCACTCCATGTCGTATTTTGAAGAGGATAACTGCACTAGAACATCAGTTTACTAAGGAAAACACCGAAACAAACGCGATTTTCGAGAGAATTTTTTTTTTTTTTTTTTTTTGAGACGGCGGGGCCGGCCGCATTCCAGGCCAATATCTCTTATTCACTTATTTCGCTTTACTTCGCCATTATTAATGATTGTATTGAAATGAGTTTCACAGACAATATAAAACAAAGTGTGTTTGAGTATTCACGGGACATTTTTTTGGAATATCTCAAATATTTTTTGATTTTGTGGGGGGTAAAAGGCAGATATTTTGGTGAATGCCAAAAAGTCTATCAAATGTATTTTTTTTACCATGATAATAAGATATATTAGATGAAATGGCAGTGCATAAAAATCGTGTTAGACGTATTCTAACAGTTGGGATTGTCGGAAGTGCCACTCGTAGTGCCAATTTGTCAGAAATGCTGCCCTATATCAAAGTCAGTAAATATTTTTTCTCTGTTGTTTTGTCGGCCAATCATAATGAAACTTGTCACATTCTTCTACATATGCACCACTAAAAGTACACCAAAAATAAAGAAATCGGTTGAAAGAAAAATTTGGCCTCACTAGAGATGTGCTCAGCAACGATGTTCCAATTCACAGGATCCCCAGATTACTTTTTCTTCTTGGAGAGAGTTTGCAGCGGCTCTCAATGTCTTAGGCTGTCTTCCGTCTAGCGGGCGGGCCTACTTTAAATATAAATTAAATTCCTTTTTGTCCCAAAGCTTGTTAGGGGTTAAATTTCCAGGAGCTAATATTCGGTCTTGACCCTCGTTCGTTCCCGCTAGTAATTCTCAACCATTATCATTTACATCGTTTGTGACCAAGGGACATCTCTGCTCCATGCTTCCCCCTTCTGTCATGTTCATATTACATATACAAGAAACAGCACTGGGGATCCTAGGTACTGACCCCTTGTGTATGTGTGTGGTTTGGTGTGGATGTGTGTGTGTGTGGTGTGGTATACTGTATATAACAAATACTCACCTAATTGTGGTTGCAGGGTCGAGACACGAGTTCCTGTGACCCAGGCTCCTGTGTTGTGTGTGTGTTGTGTGTGTACTCACCTCTGTGTTTGTTGTTGCAGGGGTCGAGTCATAGCTCCATGGCCCCGGCCTCTTCACTGGTCGAATACTAATTGGCACTCTCTCACTCTCTCCTCTCCCTGCACCATGATATTTTGTCATACCTCCTCTAAAACTATTTATGGAACTTGCTATCCTTTCCACTACCTTCACTCTCTCCAGATTAATCCAGTATCCTCCTGACAACACTAAGGCACTAAAGAAATACTTCCTAACATCCTTATGACGTCATCTGGTTTTCATTTCCCAATGTGTCCCCATTGTTATACTGTATCCCATCCACTAAAAACCTTCGAATCCTAGTCCACGTTGTCAATGCCTCTTAGTATTTTATATACATTTGTATATCATGCATGTGCCCCCTCTAATCCCGACTCCTATCCTCTATGTCCATAAAGGTTGAAGTTCCCTATAAACCTCCTTCCTCATAATAAGACATACCATCCTCATGATTCGTCGGGACAAATATCGTGTTGAAGATTCTTTTGCACTTTCTTTCCTTCTCACCAATTTCGTGACTGTTTTGACCTAAGTGAGTGATGGTTTCCATACTCTGGCGCTGCTTATCCCCGTATAACGGCCCTAATGTACAACTGTGTACCTGTAAAAATGTCGTGAATGCTCCTTCTCAGATGTTCTAAACGGAACCGCCAATCTCTGCTCCTCTAATATTTTTCGTGCAACAATTCTCTTGTGTGGCTAACTGTGTGTCAAAAAGCCTTCTTCTTACTTGCACATCTAAAAAGATACAATCAACCAACCCCATACCCTCTCTCTCACTCTCCTGTCTTTCTTCTGTTACCTTATCGTAGACCTCAAGTAAATTTGTGCACACAAGAAAGAGTATTTTCCCCCATCTCTGAAGCCATGCTGACTGTCTGTATGAAGAGCCCAATCTTTTCAATGTGTTCCACTACTTTTCTCGCTCCTCTCCTGATAATCTTTTCCATTAACCTTACATACATATACAAGTCAGTGACACTAGTCTGGGTAGTTTAAATAATGCTGACTGTCTTCCCCTTTCTTTAAAAATTGGAACTAACATGGCTGTCCTTCCCACGCCTCAGCAACAGTCCTGTTTCGATTAGATTTTACTGAAAATTGCTGCTAATGATAATGACAACACACAGTTCCTCTGCTATCCGCTGCTTCCGCATAACCTCTCTCAGTAATCCATGGAGATATTTATCTGAGGGCATGACCGCCTATTTGAGGTATCATAGTTCTTCTAGCAGTTTCTCAACCTTCTGCGCCTCATGGTTTAAGTGTAATTGCGTGTCCAGGTCCATAGCCAGTTGCGCCTGCTGGTGCACCCCTACCACCACATTGCTGGAGGAACATTTTCCTTTACTTCTGATGGAGAATACTTCTCTAAATCTTTTTTTTAGTTCATCACATACTCTCTTGTCACGTCCTTCGTTCGCGACTTCCCCCTCCTTCTTTTTTCCCTCAGCCTGATTAACCTGGTCCTTGAGACTGTTGATATTTTCCCTCCTAATGTGACGTAAAACCAAACTTTGGGTTCAGATTTGGGCTTTTGATGCCTATGTCGTTCTCATATTCCTATGGGCCTCTCTCCATACCTACTCTTATTGCATATTCGTTTCTGGTTCTTTCTTCTGCTCAGCTCCTTATGTTTTCTTGAGTCCATTGCCTTCTATACCTTTTCCATGCTCTAGCACACTTGGCTTTTGGCCTCTTTAACCACTACCTCCAATTAAACAGTGTATGGGGTGTGGGGGTACAAGCACCTATTTAGGAGAAGGCGGGGCGTGAAGGGGGGGTGGGGGGTGCTGAAATTGGAAAGGCTTTTTGTCAGTGTATCAATACAATACTCAAACTAGTAACAAGACACTGTGTCCGTGTAATACACACCCCAAAGACGAGACAATACATCACAAGTATCCAGTAGAACAAATGGCCTCACTGTCACCGAGGCGAATACAAACAGGCTAGCCCAACAAACAGCTCACTGCAATCTCACTCTGTACCTGATGACAAAACGACCCACGACAAGCCCCCACTGCACTAGTACCCCAAACATATACATTTCAGGTGGTCCCAAGTACACGACGAGAGAACCCTTTTCTATTCAGGGATGTACTCTCCAAAAACCAGGGTTCACGTAAGTACACGCACAGACCCCAGTACGCGAGACAAAACCTCACCCACCCCGTAACCGCCCCCTCAAACGTCACAGTTTCCGCCGGGGGGAAGAAGCCCAACCAACAACGAAGGAGACAACACTGAGACCGTGTACAGCGCGGCTTCTGATCAATCGTACAGCACAAGTCACACACACGCCCTTCCATCCTTGTAACACCACGCCCCACCAACAGCAAGACCCCCCATTAGACCTAGACCCCATTCTCCCCCCCTGCACCCAAGCCACGACACCCCACCCACCTAGACCCGGTCTCCCCATCAACCCACGATCCCCAAGGTAATGAGATGCCCGAGTACACGCCCCGGCTTCCAGCCATCCTACTAACCCATTGTGCTGTTGTGCGGATACCCTCGTGCCCCGGAACCCCGGCGGGTGGCCTGCCTTCGTACGAGAGGACTACACGACCCTGCCCCACCAATTTAAACCCGACCAATCCCGGGCCCGTCAGGTATAACCCGCCCCATACGTTCCCCTCACTCCCTCCAGAACTCACGACTCCCCTTGAGTACCGCGCAGACCCGCACCACCCCCACCCACCCCACAACCCCCCTGAGACCCCATGACCAGGCTCTGGGCGTCCCATGCCCACACACTACCCCAACCAATAGACCAATGTCGCAGACAAACCATGTCACATAGTCCCAACTTGTGACAACATATATTATCAGCCGGTGATACAATTACAACACGAGTACCCACTGTTGGACCACTGGAACCAGACCCTACATCACCAAGTTACATGACACAGAGACCCGAGTACAAAGCCCCACGCCTCTCGCATAGACCAACCCAGTGGATCATTAGAAGCTGAACGCACTGGCCTCCGTAGGACCCACGACCACCCATAGACGCCTCAACCTACGACCTCACCAGTACACACGACCAGTACCTCGGCGTTTAGACCCTACTCGAGATACCCCCGGCTCCGTCACCCACCAAGCCCCGTAGCGAACCCCCGTCGCGCCCTTGATTAGACCCATGACCCGGGTACGCCCCCAGCCCAAACACGGTCGAGGCCCCCCGCGTGGCGCTTACATATATGGGCCCAGTACGCAGCTCCCCGAGCCCGCGAACCCACATATCGCCGCCGGGTCGGGGGGGGCTATGAACTGATATGTCACAGTACCAGACAATACGTCCACTAGTACACACTGTGTCACTGTACCAGACAATACGTCACTAGTTACACACTGTGTCACTTGTACCAACAAAAACTGTCACAGTACACACTGTGTCACTGTTACCAGACAATACACCACTACAACAACACTGTGTCACTGTACCAACAATACGTTCACTAGTACACACTGTGTCAACTGTCCAGACAATACGTCACAGTTACCACACAGTGTCACTGTACCAGACAATACACACTAGTACACAGTGGTCACTGGTACACAGACAATACGTCACTAGATACACAACGTGTCCACTGTACCAGACAATAACGTCACTAGTACACACTGTGTCACTGTCAGACAATACTTTTCACTTTTATACACTGACACTGTACCAAAAATATACTTCTCCAGAACATCACTGTGTCAGTTGTACTACGCAAAACATTACACGTGACACACTGTTTCACTTGTACTAGACAAAATACATCACTATACACCACTGTGTCACTGTAGTCTACACAATACAAACCAATATCCACTGTGCCACTGTGCAGCACAGTAATGTCCTTTAGTACACACTGTGATCACTGCACTATCACAATACACTAACCAGAACACACTGTCACTGTACTACACAGTATTCATCAATGCTGTGTCACTGTAACTACACAATAACATCAATAGTACAGACTCTGGCACTGTACACACCAATGCGTCACAAGTACTCACTGTGTCACTGGTACTACACCATACATCACTAGTACACACTGTGTCACTGTACAGACAATACTTCACTATAAAACCACTGTGCCAACGTACAGAAAATACGTCAACTATAACACACTGTAGTTAGTGTAAACCAGGCATACATCACTAGTATGGCTCTGTGTCACTGACCAGACAATACTTCATAGTACACAACTGTGTCACTATACCACACAATACTAACAGCTAGAATCTGCAAGTGTCACTGATACCAGACAATACTTCGTAGTACACACTGTGTCACTATACCACACAATATTTCACTAGTACACAGTGTCAGTGTACAGACAATACTTTCCCTAGAAACACACTGTATCACGGCTACAGACAATATTTTCAACAGTACACACCGTATAACTTGAAACAGTAGACACTGAGCATCACCGTAACAGACAATACATCAGTAGTACATACTGTGCAACTGTAAGAGTCAATACTGCACTAGTACACACTGTATCATTGTTACAAACAATACATCACTAGTCTGGTAGACCCAGTGTAACTACCAGCCCAGTACTCACAGCTCCGTACAACACTGTGGTCACGACCAGACAATACATCATCTATCGGTATACAGTGTAAACTACCTACAGTACATCACTCGTACACAGTGTCACTGTACCAGACAATACATCACTAGCACACTGTTGCAGAAGACCAGACAGTACATCACTAGTACACACTGTGTCACTGTACCAGACAATACATCACTAGTCCAGTAGACACTGTGTAACTGTGCCAGGCAACATAACACTAGTACAAATTATGTCAGTGTACCAGACAATACTTCACTAGTACACAATGTGTCAGTGTACCAGACAATGCATCACTAGTACACTGAGCCACTGTACCAGATAATTTACTAGTACACACTGTGTCATTGTACCAGACAATACATCACTCGTACACTGTGTCAGTGTATGAGACAAAACATCACTAGTACACTGTGTCAGTGTACCAGACAGTACGTCACTACTGCACACTGTGTCACTGTATCAGACAATACTTCAACTAGTACACACTGTGTCCCCACAGAACCCAACATTGCAGTCACTAGTACCCACTATGTCACTGTTCCAAACAGTACTTTCACTAGTATACACACTTTATGTCAGTGTAAAAGACAATACATAACTAGTACACACTGTGTCAGTTTACCAGACAATACATCACTAGTCCAGTAAACACTGCGTCACTGTACCAGACAACAATACATCACTAGTCCAACACACACTCATCACTGTACCAGACATAAGTCACTAATACACACCGATGTCCACTGTACAAACAGTACTTTCACTAGTACAACCACTTTGTCAGTGACTAGACAATACTTCACTAGTCACAGGCACTGGCACTGTACCAGACAATACATCACAAGTCCAGTACACATTTCGTCACTGTACCAGACAATACATCACTAGTACACACTGTGTCAGTGTACCAGACAATATATCACTAGTATAAACTACATCACTGTACCAGACAATACATCACTAGTACACACTGTGTCAGTGTACCAGACAATATATCACTAGTATAAACTACATCAGTGTACCAGACAATGCTTCACTAGTGCACATTGTGTCAGTGTACCAGAGAATGCATGACTAGTACACTGCGTGAGTGTACCAGACAGTACATCACTACTGCACACTGTGTCACTGTACCTGAAAATACTTCACTAATTGACACACTGTGTCACTGTACCAGATAACACATCGCTAGTACACTGTGTCACTGTACCATACAATAAATCACTATTACACACTGTGTCACTGTACTAGACAATACATCTCTAGTACACACTGTGTCATTGTAGCAGACAATACTTCACTATAACACTGTGGACACAAGACCAGACATACAATCACTAGTACACACTGTGTCCACTGTACCAGACAAACATCACTATACACACTGGTGTCACTGTACTAGACAATACATCTCTAGTACACACTGTGTCATTGTAGCAGACAATACTTCACTAGTACACACTGTGTCACTATACCAGACAATACTTCACTAGTACACTGTGTCACTATACCAGACAATACATCACTAGTACACACTGTGTCACTGTACCAGACAATACATCACTAGTACACACTGTGTCACTGTACTAGACAATACATCTCTAGTACACACTGTGTCATTGTAGCAGACAATACTTATCACTAATTACACACTGTGTCACTATAACCAGACAATGACTTCACTAGTACACTGATTCACTATACAGACAATACAATCACTATTACACACTGTGTCACTATACCAGACAATACATCACTAGTACACACTGTGTCACGGTAATAGACATTACATCACATGTACACGCTGTGTCAGTGTACCAGACAATACTTCACTAGTACACACTGAGGTCACTGTAACCAGACAATACTTCCACTAGTACACACTGTGTCACTGTACCAACAATACTTTCATCTATACACACTCGTCACAGTACCAGACAATACTTCACTATACACACCCTGTGTCACTGTACCAACAAATACTTCACTAGTACAACACTGTGTCAGTGTACCAGACAATCCTTCACTATTACTCTGTGTCACTGTACCAGACAATTACTTCACTAGTACAACTCCTCTGGTCACCGTACCAGACAATACTTTCATCTAGTACACACTGTGTTCCACTTGTCCAGACAGATAACTTCACTAGTACACCTCTCTGACACTGTACCAGACAATACTTTCACTAGTAACATCACTGTGTCACTGTCCCAGACAATACTTCACTATACACACGTATCTCTGTCCCAGACAAATATATCACTAGTACACCAGGGTTGGGTCAGTGTACCAGGGGAGCGGAATTATGTCAAAGAGGATAAAAGAGAGGTAAGGGGATAGGGTAATGTATTGTTTTATAGTGGTATTTATAAGGGGGATAGTGATATAACAATAAGACATTCCACTAGTACACAGACTGTGTCACTCTCCCAGACAATATATCACTAGTACACACTGTGTCCAACTTAACCAGACAATAATCACATAGGTACGACACTGTATCAACTATTTAAGAGATACTTCATTAGTACAACTTGTCAGTGAACCCAGACACTACATCAACGATGCACACCAGTATGCAGCACAGTTTTGGAATCCACACCTGGTCAAGGCACGTCATCAAATTAGAGAAAGTGCAAAGGGATTGTCAACGAAATAGTCACAGAGCTAAGGGGATTGTCTTATGTAAAAAGCTTAATAACATGGGCCAACGACACTTAAGGACCGGAGGGTCAAGAAGACATGTAACGACATACAAAATACTTTCGCGAATAGAACAAGGTGGACAAAGCAAGATGTTCGCAGATGTTACACAGAAAGAAAGGGTGTCACAATATGGGAAGTTGAAGACAAAAGATGTGTCAAAGGCTGTTAGGAAGTATTTCCCTCACATCATAGAGTATCAGGCATTGAAATAATTTAGAAAGTAAACGTAGTGGAAGCTGGAACAATACATAGTTTTAAGATGAGGTTTGATAAAGCTCATGGAGCAGGGAGAGAGGGGACCCAGCAGCAATCAGTGATGAGGCGGAGCCAGGAGCTATGACTCGATCCCTGGCAAACCATAAATAGGTGAGTAACTAGTACACAATGTCAAAGTACCAGACAATACATCACTAGTACACACTGTTTAAATGTAGCAGACAATTCTTCACTAGTACACACTGTGTCAGTGTACAAGACAATACTTCACTAGTACACACTGTGTCAGTGTATCAAACAATACTTCACCAGTACACACTATGTCAGTGTAGCTGACAATACATCACTAGTACAAACTGTGTCAGTGTACCAGGAAATACATCACTAGTACAAACTATGTCAGTGTAGCTGATAATACATCACTAGTACACTGTGTCAGTGTACCAGGCAGTACATCACTACTAAACACTTGTGTCACAGTACCAGACAACACGTTAACTAGTACACACTGTGTCACTGTACCAGACAATACATCACTAGTAAACACTCTGTCTCTGAACCAGACAATACTTCGTTACTACACTGCGTCACTGTACCAGAGAATACTTCAACTATTTCACACTGTTGTCCACTGTACTAGACATTAACATCACTGGAGTACACGCTGTGTCATTTAAACAGACATACCTCACTAGTACATCAGTGTTCAGTGTACCCAGACATTTACTTCACCAGTACAACACCTAATGTCGACCTGTACCAGACGAATATATGAACTGTACACACACTGGCTAACTGTAAGCAGACAATGCATCCGATTACGCACTATGTCCACTGTACAAAACATATACATCACCTAATACACACTGTGTCACTGCGCAAATGGTTAGTAGACAACAAACTATCATTTACACCTAGGGAAAACTGAAGCCATTCTCTTTGGAACGAAACATAAACTGAACGGTTGTAAAAAATTTAATGTTCAGTGTAATGGGTAGTCCATCACATTGGTTCATCAGTAAAATATTTGGGAATCCTCAATGACCCATGCATGGTCAGAGAATTGATAGGGAACAAGTGTATAAAGAAAGCGAATGCCAGGCTGAAGTTCTGATAGACAAGCACAGTGTCTACCTACTGAGGCTCGCAGGACCCTATGTCTAGCCCTTAAACAATGCCATATGGATTACCTTGCTCTATCTTGGTACACTGCCTTGACAAAAAAACAGAAGGTCGACATGCAAATCACCCAGAACAAAATCGTAAGATTCTCCTGGGGCTGGGACCAAGAGAACATGTAGGGGCCAGGAAGAATACAGTAATTTGGATATGGCTGAATGTTAGAAGACAGAGTAAAAACAACTGAAGCTAAATACATAGATTATATAAATATAGCTCACGAACGTGTCCAGAAAATCCTGCTGTCAATTTTGTCAAGGTTTGGGAAACCAAAGCCAATCATGTACTAGGGGAGAGAGCACAACTTTGAAGTACCCACAGTCATAGAGGCTACACGGATGAGTTGGAGGCAATGCCTACCACCATTCATTGTACAGCAATAAAGAATTGAACAGACTACCCGCACATGCCAAAGCCAGTCTAGCATGAACCAGTATTCAAGAAGACTGCCAAAAAGTTGTCTGATCGAATGAAGCAACAGAAAGGGAATGGGAAATGAATTTCTATATTTTAGCTAAAATACGTGTAAATTTTACCTTATACCCTGTAATGACCCTCGTATTGATAGATAGTCTTAATGACCCTCGTGTACTAAAATATCTTATTAAAAAGAAATAATAGATTTATCTTCATATGTAGAATTAATAAGAAAATCATATAACCTTTAATATTATAATATAAGGTAAAAGGACCCCACTGAAATAAGCACTCTGACTGACTATTTGGGATTAACCTAGGTTCTCTACACATATGCTTGCAATTATGATAATTCCTATTAACTGTATTTTTGTGTATACTGAATAAACTATACTTACTTACTTACTTTACAAACTGTCCCAGATAGTACGTCACTAGTGCCCACTGTGTCATTACCACGAAATACTTCACTAGTGCACACTGTGTCATTGGTACCAGACAATAAATCACTATACACTTGGACTCCACTGGTACCAGACAATAAATCACAAGTACATACTGTGTTCACTGTACAACAATAAATCACTATACATTCTGACTCACTGTACCATGACAATAAATCACTAGACATACAGTGTCACAGTAACCAACAATAAATCACCTATTACATTCTGCTCCCTGTACCTAGACAATAAATCACTAGCACAAACTGTGTCACTGTACCAGACAATAAATCACAAGTACATTCTTTGTCACACTGTACCAGACAATAAATCACTAGTACATACGGTGTCACTGTTACCAACATAAATCACTAGTACACTGTCTCACAGTAACAGACCATAACTCACTAGTACATCACTGTGTACTGTACCGACAATAAAATCACTAGTACATTCTCTCACTGTACCAGACAATAAATCACTAGTACATACTGTGTCACTGTACCAGACAAAAATCACTAGTAAGGGGGGGGTGGGGGGGGGGAGGTGAAAGAGGGGGGTGGGCATTCTGTCTCACTGTACCAAAAATAAAATCACTAGTACATACTGTGTCACTGTACCAGACAATAAATCACTAGTACATTCTGTCTCACGAACCAGACAATAAATCACTAGTAATACAGTGTCACTGTACCAGACAATACATTCACTAGTACATCTGTCTCACTGTACCAGACAATAAATCACTAGTACATACTGTGTCACAGTACCAAGACAATAAATCACTAGTACATTCTGTCTCACTGTACAAACAATAAATCACTAGTACAAACTGTGTCACTGTACCAACAAAAAAATCACTAGTACATTCTGCTCCTGTAAGCCAGACAATAACTCACTAAGAACATTACTGTGTCACTGTACCAGACATAATCATTGTACATTCTGTCCAACTGTAACCAGACAATAAACACAAGTACATACTGGTGTCACTATCCAGACAATAAATCACTATACATTCTGTCTCACTGTACCAGACAATAAATCACTAGTACATACTGTGTCACTGAACCAGACAATAAATCACTAGTACATTCAGTCTCACTGTACAGACAATAAATCACTAGTACATACTGTGTCACTTACCAGAGCAATAAATCACTTTAGAGCATACTCTGTAAAGTGTCTGGTAGAGTTATATAAATAAATTAAGATCGTAGAAGACAGAGGCATATGCATAGCAGATGAACAAGGGAGGCTTTAGAAGGTAGGGGGTGTGGGACACGTGTTTAAAATGGTGGGGGAGGTGGGGGGTAAACATGTAAAGAGAACAGTATATAGATAAGGCAAAAGAGGTCATTATGTGGCATTTATGATATGGAAAAGGCGCTCTGACAAAGGTGGATAGGGGGGACAATGTTGCAGATGTTGCAGGTGTTATGGTACAGGGAGGTAGGTTACTTATGAAAGTCAATGCAAGAAGTTTTTACGAGGATAGTGAGGCTCAGGTTAGAGTATGTAGGAAAGAGGGGAGATTATATTCCCAGTAAAATGTTAGGCCCTTCAGACAAGGATGTGAGATGTCACTGTTGTTGTTAGAAATATATTTTAATAGATGGGGTGGAAAGAGACGTAAATGCGAGGGTCTTGACAAAAGGCTAGGAGTTACTATATGAGAAATCATACATAAAGTAGGGAGTCACACGTGCTCTTTGCTGAGATGACACTGTGCTCTTGGGAAGATCTGAAGAGAAAGTTGCAGAGGTGGGTGGATGAGATTGGTAGGGTAATTAAAAAGAGCGCGAATTTAAAAGCGTGAACAACAGGAACAGGAGTAAGGTTATGAGATAACAAATAGATTAGAGTATGATGACAGACTGGATATCAGGTTGGAGGAGAGAGTATGAAGGAGGTGAATGTAGTTCCAGATATTTGGGAGTGGACTGTCAGCGGATGGGTCTATGAAAGATGAGGTGAAACCTAGAATTGATGCAGGGGAAAAGGGTGCAGAGCGGTGTGACTTTAAACTTAGAAGAGAAGAATTTGAAAGGACCATAAATTTAAAATGAGTTTCCTTGATCTAATAGACCTGTTTTTCATATTCGGCCACGACATATCTATACTATGCTATAATTTGCGTATTCAATAATTTCGCTAAAACATTCAGAACCTAGACGATAAAAATCATATTTCAATGTGTTTGTTTAATATTGAATTACATAATAAACTTATTCTAAAACATAATTTGTATGGGGGGTGGGTATGTGGTATGTAGCTAAATAACTTGCACTTGATAAAATAAGCTTACGCGTAAGCTTTCTAAGGATCTTTTGTACAAAATTATTATTTTTCAATTAACACATAAATTAAAGAGAGAGACGGAGTGAGAGAGAGAGGAGAGAGAGAAGATATAATAGATGATGACTCGAGTAATGAAAACACATTCGTACAGCATTATATGTCACGAGATAAAGTCAGTTTAGATTCAATTGAAAATCTGGCCAATAGATGGCTCCACTTCATCCTGTTCCCTACTTGTATGTCTCATAACAATAAAAATGCTTTCAAATGAGCTGATTAGGTAAACACATTTTAGCTTGGTAAGTTAAGTTTAATAATCCTTAACCTGTAAAATAGCTTGTCATAAAATCTAGTGGATCCCTTAACTAACCTTGTCAAACCCTGTGTAATAAAATATATAATATATATATATATATCATATATATATAGTATATATATATATATATAGAGAGAGAGAGAGAGAGAGAGAGAGAGAGAGACGAGAGAGAGAGAAGAGAGATGAGAGAGAGAGAGAGAGAGAGAGTGGAGAGAGAGAGAGAGATAGGAGAGAAGAGAGAGAGAGAGAGAGCGAGAGAGAGGAGGGAGAGAGAGAGAGGAGGGAGAGAGAGAGAGAGTGAGGGATGAGAAAGAGAAGAGGGAGAGAGAGAGAGAGGGAGAGAAGAGATAGACAGAGAAGGAGGAAGAGAGAAGGGGAAGGGAGAGAGAGAGCGAGAGAGAGAGAGGAGTAACAGCTCAGGTAAGAGTAGGCTCCAAACCTGTGTCCCTGGTCAAGGACAGCAAGGCTATCTGCATGATGAACTCCTTCCTCCTCTAAATCGACAGGATGGACCACCTCAACTAGTATCAAGACAAGGCGGACCTCTTTTTGCTGAACACTTTGTCTACCAAAATGACATAGACTCCTGATCCAGCAAAGGGACCCACCTTGGACTAGCTGTCAAGAACAGTGTCAAAACTGTCATGGAGACAATAAGGCAGGCAGGCGGTGCATTATCCATTCTTAAATCAATTGACAAAGGAAAAGGCCTGTGGGCCCAGACAGTTGGAGGATGCTGAAACGAATTAGCAACCGACACAGCACCTCTAACTGCGCATCTTTCAGCACTGCCTATACAGGTGTGCGCGATGGACCTCTCATCTGTCGGAAATAGGCAAATGTAGTCCCAATTCACAAAAAGGCCGAGCAGAGTCAAGAGACTCAGATACTACAGACCAGTGTCACTCCAGTTCATTCACTGTAGTAAATCCTTGAGACAATAATCTTTTCTGATCCTTGTGTTAAACATCTCCACTAAAATGGCACACAGTCACTGGATGAATCCAAAGTCAGCTGTGTGCGTAGCCTGGACATTGACTGTTGCTTTACGACCGGGTGTGGCACCAAGGCCTCTTAGCAAAACTTCACAAGCACTGGGAATTTCATGGCCCTACGCGCTATGGCTCCTCGATCGATTAACCTTCTCCATGGTAGATCACTAAGGGTAGTTCTCAATGGAACTAATTCATCAGACATCCTACCTGGGGCATTGTTTGTTCCACAAGGAAGCGTGCCTGGGACCATTGTTATGGAATGTCTACTTCAATGGACTTCTTCACTCATCACCAGAATCCCATGCATATTAGACGACTTGTACACTGACATCTCACAATTATCCAAGAGAAAAATGCTCAGCCGCTCTAAGATACATCAATCACCAGCTCAAGCTGTATCAGCTTGTTGAAATAGATGGCAAATAACATTGCACCCTGAGAAAAAACACAAATGATAGTTGATCTCTAGGCACCAAGATGGTACATTGCCGGTGCAGAAGTAAGGATGAATGGGCGGGTGATGGCACCTGGGGAAGAAGTTGGATATCCGTTGTTGTGAAAATTGACTCCAATACTGGCGATGAAAAACCACGTTGTAAATCTTGCAAACAAGGCAGCCGAAGCTCACAGCACTTCGCCGTATCTCGCTTCTGCTTGACAGCAAGTGATAGCCAAGATTTTGCTACGCAGGCCCAGGTAACGCTCACACTTTGAGTATGCTCCACTTCCTAGGGTTCGCCTGCCCCCCTTCTCATCTGTCGACTTGGCTTAGTCCAGACGTCACGAGAAGCAGACATAAGACGTCCTGCGATCCCTCACTCTGGACCCATCCCGTGATAGATCTGTCATTTCACAGAGCCTTCCCAACACAGGAGGCATCTGTGGGTGGCCTTACCGTTATTACAAGCCAATATTGGCAAAGTACCCACACTTGATCCACTTCGAGGACAGCATGAAGCAAGTTTCTATTCCACAAAAACGGCAGAAAGCCTAGCCAAACTTCCCTCTGGCGTGCTGTTTCCCATTGTCCAGAAACATCACTCTACACGAGATCCAAATTCCCCAGGAATGACTCGAGTAGGGAGAAACCAACATTACCTACCAGCATTCGCGAGTGAAGTCAACGAAAATAACAAAGTTGTTCAAATGAAAAATGCTAGCACCAACAGATGGCTCCAACTTCATCCTTGTTCCCTACTTGTAGGTCTCATAACAATAACAATGCTTTCAAATGAGCTGATGTACAGGTATCAGCTCTCAGCTTGCCAATGAAGTTTTGACTCCTTAACCAGTAAATACCTGTCCAATAAAGCTAGGGATCAAAAACCTATTCAAACCCTGTTTAAAGAGAGAGAAGAGAGAGAGAGAGAGAGAGAGTGAGAGAGAGAGAAGAGAGAGGAGAGAGAGAGAGAGAGAGATTAAAGAAGAGAGAGAGAGAATGAGAGAGAGAGAGAGAGAGCAATGAGAGAGAGAGAAGAGAGAGAGAGAGAGGGAGGGGGGAGCTAGAAGAGTGCAACTCAGTTACATTAAAGTAAAATGAGGCAATTTAAAGAGGTGGCCATAAAATTCTACCTTATTATCACAAACCTAACTGTAATATATAACATGTATTTTCAAAAAACAAAAAAAAAAAAAAACATTTTGAGTAAAAATTTCCTGTTGAAATATCTTGGAAAATAAAAAAAAAAAATTAAAATGTCAAATCAAGCTTTTTTTTGAAACCTATATTTTAAAATAATAAACATTATTTTTGAATGCTGTGTAAAATATATTGATCGAATATCACAGTATGAAGCTATGTTGCGCTTCGTGAATAGCTGGAAAAATATATTGATCAATATCACAGTGTATCAGAAGTTGATTTTGAGAAAGTTGTCGAAAACATAAAAATGCCAGGTTTGACGGTAATTATTCCGATTCTGAGTTGAACCTTCAGGTGCGTGTCTAACACTCAACTAATTGTGGTTACCAGTGGCGCCGGTTTCATAGTTTCCTGGGTCCCGCGTGTTTCAGTGGTCACTACTAGTGTCCACTCTCTCCATCAATCTCATCCCTGTTCCAAGTTGCTATCTCATATCTGATCTACTCTTAAAAGCTATGTAATGGATGCCAACCTCCTCACACCACATAACTCTTCCAGCGTACTATTCCACTATTCATGACAACTCCCAATAACCGAAGAAGCACTTTCTAACATCACTGTGACTCATCTGAGCGCCTTCAACTTCTCAACTGTGACCCCCTTTGCTGTGTCCACATATCGGGCACATAATTTTATCTCTTTCTCAACATATCAACCTCACTCTTCTCCAGTACTTTATAGTTCACATAAATCCATGGTACCACTACACAGCCAGCTCCCCTTCTTTTCCAGTGTCCCCAGCTCTCAATTTCCCTAACCTCTCCCCCCCTTCGTTGGACATTGACCACATGCCCCTACTCTGGGACCTACTCTTGTTGCAAAACCTTTCCTTTTTTTTCTCTAGTTTCTTCTTGAAGTACTTGACCAGGTGTGGGTTCCAAACTGGTGCTACATACGTATAGGGCAGGGCCTGCATGTACACGGTGTACACAAGGCTTAAAACGATCTCCTTAACTGAGTGTGTCAGATCTACTCGAGGTTTTGCCAGGTGCTTATTGATGCAGCAGTTTTTTATTTGGGAGGTTGAATGCGAGCCTCACTAGAGATGTGCTCAGCAACGATGTTCCAATTCACAGGATCCCCAGATTACTTTTTCTTCTTGGAGAGAGTTTGCAGCGGCTCTCAATGTCTTAGGCTGTCTTCCGTCTAGCGGGCGGGCCTACTTTAAATATAAATTAAATTCCTTTTTGTCCCAAAGCTTGTTAGGGGTTAAATTTCCAGGAGCTAATATTCGGTCTTGACCCTCGTTCGTTCCCGCTAGTAATTCTCAACCATTATCATTTACATCGTTTGTGACCAAGGGACATCTCTGCTCCATGCTTCCCCCTTCTGTCATGTTCATATTACATATACAAGAAACAGCACTGGGGATCCTAGGTACTGACCCCTTGTGTATGTGTGTGGTTTGGTGTGGATGTGTGTGTGTGTGGTGTGGTATACTGTATATAACAAATACTCACCTAATTGTGGTTGCAGGGTCGAGACACGAGTTCCTGTGACCCAGGCTCCTGTGTTGTGTGTGTGTTGTGTGTGTACTCACCTCTGTGTTTGTTGTTGCAGGGGTCGAGTCATAGCTCCATGGCCCCGGCCTCTTCACTGGTCGAATACTAATTGGCACTCTCTCACTCTCTCCTCTCCCTGCACCATGATATTTTGTCATACCTCCTCTAAAACTATTTATGGAACTTGCTATCCTTTCCACTACCTTCACTCTCTCCAGATTAATCCAGTATCCTCCTGACAACACTAAGGCACTAAAGAAATACTTCCTAACATCCTTATGACGTCATCTGGTTTTCATTTCCCAATGTGTCCCCATTGTTATACTGTATCCCATCCACTAAAAACCTTCGAATCCTAGTCCACGTTGTCAATGCCTCTTAGTATTTTATATACATTTGTATATCATGCATGTGCCCCCTCTAATCCCGACTCCTATCCTCTATGTCCATAAAGGTTGAAGTTCCCTATAAACCTCCTTCCTCATAATAAGACATACCATCCTCATGATTCGTCGGGACAAATATCGTGTTGAAGATTCTTTTGCACTTTCTTTCCTTCTCACCAATTTCGTGACTGTTTTGACCTAAGTGAGTGATGGTTTCCATACTCTGGCGCTGCTTATCCCCGTATAACGGCCCTAATGTACAACTGTGTACCTGTAAAAATGTCGTGAATGCTCCTTCTCAGATGTTCTAAACGGAACCGCCAATCTCTGCTCCTCTAATATTTTTCGTGCAACAATTCTCTTGTGTGGCTAACTGTGTGTCAAAAAGCCTTCTTCTTACTTGCACATCTAAAAAGATACAATCAACCAACCCCATACCCTCTCTCTCACTCTCCTGTCTTTCTTCTGTTACCTTATCGTAGACCTCAAGTAAATTTGTGCACACAAGAAAGAGTATTTTCCCCCATCTCTGAAGCCATGCTGACTGTCTGTATGAAGAGCCCAATCTTTTCAATGTGTTCCACTACTTTTCTCGCTCCTCTCCTGATAATCTTTTCCATTAACCTTACATACATATACAAGTCAGTGACACTAGTCTGGGTAGTTTAAATAATGCTGACTGTCTTCCCCTTTCTTTAAAAATTGGAACTAACATGGCTGTCCTTCCCACGCCTCAGCAACAGTCCTGTTTCGATTAGATTTTACTGAAAATTGCTGCTAATGATAATGACAACACACAGTTCCTCTGCTATCCGCTGCTTCCGCATAACCTCTCTCAGTAATCCATGGAGATATTTATCTGAGGGCATGACCGCCTATTTGAGGTATCATAGTTCTTCTAGCAGTTTCTCAACCTTCTGCGCCTCATGGTTTAAGTGTAATTGCGTGTCCAGGTCCATAGCCAGTTGCGCCTGCTGGTGCACCCCTACCACCACATTGCTGGAGGAACATTTTCCTTTACTTCTGATGGAGAATACTTCTCTAAATCTTTTTTTTAGTTCATCACATACTCTCTTGTCACGTCCTTCGTTCGCGACTTCCCCCTCCTTCTTTTTTCCCTCAGCCTGATTAACCTGGTCCTTGAGACTGTTGATATTTTCCCTCCTAATGTGACGTAAAACCAAACTTTGGGTTCAGATTTGGGCTTTTGATGCCTATGTCGTTCTCATATTCCTATGGGCCTCTCTCCATACCTACTCTTATTGCATATTCGTTTCTGGTTCTTTCTTCTGCTCAGCTCCTTATGTTTTCTTGAGTCCATTGCCTTCTATACCTTTTCCATGCTCTAGCACACTTGGCTTTTGGCCTCTTTAACCACTACCTCCAATTAAACAGTGTATGGGGTGTGGGGGTACAAGCACCTATTTAGGAGAAGGCGGGGCGTGAAGGGGGGGTGGGGGGTGCTGAAATTGGAAAGGCTTTTTGTCAGTGTATCAATACAATACTCAAACTAGTAACAAGACACTGTGTCCGTGTAATACACACCCCAAAGACGAGACAATACATCACAAGTATCCAGTAGAACAAATGGCCTCACTGTCACCGAGGCGAATACAAACAGGCTAGCCCAACAAACAGCTCACTGCAATCTCACTCTGTACCTGATGACAAAACGACCCACGACAAGCCCCCACTGCACTAGTACCCCAAACATATACATTTCAGGTGGTCCCAAGTACACGACGAGAGAACCCTTTTCTATTCAGGGATGTACTCTCCAAAAACCAGGGTTCACGTAAGTACACGCACAGACCCCAGTACGCGAGACAAAACCTCACCCACCCCGTAACCGCCCCCTCAAACGTCACAGTTTCCGCCGGGGGGAAGAAGCCCAACCAACAACGAAGGAGACAACACTGAGACCGTGTACAGCGCGGCTTCTGATCAATCGTACAGCACAAGTCACACACACGCCCTTCCATCCTTGTAACACCACGCCCCACCAACAGCAAGACCCCCCATTAGACCTAGACCCCATTCTCCCCCCCTGCACCCAAGCCACGACACCCCACCCACCTAGACCCGGTCTCCCCATCAACCCACGATCCCCAAGGTAATGAGATGCCCGAGTACACGCCCCGGCTTCCAGCCATCCTACTAACCCATTGTGCTGTTGTGCGGATACCCTCGTGCCCCGGAACCCCGGCGGGTGGCCTGCCTTCGTACGAGAGGACTACACGACCCTGCCCCACCAATTTAAACCCGACCAATCCCGGGCCCGTCAGGTATAACCCGCCCCATACGTTCCCCTCACTCCCTCCAGAACTCACGACTCCCCTTGAGTACCGCGCAGACCCGCACCACCCCCACCCACCCCACAACCCCCCTGAGACCCCATGACCAGGCTCTGGGCGTCCCATGCCCACACACTACCCCAACCAATAGACCAATGTCGCAGACAAACCATGTCACATAGTCCCAACTTGTGACAACATATATTATCAGCCGGTGATACAATTACAACACGAGTACCCACTGTTGGACCACTGGAACCAGACCCTACATCACCAAGTTACATGACACAGAGACCCGAGTACAAAGCCCCACGCCTCTCGCATAGACCAACCCAGTGGATCATTAGAAGCTGAACGCACTGGCCTCCGTAGGACCCACGACCACCCATAGACGCCTCAACCTACGACCTCACCAGTACACACGACCAGTACCTCGGCGTTTAGACCCTACTCGAGATACCCCCGGCTCCGTCACCCACCAAGCCCCGTAGCGAACCCCCGTCGCGCCCTTGATTAGACCCATGACCCGGGTACGCCCCCAGCCCAAACACGGTCGAGGCCCCCCGCGTGGCGCTTACATATATGGGCCCAGTACGCAGCTCCCCGAGCCCGCGAACCCACATATCGCCGCCGGGTCGGGGGGGGCTATGAACTGATATGTCACAGTACCAGACAATACGTCCACTAGTACACACTGTGTCACTGTACCAGACAATACGTCACTAGTTACACACTGTGTCACTTGTACCAACAAAAACTGTCACAGTACACACTGTGTCACTGTTACCAGACAATACACCACTACAACAACACTGTGTCACTGTACCAACAATACGTTCACTAGTACACACTGTGTCAACTGTCCAGACAATACGTCACAGTTACCACACAGTGTCACTGTACCAGACAATACACACTAGTACACAGTGGTCACTGGTACACAGACAATACGTCACTAGATACACAACGTGTCCACTGTACCAGACAATAACGTCACTAGTACACACTGTGTCACTGTCAGACAATACTTTTCACTTTTATACACTGACACTGTACCAAAAATATACTTCTCCAGAACATCACTGTGTCAGTTGTACTACGCAAAACATTACACGTGACACACTGTTTCACTTGTACTAGACAAAATACATCACTATACACCACTGTGTCACTGTAGTCTACACAATACAAACCAATATCCACTGTGCCACTGTGCAGCACAGTAATGTCCTTTAGTACACACTGTGATCACTGCACTATCACAATACACTAACCAGAACACACTGTCACTGTACTACACAGTATTCATCAATGCTGTGTCACTGTAACTACACAATAACATCAATAGTACAGACTCTGGCACTGTACACACCAATGCGTCACAAGTACTCACTGTGTCACTGGTACTACACCATACATCACTAGTACACACTGTGTCACTGTACAGACAATACTTCACTATAAAACCACTGTGCCAACGTACAGAAAATACGTCAACTATAACACACTGTAGTTAGTGTAAACCAGGCATACATCACTAGTATGGCTCTGTGTCACTGACCAGACAATACTTCATAGTACACAACTGTGTCACTATACCACACAATACTAACAGCTAGAATCTGCAAGTGTCACTGATACCAGACAATACTTCAGTAGTACACACTGTGTCACTATACCACACAATATTTCACTAGTACACAGTGTCAGTGTACCAGACAATACTTCCCTAGAACACACTGTATCACGGCTACAGACAATATTTCAACAGTACACACCGTATAACTGAAACAGTAGACACTGCATCACCGTAACAGACAATACATCAGTAGTACATACTGTGCAACTGTAAGAGTCAATACTGCACTAGTACACACTGTATCATTGTTACAAACAATACATCACTAGTCTGGTAGACAGTGTAACTACCAGACAGTACATCACTCGTACAACACTGTGGTCACGACCAGACAATACATCATCTATCGGTATACAGTGTAACTACCAGACAGTACATCACTCGTACACAGTGTCACTGTACCAGACAATACATCACTAGCACACTGTTGCAGAAGACCAGACAGTACATCACTAGTACACACTGTGTCACTGTACCAGACAATACATCACTAGTCCAGTAGACACTGTGTAACTGTGCCAGGCAACATAACACTAGTACAAATTATGTCAGTGTACCAGACAATACTTCACTAGTACACAATGTGTCAGTGTACCAGACAATGCATCACTAGTACACTGAGCCACTGTACCAGATAATTTACTAGTACACACTGTGTCATTGTACCAGACAATACATCACTCGTACACTGTGTCAGTGTATGAGACAAAACATCACTAGTACACTGTGTCAGTGTACCAGACAGTACGTCACTACTGCACACTGTGTCACTGTATCAGACAATACTTCACTAGTACACACTGTGTCCCCACAGAACCCAACATTGCAGTCACTAGTACCCACTATGTCACTGTTCCAAACAGTACTTCACTAGTACACACTTTGTCAGTGTAAAAGACAATACATAACTAGTACACACTGTGTCAGTTTACCAGACAATACATCACTAGTCCCCAGTACACACTGCCGTCACAGTACCAGACAACAATACATCACTAGTCCAACACACACTCATCACTGTACCAGACATAAGTCACTAATACACACCGATGTCCACTGTACAAACAGTACTTTCACTAGTACAACCACTTTGTCAGTGACTAGACAATACTTCACTAGTACACACTGTCACTGTACCAGACAATACATCACAAGTCCAGTACACATTTCGTCACTGTACCAGACAATACATCACTAGTACACACTGTGTCCAGTGTTAACCAGACAATATATCAACTAGTATAAACTACATCACTGTACCAGACAATACATCACTAGTACACACTGTGTCAGTGTACCAGACAATATATCACTAGTATAAACTACATCAGTGTACCAGACAATGCTTCACTAGTGCACATTGTGTCAGTGTACCAGAGAATGCATGACTAGTACACTGCGTGAGTGTACCAGACAGTACATCACTACTGCACACTGTGTCACTGTACCTGAAAATACTTCACTAATTGACACACTGTGTCACTGTACCAGATAACACATCGCTAGTACACTGTGTCACTGTACCATACAATAAATCACTATTACACACTGTGTCACTGTACTAGACAATACATCTCTAGTACACACTGTGTCATTGTAGCAGACAATACTTCACTAGAACACTGTGGACACAAGACCAGACATACATCACTAGTACACACTGTGTCACTGTACCAGACAATACATCACTAGTACACACTGTGTCACTGTACTAGACAATACATCTCTAGTACACACTGTGTCATTGTAGCAGACAATACTTCACTAGTACACACTGTGTCACTATACCAGACAATACTTCACTAGTACACTGTGTCACTATACCAGACAATACATCACTAGTACACACTGTGTCACTGTACCAGACAATACATCACTAGTACACACTGTGTCACTGTACTAGACAATACATCTCTAGTACACACTGTGTCATTGTAGCAGACAATACTTCACTAGTACACACTGTGTCACTATAACCAGACAATGACTTCACTAGTACACTGATTCACTATACAGACAATACAATCACTATTACACACTGTGTCACTATACCAGACAATACATCACTAGTACACACTGTGTCACGGTAATAGACATTACATCACATGTACACGCTGTGTCAGTGTACCAGACAATACTTCACTAGTACACACTGTGTCACTGTACCAGACAATACTTCACTAGTACACACTGTGTCACTGTACCAGACAATACTTTCATCTATACACACTCGTCACAGTACCAGACAATACTTCACTATACACACCCTGTGTCACTGTACCAACAAATACTTCACTAGTACAACACTGTGTCAGTGTACCAGACAATACTTCACTAGTACACTGTGTCACTGTACCAGACAATTACTTCACTAGTACAACTCCTCTGGTCACCGTACCAGACAATACTTTCATCTAGTACACACTGTGTTCCACTTGTCCAGACAGATAACTTCACTAGTACACCTCTCTGACACTGTACCAGACAATACTTTCACTAGTAACATCACTGTGTCACTGTCCCAGACAATACTTCACTATACACACGTATCTCTGTCCCAGACAAATATATCACTAGTACACCAGGGTTGGGTCAGTGTACCAGGGGAGCGGAATTATGTCAAAGAGGATAAAAGAGAGGTAAGGGGATAGGGTAATGTATTGTTTTATAGTGGTATTTATAAGGGGGATAGTGATATAACAATAAGACATTCCACTAGTACACAGACTGTGTCACTCTCCCAGACAATATATCACTAGTACACACTGTGTCCAACTTAACCAGACAATAATCACATAGGTACGACACTGTATCAACTATTTAAGAGATACTTCATTAGTACAACTTGTCAGTGAACCCAGACACTACATCAACGATGCACACCAGTATGCAGCACAGTTTTGGAATCCACACCTGGTCAAGGCACGTCATCAAATTAGAGAAAGTGCAAAGGGATTGTCAACGAAATAGTCACAGAGCTAAGGGGATTGTCTTATGTAAAAAGCTTAATAACATGGGCCAACGACACTTAAGGACCGGAGGGTCAAGAAGACATGTAACGACATACAAAATACTTTCGCGAATAGAACAAGGTGGACAAAGCAAGATGTTCGCAGATGTTACACAGAAAGAAAGGGTGTCACAATATGGGAAGTTGAAGACAAAAGATGTGTCAAAGGCTGTTAGGAAGTATTTCCCTCACATCATAGAGTATCAGGCAGTTGAATAATTTAGAAAGTAACGTAGTGGAAGCTGGAACAATACATAGTTTTAAGATGAGGTTTGATAAAGCTCAAGGAGCAGGGAGAGAGGGGACCCAGCAAATCAGTGATGAAGGCGGAGCCAGGAGCTATGACTTCGTATCCCTGGCAAACCATAAATAGGTGAGTAACTAGTACACATTGACAAAGTACCAGACCAAACATCACTAGTACCCACTGTTAACAATGTGAGCAGACAATTCTCACTAGTACACACTGTGTCAGTGTACAAGACAATACTTCACTAGTACACACTGTGTCAGTGTATCAAACAATACTTCACCAGTACACACTATGTCAGTGTAGCTGACAATACATCACTAGTACAAACTGTGTCAGTGTACCAGGAAATACATCACTAGTACAAACTATGTCAGTGTAGCTGATAATACATCACTAGTACACTGTGTCAGTGTACCAGGCAGTACATCACTACTAAACACTGTGTCACTGTACCAGACAACACTTAACTAGTACACACTGTGTCACTGTACCAGACAATACATCACTAGTAAACACTCTGTCTCTGAACCAGACAATACTTCGTTACTACACTGCGTCACTGTACCAGAGAATACTTCACTAGTTCACACTGTGTCACTGTACTAGACATTACATCACAAGTACACGCTGTGTCATTTAAACAGACATACCTCACTAGTACATCAGTGTTCAGTGTACCCAGACATTTACTTCACCAGTACAACACCTAATGTCGACCTGTACCAGACGAATATATGAACTGTACACACACTGGCTAACTGTAAGCAGACAATGCATCCGATTACGCACTATGTCCACTGTACAAAACAATACATCACTAATACACACTGTGTCACTGCAGCAAATGGTTAGTAGACAACAAACTATCATTACACCTAGGGAAAACTGAAGCCATTCTCTTTGGAACGAAACATAAACTGAACGGTTGTAAAAAATTTAATGTTCAGTGTAATGGGTAGTCCATCACATTGGTTCATCAGTAAAATATTTGGGAATCCTCAATGACCCATGCATGGTCAGAGAATTGATAGGGAACAAGTGTATAAAGAAAGCGAATGCCAGGCTGAAGTTCTGATAGACAAGCACAGTGTCTACCTACTGAGGCTCGCAGGACCCTATGTCTAGCCCTTAAACAATGCCATATGGATTACCTTGCTCTATCTTGGTACACTGCCTTGACAAAAAAACAGAAGGTCGACATGCAAATCACCCAGAACAAAATCGTAAGATTCTCCTGGGGCTGGGACCAAGAGAACATGTAGGGGCCAGGAAGAATACAGTAATTTGGATATGGCTGAATGTTAGAAGACAGAGTAAAAACAACTGAAGCTAAATACATAGATTATATAAATATAGCTCACGAACGTGTCCAGAAAATCCTGCTGTCAATTTTGTCAAGGTTTGGGAAACCAAAGCCAATCATGTACTAGGGGAGAGAGCACAACTTTGAAGTACCCACAGTCATAGAGGCTACACGGATGAGTTGGAGGCAATGCCTACCACCATTCATTGTACAGCAATAAAGAATTGAACAGACTACCCGCACATGCCAAAGCCAGTCTAGCATGAACCAGTATTCAAGAAGACTGCCAAAAAGTTGTCTGATCGAATGAAGCAACAGAAAGGGAATGGGAAATGAATTTCTATATTTTAGCTAAAATACGTGTAAATTTTACCTTATACCCTGTAATGACCCTCGTATTGATAGATAGTCTTAATGACCCTCGTGTACTAAAATATCTTATTAAAAAGAAATAATAGATTTATCTTCATATGTAGAATTAATAAGAAAATCATATAACCTTTAATATTATAATATAAGGTAAAAGGACCCCACTGAAATAAGCACTCTGACTGACTATTTGGGATTAACCTAGGTTCTCTACACATATGCTTGCAATTATGATAATTCCTATTAACTGTATTTTTGTGTATACTGAATAAACTATACTTACTTACTTACTTTACAAACTGTCCCAGATAGTACGTCACTAGTGCCCACTGTGTCATTACCACGAAATACTTCACTAGTGCACACTGTGTCATTGGTACCAGACAATAAATCACTATACACTTGGACTCCACTGGTACCAGACAATAAATCACAAGTACATACTGTGTTCACTGTACAACAATAAATCACTATACATTCTGACTCACTGTACCATGACAATAAATCACTAGACATACAGTGTCACAGTAACCAACAATAAATCACCTATTACATTCTGCTCCCTGTACCTAGACAATAAATCACTAGCACAAACTGTGTCACTGTACCAGACAATAAATCACAAGTACATTCTTTGTCACACTGTACCAGACAATAAATCACTAGTACATACGGTGTCACTGTTACCAACATAAATCACTAGTACACTGTCTCACAGTAACAGACCATAACTCACTAGTACATCACTGTGTACTGTACCGACAATAAAATCACTAGTACATTCTCTCACTGTACCAGACAATAAATCACTAGTACATACTGTGTCACTGTACCAGACAAAAATCACTAGTAAGGGGGGGGTGGGGGGGGGGAGGTGAAAGAGGGGGGTGGGCATTCTGTCTCACTGTACCAAAAATAAAATCACTAGTACATACTGTGTCACTGTACCAGACAATAAATCACTAGTACATTCTGTCTCACGAACCAGACAATAAATCACTAGTAATACAGTGTCACTGTACCAGACAATACATTCACTAGTACATCTGTCTCACTGTACCAGACAATAAATCACTAGTACATACTGTGTCACAGTACCAAGACAATAAATCACTAGTACATTCTGTCTCACTGTACAAACAATAAATCACTAGTACAAACTGTGTCACTGTACCAACAAAAAAATCACTAGTACATTCTGCTCCTGTAAGCCAGACAATAACTCACTAAGAACATTACTGTGTCACTGTACCAGACATAATCATTGTACATTCTGTCCAACTGTAACCAGACAATAAACACAAGTACATACTGGTGTCACTATCCAGACAATAAATCACTATACATTCTGTCTCACTGTACCAGACAATAAATCACTAGTACATACTGTGTCACTGAACCAGACAATAAATCACTAGTACATTCAGTCTCACTGTACAGACAATAAATCACTAGTACATACTGTGTCACTTACCAGAGCAATAAATCA
>NC_069498.1:10883264-10904067 GCF_026875155.1 Cherax quadricarinatus
TATCAACGTCGGTTCTCTGAACCATTCATCTACAAACCTGCCCAAAACACTGCAACTTCTTGGGATTTTAAATACTTAAGAATTCATCGCTTGCCAAATTTCTTGGCACAACCTACTTCCACATGAACAAATGTGACACAACCTATGACTGCTTCACCTCTCCTGCCATACGGTTTATAAGCTGCTTCTCCGCTCATCTGCCGTATTCTACTCAAGATTGATGGACTGAACACATCGACTCAAGGTTGAGGGACTGATTACCTCATTCTCCTCCTGTTCTTCAAGTTTCTCCTATGTATGGACTGATGAAGCCACTGTGTAGCGAAACGTTTCCTCAATAAAGATACCCAAGAGTTGCACATGTGTCTAATTTATCAACGTTCTGGCCTCTAGGACTGTACTTGGGAGTTTGTTCCACTCATCCACAACTCTATTACCAAACCAGTACTTTCCTATATCCTTCCTGAATCTGAATTTTTCTAACTTAAAACCATTGCTGCGAGTCCTGTCTAGGCTAGATATTTTCAGCACACTATTTACATCCCCTTTATTTATTCCTGTCTTCCATTTATACACCTCAATCATATCCCCCCTAATTCTACGTCTTTCTAGAGAGTGCAGTTTCGGGGCCTTTAGTCTATCCTCATGGGGAAAGTTTCTGATACATTGGGATCAACTTTTCATCCTCCTTTGTTCATTTTCCAGAGCTTTTATGTCCATTCTGTAATACGGTGACCAAAAACTGTGCAGCATAATCTAAATGAGGCCTAACCAAGGATGTATAGAGTTGAAGAACAACCTGAGGACTCCTATTATTTATGCTTCTTGATATGAAGCCAAGGATTCTATTTGCTTTTATTGCGAACACTTAGCACTTTTGTCTTGGTTTTAGATTACTGCTAACCAAACTCCTAAATCTTTTTCGCAATCCGTAATATTAAATCTACATTATTTATTTATTTTTGGTGCATGGTTTTTGGTCCTGGTAAAATTTAAAAACTTTGCATTTGTCTATTTTTAAACGCATTGCCACTTCTCCAAACCACTGCATAAAGTCAAATTCAAATGTTCCTGGAGTGCAAATTTGCCCTCTTTCAAAAATGAATTCGAAAAGGGGGGGGGGGGGGGGGGGGGGGGCCTTTTTGGTGTAAATCGGCAAACTTGCTTATGTCGCTTTTTATTTTCCCTAAACTATGTCGTTTTTTTTTGTATATTGTAAACCACAGGGGGCCCCAAACACGGACCCCCGTGGGAACACCGCTCGGACCCCTTCCCCACTTTTAAAATTTCTCCCCTTTTTTTAAAACTCCCCTGCTCCTATTTGTCAACCATGCCTCAAACCAAAAAATTTTTTCCTCCTTTTCCCATGTCCCTTTTAATTTTTCCTAAATAGCCCCCTTGATGTGGGACCCGTAAAAACCCTTACGAAGTCCATATACCCCAATATCATATTCTTTAAACCATGACCCTACCTCCCAAATACCTTAGTGAAAAAAAAAAAATAAATTCGAAAGGGGCAAAAACCCCCCCTTTGAAAAACCCAAAGCAAAGATTGGGTTTGATTAATTTATGTTTTTCAAGGTGGCTACGAATTTGCCTGGGGCCAAATTATTAAATTCCAAAATTTTTTCCCCACTAGGGAGGTTGGGCTTATTGCAAATGTTGGGAAGCAAAAGGCCCCTTTTCACCTATTTTGAAAATGGGTATCAACTTTTGGGCCTTTTTCCCATTTAAATTCGGCCCCCATCCCAAAGTTTGTATTGAAAATTTTAAAAAAGATTAGCCAAAGGTTTGCTAACCCTCTTTATTTTCCTTTTGAACCCTTTCCCTACATTTCATCAGAGCCGGGATTTTAGGGCAATTTGAAGCAACAGGAGAAAAAAGAGAAAAAAAAGCCCCTTTCCAACCTTGAATCGATGGGTCATTTCCATCAAATACTTACCCCATTTTCATTTCTATATTTTAAAGATACCCAAACCTCTCTCATTCTTCCCGTTTTTTTTCCAGGGAGATTAGTTTTCCCTGATACAATGAGACCATTTTCTTCATCTCTCCAATAGATTTTCAAAACATCAAATGTCCATTCTTAAAATAAGCCCAGAACTGCGTGGATAATCAAAATGAACCCTTTAACTAAAGATAAAAAAATTTTTGAAGGGGAAAACCTGGGGAAACTGATTCATTAGATTCATCTCTAGCTCCCATTGGGGCGAGAGATATAAACAAGATTTAAATTTATTTTAAAGTTAAAAGTTTAATAAAAAGGGTGAATTTTTTTTAGGAAAAAATGCCCTTTTGAAAAAAAAAGGAAAATTTGGATAAAAATAAATAACCCCCAAAAATTAAAGCATCCCCTGCAGGTACCCCAACTGTTTTCTTTTTAAACTTTCTGGCACCCCTTCTTCCCTATTTTCTTTTCGGGCTGCCTGCATGTCTTCCTTTTTGTTTTCCCCTGCTGCCCTCCTCCTAGCCAAACCTACCTCTAGCTTGCCTTATTACTTCCTTTCCCTTTAATGCTTACTTACTTGCCAAACAAGCTTTTCTGCCTGCAAGCTCCCTTCCACCCTTTCAATGGAAAAACAATCACGCCCCACATCAGTTTTTCAGAAGTGCGCTAACGAAGGCAAACTCTTTCGAACCCTCATCACCCGTACCCCCACCGGTTTCAGAAGGGAGGGGGGAAATGAAAAAAGGGGGGAGGGGAGAGTTTTTTACGAGGGGGATTTTTTTTTAAAGGGTGAGGAGGGGAACCCAGTAAAGGGTTTAATGGGAAACTTAAAGGGAAAAAAGGGGGGATTGACTTTATGGTTTAAATTAGTGGTTGGGGTATAAAAAAGGGTCGAGAAATAGAATTTGGGAAACAGGGCCAAAGGGGTTTAGGTCGAGGAAAGAGGAGGGTAGATTGGGGGTTTTTTATTTTGTTAAAAAATGGCTCAAAAAATCGATTTGGGTGCAACTTTTGGGTATCTTTATTTCCGGAAACTTTCCGCCCCCAAAAACACACTGGTTTTTTTCAGCCCTTTCAGAAAATTGGAAAAAGAAGAGGAGTTTGAGATAATAGTCCCCAAAACCAGAGTCAAATGTGAGGTGGAGCAGTGATGGGCCCGGAGTCCACCACGAAAAAAGGGCCACTAGGGGAAAGTGGGTTCGTGCCCTTAGGTTAGACAAGTTCTAAAGAACCCCCTTTGCATCAAGATCCAAAAAATTTGGTTTTTGTTCCCACTAAGGGGCTTTTTTTCCCACAAAAGGTTTTTATTCCCACTAAGGGTTTTTTGTTCCCCGATGGCTTTTTTTCGCGGGTGACCTCCCCCTACCTCTGCTCCCCTAATCACTGTCCATCAGTAAAAGCTCCACTCCGCTAAAATGCTGACTTTTTGCAAAAATTAAAGGGCTGATCACACCGACACCGGCTGGGGGACTGATTCCCTTTAAAATTTTCCTCATTTTCCCCTTTTTAAACTCCCAGTGGACTGAAGAAGCCCCCGTAGGGGCGAAACGTTTCCAGAATAAAGATAACCCCCCAAATTTTGGTGACTGCAAGGCAAAGTCTCATTTTTCTGGCGTCCCCTAATAAATGACTGTTCGGGGGTTACATTTTCCTATTTTTCGATAAACATTTTCAGGCTGTTCCTGAAGATTTTTTTGGAGTATGTCCCCGGGCACTTCTTCCTCCGTATATTCCATTTCGAGCCAAACAAAAAGGTTAGAAACATGGCATTTTTCCCTGGCATCTTTGGCCATTTTGCCAAGTTGCCTCCCGTTTTTAAAATTCTCGCCTATTGTACAGTCTCTCTGTTCACCCAATAAAGCACTTTAAGTAAAATTCCCCCCAAATTCTGATTTTTTTCGGGTCCCCCAACTTTTTTTCCCTTTTGAAATAAATAGGTATATTTTTTTAACATCTCGGGACTTTTTTTTAGTTTTTTGGGAAATTTAAATTTAATATGTTTAGACCCCAAATGATGTTTTTTTGGGTATTTCAAGAGGGGTTTTTTTTACACTGCTTCAAAAGAATTTTTTGGATTTTTCATCAAAATAAAAAGGGTATGGAAATACGACGGGTTTTAAGAAAAAAAACACCTGGGGCAACATCGGGGTTATCTTTATTTTGCAGAGGGTTTCCGTAAAACCATGGCTATGTCAGTACAATACAGGGTGGGGGGGCCGTAATCGGAAAAGACTGTAAAAAATATGAGGGGGATCACTCCCTAAGTCTTTTAACATAACCTTTTTGGGAAAAAAGGGGGGACAGAAAACCTTTTTTAAAAAATTTTCCTTTGGGGGTATGTAAAGATACATGAAAAACAATTCAAGACATTTATTGGGGGAAAAACGTTTCACCACAAGTACTTCTTCGGGTCCCGTCCCTGGGGTTGTATAAAGCCAATGGCGGTGAAATGTCTACAAAAAAGCTATCCAAATTTCCATGGGGCCAAATTTTTATTACTTTAAAGAGGGTTCTAAAGCTAAGTTTTAGATTCCCACGTCCCACGTACGCTCCAGAAGCTGAAGGGCAGAGGGTTCAACGGTTTGTTTTGGTATTACAATCCCTCAATTTTTTTAATTTTTAAGTTATATCAAAACTTTTAAATTTGCTGTTGCGGGCTTTCCCGGGGTAAAACCCCACTTGTCAAACCCAAACCCCTGCAATGTCTCCGGGTTTTTTTTTGGGATTTTTTTCCCTTGCAAATTCCCTTTTTAAAACAGTACTGATTCCTGGGTGAACCTCGCTTCTTAAATGGGTTGTGTTCTAATGCTTCTTTTTAAAACCATTACTTTCTGTTTCCCCCCCTTTTAAAGGTTAAAAACTGGCCACGTAAGTTTTTCCCCTTTTAAATGATTTTTAAAAAACCTTTAGGAAGCTAAACCCAAAAGGAAATTATACAGCGCTGGGGGGGGTGGAAGGAAATTCCCAGACTCAATTCAAGGAACCGGAGCACAGTTTTCCATTTTCCCTAGATCAAGCGCCCCCCCAACGGGCGTCAAGGAACCTCCTTGAAGGGGCCTAAAAGAGATGAAGGGAAAGGCGGTGGTAGATTTTTCCCGGGTTTCCCAAAGTCCCAAGGGAAAAAACCAAATATTTAGCTGCCCATTTAGCGAACAAAAAAAAAAGAATTTTCCCAAGAATTTCCCATCATTCGGGAAAACTAGGGGAAATTTATTATGGTAAAAGAAATAGGGGGTAAACAGTGTGTCGGGGGCCCCAAAGTACGGGGTTTAGTACATCAGCCGGGAAAACAAGCAGGGGGGAAAAAAAGCAAAAAGCATGGAGAAACTAAAACCGAAAGTAAACAGCAAGGGGTTTTTTCCCAACATTTTTTTGGGGAACAGGGGTAAAATTTTGGCTTCGGCCCGGTAAAAAACGGGGGATACGCATCAGTCGGGGGAATAATTTTGGGGGAAAATTTTTTTGTGGGGTTAATACCCCCAACTGCAAATTCATTGTATCTCATTGGGGTTAAACTATTTTTCCTGGCTAAACATACGGGTTTTATCCTAATAGTTCTAGTTACAAAAAAAACCTAAAAAAAAATAAAACGCTACGTTCCCCCAAGGGGGCCACTTTATTAAAAGGGGTTGCTCCCCACCCCCCTGCATTTTTGGGCAAAACCCATTTTTGGGTTTTTACAAAAACGACATCTAATTGTACAGAAATCTACCAGAGAACACTGGGTCAATAAAAGACCCATTCCCACGAGCCTCCAAGGGCGGGGAAAAGTACCAAATCTTACTACCACTTGCAGCTAAACAAGATTTGGCCATTCCCACGACTTCCCGGGAGCGGGGAAGATGGCGACCAAGGCCTAGCTTCTTCCCTTCGAGCCCCGGGGGGGGGAATGGGTGGGACTAGGCCGGGGACTTTTTGGTTCCCAGAAAATGAGGAGTATTTTGGAAACCCCCTTTCCATGGCAACATGGTCCTAAAACCCCCCAAAGGGGGAGCCAATTTTGGGGAAAAACCAAACTGGAAAAACCCAGACCGGGTGAGAACTGGCGAATTTTCAACAAAAACAACAATAAGTAAACTTATTGATCCCACTCCGGGCATCAACTAGGCTGTTTTCTGGTTTTGTAACAGTTCTTAAAAAAAAAATCACGACCAATTACCCCGTATCATATTGAATTTCAACTACTAAAAATAAATACTGGGAAAATAAAGTTTGTTGGGTAAGACACATATGCAACGGGTTGGGAAAATCTTTTTTTTCGAAACGTTTGGGGGGGGGCCGGTTATTAAAACTCCATATTGTTTCGGGACAAATGGAAAAATTTACCCCTTCCCCCAGACTGAGGGACTGACCCCCTTTAAAACTTAAAGGGGTTAAGGGGAACGTTACATCGTTTTAAAAGAAACTTCTGTTTCTATCAACTTTTCCTGTATTTCGACTGAAGAAGTTTAAACGTGTAGGCGAAACTTTCGAAAAAAGATTCCTAACTGTTCATATGTGCCCTTACCTAACAACCTTTTTGGGGTATTTAAAAACCTTTTTAATGTTCAAAATAAATTTTTAGAACAAAGATGGGGCAAAAAAAAATTCCAGGTTTAAAAATTTTACGGGAAAAACATAAAAGGAAAAACCGTACACATCACTTTGTGTATAGTTTTCAGTAGCAAAATTTAAATTAAAATTTCATTTTGTAAATTTAATTTAAACTTTACTTTTTTTCTTCTTCTTATACCAGACTTTGGTAAATGGGTAAGGAAGAAGGTTTGGGAAAGGGATGGAAACATTGGAAAAGGGTGGGAGGGGGGGGGAGAGGTGGGGATAAAAAGGAAAAGGCCCCAAACCCACTTGGGAAATGTAAAAGTGTATGAATATTTAAAGATACTAAAACTATAAAAACGTACCATCCAGAAATGTCACTTTAACTATTTGTAGTCAAATGTTTTAGAGTGGTGGGATTGTAAAGTGTGCCGGCAAGGTTTCCATTTAGAACTTGACACAAAACAAGTACGTACTTAAATAACTAACTTGTGAACAACAGAGGCAACAAAACAGCCTGCTTGAACAAAAAAAACGGCCAGTTTTCCCAAACAGAAAAAGGCCCAAAGTGGAAAATTGATAATTTCCTCCACACAAGCCCAAAAACCAAAATTTTACTAATCTCATTTCAGCAACTTCCAACCCCCCGCCCCTTAACAAAAAAAAACCAGTGTATAAATGCCAGCCCAGAACAATTTTTTTGAAATTTTAGTGACCCCCAAAAGAGAATGCCCACTAAATTAAACCTCAAAAAATTTTTCAGAAATCACTAGCTCAAAATAAAACTCGCCACAAAGTCGCACGGACTATGGATATATTCCGGCTAAACCAAACCCAAAAAAACCCCTTAAAGAGGCCCCAACCCCAAAAGAGTAAGGAGCCCTAAATGCCGATATCAGGGTCCTTTCCAGGTTTCCCAAACTCGTCTAAAAATTCAACCAAGGGTTCAAGTACTTTAGTAGACTTATTTCCCAAAACAAAACTCTCCTTTTAGCGAGACAAGAGTGTAGTAAAGCTGTTGCATCTTATCAAAAAATTTTAAAGAATTGGGCAAAATAATTGCAATCTTTTTTCCCTCAGGAGTTTATAAAAAAGGAAAAATGCATACCTAATGTCTCGTAGGGTCCCGCTGGGGCCGTGGAAAACCTTTGTGGTAAACCCTTGCCAAAGCTCGGGGATTTACCAAGAAACCCCCTTTTGGCTTGTTGTAGTGTTTTTTGAATCTCAGGTTCAAGTGTTAAAGGGAAATCTACTTTTTACAGGAAAAAATAGGGGGCTGAAGTTTCGAAAAGATGGGGGTTTTTGGGAAAAAGGGCCCACCAGCAGTATAGTGGCAGCCGTTTAAAAAAAGTGGCAAATGTTTTCACAGTTCAGGAAGAAGGAATTTGGAGGAAATTAATAGAGCAGATGGGGAAGGAAGGAAATCAAATTCTCTTTTTCTCCAAAAAACATTTTTACTTCATTGGTTAGTGAGGTTGAAGGTACCATTGATTCCCCTGCAAATCAAGGTAAGAATTTTTTAATAGTGGGCGTTTCCCCAAGGTAAGAAATATGGACCGTGCTTTTTGGGTAACGGAAAAAACAGGTCATACAGAGAGTGTGCCTTCCGGGTGCGGGGTTTTTGGTGACATAGTCAGCAGGTTGGTTTAATATTATGGCAGGTAAGGGGAACAAGCCCTTTTCTGTTTTAAAGTGCTGGGGGAAAAGAAAAATTGGGAAGGGGGGGGAGAGAGGAGCTGCGGGAAATAAGTACGGGTTTCACCCATAGAATTTGTTAGGTCTAAGGGGGGATCCCAGTCAAAAAGTAGCATCTTTCCTAGAAAGGGAGGGGGAAATTAAAGGGATGCTGGGGGGCAATTGGTAAAATGCGGGCCCTTAACAGTTCCCTTGCAAGAAAAGTGCAATCCCATTAAATTGATAACGGGACCTATTTTTTGGCAAACTTGATATGTATAAAGGGGGATGGGGTCATCTCCCCCGGGAAATGGAGGGGGGGTTGAAATTACCCAAATTTAAATTTGGGAGAGGAAAATTTTGTTGATTTTGGTCTGGGAAATTTTAAAAACTGATAGATTAAAAGGGAATTGGTGTTTGTGGGAAACAACAGGCTGAAAATTTAAGGGGTTTTAAAAACAACATTTTAATGGGGGAAATACCCCCAGGTAAAAGTTTAAAAACAATTTTCCCCAAAATAAATTTGCTAAAATCGGCAAATAAAGGTGATCAACAAACAAAGAGAGATAGTAAGGGGCAACGATGACTAGCTCCCTTAAATGTTTACTATACAAATAGTAGGAGCCCTAAGAAATAAAAATAGATGACAAAGATTATTTGGGCAAGTGTGGGTTTAATAAAAATTTTAAATTGGTATAACAGAAAACCGGGTTTTCAACCTGAAAGATAAAATGCCTTCTAAAATGCAACATACAGGGTTATAAACTATTCCACACTTGGGGCCCAAACAAAAAGGGTGGTGGGGTGGCTTTTTTTTGTCAGAAAAAAATTTTAAAAATTGTTGTTTTTAAACATGATATAAAAATTAAGAAACTTCGAACACAGAATCGGTTTGGCTTCATTTTTTCCCCGAGGGACGTGAAAAATTTAAAATTTTTGGGGTGAAAAAAGGGCCCCCCAAAACCTTGATGGGGAGGGGCAGTAAGCTTTTTGGGGAAATGAAATTCATAAGGAAACTAGATAAGAAAATTTTTTTATAATGGGGATTTTAAACTTCAGAAAAATTGTTTGGGAACAATATGACAGAAAACTTGATTCAAAGGTGACTTTCTGGAAGGGTTTTCAAAAAGTTTTTTAGAACGGGTTTTGTGACAGAACCAACAAAGGGGAAACAATCTCCCTTAAACTTGGTTCTTCCCCAACAAAATTCACTAAAAAATAATCTTGGGGTTAATAAGACCCTTGGGGGAAAGTGAAAAACAAATCCCCTTACTTTCAAAAAACATGAATTTTTCCAGATAACGCAGTCAAATCTCTGCCCCAATTTTCGCTTGGCCGACATAAATTGGGACTAAAAAATTACCGGGGTTTGGGCAAAATTTGGATGTCCTGACATGGGCCCGGTAGGTAAATCTGTTTTTCCCAAAAATGACGTTTTTCAGGGGCAAATTTCCCAAGCTGCCCAAAAAACTTTTGGGCCCCCGGTGGGGAAATTTTTAGATCAAACCCAAAAAGGGACCCAAATGGATAAACCCAATAAAAATTAAAAAAAACACCCTAAATTGGTCAAAAGAGAGGCATATATGGGGCCGTATAAAAAAAAGAGGGGAGGGGCAGTTAAGAAATCAATAAAATTCAATTAAAGAAAGAAAAAAAACAGAATAAAAAAAAAAAAAAGGGATTATGGGGCCCTAGGGCCCCAAAGGGGTTTTCCCAAAGAGAAAACCCAAAAAAGGGTTTTTTTCAGGTATACAGAAGAAAAGTTTGGGGACAAAAATTGGCCCCTTAAGAGTAACTCGGGCCCAGATCACTGACAGGGAAAAAAAATTATAAAAATTCTCAATCCCTTTACTTCCCTCATTTTTCCCCGGGAAAATACTAATAATACCCTGAAAAAATTTATTTTAAATTAGAACAGGACATAATAAACTATGCACGTTTGCCGTAAACTAGTGAAATGGTCCCAGACAAATAGAGAAACAAAAACCCTAACAAACCCCCCGGGGTCCTGTTTTAAACCTTTTTTCCAAAGGTTTTTAAAAGGGGAAGTGAAGGGGAACTTAGCAAAAACCCTTTGGCAATTTTTTTTAACATTCACTACAAAACCTGGCATAGGGGCCTGATAAGTGGGAAAAGCAAAAGTAAAAACCCATTTACAAGGCAGGTGACAGGTCCTTGGCTTCGAACTTTGACCAATAAGCCTTACCTCCATAGTGGGAAAATTTTTGGAATCAAAAATTGCCAAAGCAATTTTGTAACCATTCTTTTTTAGGGGACAGATTGATTAAAGAATTTTCAACACGGTTTTACAAAAAGGGGGGTTCCCCGGCTTTACGGGAAATTTTCTAAAATTTTTTTCCCTAAAGGTGTTTGGGATTTGATCATGGTAAGAATATTAAATTGTGTATATGGACTTCAGTTTAAAGGGTTTCAAAAGAGTTTCAACACCAAGGGATTGGAGGAAACTTTAAAGGGAACGGGAAAAAAGAGGAGAAATTTTTTCCTGGGGAAATTCATGGCGACAAACAGGCCGCAGAGTTTGCCCTAAATGGGGGAGAAATCAAATTGGGGGGACGTCCAAAAACGGGGTTCCTCATGGGTCAAGGGGTTAGGCCCCTTGTTGTTCACAATTTACATAAAAGACATAGAGAGGGAATAAATAGGGGACAAAAGCAAAAATTTGGGGATGAAAGCCAAAAAAAGGAAATGTCCAACCATTCTAAAGAGGGCACTAAAAGGGACTCCAGGATTATTTTGAAAGACTGATGGGAATGGCGGAGAATTTGGGAGATGCAGTTTTAATTTTTGACCAAATTTTAAAATTATAAAAGTTTTGGGCAGTTTTAAAAAAACCAAGGGGCCCCATATAAAGTAAAATAAAATTTGATATTTTAAAACTACTGATTGCGAAAAGGGTTTAGGAATTTTTGGTTTGCAGAAAACTAAAACCAAAGACAAAAATTTCAAAAGTTTTCAAAAAAAAAAGGGAAACAGAATTCTTGGCTTCAAAATCAAAAAGTATAAAAAAAATAAAGTCCTTTAGGGTTTTTTCCCCCCAACTCTATATATCCCCTTTTGGTTTTGGCCCCATTTTTGACTTTTGCGGCCCCCAGTTTTGATCACAGTTTTTACAGAAAGGATATAAATCCTGGAAAACGTACAGAGGAGTATGACAAAGAAGATCCAATGGTCAGAAATTTTTTCGTAAAAAAAACCTTTGGGAATAAATACCGACAAGTGGTTTTGAAAACACTAAGCAAACACTAAGACATATTTATTTGAAAACGTTTCGGTCCGGGCCCCTTTAAAACAAAAGGCCCAGGACCGAAACGTTTCAAAAAAAAGTTTATAGTGTTTTCTTTTCGGGCTTTCAAAAACCCTCCCAAAAACTTCCCTATGGGATAAACAGGGCCCCCCGAATCTGGGACTCTCCGAAAGGGGTTTGAAATTTCGGGGGGTAATGAAACGAGGGTATAAATTTAAAAAACAGGAAAAAAATAAAGAGGAAAAAAAATAGCTTCCCCGAAAATTTTCCCGCCAAGAACCCGGACTGCAGCAATGGTTTCAAGTTGGAAAAATTCAGATTTAGGAAGGATTTAAAAGGGAAAACACTTGGGTTTTTTAAAAAGAGTCGTTGGGTGAGTGGAAAAAAATTCCCAGTAACCCCAAATTTAGGCAAAAAGTTTTTTGGGAGGGTTTTAAAAAAAAGGTTAGATAAATACATGAGTGGGTGGGGTGGGTGGGAAAATTTGGGCCTTAAAAAGCTTTGTGCGCTGGGTTCCCGGGCCGTGCTCCATCCTTGATGGAGGTGACCCAAATGGGGGGTCTTGGGCTAAACCGGTGGGGGGGGTTTATTGGGGTAATCCGTGGGGGGGGGGTCAATTTGGGCCCAATCCGGGGGGGGGGCACCCTGGAAACCCGGGTCCGCATGGGTTCATTTAACCCCCGTTTTCAAATGTTTTCCCTTTTTTTTTCTTATGTTTTTATGTTTTTAAAATTTCAAAAAAAAAAAAAATTACGAAATCCCGGGGGAAAACAAATTTTTTTTAAACATAAAACATAGGGGCAAGGCCCTTATGAAAAATCTAGACACCCAGGGAAGAATTCAACTTAACGCTGCTTACAATTACGACCCTTCCGGTGGGGGGGTGAGTCCCCAGACAATAAACAAAAGTAATTTTCCAAAGCTTTCCTCTTTCAACCTTTATAAAGACTTCACTGTAATTCTCTTTGTCTTTTACTTCCCGCTTAAGACAAAAGGGCCCCGTTCCCGCATCTACGTCACTCCCCTTCCCCTCCCCCCCCTTTTCTCAATGATCCACTTCTGGGAAAGGGGAAAAAAGGATTGAACTTCTTTCCCGGGTTTTTTAGAATACGGGTTTAGTTTACTTAAAATTTGGAATTTGAGGGAATCTAAAATTTAAAAAACTTGTTTTACATTACAAAAGCAGGAAAACGGGGTAAAAACAAACAGATAGAACGCACCCGTCTTGGGGGTAAAAAAGAAGCGGAAAATGCCTCAGGTTTTTGGCCCCACCTTTCCCCCGATTAAAAATTGCATCAGTCCCGCGAAAAAAACAGGGAGAAAAGTAAAAAAATTTTTTGAAAACAAGGGGTACTGCGTCTTTCCCGCTGGGGAAAACCCGGGGTACTGCATCTGTCCACTGAAAACCAAAGGGGTAAGGGATCTGACTAAATTTAAAAACCCGGGGTTTCAACAGATTCTTGGGGAAAAAGGCAGGGGTAGGGATAAGTCCCGAGAAACCAAAGGGAGTGCATCAAACTAAGAAACCCGATGGAATTATTGCATTAAAAAGTAAGGGGGTAAAAAGATATGCTACAAAACAATTTTGGGAAACAACAGGGTTCAAATTTTTCCTCCTGCAAAAAAAGCAGGTAGAAACCCAACAATCTGGGGGTACCAAAATTTGGTTTTAAAGTTTCCAAATCTGGAAAGAAGCCAAAATTTTTTTCCCCGGGTGGGGAACAAGCCCGAAATGCTTTTATTTTGTGAACAAACAAACTGCTTCAGGGTGGGGGGGAAAAAGCAGAAAATGCTTAGGGCCGGTTTAACAAGCCCGAACTGCTTTGGCTTTGGGGGAACCCCAAAGGAAATGCTTCAGTCCCGGGGAACAAACAGAACTGCTTTAGGGTGGGGGAAAAAGCAGAAACTGCTTCAAGGGTGGGGAACAAGCCGAACTGCCCTTTTAGGGCCTTTGGGAAAAAAGCAGAACCCGCTTCCCAAACTGGGGGAAAAAGCAGAAATGGCCCCAATCTAGGGAAAAAACAGAACTGCTTCAGGCTGGGGGAAAAAGCCCGAACTGCTTTAGGGTGGTGAACAAAACAGAACGCTTTAGGCTGGGTAACAAGCAGGGAAAAGGGTTCCCAACTTGGGGAAAAACAAACTGCTTTTAGTCGGGGGAACAAGCAGAACTGCTTCAGCTGGGGGAAAAAGCAGAACTCTTCAGTCCGGGGGGAAAAAGCAGAACTTCTTCAGTCTGGGGGAAAAGCAGAACTGCTTCAAGGGCCCGGGGGGAAAAAGCAGAACTGCTTCAGTCAGGGGGAAAAAGCAGAACGCTTCAGTCGGGGGGGTAAAACAGAAAATGTTTCAGGTTTTGGGGAACAAGGGAGAACTGCTTTTAGCTGGGGAAAAAAGCAGAACTGTTTTAGCTGGGGGAAAAAGCAGAACAGCTTTAGCTGGGGGAAAAAGCAGAAAAAGCCCTTTAGTCGGGAAAAAAGGGAAAAACTGTTTCAGTCCCGGTGAAAAAAGCAGAACTGTTTCAGTCCCGGTGAAAAAAGCAAAATTTTTCAGGGCTGGGGAACAAGCAGAACTGCTTCAGCCCGGGGAACAAGCAAACTGTTTTTTGTCTGGGGGAAAAAGCAGAACTGCTTTAGTCTGGGGAAAAAACAGAACCCGCTTCATCTGGGGGAAAAAGCAAAACGCTTTAGGTTTTGGGGGAAAAAAGCAGAACTGTTTTTAGTCCGTGAACAAGCAGAACTGTTTCAGTCTGGTGAAAAAAGCAACCTCTTTCAGCTGGGAACAAGTAAAAACGTTTTAAATCCCGGGGGGAAAAAGCAGAACCCGCTTCCCTCTGGGGAACAAAAACAGAAACTTTTTTAGTCGGGGAACAAGCAGAACTGCTTCATCTTGGGGGGAAAAAAGCAAACGGGTTTTTGTCTGGGGAAAAAAGCAGAACTGCTTCAGTCTGGGGAAAAAAGCAAAAACGCTTCAGGTCCTTTGGGGAACAAGCAGAACTGCTTTCAGTCTGGTGAACAAGCAGAACTGCTTTTAGTCTTTGGGGGAAAAAGCAGAACTGGGTCATCCCGGGAACAAACAAAAACTGTTTCGTCTGGTGAACAAGCGAAAATGCTTCATTTTGGGGGAAAAAGCAGAACTGTTTCATCTGGGGAACAAGCAAACTGCTTCATCTTGGGGGAAAAAGCCCGAACTGTTTTAGTCTGGGGGAAAAACAGAACTGCTTCGTCTGGGGAACAAGCAGAAATGCTTTTAGTCGGTTTAACAACAAACTGCTTCAGTCCCGGTGAACAACAGAACGCTTTAGTCTGGGAACAAGCAGAACTGCTTCAGGCTGGGGAAACCCAACAAACGGTTTCAATCTGGTGAACAAAGCAAAAAATGCTTCATTTTGGGGGAAAAAAACAAACTGTTTAAAACTTGGGAACAAGCCGAACTTTTCCCGTCCCGGGGGAAAAAACAGAACTGTTTTTTGCTGGGGAAAAAGCAGAACCCGTTTTTTAGTCTGGGGGAAAAAGCAGAAAATGTTTCCGTCTGGGGAGCAAGCAGAACGTTTCAGTCCCGGGGAACAAGCAAAACGTTTTACTGGGGGGAAAAAGCAGAACTGTTCAGTCTGGGAATAAAACAGAACTGTTTCAGTCTGGGGAGCAAAACAGAAAATGTTTCAGACTGGGGAAAAAAGCAGAACTTTTCAGTCTGGGAACAAGCAGAAAAATTCAAATCGGGAACAAGCAAACTGCTTTTAGTCTGGGGGAAAAACAGAAAAGGCCATCTGGGGAAAAAAGCAGAACTGTTTCAGGGCTGGGGGAAAAAGCAAACTGTTTCAGTCCCGGGAACAACAGAACTGTTTTTCAGTCTGGTGAACAAGCAAAAACTGTTTTTAGTCTGGTGAAAAACCAGAACTACTTCAGCTGGGGGAACCCAAACAAACTTCTTCAGTCTGGGAAAAAAGCAGAACTGCTTCATCTGGGGGAAAAAGCAGGGAAATTCCCTTTAGTCTGGTGAAAAAGCAGAACTGCTTCAGTCGGGGAAAAAAAGCAGAACTGCTTTATTCCCGGGGGAAAAGGGAGAACTGTTTCAGCTGGGGGAAAAAGCAGAAATGTTTTCAGGGCTGGGGAACAACCCGAACTGTTTCAATTTTGGGAAAAAAGCAGAACTGTTTTTATCTGTTTTGGGAAAAAGCAAAACTACTTCATCTGGTGAACAAGCAGAACTGCTTCCCTCGGAAACAACAAAAACTGCTTTTAATCTGGTGAACAACAGAACTGCTTCATCGGTGAAAAAAGCCCGAACTGTTTTCATCCGGGGAACAACAAACTGCTTCAGTCTGGGGGAAAAAACAGAACTTCTTCAGTCCCGGTAAAAAACAAACTGCTTTGTCTGGGAAAAAAAGCAAACTGTTTTTTAGTCTGGGAAAAAAGCCGAACTGCTTCAGTCTGGGGAACCCAAACAAACGTTCAGTCTGGGGAACAACAAACTGCTTTTAGTCTGGGGGAAAAAAGCAGAACTGTTTTAGTCTGGGGAACAAGCAAACGCTTCAGTCTGGGAAACAACAGAACTGCTTCATCTTTGGGGGGAAAAAGCAGAAATGCTTCAGTCTGGGGAAAAAAGCGAACTGGGTTCAGTCTGGGGAACAAGCAGAACTGCTTTCTCGGGAACAAGCGGAAAATTTCTTCCATCTGGGAAAAAAAGGGAGAACTGCTTCAGTCCCGGGGAAAAAAGCAGGGAAATGCTTTTAGTCTGGGAAACAAGCAAACTGCTTCAGTCGGGAAAAAGCAAATTGCTTTTAGTTGGGGAAACAAGCAGAACTGCCTTTTAGTCTGGGAAACAAACCGAACTGCTTCCGTCGGGAAAAAAAGCAAACTGCTTCACTTTGGGGAAAAAAGCAAACTGCTTTTAAATCTGGGGAACAAGCAAACTGCTTCAGTCTTTTTGAACAAGCAGAACTGCTTCAGTCTGGGGAACAAGGGGAACTGCTTCAGTCGGGGAAAAACAGAAAATGCTTTTAGGGCCCCGTGGGAAAAAGCAGAACTGCTTCTTTTGGGGAAAAAACCAGAACTGCTTTTTCATTTTGGGGAACAACAGAACCTTCATCTTGGGAAAAAAGCAAAATGCTTTTATTTTGGGGAACAAGCAGAAACTGCTTCAGGGAGGGGAAACAAGCAAAACTGCTTCATCGGGGAACAAGCAAACTGCTTCAGTCTTTGGGGGAAAAAGCAGAACGCGTCATTTTTGGGGGAAAAAAGCAAAACTGCTTCATCTGGGGGAACAACAGAACTGCTTTTTCCCTCCGGGGGAAAAAAGCAGAACGCTTAAATCTGGGGGAAAAAGCAGAACTGCTTCATTCCCGGGGAACAAGCAAAATGCTTCAGTCTGGGGAACAAGCAGAACTGGCTTCATCTGGGGGAAACAAGCAGAACTGCTTTTAGTCCCGGGGGAACAAAACAAACTGCTTCAGTCTGGGGAAAAAAGCAAAAACTGCTTTTTATCTGGGGAACCCAACCGAAAATGCTTCAGTCTTGGGGGAAAAAGCAAACAGCTTTAGTCTGGGGAACCCAAACAAAGTGCTTCCCTTTTTGGGGAAAAAGCAGAACTGCTTCAGTCCTTTTGAAAAAAGCAGAACCCGATTCCAAATCTGGGGAACAAGCAGAACTGCTTTTTGGGCTGGGGAACAAGCAGAACTGCTTTAGTTTTTTTGAACAAAACAGAACTGTTCAGCCCGGGGAACAACAGAACTCTTCATTTTGGGGAACAAGCAGGGAAATGCTTCATTTTTGGGGAACAAACAGAAAATGTTTCAGTCTGGGGGAACAAGCAAACTGCTTCTTCCCGGGGAAAAAAGCAGAACTGCTTTCAGTCTGGGGAAACAAGCAAACTTCTTCAGTCTGGGAAACAAGGGGAAACCCGCTTCAGTCTGGGAAAAAAGCAGAACTGCTTCATCTGGGAAAAAAAGCAGAACTGCTTCAGGGCTGGGAAACAAGCCCAAAATGCCTTTAGTTTTGGGAAACAAGCAGAAATGCTTCAGTCGGGAAACAACAGAACTGCTTCATTCCCGGGAAACAAGGGAGAACTGCTTCAGCTGGGAAAAAACAGAAAAAGCTTCAGTCTGGGAAACAAGCCCGAAATGCTTTTAGTCTGGGAAAAAAGCAGAACTTCTTCAGTCTGGGAACCCAAACAAACGCCCTTTATCCTGGGAACAAAACAGAACTGCTTCAGTCGGTGAAAAAAGCAGAACTGTTTTTTAGTCTGGGGGGCAAGCCCGGAAAAAGGGTTCAGTCTGGAAAAAAAGCAAACTGCTTCAGTCTGGGAAACAAGCAAAAAACTGGGGCTTCTTAATCAGTCCCGGGGGGCAAGAATTTTAAAGGGGGTCATAATTACAATTTTTACCTCCTAGGGGCAATTTTTTCCTTGGGAAAAATAATTTTCTGCCGTAAAAAAAATGTTTTAATTTTATTTTCCCAAATTTTTCGGGTTGTGGTTTTTTTCCAGGAGTTTTTTTTTGTTTGAATTTAGGTAAAGAGAATAACACAGATTTTTTTTTTAATGAGTCGACAGTGTGAGAGAGATTATTTTATGTAGCGGCCCGATGTCATTTGGGTTTTTTTTTATGAAGCAATGCAAAGCACGATTTCTTTTAGAATTTAAAAAAAAAGGGATTTTTTCTTTTTAAAATTTTTAATGAGTCAGCTGGCAGTAAGTAATTAAAATTTTTTTTTTTAAAATGTGGGGATTTTTCAATATTTTTTTAAGACATCAGAAAATTTAAAATTTTTGAAAGAATCACTGAGGAAATCAAAAGAAATGTAATTTTTGAATCAGTGAGGGAAAGTCAGAGGTTATAATATTATGAAATTTAGGAGGAATATGGGTTTAAATTTAAACTGTTTTTTTAAATCACTGGGGTTTTCAGAGATAAGTTAGTGAAAAACCTTTTTAATTTATTAATTCAAACAAGGTGATATAAATTTAAATTTTTGATAACGTCCCTGAGGGGTTTTAAATGGGTAATATTTATGAGGGACTACAGGGAAAGTGGGCCCAAAGAAAAAAAATTTTAGAGCAGGCGCCCAGGGTAAAAGGAAATTTGAACCAAAGTTTGGGACTGGGTCGGGCCCTTGTGAGAGGAAACCCCATGACGTGGTTCTCACTCACAATGGCGGGGCCCCAAAAACTGGGCGAAAATTTTTGGCTAGCGGGAGGTTGTTACTGATCAATACCACATTTTACGGGGTTTTTCAATAAAGAAAGGAAATAACGTGTTTTTCATTTTTTTTTGCAACCCGTCAACGAGAGTTCATTTATTTTTTTTCTAGGTGATTCTGTCGGGTTTTATTGTTATATTTCCCCTGAAATCACGAGGGGGGCAAAACATTTTTTTAATATCACCGAGGGGTTGGGGAAATTAAATGGTAAAATTTATATAAAGAATAAATAATAATAAATAAATATATAAAATTATTTATATATATAAATATATAATTTTATATATAAAATATAAAAAATAAAAAACATATATAAAATTCAACAAAGTCTGCCGTCCCCAAACCCAAGGGAGGGGACCCAGAAAAAGAAAAACCCCCAAAAGAAAATACTTTTCCCTCAATCAACACTAACCTTTACTCACACATAATCACTGTCCCCTTTCAGAGGCCCCAGGGGGGTTTCAATAGTTTAGAAATATAAAAGCAGCATACCCCTCCAAACCCCTTTTAACCCCCAAAAACCCCCCTTTAAAAAATGCATGAAAAGTACTTCCCATTTTCCCGGGCCAAGTTTCCGGGATATAAAAATAATTGGTTTTCCCGAATCCCCACTATATATTTAACCTGCTCAAAAAACTCCAACAGTTTTTCAAGGGCCCCAAAAAAAACCCTTTGTCTCTATTCCCCTTACATCTAACACGCTCCCCACATGCTTTTCGGAAGTCCAAGCCCCAATTTCCCACAAAACCTCCTTTACCCCCACCAACCCAAACCTTTTTGAGGACGGGCCCCAACCCCCCCCCTTCCATTTCCCTTCAGATTTGGGTTTGGGAAACACATATGCAACAGTTAGGTATCTTTTTTTCGAAACGTTTCGCCTACACAGTAGGCTTCTTCATCGAGTACAGAAAAGTTGATAGAAGCAGAAGATACTTGAAGACGATGTAATCATCCTCACCCTTAAAGTTTTGAGGTGGTCAGTCCCTCAGTCTGGAGAAGAGCATTGTTCCGTTGTCTGAAACAATATGAAGTTGAAGTGACAGAATGGGGCTTTATATAGTGCCAGGAGGTGAGACGTAGGTTGCTTTGGGAGGGCAGGTCCCTCTCAAACCCAGCCGTTCTCACTAGTAGAGGTTGTCGAAGTTGATGGTCTGTACCAAGATACCTTTTGTTGCAGTGTCTGACAGAATGAAACCTACTCTCACCTCCTGGCACTATATAAAGCCCCATTCTGTCACTTCACTTCATATGTTTCAGACAAGGAACAATGCTCTTCTCCAACTGAGGGACTGACCACCTCAAAACTTTTAAAGGGTGATGGACTGATTACATCGTCTTCAAGTATCTTCTGCTTCTATCAACTTTTCTGTACTCGACTGAAGAAGCCTACTGTGTAGGCGAAACGTTTCGAAATAAAGATACCTAACTGTTGCATATGTGTCTTACCTAACAATCTGTCGGTATTTTATACCATTTTTAATGTTCATTTTGTCAGACACTGCAACACAAGGGTATCTTGGTACAGGGCCATCAACTTCGACAACCTCTACTAGTGAGAACGGCTGAGGTTTGAGAGGGACCTGCCCTCCCAAAGCAACCTACGTCTCACCTCCTGGCACTATATAAAGCCCCATTCTGTCACTTCAACTTCATATTGTTTCAGACAACGGAACAATGCTCTTCTCCAGACTGAGGGACTGACCACCTCAAAACTTTAAGGGTGATGGACTGATTACATCGTCTTCAAGTATCTTCTGCTTCTATCAACTTTTCTGTACTCGACTGAAGAAGCCTACTGTGTAGGCGAAACGTTTCGAAATAAAGATACCTAACTGTTGCATATGTGTCTTACCTAACAATCTGTCGGTATTTTATACCATTTTAATGTTCATTCCCTTCAGATTTATACGCTCTCCAAGTCATTCTACTTTGATCCATTCTCTCTAAATGACCAAACAACCTCAACAACCCATCTTCAGCCCTCTGACTAATACTTTTAATAAATCTACACCTCCTCCTAATTTCCACACTCCGAATTCTCTGCATAATATTTACACAACAATTTGCCCTTAGGACACCTCCACTGCCTCCTCGCTACATTTACAACCCAAGCTTCACACCCATATAAGAGTGTTTGGTACCACTATACTTTCATACATTCCCTTCTTTGTTTCCATTGATAAATTT
>NC_069498.1:10904567-10929567 GCF_026875155.1 Cherax quadricarinatus
TGGGGGTAGTAGTGTATGGCGGTGATGGGTAGTAGGAGGAGGAGAGGTGGAGGTGGTGGCACTGGTGGTGAGGGTGTTGATGGTTGTCGTGATGGTGGGTGTTAGTGGGTGGTGGTGGGTGGGGGTTGTGTGTGGTGGTGGTAAAGGGTATATAAGATGGTAAAAGTGTTATGGGGAGGTAGTAGTGGTAAAGGAAGTGGAAGTGATGACAGTGAAGGAGGAAGCTGATGAGAAGAAAAAGGGAATAGTGGTGATGGTTGTAATGTAGGGGGGTTTTAAAAGGTGGAAATGGTAGTGGAGGAAACTGACGTTATATCATGTTGAAGCACGAGAATCAAGAGGTAATGGTAGAGGTGCAGGTGGTGGAAATGTCTCCGCTGTCCCCCAATTTCTTGTTCTCGTGTAGAGTTCGAATCTGGTTTTTTAATTGTACCGGACTGAGTGGCTAGTTCCCCGTACACCTCAAGCTTATTCTGTGAGAGGCAGCCCCTAAAGTAGGATTACAGGGGTTTCACAAGGGGTCTTTGACAGACACCACTGGGCATTTTAAAGTCAATAGAAAGAAATATTAGCCATTTCATGTTTTACAATTACGTCCATAGACGATTGAACACAGTACAGTATGGAATACTATTTAAAAAAAAATGTCTAGTAGCATGACCTGTAACGGGAAAAAGTATATGATCTCTGTGAATTGAAACCATTCAGCGCCGTACCAGCAGGTTGAGAATGAGTCGGAGACAGCCAGGCGAGAAGTATGGCGACTAACTTTGGAAAACAAGAGGATTCGTAAAAAATCCTATTGTAAATCCGCAGTTCAGCAAGGAAAGATAGACAATGGTTGGGCCCGGTAGAAACGAATTTGAAGATGGGAAGGGAAGATGGTGATCCGGATATGAAGATCCAGGCTGTTCTGGGGAAAACCCAAACTCTTTCTTGGGTACTGTCTAACGAACGAGTGGACTAAAGGGAAGGACCGAGCTACATCAGGGAAGGTAAGAGCATTGTACTTGTTGGAGATGTTTACATTAGGGGTATAAAATAGGGCTTTTTTTTTTAAGGATGGGAGTAGGAGAGATTTTGCTTCCTGGGGACTGGATGGAGGATGTTATTAGCCGCCCTTGACTACATTATGAATGGTGATGGATAATTCCTCTTGTCTGACTCGGGGGCTGATGTCGGCAAGCGTAGAAGTGAAGATTTGGTTAGCAAGTATAGAACAGCATTAAACATAATTAAAAGAAAGAAGGGGGGCCCGTAATATCTGGCAATTTTCCGAGAAGAGGAGTTGGAAGTGAATTGTTGTTCAGGCAATTTATATTAGCTTCTGGCTGGGTAAAAAACTAAGAATTTAGTGAAGACAAAATGAGTAAAGTTCTTGAGAATATTGGAAATGCAGTGGCACTAGGGGATAAGGGCAGCCACAGTGAAATGGAGGAGTTGGATGAAGAGGAAAGAGAAGAACGTATATTTAATAATTATTTAACAAATAGTCTAGGTAGAAAAAAGATGGGCGAGTTGAGATTAGTTGCAAGTGCGGGTAACTCGTCGTATGTGCCATAATTGAGACATGGTTTAATATTAAGAAATCGGGTCGTTCTGGCTCAAGGACTAACCCTTGTGGAACCCTGCTCGTCACAGACGCTCACTCTGACACCTCGTCAAGTACCATCACTAGTTGTCGTAAAACTCCAGGTTTTCTGACACAGCAATCATATGAGCTCACTCCTTTTCTAGGTGCTCCACCACTCTTCAGATAAGCTTCTCAAAGAAATCTGCATACTAAAACATGCCAGTGACACAGGTCTGTAGTCTACGGCTAACCTGTCTCCATAAAAACTGGGACTACATTTGCTTTCTTCCACACCTCAAGTATTCTCTTCTTCGATAAATGTGATGATTGTTGGTAGCGGGGGTGCACAGTGCTCTCTGCTCCCTCTCAGGACTCGAGAAGATGTCGGTCCCACCACCTTTGAGACATCAAGTTCACTCATCGCCTATTTACCTCCTCAAATTTGGTACGTTTGTTCCGGCACTTGTTGGTGTACCCTACCATCCCGGTTGCTGGAGTCCTTTCTGTCTCCATTAAAAATACTTCCCTAAATATGGTGTTAAGCTCTTCTCATACTTTTTTTTCGTTCTGGTGAGCTCCCTTCCTTCCTTTCCTCAGCCCGATTACCTAGTCCTTCACTGCTGTTTTCCCTTTCCCATATGGCTGTACAACAAGCTGTGCTCAGATTTGGTGGTCGATGCTGTATCATTCTTGTATTGCCACTGGGCCTCCCTTAACCATGTATATTCGTTACTGGGTCTTTGGGGTAATCTCTCTGTTTTCCTTGGTTCTTTTCCTTCTCTACATTTTTTCAAATTTTCTAGAGCACTTAGTTTTGGCCTCTCTACACTTTTGGGGGAAACCCCTCTTTTCTTCCCTTGCATACCATGGTAATGAATTCATTTAAAACATTTAGTGATTTTTCCACAATTCTTCCCCCTGTATCTCATGCAGGGAAAATCCTCTTGCTTTTTGTAGCCATCCTGTTTTGCAATTTGGCTTCTCCCATCCTACTTGTGCTGCATCACTCTCCTCTTTTAATCCAACAATGTATTCAAACCTCAGGACATGTGATCAATAGCTCTGAGGGGGCCCCTTTCATAGTGATGCCCCCAGTGAATGAATATAATCTACTCTTGCTGGTTCATCCTCTCTCTCTATTTCTGGCAGTGTCCTAACATGTTGCTGTAACCACCACCATCATATCTACATTTCTGGTCCTCTCCCATGTAGGCTCCAGGTTTCTCAGCCAGGTCACCCTGTGTGAAAGAACTCACATGAACTAGTAAAACTGCCTTGCCCCTGTGATCCCTTCTACTAGCCACACTCAGCTTACGTGTGGTCAGCTATTCTCAGTTGAACGCATCATTAATTTCTTCCTTAGCCTCCCCTGCTTATTCTATGGTGGGTTGTACATCACTGCAATCACGCACCTTGGAACCCCCAGTCTGAATAGTTCCTACTTTTTAGTCTCCTTAGCTTTTCCCTTTTTCTCCACACCTTCCATCTCCTTAGAACTCCACTGAATTTTTGAATGACATGCAACTCCTCTACCCTTGGTTCCCCTCTATCTTTCCTCAGGATCTGATATCCAGTTGATATCTATCCCATGACATGGTGAAGTGAGTGCTATGAAGTTCTTGGATGCCTCCAAGATTCTTTCATACACTTCTCGACACTGATTCATTATTCCATCTGCACTGGTGTACCAAAACTTAAGTTTCCTTTCCAAAACGGTTATTGGGTGTGGTGAGTGGGGTGACTTTGAGACCTGAGTGAACTATGGGAGCTGCTGGGAAGCTGGGTTTGTGTTGAAATGTGGGGTTAGATCGCTCCCACCCTTTGAGGTAGTTTGTGGAGTTCTGTGGGTCGTTGTGTTCGCTGGTCCTCATGGGTTCGAATGCCCTGTCTATCTCTATCCTCCTCTCTCTCTCTTGGGCCCTTATGTCTTTGCATTCCGTGTAACATTCTGGTCATTATCAAAGCACATCCCGCCGCTGTGGTTTTTTTTAATTTTTTCCCTCCTTTAGCCATGTTTCTGCTGCAGGATGCTTTTGTAACACATTTTCACTCTCTCCTATGTTAAAAAATTTATCAGCTCAGTATTGTCCTCTCCCACTTGTGTTTGTGTTTTTCGTCTCTTTCATCTCCCTGGTCAACTGATTCCATAGTTTCCCTCTTATTGCCTCCTCAAGCTTATGATTAAAACTGACCTCTTCCTCTACTATTCCATTGGTTCCCCCGCCACATCGTCTGGATCCGATTAAGGCCACACCAAGGCCTGCTTCCCTTTATTTCCGCGGATCTCTCAGTAGATTGAAAGGCCCCTGCAGGGGATTTTATTTTCTATCTCTTCCCTACCTACAGTCCCCCCCACTTACTGCTGTTCCTGTACCCACCGGCATGCCATGTTTTACCTCCTCAACATTTCCTTGGCTTCCTAGTGGCCTGAGAGAGCCTCTTAATAGGACTACACTTCCTCCCTTTCCCCTCATTCCCAGCACTGATATTGGTTTCCAGCCCTTGATGGCATGCCCATCTGTTCTGTTATTTCTGTATCCTGCCTCAGCATTTTCCAGTTCATCTATCGTGGCTCTGTATCCTGGCCTCTGCAACTTCACATTTGAACTCTGACTTCTTGCTCTCTGAATCCGCATCTCATTTTTGTGATAAACCCGCCTAGCCTCTTTTTTTCAGTCTTGTTCCAACATTCTCTGAGCTCTAACGTCATTCTTCCTTTCTCAAACCAAATCTCCTCATTTCCCTGGCACTTTATCATCCCCTCCACCATGGGGTCCTATTTTCTAGTGATACACGTAGTTACCACAAAATGTTGCATGTTGTGTGTGTGTATGCGTGCATGCGTGTGAGCCACCTGTGTGTGTGTGTGTGTGTTTCTGTGTGAGTGTTTATGCATGAGCAATGGGTAAGATGGGGGATGTCCCCAGCTACAGAGTTTATTGTGTGTTGACACACAATGAGTAACTCACATAAGCGGGAGGTTGTCAGGTGTTTCGACCTTCTGGAGTATGTGGGGGTCAATGGATATATCTAAGGTGATAAGGAACCGTGTACTCACCTGTCATTGCAGGGGTCAAGTCACATGCTCTTGGGCCCCACCTCTTCACTGGTCGACTACAGGGCCTTACTCCCTGCACCTTGAGCATAATTATACCTCTTCATTAAAGCATGACTAGTTATCCTGCCTCCACTTCACTTTCCCGACAGTTTCATCTCCTGACAACTCTGTGACTTAAAAGATACGCGTCCTAACATCTCTGTGACTCATCAATTGTATACCACATGGCGAAACATTCATAGAGGGATTAGTGCCAAACGTGCGAACAACGAAATCACTCCAATGGAAAGCAAGACTCTGCAGACGAGCAAACATCCCCCCTTGAAAAGCAGGGGAGCCAATGAGCACATAAGAGACAACTACACATAAGTGTGAGGGGCCCCAAGACAGTTCATACTGAGCCTCCCAGCATAACAAAAGCGGGAATTAATCAAAAGTATCCCGAGGCTGTCGCAAGAAAAGGCGCTGACAGGCACCTAACGTCAGTACCTGACCAACAAGGACTGAGGTTTGTACATAGGGTTACTTGCGGCCCAACCAGTAACACCTGTTGATCAAGGCCCTGATCAACTGACAATCTGGATCAACACCGGGCAGCTGGCGTTGAGGCCCTCCGACAACCCTCCTTCAGGTATACACTTGAAGTGCATCTGCTCGCCTCTCTCGAACCCACGGAGATGATTATCAGGCCCCAATACGCCGGTTGAGTTATATTAATTATGTTTGGCAGCCTTCTTTCACACTCCTCCACGGTTGTGTTTACTTGACCAGCCCTTGATAAATACTCTACCACTTCGTGTATTTCCCTGGAGTCCTTCTGTCTCCACTTATTGAATCACCTTCTTAAATCTCGATGTGAGCTCCCTCACGTCCTTCTCGCTCATTTGTTGTTGAGCTCCCATGATTCTTCATACCTGATTCTTACCTGATCCTTTACAATTGTTTTTTCTCATGATGTGGCTTATACAACAGCTTGGGTCGACTTGGCTTTCGCGCATGTCATTTTGCAAAATTGTCCGTTTAGTCTCCCTCATTACCTGTCATATTCATTCATGCTCACCTGCTCTCCCTTAATTCTCCTGAAACCTATGCCTCCTTTACTCTTCTGTACTCTATTGCATTTGATTTAAAAGCTCTCACACTCCAGGTGAACGAAGCTTCGTCCCTGTCTCTCTCGTTTTTATATTGTTGCCTTGAGTAACAAACCTCTCCTATGCTGCTTGCAATTGTCATATATTCTATTCTCATATTATCTGATTTCCTCCTGCCAGTTCTGTCCCACTGAACTTCATACAGGAAGTCCCCCTCATTCCCAAGTAGTCCTCTCTCTTGTAGTTTGGATTCAGTCGTCCCTGCCTTCCACCTTCTCTAATCCACTTGTAACTGTTTGCAAACTCAGAATACCACTGATCGCTTGCTCCAGAACCCTTATTGAGGTTGTGGGGGTGTCGATTGTGTGTGTGTGTGTGTGGTACTCAGAGTTTTGTACTCCACCTAGTTGTTGTTTCCAGGGGTCGAGTCTAACACGCTTCACTGTCCCCCCCTCTTCACTGGTCAGATACAAGATCGCACTTCCTGATCCCTGATCTTTATCATACCTCTTCTTGAGAGCTCTTATGGCACCGGCCTCCACTACATTCTACTTCCCAGACTATTCACTTCCTGACAACTTATTACTGAAATTTTTTTATCATAACATCCCGTGATTACATCTGACCTTCATCATTCCAACTGAGACTCCCTTGTTGCTGTGGTCCCATCTCGTGGAAGCATCTGTCCTCTGTTTCACTATGTCGATTCCTCTCAGTATTTTATATGATCGTTATCAATATTCCCCCCCTCTCTGCCTTGTCCTTCAGTGGTTGTCACGTTCGAGATTTCCCTTAACCTCTCCTCGTAGACACTCGCAGCTCCGGAAAAGTTCATGTTGCAAACATTTGCATTTCTCTTTCCTTTTTACACCGTGCTTGGCGGATAGGTATGGGTCCAAACGGATACTGCATACTCCAATAAAGGTCGTAACGTACACGTTATACAGGGTCCTGAACGATTCCCATTAAGATGGCGAATGCCTGTTGTTAGGTTTGCTAGCTCCTGTATGCTCCAGCATTTTATTGGGTGAAGTGCGGCCTAGAGAAGTGACCTGGGGCTTATCACTCACACCCAAGATCCGTTTCCTAATTGATGTTTGTAGTCGCTGTCCCCCAGACTGTACGCCATCTGCGATCTTTCTTGCCTTTCCCCAATCTTCATGACTTTGCACCTTGGTGGAGTTGAACTCCATGATCCAAATTGCTGGACCAGGCTGCAGCCGTCCAGAATCCCTTTAGATAGTTCCTGCCTTGTCCTCGTCCGATGAAATTCATCTCATCAAGCTTTCACTTCTGCAAACAAAGGACCATTTTGGAATCATGCCTTGCATGTCGCTTCAACGAATTACCAGAAACAACACCGGTCCTAGGACTTGACGCCTGTGGCGAACCCCACTCGAACATAGGCCGTCCCACTTACACCTATCGCCCGTACCATGAAATCACTGCTGTCTTCCTGGCAAGGTATTCCCTGATCCTTTTGCAGTGCCTTCTCCCTGTTATACCGTGCCTGGTCCCTCCACTTTGTGCACTTATCTCGTTTTGTGAGCTGAGTGTCAAAACCCTTCTACACTCCAAGAAAATGCAATCTATGTGAGTACACACCTAATTATTGTACTCCCTAATTGTGTGGTTAGCAAGGGTCGAGACTCGGCTCCTTGCCTCCCGCCCTCTTCACTGCGATCTCTACTAGGATATCACTTCTCGTTCTTCTTACCTGAGTTTTGTCATACCTCGTAATTAAGCTATGTAGATTCCTGCCTCCACACATCCACTTGTTAGCGGCTATACTCACTCCTGAAGCCTCATGAACCGACAGAAATACTTCCTAACATCGCATGTGACTCGTCTGAGTTTTCAGTTTCCAATTGTGCCCCCTCTCTGAAACAACCTGCCCTCTGTCCATCTTATCTATTCCACGCAGTATTTTGGTGGGAATGGGCCGATGTGTTAATAAATATTATTAACAAATTTTATTATTAACACATTATAAACGCAATTTAATTTAGCCTAATTCAACTAAATATATTTTAGTGAAGTTTAAAATAATTTAATAAAAAACCAAACACAATGGTGGGTTCTAACCCCGCCCTTGGCATTTTTTTTACAATGAAATATATATTTTCGTTAAGGTTTAGAATGATTTTTGCGAAATTATTGCATTCACAGATTTTCCCTTGCCGTATTCGGCAGACGAGGGTTGCTATTTAAACAAAATGGTAAGTTTTATCTTTCGGAACGGGGCAATAGACCTGAAGTGTAGTCAGGACAGGACAGGAGCAAGTGTGGTGTGTTTTTGGGCGAGTATGAGAACAGCGGCGCTAAAGACGTCATGTTTTGGTTTTTTGTGTGAGTAGGGATGGTGATTCGGGGTAAGTTTATGCCAAGTTTATATGCCACAGGTTTTTGCCGGGTAACCTCCAGGTTGCTTTAATATTATGAATTTAAACCCTCCTGATATATCTGTATGAGGAGAGGCCTGTTTATGTTTTGGGAGAGTACTCTCTTAGTGTTTTGATTGCAGGCAAAGAGGCCGGCAGAAATGATGAGGGACATGGAATATCACTGTTTGCAGATGTTTGTTTTATAATCACTAGTAGCAGTGTGCTAGTGAACTAATGTGAGCACTGGTGTTTTTTTTTTTTGTATGTAGTGGGTAGGTTTTATGTTATATATGTAAATTTACTGTTAATAGTTATTTTTTTACTTTTAATGTTTATGTCCTTCCTTATATTAATTATAAGTAGTGACCACTTAATTAACACTTAATAAATTATGTGAAGTAACAAACTTGGCCCTAGGTTGGTTTATGTGGTTTAATATTTTAAATCCCCCTAGAATGGGCAGGTTGTTAACCTCTAGGATGCGGGACATTTATTTACGTAACGCAGTAAAAGCGTAAGATTTTTTAGGATGTTTCTGCTCATATTTCAAAATGTGTGTGTTTTGTCATTACCAAGTACAGCTTTCACTATCCCCATTATATTTTTTTTATTAAAACACTGGCCGATTCCCCCCAAGGCAGGGTGGCCCGAAAAAGGAAAACTTTCACCATCTTTTCACTCAATCACTGTCTTGCCAGAAGGGTGCTTTACACTACATTTTTTTAAGCTGCAACATTAACACACCTCCTTTAGAGTGCAGGCACTGTACTTCCCATCTCAGGACTCAAGTCCGGCCTGCCGGTTTCCCTGAATCCCTTCATAAATGTTACTTTGCTCACATCCAACAGCACGTCAAGTATTAAAAACCTTTTGTCTCCATTCACTCCTATCAAACACATTCACGCATGCCCGCTGGAAGCCCCAAGCCCCTCGCACACAAAACCTCCTTTACCCCCCCTCCCTACAACTTTCCTAGGCGACCCCCTACCCCGCCTTCCTTCCACTACAGACTGATACACTCTTGAAGTCATTCTGTTCGCTCCATTCTCTCTACATGTCCGAACCACCTCAACAACCCTTCCTCAGCCCTTGGACAACAGTTTTGGCAATCCCGCACCTCCGGGCTATCTTCCAAACTACGAATTCTCTGCATTATATTCACACCTCACTTTGCCTCAGACATGACATCTCCACTGCCTCCAGCCTTCTCCTTCGCTGCAACATTCATCACCCATGCTTCACACCCATACAGGAGCGTTGTTAAAAATATACTCTCATACATTCCCCTCTTTGCTTTCCAAGGACAAAGTTCTTTGTCCCCACAGACTCCGAAGTTTTGCCACTCACCCTTTTCCCTCATCAATTCTATGATTCACCTCATCTTTCACAGACCCATCTGCTGACACGTTTCCCCTTCCAAATATCTGAATACGTTCACCTCTTCCATACTCTCTCCCCCCAATCTGATATCCAATCTTTCATCACCTCATCTTTTTGTTATCCTCATAGCCGTACTCTTTCCTGTATTCACTTTCAATTTTCTTCTTTTGACACCCTAAACCCAAAACATCCACAACTTTTGCAACTTCTCTTCAGAATCACCCAAGAGCACAGTGTCATCAGCAAAGAGCAACTGTGACAACTCCCACTTTATGTGTGATTCTTTATTTGTTAACTATACACCTCTTGCCAAGACCCTAACATTTACTTCTCTTACAACCCCAACTATAAATATATTGAACAACTATGGTGACATCACACATCCTTGTCTAAGGCCTGCTTTTACTGGGAAATAATCTCCCCCTTTCCTACACACTCTAACTTGAGCCTCACTATCCTCATAAAAACTCTTCACTGTTTTCAGCAACCTACCTCCTATACCATACATCTGCAACATCTGCCACATTGCCCCCCTATCCACCCTGTCATACGCCTTTTCCAAATCCATAAATGCCACAAAAACCTTTAGCCTTATCTAAATACTGTTCACTTATATGTTTCACTGTAAACACCTGGTCCAAACACGCCCTATCTTTCCTAAAGCCTCCTTGTTCATCTGCTATCCTATTCTCCGTCTTACTCTTAATTCTTTCAATAACAACTCTACCATGCACTTTACCAGGTATACTCAACAGACTTATCCCCCTATAATTTTTGCACTCTCTTTTGTCCCCTTTGCCTTTATACTAAGGAGCTATGCATGCTCTCTGCCAATCCCTAGGTACCTTACCTTCTTCCATACATTTTTTAAATAATAGCACTAACCACTCCAAAACTATATTCCCACCTGCTTTTAACATTTCTATCTTTATCCCATCAATCCCAGCTGCCTTACCCCCTTTCATTCTACCTACTGCCTCACGAACTTCCCCCACACTCACAACTGGATCTTCCTCACTCCAACAAGATGTTATTCCTCCTTGCCCTATACACGAAATCACAGCTTCCCTATCTTCATCAACATTTAACAATTCCTCAAAATATTCCCCCATCTTCCCCAAAACCTCTAACTCTCTATTTAATAAGTCCCCCTCTCCTATTTTTAACTGACAATCCATTGTTCTCTAGGCTTCCTAAACTTGTTTAAACTCACTCCAAAACTTTTTCTTATTTTCAACAAAATTTGTTGATAACATCTCACCCCACTCTCTCATTTGCTCTCCTTTTTACATTGCTTCACAACTCTCTTAACCTCTCTCTTTTTTCCTATATACTCTTCCCTCCTTGCAAACACTTCTACTTTTTAAAAACTTCTCATATGCTAACTTTTTTTTCCCTTACTACTCTCTTTACTCATCATTCCCAAATTGCTCCTCTTCTCTCCCGCACCCACCTTCCTCGTAACCACAACTTCTGCTGAACACTCCAACACTACATTTTTAAACCTACCCCATATCTCTTCGACCCCATTGCCTATGCTCTCATTAGCCCATCTATCCTCCAATAGTTGTTTATATCTTACCCTAACTGCCTCCTCTTTTAGTTTTTTAAACCTTCACCCCTCTCTTAAAGTGATGCTTCTATTCTCTGTATCCCATCTATTTTACTTCACTGTCGCTGCAACTAAAAAGTGATATGATATATCAGTGGCCCCTCTATACACATGTACATCCTGAAGTCTACTCAACAGTCTTTTATTCCACCAACCATAATCAGAAAACTACTGTCATTTTGCCCTACATCATTTTCTTGTATACTTATTTTATCCTCTTTTTCTTAAAATATGTTTACGTATAACTAAACCCCTTTCTTAAATTTAACAAAGGGCTCCCATTTTTCAAATTTTCACCTGGCACCCCAAACTTAAACCCAAACCCCACCCTTCTAAATTTTCTCCTACTTTAGCATTCAGGTCCCCTACCACAATTACTCTTTCACTTGGTTCAAAGTTCCTATACAATCACTTAACATTTTTCCCCAAAAATTTTCTCTCTCCTCTACATTCCCCTCTTCTCCAGGGGCATAAAAGCTTATTATGATCCCCTTTGGTGTTTGGAACTCACCTAATTGTGGTTGCGGGGTCGATACTCAGGCTCCTGGCCCCAGTGTGAGTGTGTGTGCGTGTGTTTTTGTGTTTGTTTTGTGTGTTTGTGGTTGGGTGTGTGTGTGGTGTGTGTGCGCCTGTGTGTGCAGTGTGTGTGTGTGTGTGTGTGGGTGGTGTGGGGGGTGTGTGTGTGTGTGATGTGTGTGTGTATGTGTGTGTGTGTGAGTGTGTGTGTGTGTGTGTGTGCGTGTGTGTGGTGTGAGTGTGTGTGTGTGTGTGTGTTGTGTGTGTGTGTGGTGTGTGTGTGAGTGTGTTGTGTTGTGTAATGTGTTGTGTGTGTTGGGAGTGTGTGTGTGGGTTTGTGTTGTGTGTGCCGTGTGTGGTTTGTGTGTGTTTGTGTGTGTGTGTGTGTGTGTGTGTGTGTGTGTGAGTGTGTGTGTGTTGTGTGTGTTGTGTGGTTTGTGTGTGAGAGTGTGTGTTTTTGTGTGTGGACACAACAATAATAATTTTGCACTCAATAACTCATTACAGTTGTGACCGCGGGGTGGAAGTATGATTGCTCATTAACTCTATAATTTGTTCATGATTGTAGCAATGTATAAACGTAAGGTAACCATTCTTACAGGATTCATTACCTTTTTAACTTATGAGTTCATTACTTTTGTACCTAGTTCAGCTATCAAAACTTTGGGGGCCCTCCCTGGACCCAATACGTACCTCTGTAATCTGTAAATACCTTGTAACTAGTCATGGTTGTGACCCGACCTAAATAACTAAACCCCTTTCTATACCAAAGTTCAACAAAGGCTCCCCCATTTATCAATTTACAACCTGCACCACCAAACTTACCTACCACAACCCCTCTAAATTTTCTCTACTTTAGCATTCCAGGTCCCCAAACCACAATTACTCTTTCACTTGTTTCAAAGTTTCCTAGACAATCACTTACATCTCCCAAAATTCTCTCTCTCACTCTACATTCCTCTCTTCTCCAGGTGCATAAACGCTTATTATGGATCCACTTCTCGCATACAACCTTTACTTTAATCCACACAATCCTTGAATTGACACATTCATATTCTCTTTTCTCCTTCCATAACTGATCCTTCAACATTATTGCTACCCCTTCCTTAGCTCTAACTCTCTCAGATACTCCAGATTTAATCCCATTTATTTCTCCCCACCGAACTCCCCTACCCCCTTCAACTTTGTTCGCTTAGGGCCAGGACATCCAACTTCTTTTCATTCATAACATCAGCAATCATCTATTTCTTGTCATCCGCACTACATACATTATACAATACTAAAAATTAAAAGACGACAGAAAAATTAATCCATTATGACAAGACTAAAAAACAGAAAAAAGCAACTTTTATAAGATTTTCTTCCATCGATTTTTAACCCCAGAGAGTTAGCCATTCAAGATAATCCAAAGAAAGTCAGTGTCGTCGTCGAGGATGGAACTTATTTCCATTGGGACCTTAATCTTGTCCCCCAGATGCGACCCACACCAGTCCGACTACACACCCAAGTACCTATTTGCTGTTAGGTGAACAGGACAGTATTGTGTAAGAAACGCGTCAAAATGTTTCCACTCGCCTAGGAATATCGAACCCGGGCCCTCCGTGTGTGAAGCGGGAGCTTCATCCACCAGGGCCACCGGGGCACCCCACAATACAGCAAGTTGTGCCAACAGAATATTCAAAGCGACAAACCACAAAAAACATGCCTTAAATTCTCAAAATATTAATAGCATATTACTCTAGAGATAAGGAGACAAAACCTTGGCATATTTAGACATTTTGAAATAAAAAAAAACCCATGACTGGTCTTATATGGCCATAAAGTCAGCTGATATTATTTTTTTCACATTTCTAAATTACAACCTCATTATAAATTTGCTGTTCTAAGAAGCACTGCTGAGTATATTTGACACGACTTCTTTCTAATATAAGGTGCAACCTTTGAGTTTCTTCACTCAGAGAGTATCCTCAGTCTTATGATCTCTTAAGTACATTGGATCAAGAAAATGAAGTATGACTTAAAAACAGAAGCTGAATAAGTATGGGCGGTTCTTGTGTTTTGTAAAATCATTCATATCAACAAAGAATCCTGCATTTTCTTGCCATCCATCTTCTTATATATAATAGAATGTGCAAAAGTGTGTGACAGTGTCGTGTAACAGAAAAAATAACTCTCGGAAATGAGAGACTGACTGGCAGAGAGAGTAGACAGAGACAGGGGGGAGACAGACAGACCACAGGCAGTCAGAAGACAGACACAGCCGTGCTCTAACAGCGTGCTAAAGTTTGCTCATAGTGATTGTCCAGATTCCTTGGGTCATCAATAATCAACCATGAAGCTGAACAAAACCAATTTTTCCTTAGTCTCCAATGAACAACTCCCTGAAACTCCATTGACCCATGACACTCACATGCTCCCATTGTCATACATAGTTAACAAAATGAAGCACGACATAAAATGATTCATCAATTTTATATGTTTTGAAATGCTGGAATGTGATTTCACTCCCAGGTGAATTACTGGAGAAATAAAGGAAAAGGTGTGATAATCATTATGTCTACCCCCACACGCAGGCATACAGGCGTAAAAGTTATACTTCTAAACAAACATTTTGTCTCCATTTTTTTACCTTTTAAATGAGAACCAAAATGACCACCCAAAAATAACGTACAACAGAGTAAGATGGAATTATGCAAGTCATTTATTAAATTAATAGATCCTAACAGAAAAAGAAAGGAATAACATAATTTAAGAAGCAACTGAAGAAACCATAATTGTAGCAGACGTAGTTATATATAATATTGGCCTCTGAAAGTTAAGGGGGGAGACTTGAATATATATTGAGGTTTGAGCAGGATTCTTTCTTGATGCAGATGCAGCGACATAGGGCCTACTGCGGCGGATTTTTCGACACCAGCGCCGCTGGTGTGGGACATTTAAGCAATGCGGAACACGCCTTTCTATTGAACTCTTTTCCAACCCTGCAGACAGGGGCTGGTTCCGAACTGTAGATCATGGGCAAAATGCCCATGATCTACTAAGTTCTGTGGTACAAAACTTCTGGAGTCTTGAAATCATGGCCTTGCTTTCTGATTTCAGAGACAGAATAACTGCTTCCTGAGGTGTTCACCATCAGAAAGCAGATATTCTGTCACAGTCCAGTGCACCCCTCCTCCAAAGAGCTATATAAATTTAAAGCACCAGCGAACTAAATGATTTCTTCAGTAGCTTCAGTTTCTTTAAAAGCTGACAGGAACCCACACTTCAATAACATAATTATGGGACTTGTTCATGACTCAAAAAACATTGGCGTTTTTGAACAGCCTCTCAGTCCAAAAGTTGAATCATCAGCTAAACGCAGCAAATTAAGAGGGAGCTACATAAGTTTTCCTACTAAGTTTCAATAATTCGATTATGGTCAAAATGCGTTCATGCTTCTAGTGCCGTAGCTGACAGAAACTTCACACTTACTTACCATATATGGCTTCAAAGAGAGGAGAATGATAGTACGAATGATCACAATATGCGAGTCGGGGGTCCTCACCAATAAGTTTGAAATTACCTGTCCTTAGGGAATGAAGAATCAGTAGGCACGGGTAGTGTATCCCCTTCCTCTTGTAAGAATTCTCCTTTCGTGTATGGCCTGGTTCCCATCACCACGGGAAGTGTATAGATCAACAAAGTTAACCAGGTCTCCATAGGAACTCCAAGGTACTGAAAGAGCTCTACTTGAGTTTTGTTATCACTTATAAAAATAAATATTTTCGATAGAAATTTTATTGGGGATTGCAAACCTATGCATTTTATTTTTTTTTTTGGAAAGGGCATTACATAAAAAAATCCGAGAACCACTTTCTTGATTTGCCATAAAGTGTACGGTGGCGTCTAGTGGATTTTTTCAATGACTGCTTTATTTAATACATATTCTGACATCTGTGCTTCTCTTCAAATCTATATATTTAATAAGTGTAATTTACAGATTTAAACATCAATCGTAACTCCGTCCTTCAGGTAGCAATAGTTGTTCTTATCACATTCTTTTGTTACAGAACAAGTAAATCAGGTCGGTCACAAGGCACTATAACAGATGATTTAATAAAAATGTTGTTAGAATTTACCATACAATATGTTAGGTAAAAAGGAACACAATGTGCAATTAGGGGGGTGTGACGATTTTTGTGTTTAATTTTGTTGTATTCACTTTCAGGTGGAATATTTGACACGGGCCGAAGTAAGACTCTTGTAGATGCTTTAGTTATGTTTGTGCTTTCTTTAGTCTGTTAATGTTGATCATTTCCAAAATTGAGTACTTTTACCAAGAGGGAAGATTCGAATATTGAAATGAGCCACTCCGGCAGGAAAAAAAGAACCAAATACAATGGAAGAGGTGCAATCTCCTTCAAGAGGACAGCACAAGCAAAGGAACCCATGTAAGTGTTCCAGGGACAGAAAAATTTCAAAAGTCTTCTGCATGTAGTGAAATAAAATCGCCTCAAAGGAATGCACTGAAGACAGATGGGGAAGGAAATCAATCCTAGTACTAAGTCTTCCTCATTTTCTATGGAACAGATTTTATTCCGGATGGGTTGGTTAAATAATAAAATAAATAAAATATAATAATATCTTTTATTTACACAAGACCATGTACAAGGTATACATCCTAGCTGACATCAGACATACTACTAATAGAAAGTCCCTTGTTATGCTCAGCATTTCGGGGCAAATTAGGTCAGTTTATTTGTCCCAGGATACACCCACAAACACACCATCGACTAACACCCCATGTAGCCGCATTTTACTGATGGGTAAACATCGACAACAGGATGGAAAGAACACGTCCAATTTTTCTACTCTGGCTGGAATAAAACCCAGGCCCTCTATAGTACTACTGTCACTCACAGGTATCTTATTAAAGGCTTATCTATTGATTGGCCTCGATGTCCTGCTGTTAGAGAACACCTAAAGATGACTAAAATATCCATCAATTAAAAATAAGAAAAACATAAACGCTTAAAGAGTCCTTTCTCCAATGGCTTACAAAATCATACACCAAGCTGTGGTCCGTAGAAAGCGGGACATCTGACATATACTCTGCTCAAGGTCCTCACGTCCCAATCACAGCATTTAAAGTTAGCTGTTGTTTCTGTTCATACCTAAGTTCTTAAAGAATTACTAGAACAAACTTTAAAAGTCCTTCTAGAAGAGAACCTTTTGTTAGAAATAACACAGAAGCGATTTTCACGTCGCCACAGAACAAAGTTACGAGCAACTGAACCAAAGATTAAAGACATCTGGTTAAAGTGACGGGACTAACAGAAAATTGAGTATCCCTTGTTAAATGGTGGTCCCTTTGGTGGGGCCAATGGTAAGTCAGTTCTCCAATGACTTCAGGGGAGATTAACAAAGACCAGAATAAGATTTCTTTCATCACGATGGAGGCCAGCGCAGTTTGATTCTACATAGAGGAAGCTCCCTACCTAACCTAGAGGGTGTACCAACCTGCCGAAAAAAAGGGTGCCCCAACCTACCTGGAGGTTCTCCTACGCTACTGAAGGGTTCTTTCTCTCCTACCTACCTGAGTTTTCTCCTACCTAAATGGAGGGTTCTCCTACCTAAATGGAGGGTTATCTCTACCTAAAAGGAGGGTGTCTAACCTAAATGAGGGTTTCTCCTACCTACCAGGAGGGATCGCCAACCTACCTGGAGGGAGCGCCTACCTACCTGAAGGAGCCCTACCTACCTGGGGGGTGCTCCCAACCTACCTGGAGGGTGCTCCAACCTACTGGAGGGTGCCCAACCTATCTGGAGGGTGCTCCAACCTACCTGAGGGTGCTCCTGACCTAGCTTAGGGTGTGTAGAAGAGAGGGAGACTACTTCCTCGGTAAAAGTAGGGCTTAGACAGTGGAGTGTTGTAATGTCACCATAGGTTGTTTAATATATTTATAGATGGAGTTGTAAAATAAAACAAAAAAAAAGTGGGGAAAAACAAGAAAAAGAAAAAAAAAAAAATAAAACACACCTCATAAGCGAACCCCCCCCCCGTTCCCCCCCCCCCGCCCATACCACCCCAATCGCCACTCCGCCCTCATCCCTGAACTCACCCCCCCTCGTCCCCCATTCCCCTCCCAATCCCCCTACTCACCTTTCCACCTCCCTACACCCCCCCCTCCTACCACTTACTATTATAATTCTCTCTTTTATTTCGAACCCCGCATATTTCCCACCCCACCTCCCATTGCTAAGTCCCCCTAACCAAATCGCAGCATACCGAGCGTCAGTTTCGCTAAAACCCCCCCCACACGCCCCGAATCCCCTGATCGAGTATAGACAGTCCCCCGTACGCCTAAGCCCTATCCCCAGGCTAACCGCCACGACGTATCATATTTGACACCCCTCCCCGCAAAATAACAAGCCCCCTAAAGCACACCTAATGTTATATACGGTGTATAACATGAATACATAACAAGTTATACAGACAAAGATGTAGTATGACGAGTACAGCGAATGGGATTATGAAGGATGACGTTATCCCATGAACTGATGCAGGACAAACAGGAGCGTGTAAACTTTATGAAACTGTGTGAGACAAGAAAAAAACTTCTCCTTGAGGCAAAGAATGAATTTTACCAAAAAACGTGGGAACCAAATTCCTCTTAAATGGATGTGTAAGCTTGGTTTCAAACCGATGCGGCGAAGAGGCGTCCCTGGAGGCAGTGCATATGTCCTTGCCTAAGGTGTGTGTGTCAATAATATCAGAGATATTTCGGAGTGGGAAATTAGTAGAAGTGTGGAGTTACTAAAAGAATTATTCAGAGGGATGAAGAGGTTATATTGAGGTGGATTGGTCATTTTAGAAGAATAGATCAAAGTAAGGTGTATAATTCTCTGAGAGCGTATAAATCTGGATTGGAAGGAAGGTATGGTAGGGTCGTCCCTCGTGAAGAGGTTGGCGGAGGGGGTAAAGAGGTATTTGTTGGCGAGGGGCTTGGACATCCAGCAACTATGTGTGAGCGTGTTATATATAGTGAATGTAGTACGAATGATTTTATGGGGCTGACGAGCTGTTGGGAGTGTGAGCGGGTAATATTTTGTGAAGGATCACGGAAAACCGGTTTTTTTTATGTAAGTCGGAACTGAGCCTGGAAATGGAAAGTACAAAGCCTGCCACTTAAAGAGAGGTTTGGGATATTGGCAGTTGGAGGGGCATCTAAACTGTCCGTATCTGAGCACCTCCAAAACACAGTGAATTATGTATGAGTGAGATAAAAGTTGATTTGAATGATGATGAAAGTATTTTCTTATGGGATTTCTTTCTTTTTGGTCGCCCTTCCTCGGTGGAACGACCGACATGTTGAAAAAAAAAATTAAGTGTAATGTGTGTTTTTATATCATATCTGTGTAAATACGTGTGGATATGTTTACAAACTGGAATAACGATCTTACTGTTGTTTTAGGCTACCATAACTGGAATACAAATACTCTTATTTTTTCTTTTGTTATTATATTTCCAACGCAACTGTAATAATTGGCGAAAAAATTATTTCATAGTTTAGAAGAACAATGTGTGTTTTTCCCCCTGTGGAAATGACGTCGTAGATATTTTTTAAGATTTATACTACTTAGATAGAATGACAGAAATAACCTAATTGGTGCTAATAGTTCATGGAGGCCCATCAGAATCCATGAGGACAAAGCCCTCCAAACTTTCCCCTCAGCACTTAGACGTGAACAACCCCTCCAATGATCGAAACAAATTGGAACCGACATCCGCATGAACGAGGAAGATACATGATCTGTGTTAAGTAACGCATCAGCGGCACCTCTCTCCGCTCCATGGGATAATACCCCATTCCAAACTACCATTCCTTCTCCCATTTCACCCCAAAAAACTTCTTCAAATCACACACCAAAGCTTCGCCTTGAAGCCAAACAGATGCCGTTTTAAGGTAGTATTGAATAACTTAGTCATACAGGCACACCTCTTACACAAATTATATTCGTTTGATGGTTTCCGTTCACCAGTCCACTGGTGCCAGCTGGTAGTGCTGCTTGTAGCCATACAGAGTGATTGTGCACTCATAAAGAAATTGGAGCACCCCAACAATAAACGGGCCTCCTACCTTTCAAACAGAACTTTTGCCATACTCCCTTGCACTGAAATGTGTCCATGTATCTAAGGTTGTCACCTTAATTGATTGTAACTGTATCTCTGTCATCCATAAATGCTCTCAACTCATTAAGTATAAATTGGGTGGCATGCTTGTGAGTCAGAAGCCAGACACAGGTAATGTAAAGGATTGTGGGGACATGCTGTGGAATTCCATCTCAAATTGTCTTCAGATGTATGACATAACTGATGAACTGGCTAAGCTGTATGCTTCAAAGAGTGGGTAATTAAAATCTTGGCTCGCCAGTTAGCATTTCAGAACAATAATACAAAAAGAACTTCAACTGAATTTACTGACTTAAAGACTCTGGGAGATTGACACAATTCATCGCATCTATCATCATTCTATCATCAGGAGGACCACATGTCTATGGATGCATCAGATAAAATAAGCAGACCTTGGATGTAACTACCTGCCCGGTTCCGCCTGGGTACAATACTATGGCAGGTTAAAATCACCCACCACCAGATGTATACAAATTAAATATCTCACCCTGCGTCAATATGTACTGGAGTGTGAGTAAATTAATGAATTCAGTTGACAACTCGCTCAAAAATGTTTCAAGATACGTCAAAAGTATTTTATTCAACAGGGTAGCATTACAGACGCATTCTGGAAAAATTAACTCTGATATGCACTCTTTTAAATAAAGCATTACCATGTGTGTGTGTGTGTGTGTACTTCACCTATTTGAGGTGCGGGTCGAGTCCGAGCTCCCTGGCCCCGCCCTCTCACTGATGCGCTACTAGGTCACTCTCCTGAGACCTGTGAGCTTTTACCATACCTCTTCTTTAAAGCAGATGTATGGATCCTGCCTCCATTCTACATCGGCTTCCAAACTAATTTCACCTTACTGACTACTCTGTGGCTGAAGAAATGCTTCCTAACAACCAGTGATTTATCTGTGTCTTCAACTCCAACTGTGTTCCCCCTTGTTACACTGGTGGTCAATCTCTGGAACATTCCTGTCTTTGTCCACCTTGTCAATTCCTTCTCATATTTTTGTATGTCGTTCATCATGTCCCCCCTATCGTCTCCTGTCCCTCCAGGTCGTCAGGTTGATTTTCCCGTAACTCTCCTCGTAGGACATACCTCTTAGCTCGGGACTAGTCTTGTTGCAAACCATTGCACTTTCTCTAGTTTCTTTCCGTGCTTGGCTAGGTGTGGTTTCCAAACTGGTGCCGCATACTCCATGTGGCCTCAACGTACCCGGTATACATGGTCCTGAATGATTTCCTTATTAAGATGTCGGAATGCTGTTCTGAGGTTTGGCTAGGCGCCCATATGCTGCAGCAGTTATTTGGTTTGATGTGCGCTTCAGGAGATGTGCCTGATGTTTATACTCACCCCAAGATCCTTTTTCCTTGAGTGAGGTTTGTAGTCTCTGCCCCTAGACTGTTAACTCCCGTCTGCGTCTTTCTTTGCCCTTTTCCCCCATCTTCATGACTTGTCACCTGGTGGGATTGAACTCCAGGAGCCAATTGCTGGACCAGGTCTGCAGCCTGTCCAATTCCCTTTGTAGTTCTGCCTGGTCTTCGAACGAGTGAATTCTTCTCATCAACATTCACGTCATCTGCAAACAGGACACCTCAGAGTCTATTCCTTCCGTCATGACTTCGCAAATACCAGAATCAGCACTGGTCCTAGGACGACCCCTGGACCCACCGCTGTTCACAGTTGCCACTCTGACACCCTCGCCAACTTGTACCATGACTCGCTGCTGTCATCCTGACAAGTATACCCTGATCCATTGTATGCCTTCCCTGTTATCCCCTGCTTGGTCCTCCAGTTTTTGCAACCAATCTCTTGTGTGTAACTGTGTCAAAAAAAACGCCTCTTGCAGTCCCAAGAAAATGCAATTCCACGCCACACCCTCTCTCTCTTGTCGTACTGCTGTCACCAAGTGCATAGAACCCAGTAGTTTGTGACACAGGATTTCCCGTCCCTGAAACCATGTTGGCTGCTGTTATGAGATCGTTTCCTTTCTAGGTGTGTCCACACTCTTCTCCTGATAATCGTCCTCCATGGATTTTGCATACTAAACATGTCAATGACACTGGTCTGTAGTTTAATAGCTTCATGTCTGTCTCATTTTTTAAAGATTGGGACTACATTTTGCTGTCTTCATGCCCTCAGGCATCTCCTGTTTCGATAGAAGTATTGAATATTGATGTTAGGGGTACACATAGCGCCTCTGCTCCCTCTCACAATACCCATGGGGATATGTTATCTGGCCCCATTACCTATTGAGGTATCTAGCTCACTCAGAAGCCACTTTCACTTCTTCCCGGGTTGTGCGCACTGTGTCCACATCATGTTGTGGTGCCCCACTTCTGTCTTCCTCTTTCTGAGCCCCCTTCTGTCTCCTCTGTGAACACTTTCTTTAATCTCTTGTTGAGTTCCTCACATACTTCACGTCATTTCTTGTTCCTCTCCTCCTTCCTTCCTTAGCCTGATACACTGGTCCTTGACTGTTTGTTTCCTCCTGTATGTGGCTGTACAACAGTTTCGGTCAGATTTGGGCTCCGCGCTATGTCATTTTCATATGTCCTTGGGCCTCCCTTCTTATCTGTGCATATTCGTTTCTGGCTTCTATGACTGCTCCCTTATTCTCCTGGGTGTCCTTTGCCTTCTATATCTTCTCCATTCCCTAGCACACTTGGTTTTTTGCCTCCCTGCACCTTTGGGTAAACCATGGGCTCATCCTGGCTTTTTTTCATTAATCCTGTTACCCTTGGGTACAAACCCTCCTCAGCTCCTTGCATTTTGGTTGCAACATATTCCATCATCTCATTAACTGGCTTCCCTGCCAGTCTCCGTCCCACTGAACCCCCGTTCAGGAAGTTCCCTCATTCCTGTGTAGTCCCCCTTTCTTGTAGTTTGGCTTCCATTCGTGTCCTGGGCCTTCCTGCTTCACCCTCCACTTGTAGCTCTATGTGTATTCGAATGCTTATAACCACTATGGTCACTGGCCCCAAGGGTCTTTCATATGTGATGTCCTCGATATCTGCACTACTCCAGGTGAATCCTAAGTCCGCCATGCTGGTTCACATCCTCACCTCTCTCTCAATGTATTTCCCCTTACTGTTGGCACATGAAGTTTTCCAGTACCAGACCTCCATCATCTTAGCCCTCCATGTATCTTGGGGCCCCATGTGGGGTCCCAAGTTCTCCCAATCGATCTCCTTGTGGTTAAATCCACCCCATAATCAGGAGCTTTGCCCAGCAGCATGAGCTCTACTGGCCACTCTAGCCAGTGTGTCAACCCATGCGCTCTATTGCTCTCGCGTCGTACTCTTGGACCTTGGCCTCCTGCGTTCTGTGGTGTGTGTGTGTGTGTGTGTGTGTGTGTGTGTGTGTGTGTGTGTGTGTTGTGTGTATGTGTTTAGGTGTGTGCGCTTGTGTTCTTGTTTTGCTGTTGTTGTGTACTCATACATGCATGAGTCGTGCGCTCGGTATTTACGCTCGTGTATGTACGCTCGTGTGTGGTGTTGAACTCACCTATTTGTATGTGTGTGTGGGTGTGTGTGTGTGTGTGTGTGTCCCAACAATTAATCTTTGCACTGAAAAACCTCATTACAGATTGTGAACCGGGTGTTGGGATGTGTGAATTCTCATTAATTTATAATTTGTTCATGACTGAACCACTTTAACATAAGTAAATTACTTTACATGATTCATTACTTTTTAACTTGTGAATTCATTACATTTGTTACCTTGTTCAGCTGTCCTAGAACTTTGAGAGCCCAGTCCCTGGACCCTTTATGTACCGTCTTTTGACTCCCATGCACACGATGGGAATGGAGTAGTGAAATTGCGGCGGGTTCTATCCATCCGTAGAATTTATCAGCGTTTCTCTCCTCATAACATTCTTCATGATAGTCATACTGTTTTCTAGCGTTTTACATGTCAGTTTTCTAAATGAATCGCAAACAATTCCTGGAATATATATCGTTATGTAACGTTTTTAACCTAGACTTGTTCCTAATTAAATCCATTAAGCGCAAATAACGAGATAAATAATGTGAAGATGAAGAAGCAGCAGCAGTGCGACGGAAAACTGCTTTTAATCCTCAGACACCAGTATCTGTATCTTTCTACCAAGAATCTGTTCTAATTGTTACCTTTCCTCTGCCTTATAAATTTACTGCTTGCATATTTCTAAACATAATATTTTACAATTTGTAAGTATAAAATTGTATATTTTTTGACAATATTCTTCGTAAATCTGTTTATTAATATGGCTATTTTTTATGAGAACCCATCACCGACTAAATTAATCTCACGTTAAGAAGCAAAACTCACACCCTGGATCATTTTGTTGAGTTTCACTCCCCATAAAAGTTCTCGATGAAACGTGTTGGTGGGAAGTTTGTTCCTCGATGAATTCCACCACTGAAAGTCCTGCTGGATCTCAGCAGTTTTCCAGACACAAAAGTACCAATCATGAACGACCACAAAAGTTTCGTTTATGGAAACGACCACAAAAGTTTCATTATGGAACGTGAGAATAGTTTGATTTTTTCATTTAATGTAGTAAAACAGGTTTCTGTTGCATTTTGAAACATTTTCCACAACTATAATCATGTGCTCGTGAACACCAGAAGGTCACTATTCCCTAATATACCAATAATAAGTACCCACAGTTTCCGCCATACATTGTGGAACTTTTAAACAGTGGTTTAATAAAGAGTGCTCAAAAGTGTTTTATAAAACATTGTTTCAGATTGTTTAAATAACAGTGTCAGAGTGTTCTAAGTAAAGTGTTCAAGAGTCTAATAACATGGTCAAAGTGTATAAACGCCATGTTAGTTTTAATGTTAGTTTAATATGTTTATTGTGCACCCCGAACTGCCAAAGTTTTGATAGCTGATAAAAATACAGAGGTAATGACCTCAACAATTACAAAGGTATGAACTCCAGGTATGTCGGGTCACAACCATGACAAGTTTCCAAGTTATTTACAGATAACAGAGGTACGTAATTGGGTCCAGGGACTGGCCCCCAATGTTTTGATAGCTGAAATCTAGGTACAAAAGTAATGAACTCATAAGTTACAAAGGTAATGAGTCCTGTAAGAATGATTCTTACGTTTATACATGCTACAATCATGAACAAATTATAGAGTAAAGAACAATTCATACTTCCACCCCCGTCACAACTTAATGATTTATTGGAGCAAATATTGATTGTGTGTCACAACACACAACACAGCACT
>NC_069498.1:10934567-11000306 GCF_026875155.1 Cherax quadricarinatus
TGGTTTTGACACTTGCTGCTGCTAGAACACCTCTAATTCCATCACTTGTCGATTTCAATTCTAAAATAAACCTTATCTTCTTGCTAAAAAAAAATAAAGTTTCATAACTTTTTTGATATATTGGAAGATGTCGGCCTTGTTGTCCACATAAATCTAAAAATATTTTGGATAGTTCGGAAACACGAACGCTACCTCGTAAAACAATCATTCTCCTATGTTTGTTGTGAGAAATCAAGTCAATTCAATCATAAATAAAGGTGATGGTCCCCTAAATAGGTAAATAACTTACTTTCGAGATATAGGCCGCAGCGCGCGGCACCCCCGCTGCCCGGGAAAAATTTTTTCCCCGAAAAATTCGCTTTATTTTACACTTTTTCCGCGGCCTACGAGTGTTTATTACAGTTAACCATTGTAAATCCGTTTTCTCTCATCACTGATGAGAGAGGGCGGACCCTCTCTTCACCTTCAGGGGAAATATCGATAGAAATTTATTCCTTGGGGCGTCATATTATGCTATATATTTTTTTTTGAGGTGTACTTTTTATGTTTATATGCTATTATTATATTGCATTATATCATAATAGATCAATTGTGATAGATAAATAAGCCTTATAATTGATATTAGCGTGGGTATGGAATATTTTGTTGGCTGGAGGGTCGGCCATTTTGTGCACTATTCCCAGGGGTTCCCGATTGGTGCCGTGACCATATTAGCTCCGCCCGCTCGGGAATGATCTCAGATGGTGAATTTGTATTATATTTTACACAAAGATATACGAAAACGATAAAAATAACACGGGGAAAAACGTAACAAAAACGTCAACAAAGCTGAGTCAGCGCTTCTTACGCAATATGTTGCGTCAGCGCTGTCACCATGCCTGTTATAAATGGCTGTAATTCCTTTTAGAAACATCGTACAAGGATAATAATTTATACCAGCGTGTAGCCAGAAAGTTCAGCTATTTTTTGGTAACAATAACTCAGTTTTCATATATTTTCGAATTTTTTTTTGCTCCGCGCGCGGGAACCCTCAATTTAATTTAAGGAGAAACGCTGATAAAGTCTACGGATAACACCCGCCGCATTTCACTACTCCATTCCCATCGTGTGCATGGGAGTCAAAAGAGGTACATAAAGGGTCCAGGGACTGGGCCCCAAAGTTCTGACAGCTGAACAAGGTACAAAGGTAATGAATTCACAAGTTACAAAAGTAATGAATCATGTAAGTAAATTTACTTATGTTTATACGTGGTTACAGTCATGAACAAATTATGAATTAATGAGCAATTCACACATCCACACCCGGTCACATCTGTAATGAGTTTTCAGTGCAAATATTAATTGTTGGGACACACACACACACACACACACACACACACACACACACACAAATAGGTGAGTTCACACACACACACACACGAGCGTACATACACGAGCGCACGCACTCATGCATGTATGAGTACACAAATACACACGCAAACAAGCACACAAGCGCACACACACAAACACACACACACACACACACACACACACACACACACACACACACACACACACATACTTCCTGCAGGAGGTTCAGTGGGACAGAGAAATGGTAGGAAAATCAGTAAACGAGATGATGGAATATGTGGCAACAAAGTGCAAGGAGGCAGAGGAAAGTTTTGTTCCCAAGGGAAACGGAAATAATAGGAAGACCAAAACGAGTCCTTGGTTTACCCGAAGGTGTAGGGAGGCAAAAACTAAGTGCAACAGAGAATGGAAAAGGTACAGGAGGCAGAGGACCCAGGAAAACAAGGAGATTAGTAGAAGAGCCAGAAACGAGTATGCACAGATAAGGAGGGAGGCCCAGCGACAGTATGAAAACGACATAGCATCGAAAGTCAAATCTGACCCGAAACTGCTGTATAGCCACATTAGGAGGAAGACAACAGTCAAGGACCAGGTGATAAGGCTGAGGAAAGAAGGTGGAGAACTCACAAGAAACGATCAAGAGGTATGTGAGGAGCTCAACACGAGATTTAAGGAAGTATTTACAGTAGAGACAGGAAGGACTCTGGGGGGACAGACCAGATGGGGACACCAGCAAGGAATACACCAACAAGTGTTGGACGACATACAAACAGATGAGGAGGAGGTGAAGAAACTGCTAAGGGACATCGATACCTCAAAGGCAATGGGACCGGACAACATCTCCCCGTGGGTCCTTAGAGAGGGAGCAGATATGTTGTGTGTGCCACTTACTACAATCTTCAACACATCCCTGGAAACTGGGCAACTACCTGAGGTATGGAAGACGGCAAATGTAGTTCCCATTTTTAAAAAAGGAGACAGAAAAGAGGCACTAAACTATAGACCTGTGTCATTGACGTGTATAGTATGCAAAATTATGGAGAAGATTATCAGGAGGAGAGTGGTGGAGCACCTGGAACGGAACAGGAGTATAAATGCCAACAAGCACGGATTCACGGAAGGCAAATCCTGTGTCACAAACCTTCTGGAGTTTTATGATAAAATAACAGAAGTAAGACACGAGAGAGAGGGGTGGGTTGATTGCATCTTCTTGGACTGCAAGAAGGCCTTTGACACAGTTATTCACAAGAGATTAGTGCAGAAGCTAGAGCATCAGGCGCATATAACAGGAAGGGCACTGCAATGGATCAGAGAATACCTGACAGGGAGGCAACAACGAGTCATGGTACGTAATGATGTATCACAGTGGGCACCTGTGACGAGCGGGGTCCCACAGGGGTCGGTCATAGGACCAGTGCTATTTTTGGTATATGTAAACGACATGACGGAAGGGTTAGACTCAGAAGTGTCCTGTTTGCAGATGATGTGAAGTTAATGAGGAGAATTAAATCTGATGAGGACCAGGCAGGACTTCAAAGAGACCTGGACAGACTGGACACCTGGTCCAGCAAATGGCTTCTCGAATTTAATCCTGCCAAATGCAAAGTCATGAAGACAGGGGAAGGGCACAAAAGACCACAGACAGAGTATAGGCTAGGTGGCCAAAGACTGCAAACCTCACTGAAGGAGAAAGATCTTGGGGTGAGTATAACACCGAGCATGTCTCCGGAAGCACACATCAATCAGATAACTGCTGCAGCATATGGGCGCCTGGCAAACCTGAGAACAGCATTCCGATACCTTAGTAAGGAATCATTCAAGACACTGTACACCGTGTATGTCAGGCCCATACTGGAGTATGCAGCACCTGTTTGGAACCCGCACTTGATAAAGCACGTCAAGAAACTAGAGAAAGTACAAAGGTTTGCGACAAGGTTAGTTCCAGAGCTAAGCGGAATGTCCTATGAAGAAAGATTAAGGGAAATCGGCGTGACGACACTGGAGGACAGGAGGGTCAGGGGAGACATGATAACGACATATAAAATACTGCGTGGAATAGACAAGGTGGACAAAGACAGGATGTTCCAGGGAGGGGACACAGAAACAAGAGGCCACAATTGGAAGTTGAAGACACAAATGAGTCAGAGAGATAGTAGGAAGTATTTCTTCAGTCATAGAGTTGTAAGGCAGTGGAATAGCCTAGAAAATGACGTAGTGGAGGCAGGAACCATACCCAGTTTTAAGACGAGGTTTGATAAAGCTCATGGAGCGGGGAGAGAGAGGGCCTAGTAGCAACCGGTGAAGAGGCGGGGCCAGGAGCTAGGACTCGACCCCTGCAACCACAAATAGGTGAGTACAAATAGGTGAGTACACACACACACACCACACACACACACACACACACACACGTGGTAATGCTTTATTTACAGAGTGCATATCAGAGTATTTTTCCAGAATGGTCTGTAATGTACCACTGTGAATAAAATATTTTGACATATCTTGAACATTTCTGAGCGAGTTGTCTCTGAATTCATTAATTTAATCACACTCCAGTACATAATGACGCAGGGTGAGATATTTCGTTTGGTCTACATCTGGTGGTGGTGATTTAACCTGCCAAAGATACTGTAACCAGCCGGAACCGGGGGGTAGTTACATCCAAGAGTCTGTTTTTTTGTTGGATCCCATCATAGACAGTGGCTCCTCCTGATGATAGAATGATGATGATAAACTGAATTGTGTCAATCCCCCAGAGTTTTAAGTCAGTAAATTTTCAGTTAAAGTTCTTTTGTATTATGTTCTCAAACTGCTAAGGGCCCCGACCCAAGTTTTTAAATTTCTCCCAAACTTTTTGAAAGCTTTACCCCTTACCCTTTTATGGGTTTCTGTCATACCCCTAAGTCCAATTTGGTTGGAATCCACAGCATGTGCACTTGACTCCTTTCAAAATTCCCCCTTTACCTGTTTTCTGGCTTCTGACACAAGCATGCCAAATTTTTTTATACTTAATGAGTTGAGAGCTTTTTAGGGATGACGAGAATCAGTTACAATTAAATTTGTCAACCTCGATACATGGACAATTTCAGTGCAAGGGTATGGAAAAAAGTTCTTTTTAAAAGGTTTAGGGGCCCCCATTTATTGTTTGCTCCCTCCAATTTCTTTAGAGACCCTTCACTCTGTAGGGGAAAACAGCAGCACTAACAGCTGCACCAGTGGACTGGTAAACCCAAAAACCATAAACGAATAAAATTTTTGTAAAAAGAGGGGTTGCTGTAGGGACTAAGTTAAAATACCCCTTAAGGCTTCATGTTTGGCTTAAGGCAAAGCTTTGGGTGTGATTGAAGAAGTTTTTTGGGGGGGAAAAAATGGAGGGAATGGTATTTTGGGAAAAGGGGGTAATACCCCAGGGAGCGGAGAGGTCCCGCTGATGCCTTACTTAACATAGATCATGTATCTTGTTCTTGGGGAGGGGTTTCCCCAATTTTGGGTTCCCGATCCATCTGGAGGGTTTTTTCCGGTACTGAGGAAAGTTTGGTGGCTTCTGTCCATGGATTTAAAATGGGCCTCCCTGAACATTTAGCCCCAATTAGGTTATTTCTTTCATTCTAACTGAGATAAATTTTAAAAATACTACGACGTCTTTTCCCAAGGGGGGAAAACCCCCCCCCTTGTTCTTAAAAAACTCCCAAAAAATAAATTTTTCACCCCAATTATTACATTTAAGCTTTTGGGGAAAATATAAATAAAAAAAAAAAAAAAGAAAGGAGTATTTTACTCCCAGTTATGGTAACCAAAAAACAACGAAAGATCGTTTTTCCAGTTTTTTTAAAAACATATACAAACGTATATACACAGATATGAAATAACAAAATACATTTAAATTTTTTTTTTAAAAATTTGTCGGTGTCTCCCACGAGGCGGGGGCGACCCAAAAAGAAAAAAAATTCCCCATAAAAAAAATATTTTTCATCATCTTTCAACATTTTAAATCTCATCATCATAATCACTGTTTTGCAAAAGGTCCCAGTTTACGACGGTTTGGATGCCCCCAATGCCAATATCCCTAACCCCTCCTTTAAAGTGCGGGGCATTGATTTCCCCTTTTCCCGGACTCAAGCCCGACTAAATAAAAAAAAACCCGGGGTTTCCTTTGAAATCCCTTCCCCCAAAATATTACCCCGCTCACGTTTCCAACAGTCGTCGGGCCCCCAAAAATCTTTCGTCTCCTTTCCTTCTATCTAAAACGCTCACCCATAGTTGTTTGGAAAGGGCCAAAGCCCCCCCGCCAAAAAAACCCTTTCCTTTCCCCCTCCCCCAAAACCTTTCGGGGAAAACCGGAACCCCCCTCCCCCAAATTTCCCCCTTCCCCAATCCAGTTTATACGCTCTCCAAGTTATTCTACTTTGATCTTTTTCTTTCTAAATGCCCCAAACCACCTCAAAAAACCCTTTTCACCCCTTGAAAATTTTTTTTTAAAAAACCCCACACCTTTCCAAATTTTCCCAAAATCCAAATTTTCTCTGTATAATTTTTTACCCCACACCTTAGGAAAAGGAATTGCATTTGCCTCCAGACGCTCTTCGCCCCACCGTTTTGCGCCCCCAAGTTTTCAATCCAATTAAGAGAATTGGTTTCCACTTTTCTTTGGAAATTTCCCCTTCTTTCCCTCCATGGATAACGTTTTTTTCTTGTTCCACAGATCCCTTTCAAAAAATCACTCACCTTTTTTCCTTCAATCAATTCCATGGATAACGTCACCCTTTCCCCAAAAACCTTTCCGCTGAAAAGTCAACTCACAAATATCTGAGAAAAATTTACTTTTTTAAAATTTACTCCCTTCCCCAATGTGATATCAAATTTTTTTTATCAAAAACTTTTTGATCCCCTCTCCCCCTTATTATTATCTATTTTCACTTTAAACTTTTCCCCTTTGCATACCCCCCCTTTTAACCTTTGCAACTTTTCTTTAGAATCCCCCCATACGCACGTATACCCCAAAAAAAAAAGTAACTGGTGTCAACTCCCTTTTGGGGTTTTTGATTTCCCACAATTTAAATTAAACCCCTTTTAAACCAAACCCCCTTACCTATTACTTTTTTTACAACTCCATCTATAAATTTTTTTAAAAAAACCCCATGGGACATTACACACCCCTGTCAAAGGGCCCTTACTTTTCCCGGGAAGTAGTCTCCCTCTTTAACACACCCTAAGCTGGGTGGGAAAAGCCCCACCCAAAGGTTTTGGGGGGGTTTGGAGCACCCCCCCGGTGGGTTTTGGAGCACCCCCCAGGTGGGTTTGGGAGACCCCCCCAGGTGGTTGGAGAACCCGCCAGGTGGGTGGGCGTCTTCCAGGTAGGAAAGGCGCTCCCTCCGGGTGGGGTAGGAGAGCCCTCCATTTAGGTAAAAAAACCCTCCATTTAGGTTGAACCCTCCATTTGGGGTAGGAAAAACCCTCCATTTAGGTAGGAAAACCCCTTCCAGGTGGTGGGGGAACCCCTTTGGGTGGGGTAGGAAAACCCACTCCGGGTTTAGGTGGGGGCACCCTTTCAGGCAGGGGGAAAACACCCTCTGGGTTAGGTAGGAGCTTTCCTTAGTAGAATCAAACAGCGTTGCCTCATCTTTGATTAAAAAAATCTTATTCATGGTCTTTGAAAATCTCCCCTAAAGTCCTGGGAAATGGTTCCCCTTTGGCCCCCACAAAGGGAAATTTAAAAAGGGGATCTAAATTTTCTTTTTATTCCCGTCATTTTCCCGGGAAGTTTTTAAAATATTTGGTTAATTTGTCGAAAACTTTGTTCTGTGGCGGGAGCTGAAAATCGCTTCTGTGGAAATTTTTCCTAACAAATTTTCTTTTCCCAAAGAAGACTTTTAAAATTTTTGTTCTAGAAATTTTTTTAAGATCTTGGGTATAAAAACAGAAACACAGCGAACTTAAATGCTTGTTTGGACGTGGGGAAACCTTGGGAGCAGAGTAAAAGTCGAGGGCCCGCTTTCTACGACCAAGTTTGGGTATGATTGTAAGCCATTGAGAAGACTTCTTTAAGCGTTGATTTTTTTCCCCTTTTTATAATTGATGGTTTTTTTTAAAGTCATTTTTAGGTGTTTCTCAAACAGCAGACATCGAGGCCAGTCCAAAAAGATAATTTTTTTTAAATAAGTACCTGGAATTTTTCAGTGTACAATAGGGGGGCCGGGGTTTATATTCCCGGGCCAAAAGTAGAAAAACATTGGACGTGTTTTTTCCCCCTGTTGTCGATTTTTCCCCATGTAAAATGGGTCCCTGGGTTTTAAATCGACTGGTGGGGGTTTCCGCAACCTGGGAAAAAAAATGACCTAATTTGCCCAAAAATGCGGGGGCATAAAAAGGGACTTTCTATATGGGAGTATGTCATTTTTTAAGCTAGGACTGTTTTAACCTTGTACTTTGTATTGTAGTAAAAAAAGATATTATTATTATTTTTTATTATTATTTTTATTTTATTTTTATTATTATTATTTTTTAAAACCAAAACCCATCCGGAAAAAATTTGTCCAAGAAAATGGGGAAAAGGGACTTAGTACTGGGACTGTTTTTCCTTCCAATCTTTCTTCAGTGCTTTCCCTTGAGGCGATTTTATTTCACTACATGCGGGCCCCCTTTTTGGAAATTTTCTGCCCCTTTTTTCACTTAAAAGGGTTCCTTTGTTTTGTGCTGCCCTCTTAAAAGGAAAAATGCCCCTCTTCCATTGTTTTTGTTCTTTTTTTCTGCCCGGAAATCAATTCAAAAAATTTCCCGGAATCTTCACTCTTGGTAAAAGTACTCAATTTCCTGGAAGAAGAAACAAAAAATTAAAAACAGCAAAAAAGAAAGCCCCCAAAACTTTAAAAATAAGCATCTAAAGAGTCTAAACCCCTTTAAACCCGTGTAAAAAAATTCCCCGGGGAAAAGTAAAATACAAAAAATTAAACACAAAATGCCCAATTAATTGCACTTGTGCCCTTTTCCCCTAACTTATTGTAGGTAATTCTCCCAAAATTAATCAAAATCCATTGTCATAGCGGGCCCCCGTGACCGTGACATATTTTCAAAAAAAAAACTATTGCTACCTAAGGGACGGCGTTATGTTTGGGTGTTATAAATCTAAAAATTTTACATTATTTTAAATAAAAGGGTTTGAAGGGGGAAGCACGTTTGTCAGAATATGTATTAAATAAAGAAACCCATTGAAAAAATCCAATCGCCCAGCCACACGTTCCTTTATGCAAATAAAAAGGGGGTTCTGGGAAATTTATTATGTAATGCCCTTTAAAAAAAAAAAAAAAAATGATTTTTTTTGAAAACCCCCCAAAAAAAATTTCTATCGAAAATTTTTAAATTTTTTAAAAACTGATAAAAAAACTCAAGTAGAGCTTTTCAGTACCTTGGGACCCTAGGGAAAGACCTGGTTAACTTTGTTGATTTTTACACTTCCGGTGGTGAGGGGAAAACCGGCCATGACACAGAAGGGGGAATTCTTAAAGAGGAAGGGGATACACGACCCGTGCTACTGATTTTTCTTTCCTGAAAAACAGGTCATTAAAAACTTTTTGGTGGGGGACCCCCGTTTTCACTTTTGTCATCTTTTCTTTACCTATCATTGAAGCCATTTTTGTTAGTAAGTGTAAAGTTTTGTCAGCTATGGCACTGGGAAAAGCATAAAAGGGCATTTTGACCATAATCGCCCATTATTAAAACTTTAGATAGAAAAACTATGTATTTCACCTCCTTCCTTTGCTGCAGTCATTAGCTGTGATTCAATTTTTGGGGACTGAGAGGTTTTCCCAAAACGCCTATTTTTTTTGGGAGTCATAAAACAAGCCCCCATAATTTTTGTTATTAAAAGCTTGGGTTCCTGTCAGCTTTTAAAAAAATGAAGCAAAAGGGGAAGAAATAAATTTATTTTCGCTTGTGCTTTAATTATATAGCCCCTTTGGAGGGGGGTCCCATGACAGTGCCCAATTATCTGCTTTTGATGGAACCACCTCAGGAAAAAGTTATACTGTCACTGAAATCAGAAAGCAAGGGTGATTTCACAGACTCCAGAAGTTTTGTACCACAGAAATAGTTGATCATGGGGGATTTTTGGGGCCCCTGATCTAATAGTTCAAAAACCAGACCCCTGTCTGCAGGGTTGGGGGGAAAAAGTTCAATAGGGAAACGGTTTTTCCGCAGTGGCCTTTAAAGTCCCACCCCCGCCCGGCCCCCCGTGGGGTCGAAAAAACCCCGCAGTCGCCTATGCCCTGCATCAAGAAAGGCCCTCCCGCTCAACCCCCAAAAAATATATTCAAAACTCCTTAAAAATTTCAAACAATATCTATAAATACGTCTGCTACAAATTTTGGTTTCTTCAGTTGCTTTTAAATTATGAAATTTTTTTCTTTTTTTGTTAGACTAAAAAATTTAATACAAGGGCTTGCATTTAAACCCTCTTACCTGTTGACGTTATTTTTGGGGTGGTTAATTTTTGGTTTTTATTTTTAAAGGAATAAAAAAAGGGGCAAAAAGTTTGTTTAGAAGTATTACTTTTACGCCTGTTGGGCCCGCGTTTTGGGTAGAATAATGATTATCACCCTTTTTTTTATTTCTCCCCGGTAAATTCAACCTGGGGAAATCACATTCCCGCATTTTAAAAAAAAAATGATGAATCATTCATGTTTTGTGTTCATTTTGTTATATGTATGACAATGGGAGCAAGTGAGTGTCATGGGTCAATGGGTTTCAGGGAAAATAGGGTTTCCCTTTGGGGAATAAAAAAAATTGGGGGTTTTTTCCAGCTTCATGGTTGGGTTATTGGGGTGGGCCCAAGGTATTTGGAAACACTTTTAAACAAAAATTTAACACGCCGGGTTTGAGCCCCGGCCCGTGTCTGTCTTTCTGATGCCTGGTCTGTCTGTCTCTGGGTTTGTTCTTCTCTGCCAGTCCCGTCTTTTTATTTTTCCGGGGAGTATTTTTTGTTACCGGGCACAGTCACCCCACCCCCCCCCCTTTACATTATTTTATATAAAAAGATGGTGGCAAGAAAAAAGCAGGATTCTTTGGTTTTAAAATGAATGATTTACAAAAAAAAACCCCCAAAACCCTTATAAATTTAGCTTCTGTTTTTAAGTCATTTCTTCATTTTTTTTGATTACTGTAGCTTAAGGTCCCCCGCTGAGGGTAAATTCTGAGTGAAACAAATCAAAGGGTTGGGACCCTTTATTGAAAAAAAGTGTCCAATTTTACCAGCGTTGGGTTCTTAGAAAAGCAAATTTATAAGAGAGTTTTAGAAATGTGAAACAATTAAATCAACTGACTTTTTGCCCTATAAGACCGTCATGGGTTTTTTTTTAAATTTTAAAATTTTTCTTAAATAGGGCCCAAAGGTTTGTCTTCCTTATTTTCTAGAGTAAAATCCTATTTAATATTTTTGAGAATTTAAGGTTTTTTTTGTCAGGTTTTTTCGCTAATGAAAATTTTTTGGGTTTTTACAACTTGCTTAAATTTTTGGGGGGGGCCCCCGGTGGCCCGGTGGCCTGAAACTCCCCCTTCACAACGGAGGGGCCCGGGGTTTTATTTCTTGGCGAGTTTGGGAAAAATTTTGACGCGTTTTTCCCTTTCACTACTGTCCCGTTTTACCTTTAAAAACAAAAAGGTGCTTGGGTGTTAGTCGACTGGTGTGGGGGGCAAATTGGGGGGGCAAGATTAAGGGGCCCCCCAAAGGAAATAAAATTACAGTCCTTTTGTTGAGCATGACTTTTTTGAATTATCTTGAATGGCTAAATTTGGGGTTTAAAAAAACCGAAGAAAAAACTTATAAAAGTTTGGGTTTTCTGTTTTTAGTCTTGTAAATGGATTAATTTTTTTGTCGTCTTTTAATTTTTATTATTGCATAATATTTGTGGGGGTGACAAGAAAAAAAATGATTGCTGTGTTTTTGAATTAAAAAAAGTTTGGGTGTCCCGGCCCTAAGCGAAACAAAGCTGAAGGGGGGGAGGGGAGTTTTTGGTGGGGGGAAATAAAAGGGATTAAATCCCGGGTATCTGGGAGAGTTAGGGGTAAGGAAGGGGTTTGCCCTTTAAATTTTAAGGATCGTTTGGAAGGGAAAAGAGAATATGAATTTTGTAAAATTTCAAGGATTGCGTGGGTTAAAGTAAAGGTTCTATGCGAAAAAGTGGAAACATAATAAACGTTTTTTTTGACTGGAGAAGAGAGGAAAGTAGAGGAAAGAGAGGATTTTGGGAGATGTTTTGTGAAAGTTTTAGGAGCCCTTTTTAAAAAAAGTGAGAGAGTAATTGTGGGAGGGACCCGAATGGGTAAAGTAGGAGAAAATTTTTTTGAGAGGGTTTTTAGTAGGTAAAAATTTGGGGGGGGCCAGGTGTAAAAAAATAATGGGGTCCCTTTTATTGAACTTTGTATAGAAAGGGGTTTAAATTATAGTAATACTATTTTTAAGGGAAAAAAAGGATTTAAATTTAAATATACAAGATTTGATTGGGAGGGGGGAAAGACATTTGTTTCTTGGATTTTGTTGGGGATAAAAGACTGTTTTAGTAGAAATTTAGAATGTACATTTTGTTTTAGAGGGGCCATAGATATATCTAACACTTTTTAGTTGTAGCGACAGTGAGGGGGTAAAAAGGTTGATGGGATACAAGGAGAATTTGAAGCATCCCCGTAAGAGAGAGGTTAAGATTTTAAACTTAAAAAAAGGAGGCAGTTAGGGTAAGATAAAAAACCCACTGTTTGGGGGTAGATGGGTTAATGAGAGCAATGGCAATGGGGTCGAAAAAGATATGGGGTAGGTTTAAAAATGTTTGTTTTTGGAGTGTTCAGCAGAAAATTTGTGGTTACAGGAAGGGGGGTTTAGGGGAAAAAAAAAAGGAAACGATTGGTGGGGTATTTTTTAAAGAGGCATTTAAGGGGAAAAAGTTAGCAAATGAGGGAAATTTTGCCAAGTGGGAAATGAGGGAAGGAGGGAAGAGTTATGGGGAAAAAAAAGAAGGTTAAGGGGAGTTGTGAACAAGGGAAAAAGAAGGGAAAAAGAGAGAGTGGGGGAAAATGTTTTTCAAAAAAATTTTGTTGAAAATAAGAAAAAAATTTTGGAGGGGAGACTAAAAAGTTTTTGGAAGGAAGAGAACAAAAGGATTTTTTCATTTAAAAATAGGAGAGGAGAGATAAATTTAAAAGGGAGAGTTAAAAGGGGTTTGGGGAAGATGGGGGGAATATTTTGAGGAATTGTTTTAAAAGTTGGGTGAAGATGGGAAGCTGTGATTTTTGTGTTAAGGGGAAAAGGGGGAATAAAAATTTGTTGGGTGAGGGAGCCCGCTGAGAGTGTGGGGGGGAAAAGTCCGTGAGGGGAATGGTTAAAATGAAAAAAGGGGGGAAGGCAGCCGGGGTTGATGGGATAAAGATAGAAATGTTAAAAGCAGGTGGGAAAATGTTTTGGGTGGTTTAGTGCAAATTTTTTAATAAATGTTTGGAAAAAAGGTAAGGGGACCTAGGGATTGGCAGAGAGCATGCATAGTTCCTTAGTATAAAAACAAAGGGGAAAAAGAGAGTGCAAAAATTATAGGGGGATAAATTGTTGGGGGTATACCCGGTAAAGGGGTTTTTGGGAGAGTTTTTTATTTAAAAAATTTTAAAAGTAAGGGGGGAGAATTTGGTTTGAGATGAACAAGGAGGGTTTAGGAAAAGGGGGGGGGGGTGCTTGGCGGTTTTTTTAAAAGTGAAACATTTAAGTGAAAAAGTATTTAGATTTAAGGGTTTAAAGAGGTTTTTGTTTGGGTTTATGGTTTGGGGAAAAAACGTTTTGACCCGGGTGGATGGGGGGGGGCAATGTGGCGATGTTGCAGATGTATGGTTTTAGGAGGGAGGTTTTGAAAGCAGTGAAAAAGTTTTTATGAGGTAGTGGGTAAGTTAGAGGGGCGTAGGAAAAGGGGAGAATTTCCCAGAAAAATAGGCCTTAGACAAGGATGTGTGATGTCACCTAGTGTTCCAAAATTTTATAGATGTGTAAGAAAAGTAAATGTGAGGGTCTTTGGGAAAAAGGGGGTAGAGGTTTTTTAAAAGATAAAGAATTTACACATAAAAAGGGGGGGTTGTCACAGTTGCTCTTTTTAAAGATGGGCCCCCTGTGCTCTTGGGTGATTTGAAGGAAATTTTCAGAAAGGGTTTGGGGGTGGAATTTTTGGGGTAGGGGGGTGTAAAAAAGAAAAAAATTTAAAGTGAATACAGGAAAGAGTTTCGGTTTATGAGGATAAAAAGATTAGGTGATGAAAAAATTGGATATCAGATTGGAGAGAAAAGAGCATGGAAGAGGTGGGAAGTATTCAGATTTTTTGGGGGGTGGGACGTGTCAGGCCCCGTGGGAATGAAAGAGAGGGGAAAAACATAGAATTTATGAGGGGGGAAAAGGAGTGTGGAAAACACACTTTGGGTCTGTGGAGACCAAAAAACTTTGTCCTTTTGGGAAACAAAGAGGGGAATGTATGAGAGTTAAAAGGGTTTTAAAAAACGCTCCTGTATTTGGGGGTGAAGATGGGTGATGAATGTTTCAGCGAGGGAAGGCTTTGGGGGGCAGTGGAGAAAGTCATGTCTGAGGGCAAAGTGAGGTGTGAATATAAAAGCAGAGAATTCGAGTTTTTGGGAAAATGCAGGAGGTGTTTAGGGGTTTCCAAAACTGGGTTTTCCAGGAAAGGGGTGGGGGAAAGGTTGTTGAGGTGGTTCGGACAAGTGAGAGGGAAAGGAGCGAAACAGAATGACTTCAAGGTGATCAGTCTGTAGTTGGAAGGAAAGGGGGGGTAGGGGTTGGCCCAGGAAAAAGGGTTTTAGGGAGGGGGGGAAAAAAGGGGGTTTTTTGTGGGGGGCTTGGGGCTTCCAGCGGGGTTAGTGAAAGTGTTTGATAGGAGGGAATGGGGGCAAATGGTTTTTAATACTTGACGTGTGTTTTTGAGTGTGAGCAAAGTAACTTTTTGAAAGGGTTCAGGGGGAAAAAAGGAGGCCGGCTTGAGTCCTGGAGATGGGAAAATTTCGTGCCTGCCCCTCTTAAAAGGGGGTGTGTTAATGTTTCAAAATTTTTAAAAACTGTAGTGTAAAACACCCTTTGGCAAGACAGTGATTGGTGAATGATGGGGGGTTTAAAGTTTTTTTTTTTTTCGGGGGACCCTTTCCTTGGTGGGAATCGGCCCCGTGTTTTTTTAAAAAAAAAATATAATGGGGATAGTGAAAGTGTACTTGGTACATGACAAGCCCCCAAAAATTTTTAAATATGAGCGGGAAAAATCCTAAACAAAACTTACGCCTTTTTTTTTGGGGTTACGTAAAAAAAATGTCCGGATCCTAGGGGGGTTTAAAAACCCCGCCCTTTTTTGGGGCATTTAAAATATTAAAAACCCCATTAAAACCCAAACCCAGGGCCAAGTTTTTTTTTACTTCACTAAATTTTTTAAGTGTTAATTGGGGTTTGGGCATATTAAATTTAAAATAAGGGGACCCTAAACAATTTTAAAGTAAAAAAAATAACCCAAAATTTTAAAAGTTTTAAAATTTTCATATATAAAATAAAAACCTACCCCCTAATACAAAAAAAAAAAAAAAAAAACCAGTTTAAACCTTTTTCCCAGTACTCAATTTGTTTTACTAGCACACTGCTACTGTGATTATTTAAAAAAAAACATCTGCAAACGTGGGGTTCCATGTCCCTCATCAATTTTTGGCGGCCTCTTTGTCTGCAAACAAAACACTAAGAGAGTTTCTCTCCAAAAAAATAAACAGGGCCTCTCCTCTACAGTTATCAGGAGGGTTAAAATTAAAATAATTTTTAAAACAAACCTGGAGGTTACCTGGGCATAACCGTGGCAAAACCTGTGGCAAAACCCGTGGCAAAAAGGGGGTAAAACTTCCCCAGAATCACCATCCCTCTACACAAACACCAAAACAGGGGGGGGAGTCTTTAGCGCCGCTTTTTTTCATACCGCCCAAAAACAACCACACTTGCTCCTGTCCTGTCCGACTGCATTAGGTCTATTCACTTGCCGAATAGAAAAAAACACATTTTTTTTTTAAATAGCAACCCCTCTCTTGCCGAATGGGGCAAAAAAAAATCTGGAAAAAGCAATAATTTCGCAAAAATCATTCTAACCTAACGAAAATATATTTTTTCTTGTAAAAAAATCCCAAGGGCGGGGTTAGAACCCAGCATTGTTTTTGGTTTTTATTAAATTATTTAAACTTCACTAAAAATATTTAGTTAAATTAGGCAAAATTAAAATTTGGGTTTTTATAATGTTTTTAAAATAATATTTGTTAATAATATTTTATTAACACATGGGCCGATTCCCACCAAGGCAGGGAGGCCTGAAAAGAAAAACTTTCAAAACCATTCCCCCCGTCACTGTCTTCCCCACAGGTGTTCTTTCACTACAGTTAAAAAACTGCAACTTTAACAACCTTTCCTTCGGTGTAGGCACGTACTTCCCATTTCAAGACTCAAGTCGGCCTCCCCGGTTTTTCCCTGAACCCCTTCAAAAATGTTACTTTGCTACACTCAACAGACTCAAGTTTTAAAAAAAAATTTGTCTGCATTCACATCAAATACGCTCCGCATGCTTGCTGGAAGTCCAAGCCCCTCGCACACAAAACCTCCTTTCCCCTTCCCCCAAAAAATTTTCTGGGCCCGCCCCTACCCCTCTTCCCCTCCACACAAATTATTCACTCTCAAAATTTTTCGTATCGTTCTATTCTCTCTACAGCCCGAACCACCTCAAAAAACCCTTTTCCTCATTTTCCTGGAAAACAGTTTTGGTAATCCTGCACCCCCTTTTAAACTTCCTAACACGAATTTGCATTATTTTACACCACACATTGCCCTCAGACAGCACTTCATGCCTCCAGCCTTCTCCTCCTGAAACTTCATCACCCTCTTCAACCCATATAAGGCGTTGGTAAAACTATACTCTCTACTTCCCCTCCTTCTTCAAGGACAAATTATTTGTCTCCCCAGACTCCTAATGCCCCGCTCCCCCTTTTTTCCCCCTCATCAATTTTTTCCCCCCTCCAAACTCTCTCCCCCAATCTGAATCCAAATCTTTTTCACCTTTTCTTTTTTCCTCATCACCTTTCTTTTTCTATATTCATTTTTTAATTTTCTTTTTTACTCCCCTACCAAATTTCCCAAAAACAAACCTCTGAAGTTCTTTTCAGATCTCCCAAAAGCACAGTGTCATCAAAAATAAAACTTTAACAACTCCCACTATGTTTTTGATTTTTTATTTTTTAACTCCACCCCTTTTGCCAAACCCCCTTTAACTTCCTTACACCCCATCTATAAATATTTTTGAAAACCACGGTGACATCACACTCTTGTCTAAGGCCTACTTTCTAGGAAATAATCCCCCCTTTCCTAATACTCTAACCTGAGCTTCTTTTCCTCGTGATAACTTTTCACTGTTTTCGTAACTCCCCTACCCACCTGAACACGTCACTTTTCCCCCCTATCCCCCCCTTTAACCCCTTTTCCAAACCCAAAAATGCCACAAAAACCAATTTAGTTTATAAAAATACTTTTCACCTATATATTTCACTGTAAACCCCTGGTCCACACCCCCCCACCTTTCCAAAGCCCCCTTGTTCATCTGCTATCTATTCTCCGTCTTACTTTTAATTCTTAAATAATAACTCTCCCTACACTTTACCAGATTTTTCCCCCTGTAATTTTTTACACCTTTTTGTCCCCTTTCCCTTTTTATACACAGGAACTTGCATGCTCCTGCTAATCCCTATGTACTTTCCCCCTTTTCATATATTAATATAAATATATATTTTATATTATATATATATAATATATATATTATATTAATAATATATAAAATTTTAAAATTATATATAATATGAATGATAGTCGTTCATTTCTGGCAAAAACCAACAAAAAAGGAAACAGTTTGATTTCATTTTGTCATTTACAAGTTTGAAAAGCTGCCAAAATTTTTTTTGCTTGGACAGCTCAATGTGTATAAAGGAACAACACATAAAAATGGAAAGTTTAAATATTTTTTTTCGCCGATGGTGTTGCAAATTAAAAAAGTTGTAATTAAAAAAAAGAAAAAGATTTGATAAAAACTGTAAAAATGCTAAAACGTAAATTTCACACACCACAAAAATAATCTTTTGAAAGGGAATTAATGTGTAGCTGCGGGTTTTGCAAAAAGCAAATGTCGAGCCATATGGCAGCGCATGTGGATGGCCAATGGCTGGCCCGCCCTATGGCATGCAGCCATTGGCTGCAGCCATATGGGTTTCATGGATAAGGATGTTTTAACACTCTTTAGACTTAAAAATTCATAATTGAATTTTGTATACATGAGAAAATTTTTGGGTTGCGTTTTTATATATTATAAAGATGAACCAGGAGTAAACCGGAAATGCATAGGGAATAAAAATTAAAAAGAGAGGCAGGCAACAGTAAGGAAGGAGCCCCTGAAAAGGCAAGGAAAGTTGGGGGTCAAACGTTGGTTATTTGCCATTATAAATACCAAGAATTGACTCTGGCCTCGAGTGGGTTTAAATTGTTACGGACTCTGTACCATGCCTGACTGAGGGAAAACAAGAAATTAAAAAGTCAGTTTGCTGTGAGATCTTAGTGAAGAGGGAGCGTTTTTTGATAAAATCTAAAGTGAAAGTGTTGGGCCTGGCATGCACATTTTAGAAACCCCAAAAAAATAATTTTTACGGCACAGTGAGGGGGTTTAAAAAATTTTTTGAGAAAAAAGCTAGCAGGAAAAAGGATCCCCCGAAAATCGAAAAAAGATTTTTTTTTGTGTATGGGGTAAACCAGGAAGTACAGAACTTGTTATGATCAACTTGCCCCGTTCTGCCTTTAACATACGTTTGGGTATTAACAATTTTCTGGTGCTTTCACGAGTTTTGTTTCGTGGTTATACTTAAGCTAAAAAACTTTTAAAATAAAATCTATAGTCTGAGAAGTATTATTGAGGCAAACCCAAAAACGTTATTTTAGAGTGGAGACTCGCGCTTTCTGGCCACCGGTTTGATCCTCGGTATCCCTCATACAAAGGTTACTTGATTTTTTAAACACATGATATTACAAGGGCCACAGGAAGCGCCCATGGGGCAATTGGCACTCATTTAGGTAAAAACAGAATTTAATAATGGATGAATACTTGTACACAATATTGCAAACGAAGCAAAACCCAGAGAGAGCTGCCAAACTGTATGCCGTTTTTAGGTACCAGTTTTAGTTAAAGGACCGAAATTTTTGTGTGCGTATATACGGTAACACCGATTATACTCTCGTGAAAAAACTCTTGAGTGGGGTAAACATTTTTGATCCCGAGATGTGATGGGATTTAAACCTAAACAGAAAGTTTACAGACAAAAAAAAGGGGTAAAAGAGATGTAGGAACTATCTTGTTACAAAATCAGGGGAAAAAAAAGTACACCTAACAAATTGGGCAGTAGAAATGTGACCCAGCTTACATTGTGCGCGGAAAAACACCCTCCAAAAAGAAAGCCCGATATGCTCCACACCATTGTTAGGTGTCTGTTTTCCCTGGTTTTTTTTTAACAGGCTACTGCTACACCTTGGCCATCCTAGAAAAACTGGAAGTCTGAAGCAGGAAAAAAGAGAGGACCGAAATCGTAATGACACGATTGCAAACAAACCATACCACGGGCGGGATTTGAACCCGCTAGCTGGAGATTCGTCTGCAAAAACTTGCATTTGTGGTCACAGTGGTGCCTATGCTAACCTTCCTATGGTGTAGAAATATACCTAGTTGGACGAATCTTATTGTGGCTAGCTGGTCCAGTGGCTAACGCGACGGTCTGGAGTTTTGAGGCAACACCCATTTGTCACATTTGTTCAATGTTGAAGTAGGTCGTGCCCAAGATTTAGGCAAGCGAAGAATTCCCAAGTATTAAGATCCCAAGAAGTTGCAGTGTCTGACAGGTTTGTAGATGAATGGTTCAGAGAACCGACATTCTATTCAAGATTGATGGACTGACCACATCGACTCAAGGTTGAGGGACTGATTACCTCATTCTCCTCCTGTTCTTCAAGATTCTCCTTTGTATGGACTGATGAAGCCACTGTGTGGCGAAACGTTTCCTCAATAAAGATACCCAAGAGTTGCACATGTGTCTAATTTATCAACATTCACGTTTGATTTAAACGCACAGCATATAATTATACCGAGCCAGGCAAACCTACTTCATTTATACACCTCCATTATTCCGTGTACAACATTTGTCCCCTCAGAGACGCTCATATAAACACTAGTATATCATAGACGATCGAAGTAACATATTTTTCATATATATATATATATATATATATATATATATATATATATATATATATTATTATATATATATATATATATATATATATATTATATATATATATATATATATATGTCGTGCCGAATAGACAGAACTTGCGATCTTGGCTTAAATAGCAACGCTCATCTTGCCATATAGAACAAGTGAAAATTTGTGTATGCAATAATTTCGCCAAAATCATTCTGAACCTAACGAAAAAAATATATTTCACTGTATTTATTTAGTATTAAATTATTGTAAACAAATCTAAGATATATTTAGTTGGGTTAGGCTAAAATAAATTGTTCTTGTTATAATAAGGTTAGGTAAGTTTTCTAAGATTCTTTTGGAGCAAAATTAAAAATTTTGACATTAACAATAATGAAAAAAATGTATCTTTAAACGTATAAGAGAAAATTTTAGAAATGACTTAATTTTAAATGAGTTCTTGCTAATTGACCAGTTTTACATATTCGGCACGACTATATATATATATATATATATATATATATATATATATATTAATATATATATATATATATATATATATATATATATATATATATATATATATATTATATATATATATGTCGTGCCGAATAGGCAGAATTTGCGATCTTGGCTTAAATAGCAACGTTCATCTTGCCATATAGGACAAGTGAAAATTTGTGTATGCAATAATTTCGCCAAAATCATTCTGAACCTAACGAAAAAAATATATTTCACTGTGTTTGTTTAGTATTAAATTACTGTAAACAAATCTAAAATATATTTAGTTGGGTAAGGCTAAAATAAATTGTTCTTGAGTCCTGGAGATGGGAAGTACAGTGCCTGCACTCTGAAGGAGGGGTGTTAATGTTGCAGTTTAAAAACTGTAGTGTAAAGCACCCTTCTGGCAAGACAGTGATGGAGTGAATGATGGTGAAAGTTTTTCTTTTTCGGGCCACCCTGCCTTGGTGGGAATCGGCCAGTGTGTTAATAAAATAAAATAATAAAGTTTTCTAAGATTCTTTTGGTGCAAAATTAAATTTTTTTATATTAACATTAATGAAAAAAAATATATCTTTAAACGTTTAAGAGAAATTTTTAGAAAGGACTTACTTTTAAACGGATCGGTTCGGATCGAGGACGACGAGAGCTGTCGTAAGATGGGAAGGAAGAATGATAAGGAAGGATGGAAATAACTGGAAAAGGATGGGGAGGAGGGGAAGAGGAGGAATCAAGGCAAGTGCCCCAACCACTTTGGGACATGTGGTACAAAAGTACTGGAGACGTAGATAGAGAGGCTTGACTGATGTCATTGCTTGGCTCACTAGGAGAGGATGGCGAAGGCAGAGGCAGGAGCTGGGAGTGTCAGAAGGCAGCAAGCAGGATGAGTTGGTTATGGTCTTAAACCGTTTATCAGTGCGGTATATTGTTTTCGAGAGAGTTGTATCACACTTATGGGAGAGCTGTAGTAGTATTCGTTGGTTTGGAGGTGGTGGAGTATCTGGTTGTAGGTAGGGAATGGTCTTTCATCGCTTTGGTACGATACAGTGTTGTCTTGGAGATGTTGGATGAGTTCTAGGCGAGTCATGCTTGCAGGGTATAGCCTCGTGGTGTAGAATACGAGTCCTTTGTGTTTAAAGCATGGTGTTCCAGGTAACCGACGTGAGCTAAGTAGAGAAGGCGGTGGTGGAGTAGAGGAAGGTTGGTGTTGCTTCGTTTTCAACTTCGTAGACGAATTAGAAGATGTTTCTGGTGGTAAGGCTTCTGATTGGTTGGATTCAGTGAGAGGTGGTGGCGGTGGAGGCTTCTCATTGGTCGTTGTTGGATTGACGTCATAGTTGGTGGTGTTGATGGAACTTCTGCAGAAGAGTTGGCGATTAAGTTTTTGGTGAATTTGAGAATTTCTTCAGAAGGTGGAGATGCTGGAAATGTAAATGAAGGCATGTTATTTATATGCAAATAACTCGTTGATGGTAGAGTTAAATGATCCAGGTACGCCATGTTCTGCATATGAGCGTATAGTAGACAGTAGTGAATCTTCGTTACGTCACATGTTGGAGGAGTGATGGTAGTGGTGGTGGTGGAGGCGGGCTGAGTAGATGCTTGAAGTAATTTTGTAGTGTCTGCTTGTATTTTTGCAATTGCATGCATACGTTGGAGTGTTGCTAGTAGGTTTTTTCTTTGCTGCATCTTGTGTTTTCTTCATAATATCCTTTCTTGTAGGACATTTTGCTGCCAGTGTATGGTGATCATTACTCTTGCAGTTTAAGCACGATGGTTGTGTTGGAGCAGCAGCGGTGCAGGAACTGAAGGTGTGTCCCTCACTACCACATGTAGTGCAGAACTTCTTGTCTTTTACTGGACATGCTTTGGTGGTGTGATGGTATGAATAACAGTTCCAGCAATGTTGGATGTAGTGATATCTCTCTGCTTCAATGTAGGGAGGGCTGATGTAGTAGTAGTATACAGCAAGACCTTCGTTCAGAGCAGTGGCAGCCATGTTCACGTCGGTGAAGGTGACCTTGATCATGGACGTTGCATTTGGGATTTTTGTAATGCTGTCAACAGTAGCCCAAGTATTTTGCGTCTCGATGGATGACTTGAGTTCAGCAGGTGTTTGAGACGTCAGAATCTTGTCCAGTTTTTTTTAGGAATACTGATTTCCTTGCCCTGAGGGCAGGAGATGACGTAACAGTAAACCCTTGAGTAGTAAGAGTAGTGATGGCTTCTGTAGTGAGTAGCTTCTCTGCTTCAGCATCATCGTGACACACAACAATGAATGCTTCTTTCAGTGACAATATGGTGTTGAATTTTACTTCCAGTGCTCCCTGAACAACAGTTGCAAGAGCAATCTTCGTTGAATCATCAACGGTACCATTTCTTGGTTTGATCTTTACACGATTTGCGTAGCTCATTGTGTAATTCAAGGCAATGACAACGCTGGTAAAGGTTCCCCTCCCCAACGGGGATCGTAGGGAGACAGAGTAAGTAAGGAGAGCTGCTATGACCTGCCTGGGCGAGAGTCAAGAGCAGAATCTTGTGTCAATTTGTCTTTGTTCTATTTCATTTTAAACGAGTTCTTGCTAATTGACCAGTTTTACATATTCGGCACGACATATATATATATATATATATATATATATATATATATATATATATATATATATATATATAGATATATAATATATATATATGTATATAATGAAAGTAACAATTACTTTACTCGCAAGTGCTCATAATTCAACGTGTATGTTTAGTATGAAGTATTTTGAAATTAGTGTATAAGAGTTATTTTAAAAAAATATATAAAAATATAGGTTTGAATGGAGAGTTTTTAAATGTTCTTCACATCTGATAATGACTATAAAGTGAGTGGAAATCTCTCAGTACTAGGAAATAACAGAGGTATAGAGAGAGTGTATGGTTTAGGCTGATAAAAAGACAATATCAATGCAAAAAAAAAAAATGTAGAGAGCAGAAAATAATGAAGTTAATGAAGATCATGAGGAATGTCAGTCGTCACAGTGTTCAGTGGTCAGTCGTCACGTGAGGTCACAGACCCTGAGCTGCTTTGGGGATTAGCGTGAACGGTTACAAAGCATGGCTTGCTTCTGCAGTGTTTTAAAAACTGAGGTTGGAGAGTTGAAGGAGGAGGTCTTGCTTCTCCAGGAGGAGATTAGGAGGCTGAAGGTCCACCTCAATGGGCCTGGGAGAGAGTGTGAGGTGGTTGGAGATGTGGGGAATGAGGCTTCTACCAGTGAGGTGCAGTCTGTCTCTCACTGTGAGGAGGCTGTAGGTGGGGAGGTAGCAACGGCTACCAGCAGTGAGGTGCAGCCCAGCACCTGCTACAAGTGGCGAGTTGTTCACAGTAATGGGAGGCGCATCAGAGTAAGGAAAGTTAAGAGTGAAGATCTGAAGGTAGGAAATCGCTTCTCTGTTCTCCAGGATGAATGTACTTCAGTGGCCAGTGAAGGTAAGGGTACTACTGCCCCTGCTAATGAAGGTAAGCGCATTCTTGTGGTTGGTGACTCTCAGGTAAGATATGTTGACCGTGCTTTTTGTAATAGGAATAGAAGATGAGAGATAGAGTGTGCTTCCCTGGAGCTGGTGTTGGGGACATTGTCAACAGGCTGGATAATATCATGTCAGGTAATGGAAACAAGCCCATTATCTGTCTCGTGCTGGTGAAATGATATTGGGAAGGGTAGGAGAGAAGAGCTGCTAGATAAGTACAGGTCAGCTATAGATTCATTAAGTCTAAGGGAGGGATCCCAATCATATGTAGCATCTTGCCTAGAAGGGGAGTAGGAAATGAATGGTTGTCTAGGGCAATTGGTGTAAATTGCTGGCTAGACAGATACTGCAAGGAACTTGCAATCCCATTCATTGACAACTGGAACAACTTTTATGGCAAACATGATATGTATGCAAGGGATGGGGTACATCTCTCTGGGGCAGGGGTGGTGTAGCACTTGCAGACTCGATTGAGAAGGCCATTGGTGAAATGCCTATGATTTTAAACTGATGGAAGATAGAGGTATGGGTGTGTGTGGGAAACAAGCAGGTTGCAACACTAGGGTTGGAAACAGTAAATGTATAAAAGGCATTCAGCATGAAGTTATAAATAAAGACAATAGAACAGGTCAGCAAACAAAGGGGACAGCAGAGGGCAGCAAGGGACTAGCTCCCTTAAGGTTTACTATACTAATAGCAGGAGTGTTAGAAATAAGATAGATGAGCTAAGATTAATTGCAAGTGCAGGAAACATAGATATTATTGCTATAACAGAGACCTGGCTCAATCTGAAAGATAGAGAGATGCCCTCTGAATGTCACATACAAGGCTATAAATTATTCCACACTGACAGGGTCAACAGGAAAGGTGGTGGATGTAGCGATGTATGTCAGAGACAATTTAAATTGTTGTGTTAGACAAGATATTAAATTAGAAGCGTCAGCCACTGAATCTGTTTGGTTACAGCTTCTCGAGGGCCGAGAAAAAACTAATTTTGGGTGTGATTTACAGGCCCCAAATCTTGATAGGGAGTGCAGTAAACTTCTATGGGACGAAATTCGTAAGGCATCTACATACGAAAATGTTGTGCTAATGGGAGATTTCAACTATAGACAGATTGACTGGAGCAATTTGACAGGAATTTAGAGTCGGGTGACTTTCTTGATACGATCCAGGATTGTTTTTTAAAACAGTTTGTGACAGAGCCAACTAGGGGAAATAACCTCCTTGACTTGGTTCTTGCCAGTAGGGAAACACTAATTAATAATCTTGAGGTTAATGATGAGCTTGGGGAGAGTGATCACAAATCACTCAGTTTTAACATATCATGGAATTCCCCTAATAATGGCAATCAAGTCTCCGTCCCTGACTTTCGCTTGGCTGATTTCATAGGACTGAAAAATTACTTAGGTGGGCTGAACTGGAATGACCTGACTGGGGGTCAGGTAGGTGGTGATGGTTGCCGATATGATGCTTTCCAGGGCATAGTTCTAGCTGCTCAGTCAAATTATGTTCCAAATAGGGAAATCAGATCAAACAAAAATGATCCTAAATGGATGAACAATAGATTAAAATATCTGATTGGTCAAAAGAGAGGCATATATAGGCAAATCAAAAGAGGAGAGGGGCAATTAAGAAATCGATATATTCAGTTAAAGAGAGAAATAAAAAAAAGGGAATTAGAAAAGCAAATAGAGATTATGAGGTTAAAGTTGCAAGAGAATCGAAGACTAACCCAAAAGGATTCTTTCAGGTATACAGAAGTAAGATCAGGGACAAGATAGGCCCACTCAAAGTTCCTCGGGTCAGCTCACTGACAGTGATAAGGAAATGTGTAGAATTTTTAACACATACTTCCTCTCAGTTTTTACACAGGAGGATACCAGCGATATTCCAGTAATGATAAATTATGTAGAACAGGACGATAATAAACTGTGCACTATTAGGGTCACAAGTGACATGGTCCTTAGGCAAATAGATAAATTAAAACCTAACAAATCCCCAGGCCCTGATGAACTGTATGCAAGGGTTCTAAGGAATGTAAAGAGGAGCTTAGCACACCTTTGGCTAATCTTTTCAACATATCACTAACAAACTGGCATGGTGCCAGATAAGTGAAAATGGCAAATGTGATACCTATTTTCAAAACAGGTGACAGGTCCTTAGCTTCGAACTATAGACCAATAAGCCTAACCTCCATAGTGGAAAATTTATGGAATCAATAATTGCCGAGGCAGTTCGTAGCCACCTTGAAAGCATAAATTAATCAACGAATCTCAGCATGGTTTTAAAAAAGGGGCGTTCCTGCCTTACGAATTTATTAACTTTTTTCACTAAGGTAAATTTGAGGAGGTAGATCATGGAAATGAATAAAGATATTGTGTATATGGACTTCAGTAAGGCTTTTGACAGGGTCCCACATCAGAGACTATTGAGGAAAATTAAAGCACATGGAATAGGAGGAGAAATTTTTTCCTGGATAGAGGCATGGTTGACAAATAGGCAGCAGAGAGTTTGCATAAGGGGGAGAAATCAGAGTGGGGAAGCGTCACGAGCGGTGTTCCACAGGGGTCAGTGTTGGGCCCCCTGCTGTTCACAATCTACATAAACGACATAGATGAGGGCATAAAGAGCGACATCGGCAAGTTTGCCGATGACACCAAAATAGGCCGTCGAATTCATTCTGACGAGGACATTCGAGCACTCCAGGAAGATTTGAATAGACTGATGCAGTGGTCGGAGAAGTGGCAGATGCAGTTTAATATAGACAAATGCAAAGTTCTAAATGTTGGACAGGACAATAACCATGCCACATATAAACTAAATAATGTAGATCTTAATATTACGGATTGCGAAAAAGATTAGGAGTTCTGGTTAGCAGTATTCTGAAACCAAGACAACAGTGCATAAGTGTTCGCAATAAAGCTAATAGAATCCTTGGCTTCATATCAAGAAGCATAAATAATAGGAGTCCTCAGGTTGTTCTTCAACTCTATACATCCTTGGTTAGGCCTCATTTAGATTATGCTGCACAGTTTTGGTCACCGTATTACAGAATGGATATAAATTCTCTGGAAAATGTACAAAGGAGGATGACAAAGATGATCCCATGTATCAGAAACCTTCCCTATGAGGATAGACTAAGGGCCCTGAAACTGCACTCTCTAGAAAGACGTAGAATTAGGGGGGATATGATTGAGGTGTATAAATGGAAGACAGGAATAAATAAAGGGGATGTAAATAGTGTGCTGAAATATCTAGCCTAGACAGGACTCGCAGCAATGGTTTTAAGTTGGAAAAATTCAGATTCAGGAGGGATATAGGAAAGTACTGGTTTGGTAATAGAGTTGTGGATGAGTGGAACAAACTCCCAAGTACCGTTATAGAGGCCAGAACGTTGTGTAGCTTTAAAAATAGGTTGGATAAATACATGAGTAGATGTGGGTGGGTGTGAGTTAGACCTGATAGCTTGTGCTACCAGGTCGGTTGCCGTGTTCCTCCCTTAAGTCAGTGTGACCTGACCTGACTAGGTTGGGTGCATTGGCTTAAGCCGGTAGGAGACTTGGACCTGCCTCGCATGGGCCAGTAGGCCTTCTGCAGTGTTCCTTCGTTCTTATGTTCTTATGTTCTTAAGTCGATGAAACAACTCATGAAGATGGACGTATATTTACATGGATGAAAAATGATTCATGTGAAATGAAGAAACTAGTGAAATACTGGTCAAAATATAAAGAAGAGTGATTAACAGAACTCCAGTTTGATGATTCCACTAGATGCATTAGTGTAAATCATATATCAATTCTATGATAAATGTGATGGTGTTCATAAATATATGGAGAGAAAACGTCAGTGTTATATTGGAAATTGCGTTAAGTTTTCATATATTTTTAGATAAGTGAAAAGCGAGTGGATGAAAAATTATCTTGTTTGACCACGACAAGTGTTGCCTAAATGTTTAGCATGAAGCGCGTATATGTTTAGCATTAAACGCTTTTAAACTTAGTTTAGTCCGGAAATGAGATTGAGAGTAATGTGGAATGAAATACGATTTTTTTTAATGCATTACGAAATGAGTGTTATAAATATTAATGGCGGAGTGAAGGTAAAATGGCAACCTGTTGTATACAAGAGAAACTTAAAAATTAAATTAGTGGATCTTAAGCAGTGACACTGAGCACATGGATGTCTGTAGACAAGTAAGAACATAACAAAAGAAAGAAGGAACACTGTAACAGGCCTGCTGACCCATGCGGAGCAGGTCCATGCCCCCCCCCGATTAGACAAATTACCCACCCCCCGGATTATCCCAATGACCCACCCAGTCTGGTCATCCCCACTCAAGGATGGAGCACTGTACCAGACCCAGCAGCACAAGCTAGTCAGGTCCAACTAACACTCACCCACACCCACTCATGTATTTATCTAACCTATGTGTCTTATCTACCAAGTTCCTCTTTACATTCCTTTAACACCCTTGCAAACAGTTCATCAGGACCAGGGGATTTGTTAGGTTTTAGTTTCTCTATTTGTCTGAGGACCATGCGAAAATGAGGAGAAAACTTAGGGATGAGAATTATGAGAAAGTATTGAGATGGGTGATGGCAAAACAGGTTGATAGTAATGGAAAAAGAGATGGTGGAACAGTTGTTTGATTGCATTGTGGAATCAAAACTGTCAATGAATTTAGGTTTTAATAAAAAAAATGAATTAAACAATGAACAGATTTAAAAACTCTAGATTTATAAATTGAATAACTCAAAATCTTAGGAGTTTATCAAAAAACATCGATGTTTTAAGAGCATAAGAACATAAGAAAGAAGGAACACTGCAACAGGCCTACTGTCCCATGCGGAGCAGGTCCATGTCCCCTCCCCCGGATTAGCCCAATGACCCTCCCCCCCGGATTAGCCCAATAACTCACCCAGTCTGGTCACCTCCACTCAAGGAAGGAGCACGGCACCAGACCCAGCAACACAAGATAGTCAGGTCCAACTCACACCCACCCACACCCACTCATGTATGTATCTAACCTATTTTTAAAACTACACAACGTTTTAGCCTGACTAACTGTACTCGGGAGTTTGTTCCACTCATCCACAACTTTATTACCAAACCAGTGCTTTCCTATATCCTTACTTTGATCTGAATTTTTCCAACTTGAAATCATTGCTACGAGTCCTGTCTTGGCAGGAAATTTTCAGCACGCTATTTACATCCCCTTTATTTATTCCTGTTTTCCATTTATACACCTCGACCATATCCCCCCTAATTCTACCCCTTTCGAGAGAGTGCAGATTCAGGGCCCTCAGTCTATCCTCATAGGGAAGATTTCTGATACATGGGATCATCTTTGTCATCCTCCTCTGTACGTTTTCCAGAGCATTTATATCCATTCTGTAATACAGTGACCAGAACTGAGCAGCATAGTCTAAATGAGGCCTAACCAAGGATATATAGAGTTGAAGAACAACCTGAGGACTTCTATTATTTATACTTCTTGATATGAAGCCAAGAATTCTGTTAGCTTTATTGCGAACACTAATGCACAGTTGTCTTGGTTTTAGATTACTGCTAACCAAAACTCCTAAATCCTTTTGACAATCAGTAGTATTAAGATCTACATTATTTGGTTTATTTGTGGCATGGTTATTTACCTGTCCAACATTTACAACTTTGCATTTGTCTATATTAAACATCATCTGCCACTTCTCCGACCATTGCATCAGTCTATTCAAATCATCCTGGAGTGCTCTAGTGTCCTCATTAGAATGAATTGGGGGGCCTTTTTTGGGTGTCATCAGCAAATTTTTTGTCGCATTTTTTCCCTCACTATGTCGTTTTGTAAATGGAACAAAACGGGCCCAAAGGACCCTGAGAACACCCCTTTTTGACGCCCCCATTTGTTCTCCCCATTTATGCAAAATCTCTCTGCCCATTTGTCCCTGCTTCTCCGGAAAAAAATTTCCTCCTATTCCGTGTTTTTTAATTTCCTCAATAGCCTTGGTGGAAACTTATCGAAAGCCCTTAGAAGTCCAATACACAAAATCATATTCTTTCCATGACTACCCCTCAAAACCTTAGTGAAAAAAAATTGTAAAATTTGAAAACAGGAACGTCCCCTTTTTAAAAGTGTTAAAATTCATTAATCAATCTTGCCTATCAAGAGGCTACGAATTGCTTCTCAAAAAATTGGTTCCAAAAATTTTCCCCTTGGGGGTAAGTAAAGGCTTTATTGGTCTTAGTTCGAAGCCAAAAGGCCTGCACCCGCCTTGAAATGTATTACATTTGCCATTTTCCACTTTCAGGCACATGCCGTTTTTAGGATTGCTAAGGTTTAAATTTTTTTCTAAAATTATTTTTCAAATGCGATATGAATAAAAACAAAAAAAAAAAAGACCAATACCGTACTGGAACGATACACAAATAACCCGAATTTGAAAAGGGGGAGTTCGACGATGTTTCGTACGATTTGGACCATTTACAAAAACGGCTCTTTTTTTAATGGTCCCAAATCGGCCTGAAACGTTTCGTGAGCTCCCCTCTTCTACTGCGGGTTATTTGTGTATCGAGATGAAAAATCATATTAGTGAATTAACAGAATAATAAGAATGGATGAGGATGCTGAATCTCTACTTACTCTGGGCCCCACCCAACCAGGCTGCTTTATGATTATACTCTCGTTCAAGGAAGTCTTTAGTGATTACTTTGGTTCAAGAATGTCTCCAATGATTACTTACTCTGGTTCAAGGATGTCTATAGTGATTACTTTGGTTCAAGGATGTCTTTAGTGATTACTTTGGCTCAAGAATGTTTTTAGTGATTACTTACTCTGGTTCAAGGATGTCTCTAGTGATGAAAGAATTTTGTAATAATTCTGTTAGGTGGGTTACGTCCTTATAATTTAACACGAACTTAGGAGTGTCCGTCAAAAACTTTGTCACTTGCAGGTGTCACCAGACATGCGTGATTCTTTCCCTTCAGGAAGGTTCCTTGACGCTGGTGAGGGGCTCTGGATCAAGGGAATTGGATCTATGCTCCAGTTAGCTGAATTAAGCCTGAATACCTCTCACATCCCCCTCACAGAAGCTGTATAATCCTACGGGTTTAGAACTTCCCCCTTGATTATAATAATATGGTATTCTTTCTCTTTGGTTACCATATCATGATCCAATAATCTGAAGATTGATACAAGAAATATGGAAAATATAATGATGATGCATGTGTAAAACATGAACAGTTCTTCACAAGGGTGCAGATTAAAAAAAATGCATTTTTAAAAAAAATCGTGATATGTGAATACATTTGGAAATTATTAAGACGTTAATTGATTCTTCCACTGTAAGTGAAGCTGAACTTTGTTTAGGGGAGATACTTAACATATGTTTGTTTTAATAAAAACATTATTTTTATGTTGGAAAAGATAAGCCTTATAAGGGTTCAAGTTTTTTATTGAGAAAGAACCTTCGAACCAGTTGTATCGAAATTTTACAAAACTTAAGATTTAGTGTGGGGTGGTTGTAATATAAAAAAAATAGTATTTATCATGCACCGTAAATATTCTTGTGATTAACTTTAAACACGTTTATTTGAATAATCAATTTAGAGTCCATACAACGATCCACTTTGGTTGTTGTATTTATTCTCCTGACCATAAATGTTATTATTCAGGGTATTTTACTGGGTTGCTATCTTTATCATAAATTAACACTGAATGAATTAGCTTAGCTATTAAAGATTTATGAGCGTTCTAAGAAGCATAAAAATAGATGAGAGAGAGAGAGAGAGATAGAGAGAGAGAGAGAGGAGAGAGAGAGAGAGAGAGAGAATGAGAGATGAAGAGAGAGAGAGAGAGAGACGAGAGAGGCAAGAGTGGAGAAAGTGGTCGCGAGAAGAAGAAAAGCGGACAGAAGTCATGGATAGATAAAAAATTATATCTGGCTCAGTGGGAAGGTGAGGAATACTGTGCGAGTGTGTGCTTGTTTTACTTCTAACAATGTAGATTTTGATGTTATCACGAGGTGCGAGCGAAGAGTTTTGGTTATTAATAGAAATAATGAAAGAGATAAGAGTTTTGTACTGCTCTATAGATAGTGAACGTTTTGTGGGGAATATCAATGTAATGTGAATGTTATGTCAATACACTATTTAAGCATTCTTGATTATGGACAGTTTGATGGTCCCCAGAAGGTAAAGAGATTAGAATAGGGTGGATGGATTAGAATAAATGTAAGGGAGCGATTATTAACCAGGACAACGTAAGTTAATTGTTGATCCTTGTGGTGTGAGTACCAGTGTTTTATGTTTTATAACATTAGTCATACAATAGTTAATAAACACACACATGTTTATGAGTGAAAAGTACATTGTTTATCCATGTAGTACTTCAGTTGTTTTAAGCACATATAATTTACCGGAAATATCAAAGGTATTGCTCCTTTACAAATAAAAATACTCATTTATTTCTTTCCCTAGACTACTGAAAACAAATTGTGGTATGTAATTGTTACGTTTTTGACTGCGTAAGGTAAATAAAAGTCGTGGCTTCAAAATACACAACCTACTCTACACACAACATTACTACACACAACATTACTACACACAACATTACTACACACAACATTACTACAAACAACATTACTACAAAACAACCTACTCTACACACACATTACTACAACTCATTACTACAACAAATTACCACAAACAACCTACTCTACACACAACATTACTACACACAACATTACTACACACAACATTACTACAAACAACATTACTACAAACAACCTACTCTACACACAACATTACTACACACATCATTACTACACACAACATTACTACAAACAAGTACACATTTACCCTGTACTCACAATAGCTCACTAGCACACTTCTGTGAGGAAAAACACTATCATTTATTAAACAGGGAAGGCTCCACTACACTCCCCTTTCATGCAGGCTACTCAGCCTTCAGGCTGAACTAGTTTTCTCTCAAAACTTAAACAGGCCTCTGCACACTAGGGTCTTATAGGTAAACGTGAGATCACTTAAAACAATAAAATAACGCATGGTTATATACTTACAAAAAAAGTCATTCACTACAAAAAACAAACCATGACCGTTCTTTAGACATTCTTGTTAGCAGCTTCTGCACTCCACCAAATGACACACACACACACCTCACTCGCCTCTTCTGGTCTCTTTGACTGACCAGGAATAATACGCGTCTGGTTTCAGAACAATATATTTACCAACACACTACGTAATAGTAATATTTAATGAATGACCCACGTCTGTTGCTTTGTCGGTTTCATACACTTAATCTTTCATAGTTTACCTCCAAGACTACCTTCACAATTGACTTTAAATATACCACTTCTTCCTTATCTCTGTCTCATTCAAGCTTACTTCTCAGACTACTTCTTTTCTTAGATTTAGACACTTGTTTCAAGGTTACCTCTTATTCTTGGATTGCCTCCTTCTTGCTTACCTCTCAGATTACCTTCTTTCTTGACTAACCTCTGTTCAGTATCTTAGGCTGAAGAAAAGAAAATGAGGATTGACTCTGTTATAGAAGCTAGGATTGGCAACTTTTTGGTTAAAAATACTCCTCTTCCACTATCTCTTTTCTTGGCTTAAGGTCTGAGATTACCTTCTTTTTATGATCGTTCCCTGTTTTTTCACTGAAAAAACAATCCCTTCCTATTATAATTAAGAGAATAAAAATTTATAGACAGAATTAAATTTACAAGGCATAGAAACACATGCATCGCAGTTGGTGTGAAAGTGCCTTACCAGTTTGCAGACTGGCTCAATTTTTTTTTAAATATTTGATTAAATTTATAATAAACTTTATACTAAATTACAGCAGGAATGAGGTTATAATTATCTTCTGATTAAATTTACTGAAAAGGAACTCGCACAGGTTGTAGCACTTCCTCACAAGTATAATTACAATTCTTTTAGGTAACTTTTACATTACTTTAAGTGGAGTAATGTAAGTGCTGCAAGGTACGAGGAGAGGTAGCAAATGTAAGACCATCTTGACTATAACAGAGTTATCAACTGGTAAATCAATACTGTTATATCTGTTGTTACTCCGCTTTACAACTGTTACAGCTTATGCTGTTAATCTTGATCCCACTTAACATTGTTATGTTGCAGGCTGTATCATAACCCCACTCATACTATGTGGCAACTATAGCTGTTTTCTTGATTATATTTTCGACTCTGTTACTGTTATACCTGCTTATCCTGAGCCACATTACACGGTGTTAATACTACAACTGTTATCGTGAACCTACTATGCTATAGCTATACCTGCTATTGTAACCTACTTTACAGAAAGTTATTATAGCTGTTATCGTGACCTCACTTAACACCATGTTACTGCTCCAAATTCTATCTTGATCTCACGTTACAATCTGTTACTGATATAGCTATTATACCTTTCGGAAAAATACGGAAATATCTGCTATCTTCATCCCCCTTTTCACTATAACACTACAGTGTTACTGCGATAGCAATCTCGGCCTAAAATAATACTGTCAATGCCATACCTTATTTTTTGACCCTATTTTATGACAGCCGTTAAATACTTGCTAGGTGCATTTATCTAGTTCCCACGTTACACTTGTGACTGCAATAAACTGCCATCTTGTCCAGCTTTACACTGTTACTGCAATAGCTGCATCTTGGATCCAGCTTTACACTGTTACTGCAATAGTGCCATCTTGATCCAACTTTACATTGTTACTGCAATAGCTGCCATCTTGATCCAGCTTTACACTGTTACTGCAATAGCTGCCATCTTGATCCAACTTTACACTGTTACTGCAATAGCTGCCATCTTGATCCAGCTTTACACTGTTACTGCAATAGCTGCCATCTTGATCCAGCTTTACACTGTTACTGCAATAGCTGCCATCTTGATCTGCTTTACACTGTTACTTGCAATAGCTGCCATCGTGATCAACTTTAACTGTTACTGAATACTGTCAATGCATTACCTTATTTTTGGACCCTATTTTATGCAGCGTACATACTGCTAGAGCATTAATCTAGTTCCCACGTTACACTGTTACTGCAATAACTGCCATCTTGATCCAGCTTTACACTGTTACTGCAATAGCTGCCATCTTGATTTTTTTTGGGAACCCAGCTTTCACTGTTACTGCAATAGCTGCCATCTTGGAGCCAAACGTTACATTGTTACTGCAATGCTGCATCTTGATCCAGCTTTACACTGTTACTGCAATAAGCAGTACATGTGATCCAACTTTACACTGTTACTGCAATAGCTGCCATCTTGATCCAGCTTTGTACACTGTTACTGCAAATAGCTGCCATCCTTGATCCAGCTTTTACACGTACTGCAAGAGCTGCCATCTTGATCCAGCTTTACACTGTTACTGCAATAGCTGCCATCTTGATCCAACTTTACACTGTTACTGCAATAGCTGCCATCTTGATCCAGCTTTACACTGTTACTGCAATAGCTGCCATCTTGATCCAGCTTTACACTGTTACTGCAATAGCTGCCATCTTGATCCAACTTTACACTGTTACTGCAATAGCTGCCATCTTGATCCAGCTTTACACTGTTACTGCAATAGCTGCCATCTTGATCCAACTTTACACTGTTACTGCATAGCTGCAATCTTGATCCAGCTTTACACTGTTACTGCAATAGCTGCCATCTTGATCCCAAGCTTTACACTGTTACTGCAATAGCTGCCATCTTGATCCAGCTTTACACTGTTACTGCAATAGCTGCCATCTTGATCCAGCTTTACACTGTTACTGCAATAGCTGCCATCTTGATCCAGCTTTACACTGTTACTGCAATAGCTGTCATCTTGATCCTAACTTTACACTGTTTACTGACAAATGCTGCCATCTTGATCCAGCTTTACACTGTTACTGCAATAGCTGCCATCTTGATCCAGCTTTACACTGTTACTGCAATAGCTGCCATCTTGATCCAGCTTTACACTGTTACTGCATTAGCTCCATCTTGATCCGCTTTTACACTGTGTTTAATTATGTCTCACCTTCTATTGTAAACTTGCTTTATAATGTTACCGTTATCTTGACCTAACTCTCACACAGGGGCAAAACTCACTCTCAGTCACCTTCACACAGGAGAGAAGCTCACTATCAGCCATCCTCACACAGGAGAGAAATTCACTATCAACCATCTTCACACAAGAAAGAAACTCACTATCAGTCACCTTCACACAGGTGAGAAACTCACTATCAGTCACCTTCACACAGGAGAGAAGCTCACTATCAGTCACCTTCTCACAAGAGGATTAAACTCACTATCAGTCACCCTCACACAGGAGAGAAACTCACTATGTCACTCTCACACAGGAGAGAAATTCACTATCAGTCACCCTCACACAGGAGAGAAATTCACTATCAGTCACCATCACACAGGAGAGAAACTCACCATTGTTCACACTCACACAGGAGAGAAACTCACTATCAGTCACCCTCACACAGGAGAGAAACTCACTATCAGTCACCCTCACACAGGAGAGAAACTCACCATTGTTCACACTCACACAGGAGAGAAACTCACCACCAGTCACCCCTCACAGAGGAGAGAAGCTCACTATCAGTCACCCTCACACAGGAGAGAAACTCACCATTGTTCACACTCACACAGGAGAGAAACTCACTACCAGTCACCCTCACACAGGAGAGAAACTCACTATCAGTCACCCTCACACAGGAGAGAAATTCACTATCAGTCATCCTCACACAGGAGAGAAACTCACTATCAGTCACCCTCACACAGGAGAGAAAACTCACTATCAGTCAATCACCACAGGAAGAAATCACCATTGTCACCACGCACACTGGACGAGGAAACTCATACCAGTCACCCTCACTCAGGACGAGAAAATTCACTATCAGTCACACTACACAGGAGGAGAAACTCACCAATTGTTTTCACACTCACACAGGAGAGGAAAACTCACTATCAGTTACCCTCACACAGGAGAGAAACTCACTATCAGTCACCCTCACACAGGAGAGAAACTCACTATCAGTCACCCTCACACAGGAGAGAAACTCACTATCAGTCACCCTCACACAGGAGAGAAACTCACCATTGTTCACACTCACAGAGGAGAGAAACTCCCTATCAGTTACCCTCACACAGGAGAGAAACTCACTATCAGTCACCCTCACACAGGAGAGAAACTCATTATCAGTCACCCTCACACAGGAGAGAAACTCACTATCAGTCACCCTCACACAGGAGAGAAACTCACTACCAGTCACCCTCACACAGGAGAGAAACTCACTATCAGTCACCCTCACGCAGGAGAGAAGCTCACTATCAATCATTCTCACACAGGAGAGAAATTCACTATCAGCCATCTTCACACAAGAGAGAAACTCACTATCAGTCACCTTCACACTGATGAGAAACTCACTATCAGTCACCTTCACACAGGAGAGAAACTCACTATCAGTCATCCTCATATGCTAGAGAAACTCATTATCAGTCACCCTCACAGAGGAGAGAAACTCACTATCAGTCACCTTCACACAGGAGAGAAACTCACTATGTCACTCTCACACAGGAGAGAAATTCACTATCAGTCACCCTCACACAGGAGAGAAACTCACTATAGTCCCCTCACAACAGGAGAGAACTCACTATCAATCACCCTTACACATGAGAGAAACTCACTATCAGTCACCCTCACACAGGAGAGAAATTCACTATCAGTCACCCTCACACAGGAGAGAAGCTCACTATCAGTCACCCTCACACAGGAGAGAAACTCACTATCAGTCACCTTCACACAGGAGAGAAACTCACTATCAGTCACCCTCACACAGGAGGGAAACTCTCTACCAGTCACCCTCACACAGGAGAGAAAAACTCACTATCAGTCCACTCACACAGGACAGAACTCAATTCAGTCACCCTAACACAGGGGAGAGAAAAAATCACTACCAGTCACCCTCCCACAGGAGAGAGAAACTCTCTATCAGTCCCCCTCACACAGGAGGAGAAAGAGAGGAAATTAGAAATTCACTATCAGTCACCCTCACACAGGGAGAGAAGCTCACTATCAGTCACCCTCACACAGGAGGGAAACTCTCTACCAGTCACCCTCACACAGGAGAGAAACTCACTATCAGTCACCCTCACACAGGAGAGAAACTCACTATCAGTCACCCTCACACAGGAGAGAAACTCACTACCAGTCACCCTCACACAGGAGAGAAACTCACTATCAGTCACCCTCACACCGGAGAGGAAACTTCACTATCAGTCACATCACACAGGAGAGAAAACTCACTATCGTCACCCTCACACAGGAGAGAAACTCACTATCAGTCACCCTCACACAGGAGAGAAACTCACTATCAGTCACCCTCACACAGGAGAGAAACTCACTATCAGTCACCCTCACCACAGCGAGGGAGTAAACTCACATATCAGCACCCTTCACCACAGGAGAGAAAACTCACTATCAGTCACCCTCACTCAGGAGAGGGATAACTCACTATCAGTCACCCTCCACACAGAGACGGAAATCACTATCAGTCACCCTCACACTGCAGGGAGAGAAAGAGAAAACCTCACTATCGTTCACACTCACATATAAGGTAAACTTAGCCTCGAGGGGAAACTCGCCGTCAGTCATTTTCAAGCAGAAGATAAACTACAGTTATTCTCATAGAAAAGACAAGCTCGCAATAACACTCACACAAAGGGTAAACTCTCTTTTTCTCACAAACGAGTGGAAAATAACTCACCCCTCCCTATCACAGGAGGCCAACTACTCTCAGTCTAACACGGGAAAGAACCTCAGTCTGATCCTTACAAAGGAGAGAAAACGCAGACGATATATGAACCCCGCCGCCATTTGAAGAGACATAAGGGGGTTTTAAGGTGCTCAGCGCGAACGAAAAATTTTTTCCGAAAAAAATTCACAAACTGAGTTAATCTTATAGAAAAATAGCTTAACTCTCTGGCAACACAACGGTACCAGAATCATTGTTCTACGACATTCCTACAAGGAATTATGGTCATTTAAATACACCTAGGGTGACGTCACCACCCGCGACAGGTGTGCTCACCCGTCGTCAATTTATTTTTTTTTTCGTTTTTTTTTCGTGTATTTACTGTATTATTCTTTCTAAGATAATAATTGACGATTTGGCATCATAATACAGTGGGTGGGACTTATACGTAGAGTTCCAAGCAACCAGGAACCTCCCGACACCATTTTGCTGACGTCATGGAAAATTCCAGTCTCGGGGTGGCCGGGGAATATGGCTCAACATAACGCTATTATAGCTTCTACGGCTTATTTATCTACCACAATTGATCTAATATGACATAATAAACAATATAAATAACAAAGAAGTATGGTAAATACTCCAGAATGAATAATATATGGAATATTCCCAGAGCGCTCCATCGGGAATAATAGATTCCCATTCTCAGAGAGGGGCTTCCATTCTCTTTCTCTCACCTTCAGGGTCCTTATATTAGAGAAAACGAACATGGTTAACTATGATATACACTCGTAATGCAGTATAAGACTGAGAAAAATGTTATTTTCTCGAAAAAAAAAAAAAAAAAAAAGGTGGTCCGGCTGTTTCGCGGATTATCTCGGAAGTAAGTTATTCACATATATGAGCAAGTACCTTCGTTAATAATAGCAGGAATGTAATGAAATTCACAGAGAACATAAAGGAAAGATTGTTTTACAAGCCCATGGATCGCTTTTTGAGATATCATAATTTGTTTTTGAAAGTCAAAAAACATACAAAATTTATTTTTTTTAAGAATGAAGAAAGGATAAATTACAGAAAATCTAACCACTAGAAATACAGTTTAGCATTGTTTTATGCGTAGATAATGCCAAAACAACTTCTCCAAGTCCCACTTCGACGGTACCTTGCAATATGTATGATTATTAGTAAATAATTTTTTTCTCAGTTGTTTTTTGAGCTATCTTATTGAAACTTGGTCACATTACTATTGAAAGGTGCTTCTTTACGTACAAAAAAAAAAAAAATGAAAGAAATCGAACGAAAAATAAAAAAGTTCATGTGTTGGCCTTGATATCCCCCATAAAAAGGGAAACCCAAAAGAACTGGGAAAATTTGGGATGCGAAAAAGATTTGGGAGAGATCCAGAGAGAAAGAGAGAGAGAGAAGAGAGAGAGAGAAGAGAGAGAGAGAGAAGAGAGAGAGGAGAGAGAAGAGAGAAAAAGAGAGAGAGAGAGAGAGAATTGAGCACTACACAACAAAGGGCAGCAGTGGGAAAACACCCGGCGGACCCATCTCAAAACTCACTTCATTTGAGTCATTTTTTCCCCAGGATGACTCGAGTCGGGAACATGTTCGCCCAGCAAAATTTACATCAACGAAATAAAGTCAGCTGACAAATGAAATCCAAACCCACATGACTCCACCCTTTACCCTTTTCCAAAAATGTCCTTATCTTAAAAAGGCTTTTAAAGAGCTGATTGGTAACATCCATACCACGGGCGAGGTTTGAACCCGCGGCAAGAGTTCAAATCCGACCGTCGCGTTGCGACGGGCTGGGGTTTTTTTAGACTCCTGACGCGGGTTTAAACCCCGCCCCGGGATGGTTTGTTTGCAATCGTGTCTTTACGATTTCGTGAGTCGTGAGAACAGCTCTTAGCTTGAAATAAAAAAAGGGAAACCCCTTAATACCATTGAAAAACTCTTGAGTAACTGAGAGAGAGAGAGAGAGAGAGAGAGAGAGAGAGAGAGAGAGAGAGAGAGAGAGAGAGAGAGAGAGAGAGAGAGAGAGAGAGAGAGAGAGAGAGAGAGAGAGAAATGCAGATAGAGATACAGACAGTCAGAGAAAGTTTATTATGAATGACCCAAATAAAATAAGGCCCCGTATAAAATGTATGAAAAATGTTTTTTACAAAAAAAATAGTTTAAGAAATTAAATTTCAACAAATGTGGAAAGAGGCAAGAAAACTTCAGAAGCCACTGGAAGACTAGAGAAGGATGCCAGTCGACGAACGTGGCATACAAAGAGAAGGTTTAATTTATTCAACATTCGACGCGTGTCACTCGCCTATATAGGCACGCCCTCCCAGCAAGCGAACCAACAGTTTAAAAGCAAAACAGGAGGGGCCCCCACTGTTAAGCTAAACTGCCTGATTCAACTCGCCAATCACGACAAAACCTGCTAAACTTGTGACTCAATGTCTGCGACTTGTGGAACAACATTGGCAGACATACCTCAAGTTTGGTCGTTCACAGATCTTACCATGTCTCTTGCAAACTTGTCATACTGTACATATAGTAAGAATTGTACGTATATCATGCTTATTTGGTGAAGGAAAATAATATAAGTATTTACTCTCTGCTGTGTTTTGCTCGGTCGTACATTATTCGGTTATCGTACTGACAGTCAAAAAACAGGTATGCACGCCACAAGACTAAACTTGTGTTTAGTAAATACTCGAGAAGGAAGCCAATGGTATACTAGGGTAAGATGCCAGGGGAAGACTAGGGAAAAGGATACGGTAGAAGGCTCAAGAAAGAAGTCAGACAAAAAATCCAGAAGGAAGCTAGTGAAAGACTTGGAAAAAGAGCCAGTGAAAGACTCAAAAGAAAGCCTTTGAAAGACTCGGGAAGAAAGGCAGTGTAAGGCTCCAAAGGGAACCCACTGGAAAATCGGGAGGGGTAGTCATTCGAAGCCTCAAGAAAGAATCCATTGAAAGACTTAGGAAGGAAGGCAACAAAACACTCCAGAAGGAAGCCAGTGAAAATAATGAGAAGGAAGCCGGTGGAAACATCGATAAAGACACCATTGATTGCGAAAAGAATTTAGGAGTTCTGGTTAGCAGTAATCTAAAACCAAGACAACAGTGCATTAGTGTTCGCAATAAAGCTAACAGAATTCTTGGCTTCATATCTAGAAGTATAAATAATAGAAGTCCTCAGGTTGTTCTTCAACTCTATATATCCTTGGTTGGGCCTCATTTAGACTATGCTGCTCAGTTCTGGTCACCGTATTACAGAATGGATATAAATGCTCTGGAAAGCGTACAGAGGAGGATGATAAAGTTGATTCCATGTATCATAAATCTTCCCTATGAGGATAGACTGAGGGCCCTGAAGGCGTAGAATTAGGGGGGATATGATCGAGGTGTATAAATGGAAAACAGGAATAAATAAAGGGGATGTAAATAGCGTGCTAAAAAATTTCACCCAAAGACAGGACTCGCAGCAATGGTTTCAAGTTGGAAAAATTCAGATTCAGGAAGGATATAGGAAAGCACTGGTTTGGTAATAGAGTCGTGGATGAGTGGAACAAACTCCCGAGTACAGTTATTCAGGCTAAAACGCTGTGTAGTTTTAAAAATAGGATAGATAAATACATGAGTGGGTGTGGGTGAGTGTGAGTTGGACCTGACTAGCTTGTGCTGCTGGGTCTGGTGCCGTGCTCCATCCTTGAGTGGAAGTGACCAGACTGGGTGGGTCATTGGGCTAATCCGGGGAGGGGGTCATTGGGTTAATCCGGGGGGGGGTTAACATGGACCTGCTCCGCATGGGTCAGTAGGCCTGTTGCAGTGTTCCTTATTTCTTATGTTCTTATGTTCTTAAGTCTTGTGATTAAAGCTAGTCGAAGACTCGGGAAAAGAGCCAGTGGATTTCTCGACTGGGAAAACAGCGAAAGACTCCCAAAGATAGCCAGTGTAAGACTCAGAAAGGAAGCCAGAGGAAGACTTCTGAACGAAGCCATTGGAAGACTCGAGAAGAAAATCAATGGATAACTCTAAATATAAGCCAATGGAAGGCTTGTGATTAAAGCTAGTGGAAGACTCCAAAAGGAAATCAGTGGAAGGTCCGGGAAGGAAGCCAATGGAAGTCTCCAGATGGAAATCTGGGAAAGACACTACAAATAAGCCAATGTAAGACTCTGGAAGGAAGCCGGTGCAAGACTCGAGGGAAGAACCTAGTGGAAGAATCGAGAAGTTAACGGAAGACTCGGGAAGAAAGAAAGTGGAAGACTCGAAAAGGAAGAAAGAGTCTTGCAGGAAGGCAACAAAAGACTAGGGAAGGAAACCTGTGAAAGACTCGGGAAAAACCAATGTAAGACACCAGAATTTACCCACTGGAAGACTCAGGATGGAAATCAGATGAAGCTAGCGAAAGACTCGGGAAGGAAACCAACAAAACACTCCAGAAGGAAACCAGCTAAAGAAATATGAAGAAAGCCAGTACAAGTCGCCAGAAGGAAGCCAGGAGAAGATTCGGCGAGTAAGCCAAGACTCGGGAATTAAGCCAGTGGAAGACTCTAAGAATAGGCCAGTGGAAAAGATTCTAGAAGGAAACTAGTGAAAAAATCGGTAGTAAGCCAATGCAAAACTCAGGAAGCAAGCTAGTGGAAGACTCGGGAAGTAACCCAGTGGAAGACTAGGAAAAGGCCAGTGGAAGATTCCTGAAGGAAGCTAGTGGAAGACGTTAGAAACCGATGGAAAGCTCAGGAAGCAAGCCAGTAGAAGACTCGCGAAGTAACGCGGTGGAAAACTCTGGGAATAAGCCAGTGGAAGTCTCCAGAAGGAAGCCAGTTGAAAACTCGTCTCCATGAGACCTTGGAAGGACTCTGGAAAAAAGCCAGTGGGATACTCTGGAAGGAAGCTCGCGCAAGAATCTAGGGAGGAACTCAGTAGAAGAATCGAGAAGGGAGCCAATGAAGACTCATGAAAGAAGCCGGAGGAAGACTCGGGGAAAGGGAAACAAGTGGAAGATTCGAAAAGGAAGAAAATAAAAGATTTTGTAGAAAAGCATCGAAAAGACTGAGAAGCAAGCCGGTGGGAAAACTCCAAAAAGATACCATTGGGAAAACTTGATAAAGAAGCGAACGGAAGTCTGTGAAAAGATGCCAGAGGAAGACTAGGGAAAGAAGCCAGAGGAAGACTAGGGAAGGAAGCCAGAGGAAGACTAGGGAAGGAAGCCAGAGGAAGACTAGGGAAGGAAGCCAGAGGAAGACTAGGGAAGGAAGCCAGAGGAAGACTAGGGAAGGAAGCCAGAGGAAGACTAGGGAAGGAGGCCAGAGGAAGACTAAGAAAGGAAGACAGTGGAAACCTAGGAAAAGAAGTCCCTGGAAGACTACAGATGGAAACCAGTGAAAGACTCGGGATGGAAGCATGTTTAAGATTTGGGAAGGAAGTCAGCGAAATAATTGTGAAGGAAGCCAGTGGAAAAATTGGGGAGCAAAAAATAACATTGCTGGCTACTAAGGAAAAAAACATTAGTCGTCGGTGAGGAAAAAACATTAGTCGTCTCTGGGAAAAAACAATAGTCATGGCTGAAGATAAAACATTTGACGTGGCTGAGGAAAAAAGTTAGTAATGGTAGAGGGAAAAAAATCTTGTCTGAGACAAAAAAAAAAAAAAAAACAGTCGTAACAGGGGAAAAGAATTAATTAAGAACATAAGAAAGAAGGAATAATGTACCAGGCCTACTGGCTCACGTGAGGCATTTCCAAACTTCCTACTGGCTTAAGCCAATGACTCACCTAGTCAGGTCAGGTCACATCCACTTAAGGAAGGAACACAGCATCAGACCTAAAAGCACAAGCTAGTTAGGTCCAACTCACACCCACCCACACCCACTCATGTATTTATATATCCTATTTTTAAAACTACAAAACGTCTTAGCTTCTATGACGGTACTCGGGAGTTTGTTCCACTCATCCACAACTCTATTACCAAACCAGTGCCTTCCTATATCCTTCCTGAATCTGAATTTTTCCAACTTAAAAGCATTGCTGTGAGTCTTGTCATGGCTAAATATTTCTAGCACACTATTAACATCCCCTTTATACATTCCTGTTTTCCATTTATATACCTTAATCATATCCTCCCTAATTCTACGCCTTTCCAGAGAGTGCAGATTCAGGGCCCTCAGTCTATCCACATAAAGAAGATTTCTGATACACAGGATCAACTTTGTCATCCTCCTTTGTATGTTTTCCATTGCATTTATATCCATTCTGTAATACGGTGACCAGAACTGTGCAGTATATGCATGAGGAAAAAACACGAGTCGTCCTTGAGGAAAAAAACATTAGTCGTAGCTGTGGAAAAACATTAATTGCGGTGTAGGAAAAAACGTTAATGGTGACTGTGGAAAAAACATTAATCGTGGATGGATAAAAAGCATTAGTTGTAACTGAGGGGAAAAACAAAACATAAGTCGAGGTTAAGAAAAAAAATTAGTGGTGGCTGTGGAAAAACATTAGTCTTGAGTGTGGAAAAATAATATTCGTGACTGTGAAAAACATTAATAGTGACTGTGTGAAACATAAATCGTGACTGTGAAAAACATTTATCGTGACAGTAAAAAACAATAGTCGAGGCAGTAAAAAACATTAATCGTGACTGTGAAATAACTTCGGGAGAAACCTAAAAGAAAGATAGAGTCAAGAGGTGAGGAGATTCCTATCCACATTGTGAGTTAATTGTTCACTGTTCCAGTTGGTATTGGGACTGGAGACTGGGAGAGGTGGGAGGAAGGGGGGAGGGGAAGAGAGGAAGAGGGGAGGGAAAAATGGAGGAGGGAAAGGGAAAGTGAAAAAGGAAAAAGAGGAAGGAAGAGGGGAAGAGAGGAACAAGGGCTGACGAGGGGTAAAAATAAAGATAGGAAGAGAAGGGAGGAGGGAAGATGGGATGTGAGGGTTGAAAATAGAAGAGAAGAAGGAAGAAAGGAGGTATGAGAGTAATGAAGCTGTATAATATATTACTAAAAATGACTAAATCTTCTTTTTGTAAAAAATTAGTGAAATTTTGAATGTTTTCAGCATTTTCTTTCAGTTTAAAATCATGAATCACGAAATCGTAATGACACGATTGTAAACAAACCATGCCACGGGCGGGGTTAGAACCCGCGATCAGAGTCTCTCTGATCGCGGGTTCTAACCCCGCCCGTGGTATGGTTGCCGCTCATATACTTACCATTGATTTCTTGGAGTAAAATTTAAGAGGTGGACAAAGTTACAGGTGGATTTAGCTTCACAGGAGTGATCCCTTAGAGGTGGGACAAAATTACTAATGGGATCAACTTCAGTGATGGGAGTCAACTTCAAGGTGAAGTCAACTTCAGGTCTGATCTTGACCCAACCTTAGAGGTTGGGCCAAGATCAGAGTTTGTCATTTTCAACTTCAGAAGTGGGATCAACTTCAGAAGTGGGGTCGACTTCAGTAGTGAAATTAGCTTAAACATGTGGGGTCAGCATCTCAGATGGGGTCAACTTTACTAGCGAGGTCATTCTCACAAATGGCATCAATTATACACATAAGAACATAAGATAGGAGGAACACTGCAGTAGGCCTGTTGGCCCATACTAAACAGGTCCTTCACTGTGAAGAATTACTCAGCCCTGTAACAACTTCAGACAGTATTACCAAGGCTGGCTCCTCCTCAGGAAAATTAATGAATAGAAAAAGAAATAATAATTCACAAAGATAAACATTTTATTATTTAGTAATGCGAAAATAAAACATTGAAATATGAAGGTGTATCCTACTTGAAAGAAAAATGAGAAATGAAATGAAAAAATGACATTTGAATTCAACGCTAATATGTACAGTTATACTGGGGTGTCTGGTTGAGGTTGACACCGTCTTGTAGAAATTGTAGCCGTTGCTGATGATGGGGGGGTCACAGGTGTTGGTGACAACCCAAAGACTAGTTCTGCACAGAGTCTATAGCCTTGAATAGTCAGTCCAGATGACAGGAACGCAGGTTCTTTACCACTGCAAAGATGAGGGGTAGTTGCCTGCTGTTGCCTACAGTTAATCAGGTAGGTAGATCAAAAAGTGACGTCTCAGGACTTTTCCAGTCCATCTTCAACACGTTTCTTTGGTTGGCAGATGATCCGAGCTGTCATTCCAAGTGTTGTGCTGGGAACTGTGAGTCAAGTGATTACTGTTTGGTCCGAGCCCCACACGTCACCTTTCGGGGTGGAGAAAAGGGGGGGGGGAGAGAATAGCGGGAGCTAGACTGACCCTACCTTAACAAGCAGCCGGCAATCAAACTATCGTCACCATATACTCGCTCACTACTCCTATCTGTTGAACTTTTCCCTCACATTCACAAATCCAACCCACTAACAGAATAATTGCTACCCAAGCAATAAGTTTTGATAATCCTATTTACTCATGCACAAGCCTGATTCAAATCCAACCCCTCTCACTTATGTATTTATCCAACCTAAATTTGAAACTACCCAAGGTTTTAGCTTTGATCACTGTATTCTTTCAAAATACATGTAAAGCGGTGGGTGTGGGGTACTCATGCCCCTACCATATAATGAGGCAAGGTGGGTGAGAAGTTGAAGGTTCTCCTTGGAGAGGAGAAGGACGTGAGGTATTCGTTACCTCTCAGCTACCTCGTCAGAAGTCACATGTAAGGGACTCATACCTATGCACCAGCCAAATCAGAATGTAAGTGTGGGGCACAAGCACCCACCTTGTCAGAAAGCAAATGTTTGTAATGATGCCCTCCTCGATCTCTTCTTAGGCTGCGAATAGATCGAGAATACTCACGAGAAGTAAGACATGAAAATGATTACTGTCATGTAAATCAGAGATTACTGACCAGATAAAGTAGAGTGCAGTTGACGAGGAGAGATATTGAATGAGAGCGTCGAAATGAGTGGGATGACCTGTGAGACCCTCCACAGATGAAATGAGCATTAAAATCTCCAAATTAATATGAGAGGACTGCAGTGTAATGCAGCGAAGTACGGACAAGGACACGAGAATGTGGTATACTGTGGCGCACAAGATGTGCCCTTTCAGGACAATAACCATGCCACATATAAACTAAATAATGTAGATCTTAATATTACGGATTGCGAAAAAGATTTAGGAGTTCTGGTTAGCAGTAATCTGAAACCAAGACAACAGTGCATAAGTGTTCGCAATAAAGCTAATAGAATCCTTGGCTTCATATCAAGAAGCATAAATAATAGGAGTCCTCAGGTTGTCCTTCAACTCTATACATCCTTGGTTAGGCCTCATTTAGATTATGCTGCACAGTTTTGGTCACCGTATTACAGAATGGATATAAATTCTCTGGAAAATGTACAAAGGAGGATGACAAAGTTGATCCCATGTATCAGTAAACCTTCCCTATGAGGATAGACTAAGGGCCCTGAAACTGCACTCTCTAGAAAGACGTAGAATTAGGGGGATATGATTGAGGTGTATAAATGGAAGACAGGAATAAATAAAGGGGATGTAAATAGTGTGCTGAAAATATCTAGCCTAGACAGGACTCGCAGCAATGGTTTTAAGTTGGAAAAATTCAGATTCAGGAAGGATATTAGGAAAGTACTGGTTTGGTAATAGAGTTTGTGGATGAGTGGAACAAACTCCCAAGTACCGTTATAGAGGCCAGAACGTTGTGTAGCTTTAAAAATAGGTTGGATAAATACATGAGTAGATGTGGGTGGGTGTGAGTTGGACCTGATAGCTTGTGCTACCAGGTCGGTTGCCGTGTTCCTCCCTTAAGTCAATGTGACCTGACCTGACTAGGTTGGGTGCATTGGCTTAAGCCGGTAGGAGACTTGGACCTGCCTCGCATGGGCCAGTAGGCCTTCTGCAGTGTTCCTTCGTTCTTATGTTCTTATGTTCTTAAGTCTCATCGGGAAAAGGATCCGATAAATGTAATAAGATATAGTCCGAGATGGGACGGAAAACAGCAGAGCGCAATTTTTTGTTTTTACAAACAGACACAAACAGGAAAAAACTGGGAGAGCAATCGCTGAAGCTCTCCCTGATTACCCTGAGGCCTCGAATATTCCTATGTAAATAAGCTACGAGAGCTTAACAGTAACATTTTTCAGGTGTCTACAGACCAGGAGGGTTAGTAAAGTCAACCTGCGGAGGCAATGGGAAACTAGTAAGGAGTGAAGTATTGGGATGACGTGAAGAAAGGCGATATGAAGAATGGCGCGGAAAGTGAGAATGTGAAGTGGCGGTGGTGAACCGGTGTCCTTCATAGGTGTTGCCTCAGTAAAAGCAGAGATGGCTTCAATAGTCCCGGATGAGAGAGAGAAGGCGGAGAGAACTTGGCGACGGAGGAAGATGCAATTTGGGTAAAATGTGGAGAGACAGCGGAAAACACAAAAAAGAAGGGGTAGAGGTGTCATGGCACGCAGAAATTTCCGAAGGGAGAGGCCACCATTTCCCGGAACTAACAGACAGCCTCCAGAGATAAACCCGTCACCTGAAGGACACTCTGAGCCGACCCCCGGAACTCCAGAGGGTAAACAGGACATTCCCAGATGATCCAGATTCAACGGCAAACAACACCACCACCAAGGACCTCAACGGAATGGGACGATATCGACACCCTTTCTTCAGCCTACGAGTTAGAATTTCAGAAGGAACGACCTAAAGGATAAATGTAGGAAAGAAAGGAGAGAGCAGGGATGGGGAAAGGACATGGAAAAGAAAGAAGGGATGGGATGGATGGGGTAGGGAAGGGGATTATTGGGGGGGGTAATTAGTTTCGGTCGGAGGAAGAGGGCTAAAAGGTCAAATTCATCAGACCAAACCTCTTCATTGCGCCAGGGAAGATGAGCCTAGATGAAGATGTTCACCACTGTAGTCTTGATGAATCTGGAGAAGCAGGAAGTTAGTCTCTTATACAGGAGTCAGAGAAGGTGTAGTAGTTGAAGACATTGTCAAAGAGGAGGACTAACCATTGAAAGTAGATCATGTCCAAGAGTTGGGCCTGAGGTTAGCACACAGTTTGAAGAACATATACTATTATTGCTACCATACCTATCTGCAACAGCAACAGGATAAAATCTGGGTGCAGAGGCTTCCTTATTCCAACTCTTTGTTAACCCCTGGCCCAACACTTGGCCGTAATCTTCTTTAACTACTGGGTCCACCCACGGTAACGATACCTTCAACTGCTGCACATCTTCTGGCTCCTATATAAGCGACAATTATCCTGCCTATACTTCAGATAATTCAAGAATAGAGTAATGAACTCCCTCTACGCTGAGGGACTGATTACTTCATCTTCTACAATCTCCAGTTTCAGCTTCTTCAAGTAACCTTTGTATCGAATTGTTAAAGACACTGATTGGCGAAGCATCTTCAAAATAGAGATTACCAGGTGTAACACATGTGTCTTTTTCATCAGTTTGTTTCCAGGTGATAACCGAAGAGAATCTCTGAGAGGCTTCAAAATATCAACACGCGATGTATCTTACTTAGACGAGGCAAGTTTTGCTAATTTAGTGTGTAATTGCCATTTTTGCCTCTTTTAATCTCGAAATGGTATCGAATTATTTTATGTTAATGTATTATTTAACATGATATTGATGAGTGGCTTTTGGTTTCATTAACTGGACTCATCCTTCCCTGTCTCGGGTAGAATCTCAATTCCTTTTACACTACTAATTTAGCCCTTTCTCCAAATTAAAAGAATACAATTATGAAAAGCATCAGTCTTAATTTGGCTTCAAATCTGATGATAGTGAATTGTTTGAACTGGTTTTAGGTTGTGTATATCCTAATTTGTCCTTTACATTGAAACAATATATATATTGCTGCCCATGTAATAACTGTGATTACCACTTCTGATTAGCATCAACACTTCATCGTAAATTCTTAACTTCATCAGAAACTTATGGCTCACTTTGCACTATTCATTTCACATGCAATAACGTACAGGGGGCTGGGGTTATGCATTACAAAGATTTTTTTTCTGGTATATGGGAGTGACCAAAATACATTTAGTTTTTATTATTATTATTATTATTATTATTATTATTATTATTATTATTATTAATTATTATTATTATTATTATTATTTTGATTATAATCGTGAATTAGCTCTTGTGGAAGACAAGAAGAAGCTAGGAAATATGGTCATTTATGTTTGATCCAATGAGAGGTCAGGTAACTGCAATTCCTTGGATTATGAGCGACCCTCACTGGCCTTATTGCCAGTGGGGAAGGAAGGCTTACCTGCCTTGATGCCGGTGTTGCAGTTATGGCCCATTAGAGGGATCGTCAGAGTAACATTATGCGTAACGCGTACAAGGGTAGGAAAAAGAGAAATAAAACCAGTGTTTTTGCATAATATTATCCGTAAAACATTTTTTATTGCCAAAAAAATATATATATTATTAAGTTTGGACGATTATATTTTATTTAACTGTCAAAAGTTTCAAAACTTGTGACATTTAGAGTGTTGAAAGTGTGTGCTATCACGTGCCTAAAGTCATTACGTTATATTTGCTATTGTTGCTTTTGGTTTAAATGATTGGTGTGTCTGGAAGCAGCTTATTATTTCCAGTCTATGTAGATTTGATTTTTCTAACAAATTAAACCAGTGAGCTGCAAGTTATGGAAAATTTAATGCATGGTTATTTAAAATTTGATCATTACAGACATATAAAATCAAAAGAATCGGTCATAAACAAAGATAACAAGAAAGTGGCAGTGATTACTTTTTAAATTACACTCAGCTGTGTTCTCGATTTTAGGCCAAGTCTTGAAATATTTGTATTGAACAGTGCATATAACTACGTTTAAATTATATGGTGTATTTCTCACAGATAAGTCGTACAACTAAGTTTCCAACTCATCCTCCATATTTGCTGTGATACGTGTGAAAATGTGTGAATTATGTGTCATTGTACACTTATCGCTGCCACACATCTACCCATCATTTATAATCTTGCTAAATATTACGTACATATACGTTAACCTCGCCTAATTTAACCTAACCCAACCTAAACTATAATATCAAAACTAATATAGCCAATCCCAACATAATTTAAACTGTTGTAGATGAATGGTTCAGAGAACCGACACGTTGATAAATTAGACACATGTGCAACTCTTGGGTATCTTTATTGAGGAAACGTTTCGCCACACAGTGGTTTCATCAGTCCATACAAAGGAGAATCTTGAAGAACAGGAGGAGAATGAGGTAATCAGTCCCTCAACCTTGAGTCGATGTGGTCAGTCCATCAATCTTGATGGACTGACCACATCGACTCAAGGTTGAGGGACTGATTACCTCATTCTCCTCCTGTTCTTCAAGATTGTCCTTTGTATGGACTGATGAAGCCACTGTTGCGAAACGTTTCCTCAATAAAGATACCCAAGAGTTGCACATGTGTCTAATTTATCATCATAATTTAAACTATGCTAAGCTAATTTAGGTTACGTTAAGGTAGGTCATGATGAATAGAATTTTCACTTGATATATGAACTGACTTTATCTTCACTACACCAACACGCTCAGTGATTAGTGTCATGACTCACGAAATCGTAATGACACGATTGCTAACGCGACGGTCTGGAGTTTTGAGACTCTCTGACCGCGGGTTCAAACCCCACCCGTGGTATGGTTTATTAGTGATATTTTGAGGTCATATCTCACCTTCATAAGTCTTCTGTGTTCCATTATTTTTTACTATTCCTTGATAATGTCAGAAACGACGAATGCGATTGGAATTTGTCTTTTTTTAAATGCGGTTATTATGCATCATGTGACAACACATGTTTACTGTGATCTAAATGCACTTACACACACACACACACACACACACACACACACACACACACACACACACACAACACACACACACACAGTCACCCTCAGAAATGCGTGTCCTGGTGGTCTCCTAATTGTACTCGTGCAGTGCGCTTGAATCGTGTTGCATGGTGCCGATATCGTTATAAGAACCAGAGAGCGATTCATTGATTTTAAACGGGCGAGAGCAGTTGCTCGACGTCCCATCCGAGAAGCTAAACTCGCTTGTTGGCAGTACGTTTCTACGGCTATTTCGACTTCCCCTATGAGTGTAGTTTGAAAAAAAAAGTTCGGAAATTGAGTGGCAACTACTCTCCAGACCTGGATCCTGTTCTTAGGGTTACCGTTGTGAGCATAGCAAGCCCTCATGAAGTTGCCACAGATATTGGAAATCATCTTGTCCGTATCTCTCATGGGCTCTATCTATGCCCCCTTGTGTCTTTCCTCCAAGTCTGCCAGAGAGATACTGCCTTTAGACTTTTCTGTTAGCAGGAAACAGTGTTATAATGTGCCTTTTACGCTTCACGAACTAGAGTCAACACTGCGCTTGCCGGCGCTTGTCGGCAGCTGGGCCTGATGGCATTCATAATCGTGTGCATTTACATCCGTCAGCCCTCGCAGTCTTCTTACGTCTTTTTTAATCTTATTTTGTCTCAAGGGGTTCTTTCCCACCCCAGGATAACTGCTGTTTTTCTGCCTTTTCCTATCCAGGTACTTTGGGCAATGATGTCTCACTATCATCCCATTGTTCTTACCAGTGCAGTTCACACAAGTCGATGGAACGTCTAGTAAACAGACGTTCAGTAGTCTCTCCACTAGTCAATTTGGCTTTCGTAAGGGCCGCTCCACTACTGACTTCTTACTCCGCTTTGATACCTATGTTCGTAATTCCTTTGCTAATAACCACTCAGTTATTACAGTTTTTTTTTCTTTTTATCTTGAAAAGGCATATGACACTACTTGGAGATAAACATTTTGGTCCAGGTTCATTCCTTAGGCCTCTGAGGCAGTCCACCACTTTTCCTTAAAAGCCTCTTATCTGGGAGACATTTCCGTAATTTGCTTTCCCCAGACTTTGTTCAGGGTGAAGGTGTCCCGCAGGGATGTCCTTAGCACCACTCCGTTTCTCCTTACTATAAATCATCTGGCCTCTATTCTCCTGTCTAATATTTGGTCATCACTTTATGATGGTGATTTCGTTGTAGCTTAGGAAAGCGCTGACTGTCTCTTAGGAGCAGTTTCACTACGCATGGAATTAAATTCTCTGGTGTAAAACACACCATATTACTTTCACCAGACGTTATCATCTCTGATATTCCATTGTGCCTGTATGGCTCACGTATCCCTGAACGTGATACGGTCAGATTTCTAGGCCTTCTGTTCAATCGCAGACTGTTCTGGAAAGCACACATTACCTCCCTGAAATCAGCTTTCCATAGCCTGCTGAACCTCCTATAAACCCTCGCTCATCTTTCGTGGGGGAGGGGGGGGATTCTGATCAACTAAACTCTTCTTCGACTGCATTCAGCCCTAATTTTATCGAAACTAGACTGTGGCGACCAGATATATTCTGCGGCTTCTCCCGCAACTCTTTCTAAACTTGAGCCCATCCATCATTAGGGAATACGTTTATGTCTAGGTGCTTTTCGCTGCTCCCTTGTCGAGAGCCTATAAGCAGAGGCGAATGTTATATCATTGAACGATAGCCGTGATGCCCAATGCCTCCGTTATTTTGTCCGCTTGACCTTCACAATCCTTCTACATTCAGCATAGTAACGGACAAAAGTAGAGGTCCATTATTTGTTCGCGGCCCCTGTTTACTACGTCCTTTTTCTCTTCGTCTTGCACTGGCTTTTGATTTCCCTTTAGTTACCCCCCTTTGTATGTACATCTATATCTAACATTTCTTTTCCTCCTTGGAAGGTTCCGACAGTTCTTGTCTGCTTTTCCCCACTGCCGTGCGCGAAAACTAAAATACATACAGTTGCTACTCGCTCACTTTTTCTTAACCATTCTAGTGCCTTTGCAGTAAACACTGTTGGCTCTAAATTCTCTGACTGTGTTATGTTTGCAGCAGTGTTCCCGGACAGTGTTGTATGAGGTCATTTATTAGACTCAGCTAGCATCTTCTCAGCTGAAATGCATGCAGTTCTCATAGCAATTATCTGTATTGCCTCCAGGCTTACCTCACCATTTTTGGTAATCTCGGACTAATTTAGTGCTTTGTAAGCTATCAAAATATTTAATTCGCCTCTTTCTCTAGTTCTTCGTTTACAACTTTGGTTGCGCCGCATTTCTAGCGAAAACAAAGAAATCGTTTTCTGCTAGGTACTATGTCATGTTGATATTCAAAGCATCGGGAAGACAGACTCTACTGCACGATTAGCGGAACACGACCTTGTAGTTTCATATAGAGGTATTCCATTCTCAGAACCATTCGGAACCATTGGCAACGACGTTGGTCTGACTTGATTCATAACAAATTACACTCTAACAAGCCGAGTTTAGGATTCTGGTCATCTTATCATCGATGCCAAGGATGGGAGAATACGTCCTCGCATCGGGCGCACACGTCTCACTCGTGGGTATCTCATGGAGAAGCACCCAGTTTCCCTCTGTGCTAATTGTCAGGTTCCAATTTCAGTTTGCCATATTCTGTTGGACTGTCCTGTCTATGAGCAAGCATGAAGAATTTACCTTTAATGTCGTCACTGGTCTAAAACCCTTACTTTATCTTCCCTCCTCGCTGACGGCCCCATCTTAGACACAGACTCCCTCTTTGACTTTTTGACAGCAACAGATAACACAAATTGATTATACTTCATTTAGCACTCTTCGCCGAACTCATAACTCATACCTTGGAGTGCTCATAGTTTTGAGTATAATATTTCATCTAGGCTGAGGGATTCATTACCTCGCCTTCTACTGTTTCCAGATTCAACACCTTCAAATATGCTTTGTTATTAATTAAAGTCACTGGTTGGTTGAAACGTCTGATACCAACATTTGTCTTTCTAACAATTAAAATGGTATAAAATACCGACAGGTTGTTAGGTAAGACACATATGCAGCAGTTAGGTAAAAGATACCTAACTGTTGCATATGTGTCTTACCTAACATTTGTCTTTCTAACAATTCCGGTAAAAATTCAAATCTGCAGCTACTCATACTAAATTTATGAGGTATCATCAGTCTTACAGAATGGCTAATCAGTACTATGTAGAATGTAGATGAATGGTTCAGAGAGCCGGCAAGTTGATAAATTAGACACATGTGCAACACTTGGGTATCTTTAATAGGAAAACGTTTTCGCCACACAGTGGTTTCATCAGTCCATACAAAGGAGAATGGTGAAGAACAGGAGTAGTTTGAGGTAATCAGTCCCTCAGCCTTGAGTGGATGTAATCAGTCCTTCAAGGCTGAGGGGCTGGTTTCCTCAAACTCATCCTATTCTTCACCATTCTCCTTTGTATGGACTGATGAAGTCACCGTGTGGCGAAACGTTTCCTCATTAAAGATACCCAAGTGCTGCACATGTGTCTAATTTACCAATTAATCAATACTACGTTGAAGACAAGTGGAATAACCATTCTTTACTTATTATATATGAATATCATTGACAAATTAGAACTCACGCCGGGCTTGAATGTAGCGTTAACAACACCTCCAGCCAAAATATTTATTAAGCTGACAGATTGTGTTTAATTCTCCGTTTTTTAAAACAGGGATTTCCAACGTTTCCCCAAGATTTTTTAACTTGTTTTACTACACTAAAAAATTTTGGTGGGCACACAAAAAAAATTTAGGGGTACATCCTAGTCGTAATGTGCTTTAACTTTGCTTACTGAAGGGGTTTTGGAAATTTTTAAGCTTGTTTTTGGACTTGTTAAGGGGAAAATTCATAAACATTAACATAATAATTAAAAAAATAAAAAATAAATAATAAAATTAAAATAATAATAAAAATTTAAAAAAATTTTCTAAAAAATTTTAAGGTTACTAAAACCAAAAAAATTTTTTTTAAAAAAAAAATTTCAATTAATGTTATTTAGATGAAAATTTTCCTTTGTCCCTGGTGAAAGGAAGGCCAAAAAGGAATTTTTTTTCAACAATAAAAATGGAAAAATTTTTGGCCTAATGTTTCACTTCCACGGAAAAAGGGGCCTAAAGGGATTTTTGGGAAACAACCCATTTTTAGTGGGGAAACTTTTAAGATATGGGAAAAATAAACGCACCAAAGGCTGAAAAAATTCAACCCCCCCTTTTTCCCCCTAAAGCCATTTTTTAATTAGGAAAACTTTTCCCCAATAATTGTTCTAAATCCTACAAAGGCTTTTTTGGTCAAAATAAAGAAGGAAGGGGTTTTGGGTCCCAAAACCTTCATCTTGATAAATGAAAAAGTTATTCATCTTTTTCAATATTTGGGTAAAAAGTAATACACCCTTCCAGTTTAAAACTGAAAAACCCGAAACATCCCCCATATCCAAAACCCGAATTCTCACCGGGAATAAGGGTCCCCTTTTAAAAACTCCCCAAAAATGTTCCCGAAATACCCCCCAAAAAGGGCCCCTTTATAAGTAAAAAAACCCCCAAAAATGTGCCCGTAAACATCATCTCCATATAAACTGATAAACCCAGTATAAACATCATCCCCCTTAAAAGGGGTTTAAACCCAGTATATACATCATCCCCCCTGAAAACTTTTAAAAACCCCAGTATATACATCATCCCCCTAATAAAGGGGTCAAAACCCCCATATAAAATATCATCCCCCTTATAAATGGTGTAAACCCATATATCCATCATCTCTTTAAAAATTTTTAAAAACCCCCGTATATAAATCATCCCCCCCTTAAAAGGGGAAAAACCCCAGTATATATATAAATCCCCCTTATAAATGGTGAAAACCCCCGTAATAATCATCCCCCTTAAAAAATGGTGTAAACCCAGTAAATAATCATCCCCCTTTATAAAGGTGTAAACCCATATTTACCCATCTCCCTTAAAAATGGGAAAACCCAGTAAAAAATTTCATCTCCCCAAAAAGGTGAAAAACCCAGTATAAATACCTCTCCCTTATAAAGGGGGTAAACCCAGAAATAAAATAAATCTCCCTTATAAATGGTGAAAAACCCCATATAACATCACCCTCCCTGTAAATTGGTAAAACTAACTTCATTACCAAACAAAATAACCATTTACTAAATTACACATCAACAAGTAAATAACATATGACCTGCCCTTTGTAATATTCTTTTGTCCTAAATTGTTATCTGTTTTACAATAATTTTTGTACCACAAAATAAAACAAGCTTATTAATTTTAATTTAATTTTTTAAGCCTGCCCATAAAAAAATAAATATAAAACCCGATTGAAACAGCAATGCAAGCAACCATAGACCTGTTTTTTTAATACATATTTGGGGCTAAATTGTTAACTGTTTTTCAATAATTTTTTTTTACCACTGAATAAAGTCATTGCTTTTGTTAATCTTTAAATTAATTTTAAGACCACCAGTAAAACTCTGCATTCAAGTGGCTTTTGGGATGCTGCATTTAACGTATTCTTTTAAAAACTTCACTGCAACATGCCCAAAATTTAAAAAAAATAAATAAAATAAACCCAAAGGCCCCCTATCATCATCTCCCCGAAAAAAGGTCCCAAACCCAGATATACTCAACTCCCTGATAAATGGTCCCAAAACCCCCCATATACCTCATCTCCCCGGGTAAATGGTCTAAACCCAGTATAAAACATCCTCCCTGAAAAAATGGGCAAAACCCAGCATATACATCATCCCCCTTGAAAATGGTCTAAACCCCCAAAATATACATCATCTCCCCGAAAAATGGTCTAAACCCCCGCATATACATCACCTCCCTGATAAATGGTCTAAACCCAAACATATACATCATCCCCTTTATAAATGGGGCTAAAAACCCCGAATACACATCTCCCTTTATAAATGGTCCCAAAAACCAAAATTTTTAAATTTAAAAAAACAACATCTCCCTGATAAAGGTCCCAAACCCGGGATATACATCACCCCCCTGTAAATGGCTAAAACCAAACATATACCTCACTCCCTGATAAAAGGTCCCAAACCCAAAAATACATCATCTCCCCCGATAAAAGGTCCCAAAAAACCCCGCAAAAATACATCATCTCCCTTTTAAATGGTCTAAACCCCGATATACAAATCTCCCAAAATAAATGGGTTAAAACCCCGCATATACATCATCCCCTGTAAAATGGTCAAAACCCCAAAATAAACATCTCCCCTGATAAATGGGCCCAAAACCCCGTATAACATAAACTCCTTTATAAAAGGCTAAAACCCCGATATAAAATCATCTCCCCGATAAATGGGGTTTAAAACCCATATATACATCATTCCCCGATAAATGGGATAAACCCCCGGATATACATCATCTTCCCCTGAAAAAAGGTCTAAACCCAACATAACACCCTCTTCCCCGAAAAGGTTCCCAAACCAGAATCCTCATCTCCCTGAAAAAATGGGGTAAACCCGCATATACATCATCTCCCTGATAAAGGGGCTAAACCCAGGGATGTATTAATCCCCCCTGAAAAAATGGTGAAAAACCCCAAAATATACATCTCTTTCCCCGATAAAAGGTCCCAAACCCCGCAAAAATAATCTCCCTGATAAATGGGGGCTAAACCCAGCATATAAAAAATCCCCAGATAAATGGTGTAAACCCAGCATATACAAACATCTCCCTGATAAATGGTCTAAACCCCCAAAATACCTCATCTCCCCCGATAAATGGGGTTAAAACCCCCATTTTAAAATCTCCCTGATAAAAGGTGAAACCCAACAAAACATCATCTCCCTGAAAAATGGTGTAAACCCAACTTTCATCATCTCCCTAAAAATGGGGGGCAAAACCCCCCATATAATCCTCTCCCTGATAAATTGGGGCTAAAAACCCCGCATATAATCATCTCCCTGAAAAAAGGTTTTAAACCCCCGATTTATCAAACCCCCCATAAATTGGGGTTTAAAACCCCCTATACATCATCTCCCCCGATAAATGGTTAAAACCCAAAAAAAATACATCATCTCCCGATAAAAGGTGTAAACCCAACAATCCCTAAACTCCCCCGAAAAAGGTGAAAACCCCAATATACCCTCTCCCTGATAAAAAATTAAAAACCCAAAAATACATCATCCCCTGATAAAAAGTTAAACCCCATATAAATCAACCCCCCTATAAATGGGAAAACCCCCCAAAAAATATACACATCTCCCCCGATTTAAAAAAAGGAAAACCCAAAATAAACATCATCTCCCTGAAAAATGGTTAAACCCCCCATATACATTTATCTCCCCGGGTAAAAGGTGAAAAACCCAAATATACATCAACTCCCGATAAATGGTGTAAACCCCCATATACATCATCTCCCCGAAAAAATGGGGTAAACCCAACAATACATCATCCCCCCTGATAAAAGGGTAAACCCCAGCATTTACACCTTCCCCCCCCTGATAAAAGGGTAAACCCAACAAATACATCATCTCCCTGATAAATTTTTTAAACCCCGATAACATCATCTCCCTGATAAATGGTGTAAACCCCCCAAAAATACCTTTATCTCCCTGATAAAAAGGGGTAAACCCCCCCATATACAAACATCTCCCTGAAAAAAAGGTGTAAACCCCCCAAAAAACAACAAAAAAAAAAAATTTCCCATCCCCCCTGGGAAAAAAGGGGTAAAAACCCCCGATATACATCATCCCCCTGATAAATGGTGTAAACCCCCGCCCTAAACATCATCTCCCCGATAAAAGGATAAAACCCGTATATACATCATCTCCCTGAAAAAAGGGGTAAAAACCCTTTTATACATCACCCCCTGAAAATGGTGTAAACCCAACATATACATCATCCCCCCTGATAAAAAGGTGTAAACCCAGCATTTCATCATCTCCTGAAAAATGGTGAAAAACCCCCATATACATAAACCCCCCCGATAAAAAGGTTAAAAAACCCGCATATACATCACCCCCCTGATAAATGGGGGTTTAAAACCCGGATATACAACATCCCCCCCGATAAAAAGGTGAAAAAAAGTTTATACATCCCTCTCCCGATTTAAAAGGTGGTACACCCAGGATATACATCCCTCTCCCCGATAAATGGTGTAAAAAACCCGAAAACATCATCTCCCCTTTATAAATGGGTTTAAAACCCCCAAAAAACACATCTCCCTAAAATGTGGGAAAACCCCAAATAACATCAACCTCCCTGATAAATGGGGTTTTAAAACCCAAATATACATCATCTCCCTGAAAAAGGGTAAAACCCCAAAAAAACAAACATTCCCCCCTGAAAAAGGTGTAAAACCCAAATATAAACATCACCCCTGATAAATGTGTAACCCCCAAAATAACCCTCACTCCCTGATAAATGGGTAAACCCAAAAATACAACAAACTCCCGAAAATGGGGTAAACCAAAAAAATACATCATCTCCCCGATAAATGTGAAAAACCCCGTATAAAAACATCATCCCCCTGTAAAATTGGGAAACCCCAAAATATACATCATCTCCCCGATAAATGGGGTAAACCCAGAAATACAACATCTCCCTGATTAAAGGTGTAAACCCAAAAATATCATCATCTCCCTGATAAAAGGGGTAAACCCCCCAAAAAAACAAACATCTCCCTGATAAATGGGGAAAACCCCAAAAATAAACTTTATCTCCCGGGTAAATGGGGTAAACCCCCCAAAAACAACATCACCCTGATAAATGTTAAACCCAAAATAACAACTTCCCTGAAAAATGGTGTTTAAAACCCCCAAAAAAACTCATCTCCCCCCGATAAAAGGGGTAAAACCCGATATAATAATCCCGAAAATGGTGTAAACCCAACATATACTCCTCCCCTGATAAATGGTGTAAACCCCAACATATAAAATCTTTTCCCTGAAAAAGGGGTAAAACCCCCATATACATCATCTCCCATAAAAGGGTTAAAACCCCCATAAAACAACATCCCCCCCCTTTCCCCAAAAATGGGGTTTAAAACCCCAAATATACATCTCCCCCGATAAATGGGTAAACCCAACAAAAAACATCATCTCCCTGAAAAATGGGGTAAACCCAATATTTCACTCTCCCTGATAAAAAAGGTTAAAAACCCCCCATATACAAACATCTCCCTGAAAAAAAGTGTTTAAACCCCGTAAAAACATTCCCCCCTTTTTTGGGGGGTTAAAAAAGGGAGGTTTTTAAAACGTGAAACCCCTTTAAAATAAAATTCCCCGTTTGATCCCCTTTATTAAAATCCCCCTAAAACTGTTAAAACCCTTATTTTTATTTAAATTGTCCCGGTTCCTTCCCCTTTTCTTAAACCCCATTCTCTTCCCTGTTTTTCCCCTTTTTCCCTTAAAAGGGGCCCTTTAATCCCCCCCTTTTTCCCTTTAAATTCCCAAAAAAGTGTCACCTGAAAAAATTTTCCCTTTTTTTAAATGGGGTTCCCCTTTTCCTTCCCCTTTTCTTTAAACCCCCGTTTCCTCTTTCCCCGTCTTTTTTTTCCCGTCCTTCCCTGATAAAATTGGGCCCCCTTTTCATTTTTCCCATTTTGTAACCCTTTTTTTTTCCCTTGTAAAATTTTTAAACCCCCTTTCTATCTCCCCATTTTAAAGTTTTTAAAATTTTCCCGTTGGGGTTTCCCAAATTAACTCTTGTAAATTTAAACCCCTTTTCTCATCCCCTGTTGTTTAAAAATTTTCATCATTCCCCGTTGGTTTATATTCTCTTTTTTCCCCTTTTTTGGTTTACACCCCTTTTTTTACTCCTTTTAAAATTTCCAAATACTCTTTGAAAAAATGGAGTCCCAAAATTCTTTATCTTTTGTTTTTCCGTCCCCTTTTTTACCATCTCCTGAAAATTTGCCAAATAATTTAATTATTAAATGTGGGAAACCCAATATAAATTTAAAATTTAAAAAATATAATATATATATATTATTTATATATATATATATATATATATATATATATATATAAATATATATATATATATATTTATATATTATATATATATATATATTATATATATATATATATATATATATATATATATATATATATGTCGTGCCGAATATGTAAAACTGGTCATTTAGCAAGAACTCATTTAAAATTAAGTTTTTTCTAAAATTTTCTCTTATACGTTTAAAGATATATTTTTTTCATTAATGTTAATGTAAATTTTTTTAATTTTGCACCAAAAGAATCTAGAAAACTTACCTAACCTTATTATAACAATAACAATTTTTTTTAGCCTAACCCAACAATATATATTTAGATTTGTTTACAGTAATTTAATACTAAACAAAACAGTTGAAATATATTTTTTTTTCGTTAGGTTCAGAATGATTTTGGCGAAATTATTGCATACACAAATTTTCACTTGTCCTATATGGCAAGATGAGCGTTGCTATTTAAGCCAAGATCGCAAGTTCTGCTATTCGGCACGACATATATATATATATATATATATATATAAATATATATATATATATATATATATATTATTATATATATATATATATTATATATATATATATATATATATATATATATATATATACATATATATATATGTCGTGCCGATTTGGTAAAATTGGTCAATTAGCAGGAACTCGTTTAAAATTAAGTTCTTTGTGAAATTTTCTCTCATACGTTTAAAGATATATTTTTTCATTTAAGTTAATGTAAAAATTAATAATTTCGTACCAAAATAACCTTAGAAAACTTACCTAACCTTATTATAACAAGTGCAAATAAATTTATCCTAATCCACCTAAATATATTTTGGATAAGTTTAAAATAATTTAATAATAACAAACACAATGAAGTTTTTTTTCTTTAGGCTCAGAATGATTTTTGCGAAATTATTTCATTACATACACAAACTATCGCCTGCCTTATTCGGCAAGAAGATGGTTGTTATTTAAGCCAAAATCGCAAGTTTTACCTATTCGGCACGACATACCAGGAAAAGTGTACGGTAGGGTTATTATTGAAAGAATTAGAGGTAAGACAGAATGTAGAATTGAGGATGAGCAAGGAGGTTTTAGAGTAGGTAGATGTGTAGATCAAGTGTTTACATTGAAGCATATATGTGAACAGTATTTAGATAAAGGTTGGGAAGTTTTTATTGCATTTATGTATTTAGAAAAGGCATATGATAGAGTGGATAGAGGAGCAATGTGGCAAATGTTGCAAATATATGGAATAGGTGGTAAGTTATTAAATGCTGTTAAGAGTTTTTATGAGGATAGTGAGGCTCAGGTTAGGGTGTGTAGAAGAGAGGGAGAATACTTCCCGGTAGAAGTAGGTCTTAGACAGGGATGTGTAATGTCACCATGGTTGTTTAATATATTTATAGATGGGGTTGTAAAACATAAGAACATAAGAACATAAGAAAGGAGGAACACTGCAGGAGGCCTGCTGGCCCATACTAGGCAGGTCCTTTACAATTCATCCCACTAACAAAACATTTGCCCTACCCAATTTTCAATGCCACCCAAGAAATAAGCTCTGATGTGAAAGTCCCACTCAAATCCAACCCATCCCACTCATGTACTTATCCAACCTAGATTTGAAACTACCCAAAGTCCCAGCCTCAATAACCCAACTAGGTAGACTGTTCCACTCATCAACTACCCTATTTCCAAACCAATACTTTCCGATGTCCTTTCTAAATCTAAACTTATCTAATTTAAATCCATTACTGCGCGTTCTCTCTTGGAGAGACATCTCAAGACCTTATTAATATCCCCTTTATTAATACCTATCTTCCACTTATACACTTCGATCAGGTCTCCTCTCATTCTTTTGTCTAACAAGTGAATGTAACTTAAGAGTCTTCAATCTTTCTTCATAAGGAAGATTTCTGATGCTATGTATTAATTTAGTCATCCTACGCTGAATGTTTTCTAACGAATTTATGTCCATTTTGTAATACGGAGACCAGAACTGAGCTGCATAATCAAGGTGAGGCCTTACTAATGATGTATAAAGCTGCAGTATGACCTCTGGACTTCTGTTGCTTACACTTCTTGATATAAATCCCAGTAATCTATTTGCCTTATTACGTACGCTTAGGCATTGCTGTCTTGGTTTAAGGTTGCTGCTCACCATAACCCCCAAGTCCTTTTCGTAATCTGTATGGCTAAGTTCTACATCATTTAATTTATAAGTACTAGGGTTATGGGCACTCCCAAGCTTCAAAACCTTGCATTTATCTACATTGAACTGCATCTGCCACTTTTCTGACCAAGAATAGAGTTTGTTTAAATCCTCCTGAAGTTCCCTAACATCTACGTTTGAATCAATTATCCTACCTATCTTTGTGTCATCGGCGAATTTGCTCATATCACTAGTAATTCCCTCATCAAGATCATTGATATATATTATAAATAACAACGGGCCCAAGACTGATCCCTGTGGAACGCCACTTGTTACAGATCCCACTCGGATTTAACCCCATTTATGGACACTCTCTGCTTCCTGTCAGTGAGCCATGACTCGATCCACGAGAGCACTTTTCCCCCAATGCCATGAGCTGCACTTTCTTTAACAGTCTATGGTGCGGAACTCTATCAAAAGCCTTACTAAAATCTAAGTAAATAATATCAAATTCTTTATTGTGGTCAACAGCCTCAAAAGCTTTACTGAAGAAAGTTAATAAATTAGTTAGACAAGACCGGCCTCTTGTGAATCCATGCTGAGTATCATTAATCAAGCTATGCTTATCGAGATGGCTTCTTATAATCTCAGCTATAATCGACTCTAGTATTTGCCTACAATTGAGGTCAGGCTTATTGGGCGGTAATTTGACGGTAACGACTTGTCCCCTGTTTTAAAAATGGAGTTACATTAGCCATCTTCCACATATCAGACACTACACCTGTTTGAAGAGATAAATTAAAAATATTAGTTAATGGTTCACAGAGTTCCATTTTGCATTCCTTAAGAACCTTGAAAAAACCTCATCAGGACCCGGCGACTTATTTTGCTTCAGTCTGTCTATCTGCCTCACAACCATCTCACTAGTGACTGTGATGTTACATAATTATCTTCTTCTAGCCCACTGTAAAAATAATTACTGGATATTGTTAGTGTCTTCCTGTGTAAAAACTGAGAGAAAATAATTATTTAAAATCAAGCACATTTCATTCTCATTGTCAGTAAGGTGCCCATAGTTATTTTTAAGGGGACCTATCTTATCTCTAACTTTTGTTCTATAGACCTGGAAAAAACTTTTTGGGTTAGTTTAGATCCTAGCAACTTTAATTTCATAGTCCCTTTAGCTTTTTCTTATCCCTTTTTAATGTCCCTCTTAATGTCAATATAGATTCATAAGGACCTACCCTTTTGATACGTATAAAATTTCCTTTTTTTGCCC
>NC_069498.1:11000806-11025030 GCF_026875155.1 Cherax quadricarinatus
TGTTTATTTGCAAAGGCACTAGAATGGTTAAGAAAAAGTGAGCAAGTAGCAACTGTATGTATTTTAGTTTTCGCGCACGGCAGTGGGGAAAAGCAGACAAGACTTGTCGGAACCTTCCAAGGAGGAAAAGAAATGTTAGATATAGATGTACATACAAAGGCGGGTAACTAAAGGAAAATCAAAAGCCAGTGCAAGACGAAGAGAAAAAGGACGTAGTAAACAGGGGCCGCGAACAAATAATGGACCTCTACTTTTGTCCGTTACTATGCTGAATGTAGAAGGATTGTGAAGGTCAAGCGGACAAAACAACGGAGGCATTGGGCATCACGGCTATCGTTCAATGATATAACATTCGCCTCTGCTTATAGGCTCTCGACAAGGGAGCAGCGAAAAGCACCTAGACATAAACGTATTCCCTAATGATGGATGGGCTCAAGTTTAGAAAGAGTTGCGGGAGAAGCCGCAGAATATATCTGGTCGCCACAGTCTAGTTTCGATAAAATTAGGGCTGAATGCAGTCGAAGGAGAGTTTAGTTGATCAGAATCCCCCCCCCCCCACGAAAGATGAGCGAGGGTTTATAGGAGGTTCAGCAGGCTATGGAAAGCTGATTTCAGGGAGGTAATGTGTGCTTTCCAGAACAATCTGCGATTGAACAGAAGGCCTAGAAATCTGACCGTATCACGTTCAGGGATACGTGAGCCATACAGGCACAATGGAATATCAGAGATGATAACGTCTGGTGAAAGTAATATGGTGTATTTTACACCAGAGAATTTAATTCCATGCGTAGTGAAACTGCTCCTAAGAGACAGTCAGCGCCTTCCTAAGCTACAACGAAATCACCATCATAAAGTGATGACCAAATATTAGACAGGAGAATAGAGGCCAGATGATTTATAGTAAGGAGAAACGGAGTGGTGCTAAGGACATCCCTGCGGGACACCTTCACCCTGAACAAAGTCTGGGGAAAGCAAATTACGGAAATGTCTCCCAGATAAGAGGCTTTTAAGGAAAAGTGGTGGACTGCCTCTGAGGCCTAAGGAATGAGCCTGGACCAAAATGTTATATCTCCAAGTTAGTGTCATATGCCTTTTCAAGATAAAAAGAAAAAAACTGTAATAACTGAGTGGTTATTAGCAAAGGAATTACGAACATAGGTATCAAAGCGGAGTAAGAAGTCAGTAGTGGAGCGGCCCTTACGAAAGCCAAATTGACTAGTGGAGAGACTACTGAACGTCTGTTTACTAGACGTTCCATCGACTTGTGTGAACTGCACTGGTAAGAACAATGGGATGATAGTGAGACATCATTGCCCAAAGTACCTGGATAGGAAAAGGCAGAACAACAGCAGTTATCCTGGGGTGGGAAAGAACCCCTTGAGACAAAATAAGATTAAAAAAGACGTAAGAAGACTGCGAGGGCTGACGGATGTAAATGCACACGATTATGAATGCCATCAGGCCCAGCTGCCGACAAGCGCCGGCAAGCGCAGTGTTGACTCTAGTTCGTGTAGCGTAAAAGGCACATTATAACACTGTTTCCTGCTAACAGAAAAGTCTAAAGGCAGTATCTCTCTGGCAGACTTGGAGGAAAGACACAAGGGGGCATAGATAGAGCCCATGAGAGGATACGGCAAGAGATATTGCCAATATCTGTCGCAACTTCATAGGCTTGCTATCTCACAAGGGAACCTAAGAACAGATACCGGTTGGAAAGTAGTTGCCACCAATTCCGAACTTTTTGTTTCGAAACTACAACTCATAGGGGAATCGAAATACCGTAGAAACGTACTGCCAACAGCGGTTTAGCTTCTCGATGGACGTCGAGCACTGCTCCGCCCGTTAAAATCAATGAATCGTCACTGGTCAATTATAACATATCGGCACCATTGTCACTGATTCAAGCGCACTGCACAGTACAATGAGACACCAGACCGCATTTCTGAGGGTGACTGTGTGTGTGTGTGTGTGTGTGTGTGTGTGTGTGTGTGTGTGTGTGTGTGTGTGTGTGTGTGTGTGTGTATGTGTGTGTGTGTGTGTGTGTGTGTGTGTGTGTGTGTGTGTGTGTGTAAGTGCATTTAGATCACAGTAAACATGTGTTGTCACATGATGCATAATAACCGCATTTAAAAAAAGACAAATTCCAATCGCATTCGTCGTTTCTGACATTATCAAGGAATAGTAAAAAATAATGGAACACAGAAGACTTATGAAGGTGAGATATGACCTCAAAATAACACTAATAAACCATACCACGGGTGGGGTTTGAACCCGCGGTCAGAGAGTCTCAAAACTCCAGACCGTCGCGTTAGCAATCGTGTCATTACGATTTCGTGAGTCATGACACTAATCACTGAGCGTGTTGGTGTAGTGAAGATAAAGTCAGTTCATATATCAAGTGAAAATTCTATTCATCATGACCTACCTTAACGTAACCTAAATTAGCTTAGCATAGTTTAAATTATGATGATAAATTAGACACATGTGCAACTCTTGGGTATCTTTATTGAGGAAACGTTTCGCAACACAGTGGCTTCATCAGTCCATACAAAGGACAATCTTGAAGAACAGGAGGAGAATGAGGTAATCAGTCCCTCAACCTTGAGTCGATGTGGTCAGTCCATCAAGATTGATGGACTGACCACATCGACTCAAGGTTGAGGGACTGATTACCTCATTCTCCTCCTGTTCTTCACAATTCTCCTTTGTATGGACTGATGAAAACCACTGTGTGGCGAAACGTTTCCTCAATAAAGATACCCAAGAGTTGCACATGTGTCTAATTTATCAACGTGTCGGTTCTCTGAACCATTCATCTACAACAGTTTAAATTATGTTGGGATTTGCTATATTAGTTTTGATATTATAGTTTAGGTTGGGTTAGGTTAAATTAGGCGAGGTTAACGTATATGTACGTAATATTTAGCAAGATTATAAATGATGGGTAGATGTGTGGCAGCGATAAGTGTACAATGACACATAATTCACACATTTTCACACGTATCACAGCAAATATGGAGGATGAATTGGAAACTTAGTTGTATGACTTATCTGTGAGAAATACACCATATAATTTAAACGTAGTTATATGCACTGTTCAATACAAATATTTCAAGACTTGGCCTAAAATCGAGAACACAGCTGATTGTAATTTAAAAAGTAATCACTGCCACTTTCTTGTTATCTTTGTTTATGACCGATTCTTTTGATTTTATATGTCTGTAATGATCAAATTTTAAATAACCATGCATTAAATTTTCCATAACTTGCAGCTCACTGGTTTAATTTGTTAGAAAAATCAAATCTACATAGACTGGAAATAATAAGCTGCTTCCAGACACACCAATCATTTAAACCAAAAGCAACAATAGCAAATATAAGGTAATGACTTTAGGCACGTGATAGCACACACTTTCAACACTGTAAATGTCACAAGTTTTGAAACTTTTTGACAGTTAAATAAAATATAATCGTCCAAACTTAATAATATATATATTTTTTTGGCAATAAAAAATGTTTTACGGATAATATTATGCAAAAACACTGGTTTTATTTCTCTTTTTTCTACCCTTGTACGCGTTACGCATAATGTTACTCTGACGATCCCTCTAATGGCCATATCCTGCAACACCGCATCAAGGCAATTAAGCCTGTCCTTCCATCACGGGGCAATAAGTCCATGAGGGTCGGCTCATATCCACGAATTGGCAGTTACCTGACCTCTCATGGATCCAAACATAAAATGACCATATTACCTAGCTCTTCTTGTTCTTTCCACAAGAAGCTATTCACGATTATAATCAAAATAATAAAATAAAATTAATAATAATAATAATAATAATAATAATAATATAATAATAATAATAATAATAATAAAAAAAAGTAATAATAATAATAATAACAGCTAAATGTATTTTGTGTCCTCCCATATACCAGAAAAAAAATCTTTGTAATGCATAAACCCCAGCCCCTGTAGGTTATTTCTTGTGAATGAATAGTGCAAAGAGAGCCATAAGTTTCTGATAAGTTAAGAATTTACGATGAAGTGTTGATGTTAATCAGAAGCGGTAATCACAGTTATTACATTGGCAGCAATATATAAATTTTTTTCAATGTAAAGGACAAAAATTAGGATATACACAACCAAAAACCAGTTTCATACAATTCACTATCTCAGAATTTGAAGCCAAATTAAGACTGATGCTTTTATAATTGTATTATTTTAATATTGGAGAAAGGGCTAAATTAGTATGTAAAAGGAATTGAGATTCTACCCGAGACAGGGAAGGTTGAGTCCAGTTTAATGAAACCAAAAGCACTCATCAATTATCATGTTAAATATTACATAAAACTTAAAATAATGTCTATTCCATTTCACTTGGTTTTAGAGGCAAAAATGGCAATTGCACACTAAATTAGCTCAAAACTTTCCTCGTCCTAGAGTAAGATACATCGCGTGTTGATATTATAGAAGCCTCTTCAGAGGTTCTCTCGGTTATCACCTGGAAAAAAACTGATGAAAAAGACACATTTGAGTTACACTGGTAATCTCTATTTTGAAGATGCTTTCGCCAATCAGTTCCTTTAACAATTCGATACAAAGGTTACTTAATTAGTTACATGAAGATTGTAGAAGATGAATATTCAGTCCCCAGCGTAGAGGGAGTTCATTACTCTATTCTGAATTATCTGAACATAGGCACATAAATGTCGCTTATATAAGCCAGAAGATGTGCAATCATTGATAGGTATCGTATTACCGGGTTGGACTCCAGTAGTGAAGAAGATTACGGCCAAGTGTTGATCAGAGGTTTAACAACATTAGGAATAAAGGAGCCTCTGCACCCAGATTTTATCCTGTTGCTGTTGCAGATAGGTAGGTAGCAATAATAGTACATGTTCTTCAAACTGTGTGCTAACCTCAGGCCCAACTCTTGAACCATGATCTATCTTTCAATGGTTAGTTCCTCCTCTTGACAATGTCCTCAACTACTACACCTTCCTCTGACTCTGTATAAGAGACTATCTTCCTGCTATCTCTTTCAGATTTCCATCAAACTACAGTGGTGAACATCTCATCTAGGCTCATCTTCCCTGGCGAAATGGAAGTGGATTGGTCTGATGAATTTGACCTTTTAGCCTTCTTCCTCCGACCGAAACTAGTTACCCCACCCCCCCCAATAATCCCCCTTCCCTACCCCATCCATCCCATCCCATCTTTCCTTTCCATGTCCTTTCCCCATTCCCTGCTCTCTCTCCTTTCTTTCCTACATTTATCCTTTATGTCCGTTCCCTCTAAATTCTAACTCGTAGGCTGAAGAAAGGGTGTCGATATCGCCCCGAAAAAACCCCATTCCGTTGAGGTCTTTGGTGGTGATGTTTGTTTGCCGTGAATCTGTTCATCTGGGGATGTCCTTTTTACCCTCTGGAGTATCCGGGGGTCGACCCAGAGTGTACCTTCAGGGAATGGTTATCTCTGGAGGCTGTCTGTTAGTTCCGGAAAATAGTGGCCTGTCCCTTCGAAATTTCTGCGTGCCATGACACCTCTACCGCCCCTTCTTTTTGTGCCTTCCGCTGTCTCTCCACTTTTTACCCAAATTGCAGTCTTCTTCCTCCGTCGCCAAGTTCTCCCCCCGCCTCTCACTCTCCAAACCTGTACTACTGAAGCCTATTATCTGCTTTATTGAGGCAACACCTATGAAGGACACCGGCTCACTACCGACACTTCACATTCTCACTTTCCGTGCCATCTTCAAATCGCCCTTTCTTCACGTCATCCCAATCCTCACTCTCTTACTAGTTTCCCCATTTGCCTTCCGCAGATTGACTTTATAACCCTCCTGGTCTGTAGACAACCTGAAAAATGTTACTGTTTAGCTCTCGTAGCTTATTTACATAGGAATATTCGAGTCACAGGGTAATCAGGAGAGCTTCAGCTATTGCTCTTCCAGTTTTTCCTGTTTGTGTCCTGTTTGCAAAAACAAGAATTGCGCACTGCTTGTTTGCCGTCCGAAAAGGTGAATTATATTATAGATTTGGAATATCGACTTGTCTTATTACTTTATCGGTTAATTTAAATTGTGTATTATTGAAAGGGCACTTCATTGTGCGAAAGATTTTGGAGTAAAAGTATAAAAAAGTATCGTGTACTTGTAAGGTATTAGCATGAATGAATATGCTGTAATATATTATTAATTTGGTGATGTTTATGATAGGTAATATGTGGAGGGTATATAAGGTAAGACTCTAATTTCAGAAGAATAATTCACTATTTATATAATAGTCTACTGAAATAATAATTTAGATGGTATTAATTAGATATTTAAATGAAAGAATTATTTTTATTGTAGTAATTATAGTTAGGTAGTCTAGTAATATTAGAAGAATATTGGTGTTAGTGGTGGGCAAAAAAAATCATTTCAACATTTGATTTACTGACAAGTGGGTGATTGTGCACTAAACACTTACATTCTATATGGCTGTGCATTGTATGAGTCCCTTACATGTGACTTCTGAAGAGGTACTGAGGGTAACCGAATACTTCAACGTCCTTCTCCTCTCCAAGGAGAACCTTCAACTTCTCACCCACCTTGCCTCATTATATGGTAGGGGCATGAGTACCCCACACCCACCGCTTTACATGTATTTTGAAAGAATACAGTGTATATCCTTGAGATAAACAGTGTACAGCACTACATAAAAGGAATTTAAATAATAATAATAATAATAATAATAATAGTAATAAAAATAATAGTGAAGTGTGGCAGTGTGGGTAAGTCCTGCCCGGCTCATACCCACCCTACACCCACCACCCACCACCTCCACCACCCACCCTACAACCACCACCCACATACAGCATACTTGGTTCGTATAAATACATCTGCATTTACTGGTACCAGCAAGAGAAAGGAAAGTGAAATCAGTTTTACTTCTGTGCATACAGATTAGTAGATACAGACAGATGTCACACAGCATATCTGTGGACTGTCAAAAAATCCTTGGAAGTATATCAGAATAACAAGCAATCTATGCTCTATCCAAACACCATATCTCTTGTACGTAGACTAAATACAGCCTCAAAAAAAGAACCTCGATCTAGCAAGGTGTTTCTGTTGTGCAATAAAGATGGAGAACTTTGGCAGTTATCAAAAGGTACTAAGGAAAGTAATAAATGATAAAAATAATCAAGAAAACAAAGATGACCTCTTGGATAGTCTACAAAAATATATAAAACATGGGAGCAAGAGATAGTGTATCAAAAAATGCCAGTAATGTTCCATACCACAAACAATAACTACAAAACTATCTAGTACCCACCACATAGGTGCTAAGCCCAGACCCCATCCCCCAGTCCCATTAGCACTAATACCCACAGTGCTGTGCTGGCCCAGGCTCCCCCAGTCATAGCACTAATACCCACAGTGTTGGTGCTGGCCCAGGCCCAGCCGCCGGCCCAGGCTCAGCCCCCAGCCCCAGAGCTGACCCAGACCCAGCCCCCAGCCTGTACTGCCAGCCACAGACTCTCCTAGGGACTACCAAAACCACCACAAAACATTAAATATACAACCATCTAAAACAGTAAATATACAACCAACATTGCACAAGACCGTGCCCACAGTACAGATGTTGGAGAGGAGTCTTCCTCCTTGCCTCTACTGGAAAAGTAGATGAATCCCGGACGCTGGGTGGCCCTGGCTTGGATACTGAGGATTATAGTGCAGTCCCAGAACCTGCAGAAATTGGCAACACACCTCCCAACAATTCTCACCAAAGGTGAATTTGTGCAAATAATATGCTTGGGGCATCTGTTAAGCATGGAATAACAGGGAAAAAAAATGGGACAGCAACTTTGAGCAATAACCCCAAAAAATGTAGCGACCTCCGTCTAAAGGAGTGGTCCGATTTTTTCTCTTCCCTGTACTTTCTTTCACCCAAAAAATGTGCCACTTCCTCGTTCCCCAGAAGCAGTGTTACAAACATCGTCTACCCTGCAACCATCCTAAAAGGGACCAGGAGGCATAGGGAACAGACCCCACAGACAAACAATAGTAGCTACGACAAACCCAACTCCAGGTGATTTTTAGTGCAGGAAACGTAAAAAGAAAATGGAAAGAAAGTAACAAAAATGAGTCCACCACCATGGAGCCTTGTTGGACTGGAGGCGCAGCCATGGCCACCCATGGCCTCCAGAATACAACTACTGATGTCAAAAACAAAATCCCCCAACAAACATAGAATACAACCTGTTCATATTTGCTAATAACAGGGTCTTAAGCCATCCACCAACAACAAAATACCTTTTTATCAGTGACTTCTAAGGAATCTAAAGCAATGTATTTGCACCTTCACAGAAGACACACAGAAAAACAAAAGATCACTTTCACAGTGAAATAAGGATAAGTGGTTACAACCAATTAAATGCGACAGAAAAAAACAGGCAACAAGGGGGTTGGCCCGTATGTCAAAGAGTTCCGCTTATCTGCAACGGAGTTCTGAACACCACAAATGAGTAGTTGACGTTCATCAATAAAGATCGTAGAACCAAACACCTCTGTCATTGTGGTTGTATACAAGCCACCAGTATGCAACATCACAACAGTTCAAGAACAGCTACTGAAAAATGATTACTGTTTGGAAAACCTTCCCCGCTCCAATCCCCAAACATCTTACTGCTTGAGATTTCAACCTAAGGCATACAAAATGGAAGAAAGTAGCAAATAAAGTTATAGCTGAAACAATCCCGGAGGTAGAGCAGATAGAGGTCACACACACATGAGCAACTTAAGTCTCTCCGAAAAACACACCTTAACCACAGATAGTGGAGCCACTAAAGACTAGAAAACACACTTGACCTTTATCTCACAAAATAATGAGGACCTGATAAAGAGGCAATAAGAATATCAAAAACAGCTAATTCCGATCACAACCTAATCGAAGTCCAGACGTACATGCATAGGGGTCCGATGCAGTACATGAGTGTATTGATGGTAGTTGAAGTATGATTGCAGAATGCATGAACCTTGAAGGTGTCCTTCACAAAATACAAACTTCAACAACAAGAACTCACTGTGACGCAGGTAAACCAGGTCCTAAACCGAAACAAGTTGGAAGAAGTCTTAAATTACATGGATCCCAAAACCAGTGCTGAAAGGATCACTTCCTGGCACCCGAAGCATGTTCTTAGGCATATTTCCCCTAAGAAAGAAGAAGAGCAGGAGTAAACTGGAGAGAGAAAGATGCTCCCTCTACATAAGACGACGAAGGATCACTGAGCTCCTCAGGAATGCAAAAATATGATACACGAAAGAGGGCGCTGACCATGGGAAGTGAAACATCGAACTTAGTTAAATGACTCTTACAGTAACCCAGTAGAGGCAGGAGGAGCTTAAAACTATAAGTGAAAATTAAAGAAATTCAAAAAATTTCTTTTCATATGACAAAAACAAGCAAATACCACATCTATTATCGGCCTACTCAGACAGGAAGGGACTTACACAATGACAACAAGGAAAAAGAGTGAAATATTGAAATCCCCAGTAGCGACTCTGTGTTTTAGTGAACCACTAATCGTCTGAGGATCGACGACCCTAAATGAATTCCTTCAAATGAGTATCCCCGTTCAAACTCCATAATGTTTGTCCAGATTTCCGACATTAACCCTAACTTCCCCGACAGGATTTCGAAAAGCCATTGACAACATGCATATGCACTCAGCCCCGGCCCAGACATCGTTAACTCTGTTTTTCATTAAGAAACTGCAAGAAACCCCTCTCGCGTGCCCTAAGTAACACGAAGGATGAGGAGCTTGGACATGTTGAAATTTCCACAGTCACTAAAACAACGGATATAGCCCCACCTCCAAAAGGTGGCACAAAGCATTAGCTGAGAACTATAGACCATAGTCTGACGTCCCCACATCATAAAAATCTTGAAAGAGTGCTAAGAAGCAGGATTGCAAATCACCAGGATTCCCAAACATCTGCACTATCCAGGCACTTGGGTTCAGGGCAGGTCGCTCCCTGCCTCTCACAACTACTGGAACCTAGAACATGGCCTTGGATGCACTGGAAGAAAATCAGAATGCAGATGTAAATATACCAGACAAATGCGATCATGCGAAATAGAGCCAAAAATTACGTGCTAAAGGAATAACTGGGAAAGTGGAGATGGAACTTCAACTTTTCTAACAAATCGAACACAAAGAGTAGTGGTCAACAGAGTTAAATCGGAGGCTGCCATAGTGAAGAGCTTCTGTTCCACAAGCACAGTACTCGCCCCCGATGGTTATTCCTTATATCTCATATCGGACATAGACAAGATATACACCACATCACTCGCCTTGAAGCAGTTGGAAAACTTACAGTAACTCTGTATGTGGGTCAGAAGTATGTATGAATCTAGAGCATAATGCTGAAGCTATTTCTGTGAAATTTGTTACGATTATTCAGTTTGTATCATCTATCATCTTCCCAATAGAATATAGTTGTCACTAAATAACAAAGCATTTTGATAGAAGGAATATATTTGCTGCTGTTTATAATAATCTAAAAAAACGTTTTTTTATGAGTTTTACAAAAATTGTCAATGAATTTTTTTAACAATTCAATTAAGTCGAGAGTTTTGGGGGGAAATAAGTCACTGTCTTTACTCTTTGGGTTATCCAGGTTTCTCTACACATCTACTACTATGTATGAATATTTCTATGTAACTGTATTTGTGTATACCTGAATATACTTACTTACTTTACTTATCATAACCCTAATTATTGCAGTATTGGACCCCTGATGCCAATACAACATAACAAGTGAAGTTCACACATATACTAAACTCTTTACAATTACCATTACACAACCACGTCCATCACAGAAGATCTCGCACTACTTTTCTTCATTACAAACTTAAATATTGCACTTCTCCTATAGAGACTTACACCTTGATAAGGTAATTCACACTCTTTTCAAGAGACTTACACTCTACCCATCTTGATAAGAAACTCACACACTATCTTTCTAGCCATGAGACTTACATTCTAACCAGCTTGATAAGAAACTCACACTCTATCTTTCTAGCCATGAGACTTACATTCTACCCAGCTTGATAAGAAACTCACACCTATGGGGGGGGGCCCCACCTACTAGCCATGAGACTAGCTACTCACCCAGCTTGATAAGAACTCACACTCTATCTTTCTAGCCATGAATTTACACTCCTACCCACTTATAAGAAACTCACACTCTATCTTCCTAGGCCAGAGATTTATCACTCTACCCAGCTTGATAAGAAAACTCACACTCTTAATCTTTCTAGCCATGAATTTACACTCTACCCAGCCTTGAATAAGAAACTCACACTCTATCTTCCTAGCCATGAGACTTACACACTACCCACCTGAAAAGAAACCCACATTCTCTATCTTTCTTGTCATGAGACTTAAATATTCCGCCCTATTCTCTTAATAAGGGATTAATCATTTTACTTTTCTTGACAAAATAACTCAATATCTACATTCTTCAAAAAAGACTCACATACAAGGGGTCTCATACACTAACTACCCGTTTTTTGAGAAAAGACTATCACTATATTACTCTTCCTTGACAATGTACTCCACACACATTCCCCTTCTGATGAAGGAACTCAGTCACTGTCCTTACTGACTAGGGAACTCTAAAAGAAATATTTCCCGTCGATGGTCCTTACACTGGTTTACACACACAAACAATCTTTTTTCTTGGAATCGGACTTACAAACTACACTTCTTACAAACCGACACTTTTTTCCTTCTTGCTAAGGAACAGCAACTATCCTCCTTGTATAAAGGATATCACATACAGCTATTTCTTGACAAGGGAACACACAACATACGAAACTTAAACCCTCTTTGGCAATAGACTTTACATACACGATCTCAACACACGACCCTCTTAAATAAGACCAACAACGTGTCATTTATGACCTATGATGACTCGCCACTGTATTTTCTTCAGGGACCTTCACATTACACATCATGAGAAAAGATCGCACATTACTCTTGTCATGAAAACTAACTTACCACCCTTTATGAGAGACTCACACACTACTCTTCTGACAAGTGATTCACAAACTACCCTTCTTCTCAAGAGACTCTAACCCTTGTTCAACACCTGAGTCATGCCACGGACAAATATTGTTTTTCTTTCTGTAACATTTGGTAGTTTTCCTATTTAGATGAGGTTAAACTATAAAAAGATAAAACATAGATCACACAATTCCTAACTATCATCCCAGTAGTGTAGCGGACATTACATTTATATGACTAGTGAACCCGAGACATCTGGCAGCTTTCATGGCTCTCTCTGGTATAAAAATGGCATAGAAAATTACATCAAGTGTATCTCTTTTCACTAAAAAGCTACAATCGTTTTCTACTGCTGAACAATATGTTAAAGTTCAACTTAAGTTCATATTGGTTTGTAAATATAATGCAGCCTTTTAAATATAAAAATTTGGAGGTCGATTAAGAAATTTTACCGTTGCAATGTAGGTAAAAAATATTTTTTTAACCATTATTCGCATCTGTCCTACACTGCCAACATCGGTGGGATCTTGATACCAGGAATTAATCAATATTTGTCCCAACCTTGGACAAGACACTCGTCTTTTTCCCCCAGTCACGTCGTATCGACTTCTGTTTTTCCGTTTCTCTCTTCCTCTTTATATTTTCCAGTTTCTCTTCCCTATTTCTGTTTCCCCTGCCCTATCCACATCTTTGTCTACTCCCATCCACCTTCAATCTTCTGTCACCGTTTTCAGAGGCAGATTACCAACTACCTTACCGATGACAAATGCATCCGGACCATACCTGAAAGTTTCCAATTACCCTGATTGAGCTTATTATCCACATCTCCCACAGGGTTTAATAAGGGGATAGTTATCCAAAATGACACTTGTGATGAGTACCACTGGCATAATGGAATTTCAAGAAGACATGCTGAAGGACAGATGGCATTAAGTGACTTACTTGACGCCAATATTTTGCTGATCGGACTCTGAAACCGTCACACGTTTTTATCAGGAAGGTGTTAAATATTGTTAAAACAATTGACATGAAATAAATAAAATATATGAGTGATAAAAAAGTAATACTATAGTAATTAAAAAAATAACAAAGGATAATAAAAATAATAATAATAATAATAATAATAATAATAATAATACAATTACATTATGTGTATAATTAAATTATATTTAAACTTTATGTTATAATTACTTCTACTGTATACTATTATTAACTGTAGTAATATTATTATTATTATTATATATTATTATTATATTATTATTATAATAAATAATAATATCGATAATAAAATTAGTAGTAATGGTACTGATAATTATTAAATTGTTGTTATTAAAGTATTTATCAGAAATTAAATTATTAGTGTCATGTTAGTATTAGTACCAGCCATTTAGTATTTACTATTCAAACTGTAACATTATATAAACAGAGAAGCGCAAAACTCGTAGGGGTCAAACAGTGCTGAGGGAATGCGAGGATTGCATCCGCCTATGAGGAAGTGTAGCAGAATATCTTGGATCAAGATAGCCTTTATAGGAACGTTGAAGGTTAGAGATTAGTTGACAGTAATGCCTGCATGATCGTATGAAGCAATCAATTCTGTATGCGTGGTGGAGTATTATATTAAGAATGGAATGAAGTCAGCATCAGTGTTGTATGTAGGTAGTGCAGCATTATACAGAATGTATAAAGTGGAGCATTAACTTAACATGCTTGTAGTGCGGCATCAATGTAGCATGTAAGTACTGTAGTATCACTTTTGTATGTGAGTAGTGTAGCATTATACTGGAATGTATGAAGTGCAGCATTAATGCAGCATTTTTGTGGTGCAGCATTAATATAGTACGTGCAACTGTAGAGCAGCAATTAATGTAGTAATGCCTGTAGTGTCAGCATTAATGTAGTATGCCTGTAGTGCAGCATTAATGTAGTATGCCTGTAGTGCAGCATTAATGTAGTATGCCTGTAGTGCAGCATTAATGTAGTATGCCTGTAGTGCAGCATTAATGTAGTATGCCTGTAGTGCAGCATTAATGTAGAATGGCCTTAGTTGTAGCATTAATGTATTAAGCCTGTAGTGCAGCATTAATGTAGTATGCCTGTATGCACATTAATGTAGTATGCCTGTAGTGCAGCATTAATGTAGTATGCCTGTAGTGCAGCATTAATGTAGTATGCCTTTAGTGCAGCATTAATATAGTATGCCTGAAAGCGACATAATGAGTATGCTGCAGTGCAGCATTATGTGATGCCTTATGCAGCATTAATATAGTAGCCTGAATAGCAACATAATGTAGTATGCCTGTAGTGCAGCATTATATGTAGTATGGCTGTAAGTGCAGCATTAATGGTATATGCCTGTAGTGCAGCATTAATGTAGTATGCCCGTAGTGCAGCATTAATGTATTAAGCCTGAAGAGCCGTAACATTAATGTAGTAAATGCCTGTAGTGCCAGCAGTAATATACTATGTGTAGTGCAGCATTAATGTAGTAAGCCCTGAAGAGCGACATAAATGTAGTATGCCTGTATGCAGCATAAAATACTATGCTGTAAGTGCCAGCTATTAAATGTAGATGCCTGTGTGCAGCTTTATATATAGTATGCCTGAAGAGCCAACTTAATGAGTATTATGCCATGTATTGCAAGCATTAATGTAGTATGCCTTGTAGTGCAGCATTAATGTAGTATGGCTGTAGTGTGCAGCATAATGTAGTATGGCTGTAGTGCAGCAATAATTAGTATGCCTGTAGTGCAATCATTAATGTAGTATGCCTGTAGTTGTAGCATTAATGTTAGTAAGGCCTGTAGTGCAGCATTAATGTAGTATGCCTGTAGTGCAGCATTAATGTAGTATGGCTGGTAGTGCAGGCATTAATGTAGTATGCTGGTAGTGCAGCATTAATATATTATGCCTGAAACAACCATTAATGTACTATCCTGTATGCAGCATTAATGTAGTATGCCTGTATTGCAGCATTAATGTAGTAATGGCTGTGTAGTGCAGCAATAATGTAGTATTCGTAGGCAGCATTAATGTAGTAATGCCTGTACGTTCATCATTAATGTAGTAATGCCGTGTAGTGTAAGCATTAATGTATAGGCCCTGTAGTGGTGGCAGCATTAATGTAGTATGCCTGTGTGCAGCATAATATGTAGTTGGCTGAAGTGCAGCATTAATGTATATGCCTGTATCAGCATTAATACAGTATGCCTGAAGAGCAAAATTTAATTGTATTATATGCCTGTAGTGCCAAGCATTAATAATGTAGTCTGCCTGTAGTGCAGCATTAATGTAGTAATGGCTGTAGTGCAGCATTAATGTTTATTCCTGTATGCAGCATTAATGTATATCCTGTAGTGCTGCATTAATGTAAGTAGCCTGAGTGGCAGCATTAATGTAGTATGCTGTAGTGCAGCATAATGTAGTGATGCATGAAGAGCAACATTTATATGTATGATGCCTGTAATGCAGCATAATGTAGTATGCCTGTAATAGGCATTAAATATAGTAATGGCCTGAAGAGCAGACATTTAATGAAGTATGCCTGTAGTGCAGCATTAATGATTAATGCCTGTAAAGAGGCATTAATATAGAAGCCAGAAGAGTACAACATTATGTAGTTATGCCTGAAGTGGCAGCATTAATGTTAGTATGCCTGTAATGAGTCATTAATATAGTATTGCCCGAGAAGAGCAACATTAATGAGTTGCCTGTTAGTGCAGCATAATGTAGTCTGCCCTGAATGAGGCATTAATATAGTATGCCCGACGAGCAACATTATGTATTATGGACCTGTAGCGCAGCATTATTGTAGTATGCCCTGTAGCGACAGCATTAAATGTAGTAATGCCTGTAATGCACAATAATGTAGTATGCCTGCAGTGCAGCATTAATATAGTAGCCTGAAAGAGCAACATTAAGTAGTCATGCCTGTATGCAGGCATTACTGTAGAAATCCTGTAGTGCAGCATTATGTAGTTATGCCTGTAGTGCAAGCATAATGTAGTATGCCTGTAGTGCAGCATTAATGTAGTATGCCTGTAGTGCAGCATTAATGTAGTATGCCTGTAGTGCAGCATTAATGTAGTATGCCTGTAGTGCAGCATTAATGTAGTATGCCTGTAGTGCAGCATTAATGTAGTATGCCTGTAGTGCAGCATTAATATAGTATGCCTGAAGAGCAGCATTAATGTTGTATGCCTGTAGTGCAGCATTAATGTAGTATGCCTGTAGTGCAGCATTTATATAGATTGTAGTGCAGCATTTACGTAGTACTGCACTGACGTAGCGTGTGGTGCAGCATTAATGTAGTATATGTGTGTGCTGCAGCATTAATACTGTCTGCATATTGTGTAGCAATAATGTAGAGTTGTGAATGTTGAAGAATTAATTTAAAATGTTCGAAATGCAGTATTAATGCAGTGCGTGTGTTGTGCAGCATTAATGTAGCATGTGTTTAGCGCAGGCAGAGTGTTGTGTGGGGTTCAGTAGTAAGGCAGTGTGTAGTGTGTGGTTCACTAGCAAAGTGTTGTGTGGGGATCAGTAGTAAGGCAGTGTGTAGTGTGTGGTTCACTAGCAAAGTGTTGTGTGGGGATCAGTAGTAAGGCAGTGTGTAGTGTGTGGTTCACTAGCAAAGTGTTGTGTGGGGATCAGTAGTAAGGCAGTGTGTAATGTGTGGTTCACTAGCAAAGGTGATTGTGTGGGTCAGTAGTAAGGCAGTGTGTAGTTTGTGGTTCACTAGCAAAGTGTTTTTGGGTTCATTAGTAAGGCATGTGTAGTGTGTGGTTCTACATATCAAAGTGTTGTGTGGGATCATTATGTAAGGCAGTGTATAGTGGTGGTGTTCACTAGCAAGTGTTGTGTAGGGGGATCAGTAGTAAGGCAGTGTGTAGTGTGTGGTTCACAGCAAGGTTGTGTGGGGTCATAGTAAGCAGTGTGTATGTGTGGTTCACTAGCAAAGTGTTGTGTGGGATCAGTAGTAAGGAATTGTGTAGTGGTGTGGTTTCACTAGCAAAGTGTTGTGTGGGGGATAGTAGTAAAGGCAGTGTGTAGTGGTGGGTTCACTAGCAAAGTGTTGTGTGGGATCAGTAGTAAGGCAGTGTGTATTGTGGTGGTTCACTTAGCAAAAGTTTTGTGTGGGGAAACAGTATTAAAGGCAAGTGTGTAGTGGTGTGGTTCACTAGCAAAGTGTTTGTGTGGATCAGTAGTAAGGCAGAGTTAGTGGGTGGTTCACTAGCAAAGTTTTGTGTGGGGTTCAGTAGTAAGGCATTGTGTAGTGTGTGGTTCACTAGCAAAGTGTTGTGTGGGTTCAGTAGTAATGCATCGTGTATTGTGTGGTTCACTAGCAAAGGTGTTGTGAGGGGATCCATAGTAAGGCATGTGTAGTGTGTGGTTCACAAGCAAATGTTGTGTGGGGATCCTAGTAAGGCAGTGTGGTAATGTTGGTTCACATCTGATTGGTTGTGTGTGAGTAGTAGTAAGGCAGTGTGGTAGTGGTGGTTCACTAAGCAAAGTGTAGTGGGGGTTTCAGTAGTAAGGTCATGTGTAGTTGTGGTTCACTAGCAAAGTGTTGTGTGGGGTTCAGTAGTAAGGCAGGTGTAAGTGTGTTGGTCTCTAGCAAAGTTGTGTGGGGTTACAGTATAAGGCAGTGTGTAGTGTGTGGTTCACTAGCAAAGTGTTGTGTGGGGATCAGTAAAGGGCATGTGTTTAGTGTGTGGTTTCATAGCAAAGTGTTTTGTGGGGATCAGTTAGTAAGGCATTGTGTAGTGTGTGGTTCAATAGCAAAGTGTTGTGTTGGGTTCAGTAGTAAGGCAGTGGTGTTGAGTGTGTGGATTCACTAGCAAAGTGTTTGTGTTGGGTTTCCTTAGTAAGGCAGTGTGTAGTGTGTGGTTCACTACAAAGTGTTGTGTGGTGGTATCAAGTAGTAAGCAGTGTTTATTGTGGTTTCACTAGCAAAGTGTTGGTGGGTTCAGTAGTAAAGGCAGAGTGTAGTGTGGGTTCACAAGGCAAAGTGGTTTGTTGGGGTTCAGTAGTAAGGCAAGTTGTGTAGTGTGTGGTTCAACTACAAAGTGTTGTGTGGTGTTCATGTAAGGCATGTGTAGTGTGTGGTTCACACAAAGTGTTCTGTGTGGGGTTCAGTAGTAAGGCATTGTGTAGTGTTGTGGTTCACTAGCAAATTTTTTGTGTGGATCGAGTAGTAAGGCAGTGTAGTAGTGTGTGGTTCCTAGTAAAGTGTTGTTGGGATCAGTAGTAAGGCATGTGTAGTTTGTGGTTCACTAGCATAGTGTTTTGTGTGGGGTTCATAGTAAAGGCATTGTGTAGGGTGTGGTTCACTAGCAATAGTGCTGTGTGGGGATCAGTAGTCAAGGCAGTGGGGTAGTGTGTGGTTCACTACAAAGTGTTGTGTGGGATCATATAAGGCAGTGTGTAGTGTGTGTTCAATACAAAGTGTTGGTGGGGATCAGTAGTAAGGCATGTGTGTAGTGTGTGGTTCACTAGCAAAGTGGTTGTGTGGGGAACAGTATAAGGCAGTGTTTAGTGTGGGTTCACTACCAAGAGCTGTGTGGGGATCATAGTAAGGCAGTGCGAAGTGTGTGTTCACTAGCAAAGTGTTGTGGTGGGGATCAGTAGTAAGCAGTGTGTAATTGTGGTTCACTTAGCAAAGTGTTTGTGGGGAATCAGTAGTAAGGGCAGTTGTAAGTGTGTGGTTCACTAGCAAAGTGTTGTGTGGGGATCAGTAGTAAGGCAGTGTGTAGTGTGTGGTTCACTAGCAAAGTGTTGTGTGGGGTTCAGTAGTAAGGCAGTGTGTAGTGTGTGGTTCACTAGCAAAGTGTTGTGTGGGGATCAGTAGTAAGGCAGTGTGTAATGTGTGGTTCACTAGCAAAGTGTTGTGTGGGGATCAGTATAGGGCATTGTGTAGTGGTGTAGTTCAACTAAGCAAAGTTGTTGTGTGGGGATCATAGTAAGGCAAGTGTGTAGTGTGTGATCACTAGCAAAGTGTTTGTGTGGGGATCAGTGAGTAAGGCAGTGTGTATGGTGGTTCACTATCAAAAGTGTTGTGTGGGGATGCAGTATAAAGGCAGTGTGTAGTGTGTGGTTCACTATCAAATGTTTGTGGGGATCAGTGTAAGGTGCAGTGTGAAGTGTGTGGTTCACAAGCAAAGTGTTGTGTGGGGATCATTAGTAAGGCAGAGTGTATTTTGTGTTTCACGTGTAGCAAAGTGTTTGAGTGGGATCAGTAGTAAGGCAAATGTTGTAAGTGTGGTTCACAAGCAAAGTGTTGTGTGGGGACTGTAGTAAGGCAGTGTGTAATGTTGGTTCACTAGCAAAGTGTTGTGTGGGGATCAGTAGAAGCAGTGTGTAATGTGTGGTTCACTAGCAAAGTGTTGTGTGGGGATCAGTAGTAAGGCAGTGTGTAATGTGTGGTTCACTAGCAAAGTGTTGTGTGGGGATCAGTAGTAAGGCAGTGTGTAATGTGTGGTTCACTAGCAAAGTGTTGTGTGGGGATCAGTAGTAAGGATGACCGTTTCTTTTGAATTTCATATGTCTGTAATGATCAAATTTTAATAACGCATGCATCAAAATTTTCCATAAACTTGCAGCTCACTGGTTTAACTTGTTAGAAAAAATCAAATCTACAAAGTCGAAATATAAGCGCTTCCGAGACAGTCACCAATCATTTAAACCAAATAGCAACAATAGCAAAAATATAACGTAATGACTTTAGGCACGTGAAGCACACACTTTCAACACTGTAAATGTCACAAGTTTTGAAAGTTTTTGACATTAAATAAAATATAAACGTCCAAACTTAATAATTTATATATTTTTTTGGCAAAAAAAAATGTTTTACGGATAATTTTATGGCAAAAACACTGTTTTATTTCTCTTTTTCCTACCCTTGTACGAGTTACGCATTTTGTTACTCTGACGATCCCTCTAATGGCCATATCCTGCAACACCGCATCAAGGCAATTAAGCCTGTCCTTCCATCACGGGGCAATAAGTCCATGAGGGTCGGCTCATATCCACGAATTGGCAGTTACCTGACCTCTCATGGATCCAAACATAAAATGACCATATTACCTAGCTCTTCTTGTTCTTTCCACAAGAAGCTATTCACGATTATAATCAAAATAATAAAATAAAATTAATAATAATAATAATAATAATAATAATAATATAATAATAATAATAATAATAATAAAAAAAAGTAATAATAATAATAATAACAGCTAAATGTATTTTGTGTCCTCCCATATACCAGAAAAAAAATCTTTGTAATGCATAAACCCCAGCCCCTGTAGGTTATTTCTTGTGAATGAATAGTGCAAAGAGAGCCATAAGTTTCTGATAAGTTAAGAATTTACGATGAAGTGTTGATGTTAATCAGAAGCGGTAATCACAGTTATTACATTGGCAGCAATATATAAATTTTTTTCAATGTAAAGGACAAAAATTAGGATATACACAACCAAAAACCAGTTTCATACAATTCACTATCTCAGAATTTGAAGCCAAATTAAGACTGATGCTTTTATAATTGTATTATTTTAATATTGGAGAAAGGGCTAAATTAGTATGTAAAAGGAATTGAGATTCTACCCGAGACAGGGAAGGTTGAGTCCAGTTTAATGAAACCAAAAGCACTCATCAATTATCATGTTAAATATTACATAAAACTTAAAATAATGTCTATTCCATTTCACTTGGTTTTAGAGGCAAAAATGGCAATTGCACACTAAATTAGCTCAAAACTTTCCTCGTCCTAGAGTAAGATACATCGCGTGTTGATATTATAGAAGCCTCTTCAGAGGTTCTCTCGGTTATCACCTGGAAAAAAACTGATGAAAAAGACACATTTGAGTTACACTGGTAATCTCTATTTTGAAGATGCTTTCGCCAATCAGTTCCTTTAACAATTCGATACAAAGGTTACTTAATTAGTTACATGAAGATTGTAGAAGATGAATATTCAGTCCCCAGCGTAGAGGGAGTTCATTACTCTATTCTGAATTATCTGAACATAGGCACATAAATGTCGCTTATATAAGCCAGAAGATGTGCAATCATTGATAGGTATCGTATTACCGGGTTGGACTCCAGTAGTGAAGAAGATTACGGCCAAGTGTTGATCAGAGGTTTAACAACATTAGGAATAAAGGAGCCTCTGCACCCAGATTTTATCCTGTTGCTGTTGCAGATAGGTAGGTAGCAATAATAGTACATGTTCTTCAAACTGTGTGCTAACCTCAGGCCCAACTCTTGAACCATGATCTATCTTTCAATGGTTAGTTCCTCCTCTTGACAATGTCCTCAACTACTACACCTTCCTCTGACTCTGTATAAGAGACTATCTTCCTGCTATCTCTTTCAGATTTCCATCAAACTACAGTGGTGAACATCTCATCTAGGCTCATCTTCCCTGGCGAAATGGAAGTGGATTGGTCTGATGAATTTGACCTTTTAGCCTTCTTCCTCCGACCGAAACTAGTTACCCCACCCCCCCCAATAATCCCCCTTCCCTACCCCATCCATCCCATCCCATCTTTCCTTTCCATGTCCTTTCCCCATTCCCTGCTCTCTCTCCTTTCTTTCCTACATTTATCCTTTATGTCCGTTCCCTCTAAATTCTAACTCGTAGGCTGAAGAAAGGGTGTCGATATCGCCCCGAAAAAACCCCATTCCGTTGAGGTCTTTGGTGGTGATGTTTGTTTGCCGTGAATCTGTTCATCTGGGGATGTCCTTTTTACCCTCTGGAGTATCCGGGGGTCGACCCAGAGTGTACCTTCAGGGAATGGTTATCTCTGGAGGCTGTCTGTTAGTTCCGGAAAATAGTGGCCTGTCCCTTCGAAATTTCTGCGTGCCATGACACCTCTACCGCCCCTTCTTTTTGTGCCTTCCGCTGTCTCTCCACTTTTTACCCAAATTGCAGTCTTCTTCCTCCGTCGCCAAGTTCTCCCCCCGCCTCTCACTCTCCAAACCTGTACTACTGAAGCCTATTATCTGCTTTATTGAGGCAACACCTATGAAGGACACCGGCTCACTACCGACACTTCACATTCTCACTTTCCGTGCCATCTTCAAATCGCCCTTTCTTCACGTCATCCCAATCCTCACTCTCTTACTAGTTTCCCCATTTGCCTTCCGCAGATTGACTTTATAACCCTCCTGGTCTGTAGACAACCTGAAAAATGTTACTGTTTAGCTCTCGTAGCTTATTTACATAGGAATATTCGAGTCACAGGGTAATCAGGAGAGCTTCAGCTATTGCTCTTCCAGTTTTTCCTGTTTGTGTCCTGTTTGCAAAAACAAGAATTGCGCACTGCTTGTTTGTAGTATATCAAATAATCTTCTCAGTTAGGGGAGTGTTCAAACGATTCCAGTGTCGTATTTTTTTCCCTACAAAAATGTTTTAAACCATCAGGGAAAAACAGAACTGAATGTTTTATCCTGCCCGAAGATTGATCCATTATATTTTAAACACGTTAAATTGAGAAACCTGCACTTACACACTTGAAAAATCCTCCCCGCCTTTGTAAAATATTTGGGACTATTTGAAATTTTAAAGCTACGTCACGGTTTTTTTGGAAAGCTGGTTTTACCCTTTCCGGGGTGCTGAAGTGGGCTCAAGAACTTTTGTAAGGGAGTCAACATCCCAAATTTTTCCAAGAATTTGAAGGTGATTTTGTGAGCGAGAGTGAAAGTGGGGGGGCGAGAGGAGTGTGTGACTCAACACGTTGTGTTCGGGTGCAATTCTGGGCCACTTACATTTTACTAGGCAGACTGATGCACACAAATTTTGACACCTTTTTTATCAGAGTTTTTTGGGGACTTAGGCCTCCGCCCCCTTATGGTACCTAGACAAAATTTTTTGTTTTTTTTTTTTTTTTTTTTTTTATTTTTTAAAAAAACTTTGTATCAAAAAAAAATAAATATTGAAGCCCCAAACCCCCTTAACAAAAGGTTTACCAAAATATAATTATAATACAGTACAAAATATAATTTAATCACAGTACCCCCATTAATTACCATGCAAACATGCACCCTTTAAAACCGAACTAAACATTTCCCATATTGGTAACTCGAACATGTAAACCAGGTCCGTGAACCTTCTAACCCCCAACCATCCTCTTTACATTGTCTGTTATAACATGCCCCACTAAACACCACCTTGCCATCCCCAAATCCCTTTACATCGGGGTTCCTAACCTAATTTTTCACTTACGCGTACATTTAATAATAATAAAGGGAATAACCAGAATACAGTACTAACTTTTGAATTTAATGAAGGGTTTTTCAAACCTTTGAACTTGTACTTATTTTATTTAAAAAAATAAAATGCAAAAGCACAAAAAACAAACGATTTAAATTTTTAGAAAATTACCTTCACTTTTTTTTAACTATTTCTATTCATCCTATTAACTTTTTAATTTTTTTTAGCAATCCCCACCCCACCTCCTTTGGGTGGACGATGATACCACACTTCTGGCGCAGCAAAGGATCATAAGAAGAAATAATAATATTCATGATCACCCAAAAATACTATTACAGAATAACTAAAAACGTACTAAAAATTTGAAACCCCACTTTAAATTTAAATTTCAACGCAAAATACACATTTTGTATCAAAAGAGAACCCCTCTTTACCCTCTGAGCTTATTTAAAATTTTCACCCTTTTGACACATCAAATTATTTAATAATATACTTTTTCATTTACTTACTAAAAAAAAATTAACATATTCAAGTCCTAACAATAAAAATTTTAAAACTCACTACAAATAATTCTATCCTCCTAACAACCCAATACTTTTTTATTTTTTTTTTTATAATACATATTCCTTTTTTTTATGTATTTTGTTCAACAAGATATATATATTTATTAAAATGTTCCAGACAATATCAAACTTACTCTGTCACGCATAAGACATAATATAAATTTGGCTCCTAAAAAAAACATGTACCGGCGTACTCCTCAATCTTAACAAAACCAAAACCCGGCAAAAGAACTTCAGAAAGCCCCCCCCTGCCATCCCCCGACCCCATGCTATCCCCGTATTAAGAAAAAAAAAAAAAAAAAAAAAAAAAAAAAAAAAAATCAGTTCCCTTCCAGCTCAAGTTTTGAACTGACCGAAAGTCATAAAACCCCCTTTTCTTAACCAAATTGCC
>NC_069498.1:11025530-11144770 GCF_026875155.1 Cherax quadricarinatus
CTTTGTGCCAACAAGTGACTCTGAAATGTACAGGCCCCCCCCCCCCCGTTTTGCCTGTTCACTCTGTCACATCTGTATAGGTTGTAACCTGGGATCCATATTTCGTTGTCCAAGTGATCCTTTATGGGGTCTCAGTGAAAGCCGCGAACATTGCCTTGCCTCTGCAAGCAGCCCACGGATGAAAGGTTTTTTGTTGTTTGTTGTTTGGCTTTAGACCCGTATATTTGCAAAGAAAATGTTATCGGACTGGTGGTATTGTTGGTACTGGGGGGGATTTTTTTCCGTTGATTCTAAATGTAATATAATTTTTTCTCCATACCGTATTATAATTAACAGGTAAATAATATTTTTTATTGCTCAGTGAAGGGGTTTTTGAAAATAAGTGTAAATGTCTGGTCCGAAAATAAGAGTTTTTTACACACACACACGCACCCACACACCCACACATGCACGCACCCACACACCCCACCCCTCCACACACACACACGCACGCACGCACGCACACACACACACACGCACCCCACGCACCCACACACACACCCACACACACACGCACCCACACACACACGCACGCACCCACACACACACATACAGCACTCACGCACCCCACCCACCCACACACACACAAACACACACACACACACCCCACACACACACACACACACACACACACACACAAACACACCACACACACACACAAAACACACACACACACACACACACACACACACCATGCACGCAAGCCCCAGAACGCATGCACCCACAAAACACACACACATACACACACGCACCGCGCACACACACACGCACGCACCCACACACACAAAAAACACACACACACACACACACACACACACAAAACAGTGGGACAGAGAACTGGCAGGGAAACCAGTTAATGAGATGATGGAATATGTAGCAACAAAATGCAAGGAGGCTGGGGAGAGGTTTGTACCCAAGGGTAACGGGAAAATAATGAAAAAGCCAGGATGAGCCCATGGTTTACCCAAAGGTGCAGGGAGGCAAAAACCAAGTGTGCTAGGGAATGGGAAAAAATATAGAAGGCAAAATGAGAATAAAAGGGGAGCAGTCGTAGAGCCAGAAACGAATACACAGATAAGAAGGGAGGCCCAACGTCAATATGAAAACGACATAGCAGCAAAAGCCAAATCTGACCCGAAGCTGTTATACGCCACATCAGGAAGAAAACAACCATTAAGGACCAGGTAATCAGGCTAAGGAAGGAAAAGGAGAGACAACAAGAAAAAGACCGTGAAGTAAGTGAGGAACTCAACAAGAGATTCAAAGAAGTGTTCACAGAGGAGACAGAAGGGGCTCCAAAAGACGAGAGGTGGGGTACACCACCATGTGCTGGACACAGTACACACAACCGAGGAAGAAGTGAAGAGGCTTCTGAGGAGCTAGATACCTCAAAGGCAATGGCCAGATAACATCTCTCCATGGGTCCTGAGAGAGGGAGCAGAGGCGCATGTTTACCCCTAATAACAATATTCAATACATCTATCGAAACAGGGAATTGCCTGAGGCAGGAAACAGCAAATGAGTCCCAATCTTTAAAAAAGGAGACAGACATGAAGCATTAAACTACAGACCAGTGTCACTTGACAATAGTAATGCAAAATCATGGAAAAGATTGTCAGGAGAAGAATGGTGGAACATCTAGAAAGGAATGAACTCATCACCACAGACAAAAATGGTTTCAAGACGGAAATCCTGTGTCACAAACCTACTGGGGTTCTATACATGGTGACAGCAGTAAACAAGAAAGAGGGTGGGTGGATTGCATATTCTTAGACTGCAAGAAGGCGTTTGACACGACCACACAAGAGATTAGTAAAAAACGGGGGACCAAGCGGGAAAAACTGGGAAGGCACTGCAATGGATCAGGGAATACTTTCGGGAAAGACGCAGCGAGAAAGGGTACGAGGCGGGGGTCAGAGGGGGGCACCTGTGACAGGGGGGTCCCACAGGGGTCAGTCCTGCCCAGGCTGTTTCTGGTATTTTGAACACATACGGAAAAATAAACTCCGAGGTGTCACTGTTTGCAATGACGTGAAGTTTAGAGAAGAGTTCATTTGATCGAAGACCAGGGAGAAATACAAAGGGATCTGGACAGGCTGCAGACCGGGCCCGCAACTGGCTCCGGAGTTTCAATCCCACCATGTGCAAATCGAGGATGGGGAAGGCAAAGAAGACCGCAATGGAGTCAATCTAGGGGGTCAGAGACACAAACATCACTAAAGGGAAAAAAGATTTTGGGTGATATAACACCGGGCACACTCCGAACGCACATCAACCAAAAACTGCTCCAGCAAAGGGCCCTGGCAAACCCAGAACACTTTCCGACATCTAATAAGGAATCTTCAGGCCCTAACACCGTGTACGTGCCCAAATTTTGGATAGCGGCACCAGTTTGGGAACCCACACCTACCCAAGCAGGGAAAGAAACAAGAAGTGCAAAGTTGCAACAAGACACCCCCAGAGCTAAAATGTCCTATGGGGAAAGGTTAAGGGAAATCAACCTGACGACAGGAGGACGGGAGAAAAGGGGGGGACATATAACGACTTACAAAAACGAAGGAATTGACAAGGTGACAAAGACAGGATTTTTCCAGAGACGGACACAGTAACAAGGGACACATTAAAAGTTAAGACACAGATGAACAAAGGGATTTGGGAAAAGTATTTCTTCACCAAAAGGGGGCCCGGAATTTGGAATAGTTGGGAAGCGATGTAGTGAGTCGGGATCCATACATACTTTAAGCAAGGAAAACGTAAAAGCTTATGGTTCAGGGAGAGTGACCTAGTACGCCCCATAAAGGGGGCACCCAGAGTTTTGGACCGACCCCTGCAACCTCAACTAGGTGAGTACACACAACACCACACCCCACACACACGCACCCCCCCCCACACACACACGAAACCCACACACACAACACACGACCCGCCCCACACACACGCACACGAAAAAAAGGGCCTGCAATGGATAAGGGAAATACCTGACAGGGGGCACAACGAGTCTGGTAACGTGAAATTATCACAGGGGCGCCTTTTTACAGCGGGCCCCACGGGGGTCATTCTGGGCCCAGGCTTTTCTTGATAATGTGAACGACATGAGGGAAGAAAACCTAAAGTGTCCCTTTCGCAATGGTGAAGTTGATAAAGAATTAAACGACAAGGATGAGGCGGGACTGAAAAAGAACCTGGAGGGGCTGACATGTGGTCCGAAACTGGCTTTCAATTCAATCCGCCAAATCAAAGTCATGAAGATTGGGGAGGGGCAAAGAAGACCGCAGACAGAGTATAGGCTGGGTGGACAAAGACAAGCCTCACCAGGAGAAAGCCTTTGGGGGTGACCATAACACCAGCACATCACCGGGGCAAACATAAACCAAAAACCGCTGCAGCAAAAACGGCGCCGGCAAACCTGAGAATAGCGTTTCCCAACCTTAAAAAGGAATCGTTAAGACAACTGTACACTGGTAGTTAGGCCCTACTGGGGTATCAGCACCAGTCTGAACCCACACCGGTCAAGCAGTCAAGAAGTTAGAGAAATCAAAGGTTTTCAAAAAGGGAGTCCCAGACTCAAGGGAATGTCGACAGGAAAGGGTTTGGGAAATCGGACTGCGACCTGAGGACAGAAGGGTTAGGGGGGACAAAGATAACGGGCATCAAGATACGCGGGGAAAGACAAGGGGGCAGAGATAGGATGTTCCAGAGAGGGGGGCACAGGGGCAAGGGTCACAACGGAACTAGACTCAACGAGTCACAGGGACTTAGGAAGTATTTTTTTTTGTCAAGATTGTCAGCAAGGAATAGCCAGCAAGTGAAGTATGGGGGCAGGAAACCCTACATATTTTTAAAAAAAGGAAAGACAAAGCTCAGGAACAAAGAGAGAGGATCCAGTAGCATCAGTGAAGAGGGGGGGGCCAGGGGCTGAGTCCGACCCCTGCAACCCCAATAGGTGATACAATAGGGGAGTACACCCCACAAACCCCACACACACACACCACACACACACACACAACACACGTTAGGAAAGTTTGACGTTAGGAAGTATTTTCAGTCATAGAGTTGTCAGCAAATGAATAGCCAAAAGTGAAGTAGTGGAGCAGGAACCATACATAGTTTTTTAAAAAGAGGGAGACAAAGCTCGGAACAAGAAAAGGGACCCTACGATCATGAAAAGGCGGGGCCAGGACTGAGTCCGAACCCCGAACCCAATTAGGTGACACAATTAGGTGAGTACACACACAACCCACACACCCACACATGCACCCCCCCCACACACACACACACGCACCCACACACCCCACACACACACACACGGATATGCAGTGGGGGAATGAAAAGGGTGAGGTCCTTTTTGTATGGGTACAGGAAGTTGAAGGGGGAAACAATAAGCAAGAAAAAAAAGGGGAAAAAAAAGCAATTGAAAGCATCATGAAAGTAATCGGAAAGAACGAATGACCCCTGGAAAATTTTCGAGAATGGGGGGTTTGAAAAAAAAAAACCCGGCCATGAAAGTACCTTCAAGGCAAATCGACCGAACAGGTACGTGGGAGAAAGCAAGTTTAAGGGACATGCCGGAATACGGGAAGGTTATCTCGCCCCGGACAGAACACAAGACGAAAGGCGAAACTGAAGAGTGAACAAAAGGGGAAAGGGGGGAAGGGGGGGGAGAAAACAGACAGGAGATCCCAGACACAGGAAGAAGATCAAATACAAACCCCCCCACAGCCTTCCTATAAAGCCTCCCAACCCGGTCAACCCCAGTGCAGGAAAAAACTCTAAACCCAAAACACCCATTCATATCCAAAGCCCCCACCCCCACAAACAAACTCCACCCCCACAGCAACCACCCCAAAATTTTTTACAGTCTCCCACTTCCCCAACCCCAATACACCCCCAAACCCCCGTCTTAAAAAAAGTTTTAAGGGATGGTATACAAATGCAGATGGAATAACAAATAAGTATGGGTTTGGGGCATGAAAAAAATTCCAAGGAGAACCCCCCAGACATAATCCACTCACAAAAACAAAACTCACCAAAAAATAACAGATTAAATCTTTCCACCTGGAAATAAAAACCTCAGGAAAGACAGAGGGGGGAGGGGGGAGAGGAGTTGAAACGGGCTCTTTAAAAAGCCAGGGGGGTTTTAAAGAAAAAGGAAAAGGGGAAGGGATGGACGGGTAAAAGGGGACTATTTAGTGGGAACAATCCGTCTGGGGCCCATAAGGTGATATTGCAGAAATGTCAACCCCCACAGAACTGCGGGAACCCAAAGGAAAAATTTCCCGATGAGAGAAACAGACCCCGGGTCGACACACTAGCCGAGGGGGCCAGGAGAGCACATGTGGGGGAGCAAAGTTACTAGTTAGGGGTGTTTTTAAATCACAAGGAGATTGACGGGGGAAAAACCTGGACCCCCCAAGGGGGTTCCAAAAAACAGGGAAAGGGGCCAAAAAGATGGATGTGGGTTACGGGAAAACCTCATGAAATCAACATGTTAGAGACACAAACCAGAGAGAGGGGAAAATGAGCCACCCAAAAACGGCCCTTTGTTTTTACCTTGAGTATTCCCCGGGACATCGGGGAAAAATTAACTTGTATAAAAGGGCCCCCTGGAGCTAGTGATCTGGGTTTGTGCTTCACTACATATTGAGTTTCCAAATGGAGAGAGTAGCATAAATAGGGGGGGAAAAAAACCAAAACTACAAAAGGGGGAACTACCAGGCATGGGAACTTCCTTCAAAAACCAAACAGGGGGAAAGAGGGAACTGACGGGAAAACCATTACAAAAAAATGATGGACTATGTGGCAACAAAATGCAAGGGGGCAGAGGAGGGGTTTTTTCCCCCAAAAGGGAAAACGAAATAAGGGGGAAGAACAAAAACGAGCCCTTTTGGTTCACCCAAAGGTGTGGGGGGAAAAAAACAAGGTGTACTAGAAAAAGGAAAAAGGGTACAGAAGACAGAGAACCAGGAAAATAAAGAATTGCCAAGAGCCAGAAAAGAATATGCACAGATAAGAAGGGGGGGCTCATCGACAATAAAAAAAATGACATGGGCTTTCCGAAAGTAAAAAACTGCCCCAAAAGCTTTTTGAAACAGCCAAATCAGGGGGAAAAAAACCAGTCAAGGACCAGGTAACAGATGGGGGAAGGGTGGTTTGGGGAAAATTCAAAAAGAAACGACCAGAGGAAATTTTCAGGAGCTAATACACGAGATTTAAAGAAGTTTTTTCCAGGGGGAAACCCAGTAGGACTCCGGGAAAACCCAAAAAAGGGGGGGTACCCGGGAAAGTCTGGATGAGGTACAAAAAACCAAAGGAGGAAGTAAAAGGAAGGGCCTAAAAAGCGAATTTGGGAACACCTCAAAAGAAAGGGGGACCAGACAACAACCCTCTCCAGGGCCCCTTAAAGGGGGGAGCAGAATATTGGTGTGCCATTAACAAAGACTTAAACACTCTTTGAAACTGGCAACCCCCTGAGGTATGGAAAAATGGAAAATTTGAAAGCCCCCAATTTTTTTAAAAAGGGAGACAGACAGGGGCACAAAACCTACAGACCTGTTTTCACTAACGTGTATAGTATGAAAAGGTCATGGAGAAGATCATCAGGAAAGGGGAGTGGGAGCACCTGGAAAGAAACAATGTATAATTTACAACCAGATGGTTTTTAGGGGAAGGAAAAAACCTGTGTCACAAACCTACTAAGTTTTATGACAAGGGGACAGAAGTAAGACAAAAGAGAGAGGGGTGGATCACTGCATTTTTTTGGACCAAAAAGGCCCTTTGCACAGTTTTTTCAAAAGGTTACTGAAAAAGCCCAGAAGATTACTACATAACGGGGAAAAGGGACTGCAAAGGATCAGGGGAAACCTGACAGGGAGGCAACAACGAGTCATGTCCCGGGCGAGGGGGTCAGAGGGGCGCTTTTGACAAGCAGGGTCCACAGGGGTCATCCAAAGGCCTGGCTGTTTTTGGTATAAAGTGGAAAGACATAAAAAGAAGGGGTAGACTCAGAAGTTTTCCCTTTTTTGCAATGATGTGAAGTTTTAAGAAAAACAAATCGGATGAGGGTCAGGCAGGTCTACAAAGAACCCGGACAGGGTACAAGTCCGGGTCCCCGAAAATGGCTCCTTGAGTTTTTAAACCCCGCCAAATGCAAAGTCATGAAGATTGGGGAAGGGCAAAAAAAGACCGCAGACACAAAAATATTTAGAAGGGCCCAAAAACTGCCCAAAACCCCACTCAAGGAAAAAGATCTGGGGTGAGATTAAAAAACCCGAGCAAATCTCCTGAGGCCACATAAAACCCAAAAAACTGCTGCAACATACGGCGCCTGGGGAAACCCCTACGGATAGTGTTTCCGATACCCCCAATAAGGGGTTTGTTTAAGACACTGTATAAAAATTTTCGTCAGGCCCAAAACTGGAGTATGCGCACCAGTTTTTGGGAAACCACACCTATTTAAGCAACGTCAAGAAATTAGAAAAAATGGGAAAGGGTTTTCAACAAAACTATCCCCCGAGCTACGGGGATTGTCGTACAAAAAGGTTGAGGGGGAAACGGCCCCGACGACACTGGGGGCCAGGGGGGTCGGGAAAAAATGAAAACGACATATAAAATACTGCGGGGAAAAATAACCCCGGTGGACAAAACAGGGTTTCCAGAATGGGAACATCACAAAAGGTCCCCCAATTGGAAGTTGAAGACTCAAAATGAATTTAAAGGGTGTTAGGAAGGGATTTCTTCAGTCCTAGAGTAGTCAAGTCGTTGGGAAAGGGCTAGAAAGTGAAGTAGTGGAGGGGGGGAACCATACATAGTTTTTAAAAGGGGAGGTATGATAAAGCTCATTAGCAGGAGAGAGAGGACCTAGTACAATCATGAAAAGGGGGGGCCAGGGGCTTTTGACCGGCCCCTTTCAACCACAAATAGGTGAGCCCCCAGTTTTTTGGGAAACCCAAAACCTACCAACACGTGAAAAAACTAGAGAAAGTTCAAAGGGGTTTTCAAAAAGACAATCCCAGAAACTAAGAGGTTTTCCTCAGGGAGAGGGGAAGGGGAAAACAAAAACCCGACGACACTGGGGGACGGGGGAAAATTTGGGGGGCATGATAACGGGCATTTCAAAATACTGAAGGAATTGACCAAGGGGGGAAAAAAGACAGGAAAGTTCCAAAAAGGGTTGGACACCCGTAACAAAAACACAGTTTTGGGGCCCGAGACACAGATGAAAACACAGGGATGTTTTTGGAAATATTTCTTTTAGCCACAGATATCAGTTTAAGGTTTGGAAAAAGTTTTGGGGGAACGATGAGTGGGGCCCGGATCCATACATAAACTTTAAGCAGAGGGATGACAAAGCCAACCCGGCCCCAGGGAGAGTGACCAAAAGCGATCATGAAAGGCGGGGGGCCCGGGGCTCGGGCCCGACCCCCGCAACCCCCAAAATAGGTGAGAAAAAATAGGTTATACACAAAACCCCAAAATCGGCCGACCCCCGGGAAAAACCCCAAAAAACCCCCAACTAGGTGGAAAACACGCGCGCGCCACAAACACACAACACACAAAAACACACACACACACACACACACACACACAAACACACACAAACACACAGAAAACACCACCACACACACACACACACACCCCACACACACACACACGAGTGTCCCAAATGGGGCCCCGTGACAAGCGGGGGTTTCCAAAAGGGATCATTTCCCCAGGACCGTGCTTTTCTTGGTATACGTGAACGACATAACGGAAGGGGTAACCAGAAGTTTTCCCTTTTTGCAGACGAAAGTGAAGTTAATGAGAAGAATCGAATCGGAAAGAGGGTCAGCAGGACAAAAAAGAGATCTGGACAGGCTACAAGCCCGGTTTCCGCAACTGGCCTTTTTGAATTTTAAACCCCGCCAAAAATTCAAAGCATGAAGATTGGGGGAAAGGGGAAAAAGACCCGCAGAAAACAAAAGTTTTTGATGGCCAAAGACTGCAAACCCACTAAAGGAAAAAAATTTTTGGGGTGAGTATAACCCCCGAGCCCTAAAAACCCCGAGGCCCCACATCAAACAGATAAATGCTGGGAGCATACGGCGCCCGGCAAACCCACGGATAGCGTTCCGGGGTACCTCAGAAAGGGTTCGTTTAAACTCTGTACACCATCAAAGTCCCGGCCCTACTGGGGTAAAGCAGCACCAGTTTGGAATCCACACCTTTTTCAAAAACACGTCAAAAGAAATTAGAGAAAGTGCAAAGGTTTGAAACAAGACGGGTCCCAGAGCTAGGGGGGATTGTCCTATAAGAAGGGGGGGAAATCCCGAGACAGGGGAGGCAGGGGGGGTCAGGGGAGCATATAACGCAAAAAAAATACTGCGCGGAATAGACGAGGTGGAAAAAAGCGGATTTCCAGAGATGGGACACAGACACAAGAGGTCACAATTGGGAAGTTTAAGACAATGAATCAAAAAAGGATGTTAGGGAAATATTTCTTCATCATAGAGTAGTCAGGCCTGGAATAGCCTAGAAAGGATGTGGGGGGAGGCAGGAAACCCTCATATTTTAAGGCGAGGTAGAAGAGCCATGGGGCAGGGAGAGAGAGGACCCCAGTAGCAATCAGTGAAGAGGCGGGGGGGCCAGGAGCTGTACTCGACCCCCGCAACCACAAATAGGTGATACAAATAGGTGTAACCCACACCACGCAAGCAGGGACGCGCACCCACACACCCCACACATACACACACGCACTCCCCACACAACGCCGCACCCACACACACAAACAACACACACACACACACACACACACCACACACACCACACAGTGGGACAGAAAATGGCGGGGAAAAACCATTAATGAGATGAGGGAATATGTGAAAACAAAATGAAAGGGAGGCTGAGGAGGGGTTTTGTACCCAAAGGGTAACAGGAATAATAAAAAGCCAAGATGGCCCATGGTTTACCCAAAGGGCGGGGAGGAAAAAACCCAAGTGTGCGGGGAATGGAAGAAATATAAAAGGGCAAAGGCCCCAGGAGAATAAGGAGCATCGTAACCAGAAACGAATAGCACAGATAAGAAGGGGGGCCCAACCAATAGAAAACATATAGCAGCAAAAGCCAAACTGCCCCAAAAAGCTGTTATACAGCCACATCAGGAAGAAAACAACCATTAAGGACCAGGTAATCAGGCAAGGAAGAAGGGGAAGACAACAAGAAATACAGTGAATATTGAGGAACTCAAAAAGAGATTCAAAAATGTTCACAGAGGAGACAGAAGGGGGCTCCGAAAGACGGAGAGGGGGGGTACCCCACCATGTGCGGGACACAGTACACACAACCGGGGAAGAAGTGAAGAGGCTTCTGAGTGAGCTAGATACCTAAAAGGGGCAATGGGGCCAGTAACATCTCCCCAGGGGTCCTAGAGAGGACAGAGGCGCTTTGTGTACCCCTAACAACAATATTCAAAACATCTACGAAAAAGGGGATGCCTGGGCTGGAAGACAGCAAAAGTAGTCCCAATCTTTAAAAAAGGAGACAGACTGAGCATTAAAAATACAGACCAGTGTCACGACATGTATAGTAGCAAAATCATGGAAAAAATGTCAGGAGAAAAATTGGAACATCTAGAAAGGAATGAAACTCATCACCAGCAGACAACATGGTTTCAGAGACGGGAAACCGTTCACAACTACTGGGTTCTATGACATGGTAAAGCAGTAAAACAAGAGAAGAGGGGGGGGTGGATTTCATATTCTTAGAGCAAAAGCGTTTTGACACAGTCCCCCACAAGATTTTTGCAAAAACTGGAGGACCAAGCAGGGAAAAACAGGGGAAGCACTGCAAGGATCAGGGAAACTTGTCAGAAACAGCAGCGAAAAGGTACAGGCGGGGGTTTAAGGGGGACCTGGACCCGTGGGGCCCAAGGGCGTCCTGGACCAGTGCGTTTCGGTATTTTTGAACGACTGACGGAAGGAAAAACTCCAGGGGGGTCACTGTTTTTCAGATGACAGGTGAGTACAACATGATAAAACACACACTCATCACCCCCGCAACCTCAACAACCTCAAATAGTAGTACACACACGGACCACACACCACACACACACACACACCACACACCACCACACAAAACACACCCCACACACACACACACACAACACAACAGAGAAGGGAAAAGGTACAGGAGGCATAGCCCCGGGAAAAAAGGAAATTAGTAAATAGCCAGAAACGAGATGCCAGATAAAGGGGGCCCCCACGCCCTTTTGAAAACGACTAGATCGAAAGTCAAATCTGACCCAAAAACTGCTGTATAGCCACATTAAGGAAGACAAAAGTCAAGGCAGGGGAAAAGGGTGAGGAAAGAAAGGGGGAGAAATCACAAGAAACGATCAAGAGGTTGTGAGGAGCCAACACAGATTAAGGGAATATTTTTCAGTAGAACAGGAAGGACCTGGGGGGGGCAGACCCGAGGGGAAACCCACAAGGAATACACCAACAAGTTTGGGCGACTACATACAGATAGGGGGAGGTGAAGAAACTGCTAAGGGGCATCGATACCTCAAAAGGGAAAGGGGCCGGACAAATCTCTCCATGGGTCCTTTGAGAGGGAGCGATATGTGTGCGTACCACTTACCACAATCTTTAACACTCCCTGGAAAATGGCAACTACCTGAGGTATGGGAAAACGGGAAAAGTAGTTCCCCTTTTCAAAAAGGAGACAGAAAAGGGACAACATAACCTAGTTTTTGACGTGAAAAGTATGCAAAATTATGGAGAAATTACAGGGGGGGAGAGTGGGGGAGCACCCGGAACGGAACAGGAGTATAAATGCCAACCAGCACGGGTTTCCCGGGAAAGGGAAATCCTGTGTCACAACCTTTTGGGGTTTTATGATAAAATAACGAAGTAGACAAGAGAGAGAGGGGTGGGTTGATTGCTCTCTTGGACTGCAAGAAGGCCTTTGACACAGTTCCTCACAAGAGATTGTGCAAAAGGGCTAGACATCGGCGCTATAACAGGAAGGGCACTGCAATGGATCAGAAAATACCTGACAGGGAGCAACAACGAGTCATGGTAGAAAATGATGTACACAGGGGCACCTGTGACAGCGGGGCCCCCACAGGGTCGGCCCCTAGGATCGTGCTTTTTTTGGGTATATAACGACATGACGGAAGGTTTAGACTCAAAGTGTCCCTGTTTGGATGATGTGAAGTTAATGAGGAGAATTAAATCTGATGAGGCCGGGCGGGACTTCAAAGAACCGGGACAGGGACACCTGTCCAGCAAAGGGCTTCTCGAATTTAAAACCTGCCAAAGCAAAGTCATGAAGATAGGGGGAAAGGGACAGAAGCCCCAGCAGAGTAAGGGTAGGTGGCCAAAAATCAAACCTCACTCAAGGGGAAAAAAGATTTTGGGGTGAGTATAACACCAACATTCTCCGGAAGCACACACCCAAAAAAATTTGTTTCAGAAAAAAGGGGCCGCCTGGCAAACCTAGAAAAAGCTTTCCCCGAAAACCTTAGAAAGGGAATCATTCAAGACATTTGTAAAACCGTGAAATGTCAGGCCCATACTGGATATCACCCCTTTTTTGGAACCCGCACATGATAAAGAAACGTCAAGAAACTGAAAATAAAAAGGGGTTTGCAACAAGGTTTTTTTCCCAAGCAAAGGGGGAAAATGTCCTTTTAAGAAAGATTAAGGGAAATGGGCCCTGACACACGGGGGGGGACAGGGGGTCGGGGGAAAACATGATAACGACATATAAAATACGTGTGGAATAGACAAGGGGGGAAAAGGGAAACAGGATTTTCCGGGGAGGGGACACAGAAAAAAGAGGCCACAATTGGAAGTTGAAGACAAAAATTTCCCCCAAGAAGATAGAAAGAACATTTCTTCAGTCATAAGGGTTTTAAGGATTTGAATACCCTAGAAAATGACGTAGGGGAGGCGGGAACCAACACATTTTTAAGACGGGGTTTTAAATAAACTCAGGGGGGCGGGGAGAGAGAGGGTCAAAGTAAAAACCGGGTAAAGAGGGGGGCCGGGAGCTAGGACTCGACCCCTGCAACCCCAAAAATAGGGATACAAATAGGTGAGTACACACCAACCCCACCACACAATAACACCCCACACAAAAAAAACCCACACACACCCCAAAGAGCAAAAAACAGAACAAAAGGGGCCCAAGCAACACACTATCCTCAGAACCCCACAACCTATCACACCACCCAACACCCACAAACAATCCATCCCCCACAGTTTTCCACCCAACACCGAGCTTTTAGAACCCCACAGGCCCCTAAAACCCCAACGGGTTTTTGGAAAGGAAACTGAAGGTAGGGTTACACAAATGCGATGGAATAACAAATAAGGGGGAGGAGTGGAAAGGGAAAGTGTCAAAGGGGGCATCACCAGACATCATAGCTCTCACAAAAAACCAAAGTTTAAAGGGTTAGATAACAATCCCCTTTTTCCCAAGGGGAAACCAAAACCTGAGGAAAGTAGGGGGGAAACAGGGGATTGAAGGAGTGGCACTGCTGATAAAAAATTGAGGGAATTTTTTGTTGACTGGAAAAAGGAGACAGCGGAGAAAAAGTAAATTACATAGGGGGAACGTTCACTCGGGAGGCCCCCAAGGGGGAAATTCCCGTGATGTAAAACCCCAACCACAGAACAGAAAAGGAGGCCAAGGCAAGAGTATGACGAAAGCAATAGCGCGATGGTTTACACACCCGGCTGCTGTGGCCAGAAAAGCTCATGCATGTAGGCCAAAGCTCCTATCAGGGTGACTTTTAAAAACAAGGAAAAATCGATTGGGGGAAAATTGGGAGCCACATGGGGGACAAGTACATGGAGGGCTAAGATGATGGATGGGGGTACTGGGAAAACTTTTTAAAAGGGGACCAACACGAAAGGACACTACAAAAGAAGAGGAAGGATGAACAAAAGAGACTGGACTTAGTATTCAAACCCTTAATATTGCAATACTGAGGGCAAAAACATACAAAAAAAACCCCTTGGGCCCGGCATCATGTGGTTTTAAACTTCGAATACACATAAGCATATTGGAAGGGGAAGCAGGGAAAGGGCAGGCCGAATGAAGCCAAACAACAAAAAAGGGGGCTACACGGGGAAAGAGGAAATTCCTGCAAGGGGTTCATGGGGCAGGGGAACTGGCAGGGGAACCCCGTTAAAAGGAAAATTTGGGAATTTTGAAGCAACAGTGTGCAAAGGGGGCTGAGGGGAAAAGGGTTTTTTTACCCAACGGTAACGGGGAAAAAATGAAAAAGCCAGGATGAGCCCAAAGGTTTTACCCAAAGGTGCAAGGGGGCAAAAACCAAGGTTGCCCAGGGGGAAAGGAAGAAATATAGAAAAGGGAAAGGACCCCGGAGAAAAGAGGATGTTTGTAGAAACACAGGGCCCTTTTTTCTCTAGGCTTTATTTAACAAAGAATCTTCAAGTACTTTTGCAAAAACCCCCAAAAAAATGACAAATACATCTAATAATTTGGGTTCTACAGGGGTGTTTATTCTTGCCCAAAGTCAAGAGAAAAGTTATAACTACAGGGCCAAAAATTTAAAAATCACCATGTAATCTTCATGCTTTTATAAAAAGGGTAAAGTAGGAGAGAATCACACACCATGTTTTGGGGCCCCCTGACACACACCAAACCCGTTGTTTTGTTTTAAGGGCCCCCCCCAGAGGGTGGGAAATATTATCCTGCTGCTGCTCCCCACAGGCCCGTATCACTACAATCTCCCCCTTCAAAAAAAAAAAGACAGTAAACTCCCAAAAGGGGGGGGGGGGGGGGCGACGTCCCCGTCCCGACCTTTCCCAGCCCTTGACCCCTTTACCAGGTTTTGATATTTTTTCCCGGCGGGGTTTGATTAACTGCTTGGAGCAAATCCTCTATTTCCATGGGGGAGTCTAAAGGGGCTTTCCGGGAAAAACAAGCTTTTTCACATCTATTGTGTATCTTGAGTTTCCACACAAAAGGATTTCAAGGGGGCTAAATTCTGTAGATACTGTATTTCTCCCTTTTTGGGTAGCGAATGGGGGCGAATGGGGATTAGCTTGCGGGACTCTACCTTTTCCACAAAGGGATCCGTCTTGTTCATCCTAGGGTGACCTTCAGGAAACGGGTCCAGATGAAAAACCAAAGTGGGCACGGAGGCCCCGTAGGGGAACACGTAAAAATAGTTGGGGATCTTTCATGAGGGGTTCATTAGTAGCTTCAAAGCATGACAATAGAGTGAAGAGCATCAGGTGGACAGTTTGCCAGTGTTGAACAGGTAGATTGCGCACTTTAATGTCATTGTAACTGCCTCCTATAGTACCATTAAAACCGCTCCATTTGACCTTTCCCTTTGGGGGTTGTACTTGTTGTTCTGCTGCGGCAATACTTTGCTACCCAAAAAACTCCGAAGTTCGTTACTCTGAACGAGGACCCCTTCTAAATGGATATAAGCTGGCATACCAAAAATAGAGAACAACTGGAAAGACAACAAATAACAGTTGAAGCAGCCATATTTGCACAGGGAATACAAGGAAACCTTTGAATATTCATCTACATGTTAAAAAAATACCTATTTGATTTGTGTTTGGTAGAGGTCCTTTGAAATCTAATTCAATCTTTTCAAAGGCGGGGGGTTTTATGAATGAGTCTTCCCTGGCTGATAAAGTTTGGCTTGCACCTGCACTACTCTGCATGCTCGATCACTTGCGAAACATCTTCCACTAGTGGGGCTGTTCTTTGTTTTGCAAAATGTACAGGCGTTAACTCCTGGGGACACAAACCCTTGGGGAGAGCTGAAGTGATTCAAATCATGACATGCTGCTCCACAGGGGGACCTAGAGAAGCATCAGGTATATTCTCTGACCCTCGTACAGAATATCAAAGTCATAACACTAGTTCCTCCTCCAGCGTAAAACTTGTCTTTCTTTATCCTACTTTGTCCCCTTGTCAAACAAAAACATCAGGGACCGTTGGTCATCCTTTGGTGAAATGTCTACCAGTTAAAAATCCTCCAGGGGCGAACTGCTTCATATGGCCGGGGCTTCCTTTTCTACAGCACATAACATTTTTTTCTGACCTTAAAAAATTCCGAAAAAAGGGCTACGGGCGTCCTGCCTGAGATAAGACCAGAATGGCAATGTCAATGCATCCGTTCCACTTCGAATGGAAGGGACTCATCAGGGCTTGAACTACTGAGTTTAAATTCCTTTTTGAGATAGGAAAGCGTCTGCTCCTTTGCACGGGAATGGGTAGCCTCAATGGGCGGACTTTACTTAAAATTTTTTGTAGATCCATGTGAGTAAAAAAAGAGACCAAATTTTCTTCGATGATTTTTTTGTCTTGAGGCAGGGAAATTCCCGTAGAGGTGAGTCGTTGGGTCTGGGAATATTGAACCTCCTTCCACAAAACAAGGGTAACCTTTTTAGTTGAAAAGTGATTTTCCCTATTGTAATGAATTTTTTTTTTCGGGGGTTAAAAAAAAAGGTTGCATATGTTTTGGGTTTTGCCACAAATGGTAAATTTTAAAAAAGGAGTTTCCCCATGGTTGTTTTGAATGGTGAACCCATAATTTTTAAAGCCAAACCCCTTTGGGTGACCCCCAAAAGGGACTCGGGTAAACATACGGGCCATCACTACCCAACGCTGGTATGGTTTTTCTCATTCCTTTTAAGGGGCTTGTAAAGGGACTCTGCAGACAATTTGCTAAACACTATACTGAGCAATTTTTTTCACTGTATCGCAATTCGAGGAGAGGGGGCCCCTCAAAAAGTGAAATTTTTTGATTGTCTCAGAGTAATCGATAGCCACTCCGTTTCCATAACCCTTTAACAACAACAACCTGTGCATGCCAAGGGAAACACTCGGTTCTATAATACCCCCTTCAGCACCTCTGAGTTCTTTCTCAATGAACACCGATCCTCATAAGAAAAGCGGGGGGACTTAGCTGATATAGGGTGGCTCCCGGTAAGATTTGCAAACAGTTTGTGGGTCCCACCCCTTAAAGTGCAAGTCCCCCAAACAACAAGAGGAGGCAGTTCCCCCATAGTTAAGTGACACTACCAGCACTTCTAAAGTCCACCAAGATAACACAGAGCACAGTTTGGCAGAATAGCTAAATGTACATCTTGATAATCCCTTTTCCCTTAACCTAATTTTTTCCCTTTCAAAACCCCAAGGGCTAAAGAGAGATGTTGAAGCATGGAAAATACTGATGATGATGTAGAGTCAAGGAGAGCCGTTTAACTAATCAAGGTTGATGAAACTCTCTGGCGCCACTATCAAAAAAACCATCTACTTTTGTTTCCCTTTTATGAATACTTTCACAACTGCCTTTTCAGTGAATTTTGGGGTAGCCGCAAATCATTTTTGCAGAGTCGCATATCACGAAAGTGTGGAGGGACACTTTGGGCATAGCAGAAAATCTTTACAAATACCTTTCTTGTGGCATTTACACAATGCTTCACGGCAGGGCCGGACGGGATGTCTTGAAAACCACAAAAAAAACACACCGTACCCGCTGCGCTGTCCTAGGCGGTTCCCCCGTAACTTTATTTCAAGAGTCTTGGGCAGGAATTTTAGCACTTTCCACTCGGAAAAGGAGTTTACTTATACTCAAATTCTTCTGGCTGAATCTAGACTCTTGCCTGGTCAAAGGCAGGGCAAAATCGAAGTTTTATTCTCCAAAAAAACGCGCCTTTTTATTTGTGATTGCAGGCCACTGATAAAAACACCCTGAGGGCTCTTCACAAAACTGACAGCGTCACTGCTTGGAAGGACAGTCCTTACCAAAAATTTTTTATGCTTGAAAATATTTCCCCTAAGGGCTCATCAATCGCTGGCGGCGAGTTTCAAGGCATAGCTGCAAAGATTTCATTGTAGGGTTTTAAAATACTGAGACTGAGGGTTTTGATACACTTTTAGTATTTCATCAAAAAAGCCTCAAATATCTTAGTGACACAAAATTGAAGCAGACTTTTGTTTATCTAGATCTTTTTTAGGAAGGGCTCCCAAGAATTTTCGAAAGTCTTTAAAACCCTGCTTTCCCTTCCTGAGCAGCCGTTGATAAGCTGGGGTCACAGTCTAGCCTCTCAGGTTATAAACGCTCCCATGTTGTGTGAGTCTAGCGCAGGATCACCACCAGTACCCAAATTCTATGTTCAATAATTTTTGTGATAAAAAACAGGCCTAACTCTAGGGTTATTGAACATAGAATCTTCATAGTACTTTTGCAACAACAAAAAATAATGACTATACACTAATAAAGGCCCTTTTACAGGATGTGATGTCTTGCATATGTCAAGAAAAAAGTTATAACACGGCCACAAATTTTAAAACCCCCATTAATCGCATCGCTGATAAAAGGGATAAAGTAGGGGAGAATCACACACCATTTGGTTGGTGCCCCTGACACACACCAAACTGTTTTTGTTGTTAGGCCCCTAAGGGGGTGCAGATTACCGCTGCTGCTTTCCCCACAGGGCCATATCACTACAGAGGATAACATCCCTAAAGCCAAAACGAAAATGCACAGAAAAAGGGGCCCCAAGGCAATATGAAAAAAACATAGCACGAAAGCCCAAAACTGACCCAAACGTTATAGAGCCCCATCAGGAAAAACAACAGTCAAGGACCAGGAATCAGGGTAAGGAGGAAGGAGGAGAGACAAAAATGAAACCGTGAAATAGTGAGGGAAAAAACAAGAGATTCAAAGAAGTGTTCACATGGGACACAAGGGGCCCGAAAGAAAAGGGTGGGACACACCCCCAAGTGCTGGGCACGTACACACAACCGAGGAAAATGAAGAGGCTTCCGAGTGAGCAATACCTCAAAGGCAAAGGGGGCCCGATAACATCTCACAAGGGCCTGGAGAGGGGGCAGAGGCGCAAAGGTACCCCTAAAAACAAATTCAATACATCATCAAACCCGGGGATTGCCTGAGGGATGGAAGACAGCAAATGTAGTAATAATCTTTAAAAAAGGAGACAGACATGAAGCACTAAACTACAGACCAGTGTCACTGACATGTATAGTATGCAAAGTCATGGAGAAGATTATCGGGAGATGAGTGGTGGAACACCTAGAAAGGAATGATCTCATCAACAGCAGCCAACATGGTTTCAGGGACGGGAAATCCGTGTCACAAAACCTCCCGGGGTTCTATGACATGGTGACAGCAGTAAGACAAGAGAGGAGAGATTTTTGGACGCAGAAGGGGACCGTGGTCACGAAATTATGAGTCTGAGGGACAGCAGGAGAGAGAGAGAAGATTTCTTGGACAGCAAGAATCTTGTGAAACAGTCCACACAAGAATTAGTGCAAAAACTGGAGGACCAAGCAGGATAACAGGGAAGGCTTCAATGATCAGCGAATACGCAGGAAGACACAGGATCGGTCATGGTACGTGGTTGTGTCAGAATGGGACCTTGACCAGCGGGTCCCACAGGAGTCAGTCATAAGTGACCAGTTGCTGTATTCGTCGATATTTGGAACGACAAAGGACCGGAAGGAATACTCCAGTACTCAGAACGTGACTAGAAGAAGCGTCGATCTAGACCAGGCAAACTGGGATCTGACAGGCTGAAGCCTGGTCCAGCAATTGGCTCCTGGCAATCCCACAAGGCAAAGCATGAAGTTTATGGAAGGTCAAGAAGACCGCAACGGAGTACAGTCATGAGACTACAAACCTCACTCAAGGAAAAAGATCTTGGGTGAGTATAACACCAGGCATATCTAAGCGCACATCAACCAAATTTAACGGCTGCAGTCATATGGGGCAGGTGGCAAATCCTCAGAACAACATTCCACACTTAATAAGGAATCGTTCAAGACCCTGTACACCGTGTACGTTAGGCCCATATTGGAGTATGTGGCCCCAGTTTGGAACCCTCACCTAGCCAAGCATGTAAAGAAACTAGAGAAAGTGCAAAGGTTTGCAACAAGACTAGTCCCAGAGTTAAGAGGTATGTCCTATGAGGAGAGGTTAAGGGAAATCAACCTGACGACACTGGAGGACAGGAGAGATAGGGGACACATGATAACGACTTACAAAATACTGAGAGGAATTGACAAGGTGGACAAAGACAGGATGTTCCAGAGACTGGACACAGCAACACGGGGACACAGTTGGAAGCTGAAGACACAGATGAATCACAGGGATGTTAGGAAGTATTTCTTCAGCCACAGAGTAGTCAGGAAGTGGAATAGTTTAGGAAGCGATGTAGTGGAGGCAGGATCCATACATAGCTTTAAGCAGAGGTACGATAAAGCTCATGGTTCAGGGAGAGTGACCTAGTAGCGACCAGTGAAGAGGCGGGGCCAGGAGCTTGGACTCGACCCCTGCAACCTCAACTAGGTGAGAACAACTAGGTGAGTACACGCACGCACACCCCACTCACACACACACACACCCCACACACACACAACAACACACACACACACACACACACACACACACACACACACACACACACACAAACACACACACATCGGGGAAGGGCACAAAAGACCGCAGACAGGGCATAGGCTAAGTGGCCAAAGATTTGCAAACCTCGCTCAAAGAGAAAGATCTTGGAGTGAGTATAACACCGAGCATGTCTCCGGAAGCACACATCAACCAGATAACTGCTGGCAGCACAGGGGCCCCTTTGGCAAACCTGAGAACAGCGTTCCGATACCTTAGTGCGGAATCGTTCAAGACACTGTACACCGTGTAAGTCAGGCTCATACTGGAGTATGCAGCACCTGTTTGGAACCCGCACTTGATCAAGCACGTCAAGAACCCAGAGAAAGTGCAAAGGGTTTGCGACAAGGTTAGTTCCAGAGCTAAGGGGAATGTCCTATGAAAAAAGGGTTAAGGAAATCGGCCTGTTTGACACTGGAGACAGGAGGGTCAGGGGAGACATGATAACGACATATAAAATACTGCACGGAATAGACAAGGTGGGCAAAGACAGGATTTTCCAGGGAGGGGACACAGAAAGAAGAGGTCACAATTGGGAACTTGAAGATCAGATGAGTCAAAGGGATTTTTAGGAAGTGTTTCTTCAGTCATAGAGTTGTCAGGCAGTGGTTTAGCCTACAAAGTGATGTAGTGGAGGCGGGAACCATACATAGTTTTTAAGACGAGGTTTGATAAAGCTCATGGAGCGGGGAGAGAGGACCCAGTAGCAACCAGTGAAAAGGCGGGGCCAGGAGCTAAGACTCGATCCCTGCAACCACAAATAGGTGAGGCGAGTACATGGTGGCACACATGGTGACTCACATGGTGGCACACATGGTGGCACACATGGTGGCACACATGGTGGCACACATGGTGGCACACATGGCGGCACACCATAACTTTTCCATTGTGTAATTTGAAAATTTTGTGACGCTGGAAAAAAAAAACTTGACTCACTGGATTTAGATGAATAAGTAGAAAAAGTATTTTCTGACAACTTCCAAGTTTTCAGTGATGGTGAACCCTTTTCTGAAAGAAACTTTGCTCTGGGCTTTGAACTGGTATTTCTTAATTTGCCAAATTTATTTAATGACTTGATGTCCATAAAACTGCTAGAGAATGTCTTCTCTGATCGGCTTCAAACTTAAGTGCTTCTGTAGCTTTATTGAAAGTGTTTTTGCATTGAATCTGGGCATGTTAGGTGTCAAATTTGTCAATTTTTATAGTATCAAATTGTTTCACCGCTAAAAAAACGAAATAACACTGTTTTCTATTTGGATTGAAGAGAATTTTAAACTGAGCAGAACCATAGAAAGAACCTTGAGGAAGTTTGAAAGCCGAGTTTTATGGCGGGTTTTAGTTTCACAGTTTAATGAACCCAAAAAAATAGTATATTTCCGTGAGTTTATGGCAGAACCGGGCCCTAATTATTAGGTACAGTAGTTTCTGGTCCACAACTTCCTCCGACACTTTGGTTTAGAGCATCAGAATGTCTTGTTCAACTACCTTCATATTTTTCATCCCTGGTGAACTGTTTCATGAAAAAGTTTGGTGGATTTAATTAGAAAGTGCAGGTGACCTCTGTTAAAGTGCAGGGGGACCTCTGTTAAAGTGCAGGTGACCTCTGGTAAAGTTTTATGAAGAACATTCCAGAGTGGATTTCTTTAAAAGTCACCTGTGATCAGCTTCAGAATGTTAAAGCTCGTGTATCCTACTTTTAAAAAAGGGTTCGAATTGTTTAAAGGAACATATTGTTAATGTCACTTTAAAATTTCCCTTTTTCGAGCCTTGAGGTACAAGTGGCTGGGGTTAAGCCATACCGACAGACATTTCTGGGACGTGCAGCAGTTAAAAACACCTATAATTTCTATGTCATCTGGCCAATATCATTCCCATTTAAAGAAATTTGCCCATCAATGACAATTAGGATTTTCACTTTCCTCACCGTATATCATCTGAAATTTTTCAACCCCAAACTTTAGCATGTTTAAATCATTTGAAGATCTTTGGGCGTCTTCCTCTAAATATATTTCACTGCCTTTTTTTATTCCTCGGTAATTTATTCGTTTACTTTTTTTTTCCCTCATTAACGTAGACATAAACATGAGGACCAGAATATCCTGGAGCGCCTCTTATGACTATCCCCTATATGATTTGACCCCATTTTTTAACATAGGAACATAAACATAAGGAAGCACGTAGGAGACTTACTGGTTCATACAACTCAGTAGACACTTTTTAGATCCAGTTTTCTCACTCACATTTCTATACCAACAGCTACAGATCTTACTTTAACTTTGGGGGCCCCCCCCCCACTTTGTAATTCTTCCCCATTCTTCAACATTGTATAAATTTTTTCCACTTTCCTTTTAAATCTGAATTATTAAGTTCAAAACTGTTTTGAATTTTTTCCTGGTTAACAGTCCGAACTCTTTATATCCCATTTTTTTATGTCTCTTTTTCATTTTGTATTCTGCAAGACTTTTTCCCAAAATTCGTGCTCCCAAGAGAGTACTGGTTCAGGGATCTCATCTCTCCTAATAAAAGGGATTGCACAAGTGGTTAACTTCGGTTAAAGAAATGAGAAAAAATTGTGGGTATTTTTTTTTGGGATACATTTGGGTCATAGGACTTCTTCACTTCAGATGTTGGTGAAAAATTTTCCTAAGACTAAAACGATCTATAAAAAAAATAAAAATTTTTATCATTGTCTTTAGGTAAAACTTGTCAGAAAAACATTAAATTTTTTTGCAGGATTACTTGGGTATCCTTCTTACAAATATTCTCTAAAAATATTCTTTTTGATTATGAACTGAAGAAACAACTGAAGCAAAATTTCCCTCATTTTGCGACATAGTTAGAAAAAAAAAAAGCAGTCCGGAACCCCGAAGAAATTTTCAAATTACTTAAAAAATGCAAAATGGGCTTAATGAGTTGCTAAAAAAAGCTATAAATATATCACTCAAATAGTGTCGTGACGAAAAGTTGGGAAAATGGCAAGGTAGTTCCCCTTTCCCTTTAAATCGGGGAAAAATTCCCTACTTTCAAATTATCGCCCAAATTTATAATATATAACTTATAAATAATCAGAAATGTACAAGAAGGAATTTAAAATGACAAGATAAAATTAAAACACATTGGGAACACCCGGGGACCTTTTTTGTAGACGTTTCGCCATCCATTTTTTCAAAACAAATTCCAGACATAACTTTAAGACAGAGAAAAATGTACAGAAGGAAAAATTTAAACATCCCCCAAACCCGCATAGGGGCGAAAAAGGGACCATAGTCTGGAGATATTGAAGCAAAGCAAGGCCCTGACGCTTATATAGCAAGTCTGATGGAAATGGGCGTGTACAGACAGGGTAGTCACTGGTAGGCGGGATTCCCCATGGAAGTGGGTCCTTCCCAAAAAGATGGGGTTAGTTGTAGTAGTAGTTGTCGAGTCGTGAAGGTTTTGTACATGTTTCCCCGAATCAAGATTCCATAGTTGCAGTGTCCACAAATTTTCAAGAAATTTTTATCAATACCCAAAGATGAAAAATTTAAAACACAGTGCAACATGGGTATCTTTTTTTTAACGTTTCGCCATCCCGGGCTTACAATACGATTCCCGGACATAACTTAAACAGTAAAACTATAAGCGTCAGGCACCTTTCTTCTGCTTCGAATCTCCCGACTACGGTGCCTTCGCCCTACTCCAAGGTTGACGGACTGATTACCTCATCTTCTGTACATATTCTACTTCTTTAAGTTATGTCCCCGGAATTTGTATTGATAAAGCCCCTGGGGGCGAAAACTCTACAAAAAAGACACCCCGATGTTTCACATGTGTTTAATATAACAGAAATAAAATATAAAAACAAGCAAAATTAAATAAAATTTATGAACAAAGAAAACTAGGGGGCACTCTTTTCTCAAATTTTAATAACCTTCTTTCCCAAAAAGGGTTTTGAGGAGTGACATTGGTAAAGGTTAAAATTTTTTTATCTTGGGTTTTGTTAAATTTTTTGAAGCCCCCAAGAAAACAGTTAAAGAAAAAGGCTGCCCCTGGGGGCTTAAGGAAAAGGTTTTTCACGTGGACAAGATAGTTGACAAATAAGCCGAGAGTTTACATAAATGGGTTTAAAAAACTGTGTAAAGGTAACAATGTTTTCAGTTTTCCCCCAGGTTAAGGTTAAAGAAAGGGAAATCATCTCATTAAAACCCACTGATTGTAGGTTTTTTTTCCCCCTTTGTGTGGGCTCTTTTTTCTTTCAAAGGTAAATTTTATTTTCAAAAATTTTGGGGTTGCTATGGGCTCCTCTATTCCCTTTCTTCCCCAATCTTTATAGGAGTATTTTGAAACGTTCCACTTCCTTCATTGGGGGCATGTCCTTCTCTCTGGCTTTACTTGTAAATGATGTCTTTGATCTAAACCACATGACTAGCCTTCCACCCTTTTCTTTTTAAAACTAATCTTGTTCCTTTTATTTAAACTCAAAGTCTGCCACTTTGTGACGATTATTTTTTCCGGTTGTCACAAGCCAACATGGGGATTGTATATGCAGTACTTTTCTTACCATGCACCTTTTGTCAAGAAAAGTGTACTTATTCCTCTCTTCCTTGATGCCCTCCACATACATGACTCTCAATGTCTCGACTCTGAAATATCTTCTCTTCCCAGAGGATCCTATAGTCTGTGTTTTAAACTCTGCCTGCTATCGTGATAAGCGAACTTTCTTCTCTCCTAAACTCAGTTCTTCTGTGAAATCTCATTTTCTTTTCCATCTCTATTTCCAGTCAACAAAATCTTAAGAACACTTTCCATCCACTAGATATAAATCTTGCTTTTCATCAAACTAATGCACTTAACAGTAATCTTGTACACCTACTCCTTACTATATCACTGATGCTTCTGAGTCGTTTCCATTTCAAGCTTGTCTTGTCAACTCCAGTACTTTCGCGAAACTGCCCGCTCCTTTTCTGAGCGAATAACAGAATAAAGTGTTGCTGCCGACACCAACAACACTTTATTCTGTTAAGTCAGAAATCACAGTCGTCCCATTGATTGGTTCTACTCTTCTTCCAGCTTTCATAGACGCAGTCTAGTTGAATCATTTCACATGTACAATTGCTTCTGTAGATTCCTGTATTTCTTAATACATTGTCAAATGTTCTAATCATCAGAACACTCATAACTTCACTTGATCTCTTCTTCCTCTTCCACTCCTTTCCTCTTGACCTTGTGTTGTGATCTGTGTTGTACACAAGTTAGCATATACTGTACCTGGAACTGTCTGAACACTGTGGTTATAATGTCTAGGTGGATATAAAAAATTCTTTTACTTAATAACTGATAATCAAATGTTGCATTACTTCAACTTAAAACAAATTAAAATCATAGATAAACTCCATCTTCAGTTACGGAAGAAACATTGATGAAAAAGGTTCAGAAATATTGTTTTAACTGAATATTTAAGTAGTGTTACGAACTCTGGGAAAAAGTTGTGAGTACAACTATTGTAAAGCTTAACAATAGTTTTGATAACACAAAATAATATTAGTAAGTAATTAAAAATAGATGATTAATCTTTATATAAACTATACGAAAAAATACGAATGAATTAGGAAGGTACACAGCCACACTGAGATGCATCACTAGGGGCCCTGGTGGTCACCAGGTCCACAGCCACACTGAGGATGCATCACTGGGGCCCTGGTGGTACCAGGCCACAGCCACACTGAGATGCATCACTGGGGCCCTGGTGGTCACCAGGTCACAGCCACACTGAGATGCATCACTGGGGCCCTGGTGGTCACCAGGTCACAGCCACACTGAGATGCATCATGGGGCCTGGTGGTCACCAGGTCCACAGCCACACTGAGATGCATCACTGGGGCCCTGGTGGTCACCAGGCCACAGCCACACTGAGATGCATCACTGGGGCCCTGGTGGTCACAGGTCACAGCCACACTGAGATGCATCACTGGGGCCCTGGTGGTCAACCAGGTCACAGCCACACTGAGATGCATCACTGGGGCCCTGGTGGTCACCAGGTCACAGCCACAACTGAGATGCATCACTGGGACCTGGTGGTCACCAGGTCACAGCCACACTGAGATGCATCACTGGGGCCCTGGTGGTCACCAGGTCACAGCCACACTGAGATGCATCACTGGGGCCTTGGTGGTCACCAGGTCACAGCCACACTGAGATGCATCACTGGGGCCCTGGTGGTCACCAGGTCACAGCCACACTGAGATGCATCACTGGGGCCCTGGTGGTCACCAGGTCACAGCCACACTGAGATGCATCACTGGGGACCCTGGTGGTTACCAGGCACAGCCACACTGAGATGCATCACTGGGGCCCTGGTGGTCACCAGGTCACAGCCACACTGAGATGCATCACTGGGGCCCTGGTGGTCACCAGGTCACAGCCACACTGAGATGCATCACTGGGGCCCTGGTGGTCACCAGGCCACAGCCACACTGAGATGCATCACTGGGGCCCCGGTGGTCACCAGGCCACAGCCACATGAGATGCATCACTGGGGCCCACGGTGGTCACCAGGTCACAGCCACTGAGATGCATCACTGGGGCCCTGGTGGTCACCAGGTCACAGCCACACTGAGATGCATCACTGGGGACCTGGTGGTCACCAGGTCACAGCCACACTGAGATGCATCACTGGGGCCCTGGTGGTCACCAGGTCACAGCCACACTGAGATGCATCACTGGGGACCTGGTGGTCACCAGGTCACAGCCACACTGATGCATCACTGGGGACCTGGTGGTCACCAGGTCACAGCCACACTGAGATGCATCACTGGGGACCTGGTGGTCACCAGGCCACAGCCACACTGAGATGCATCACTGGGGCCCTGGTGGTCACCAGGCCACAGCCACCACTGAGATGCATCACTGGGGGCCCGGTGGTCACCAGGTCACAGCCACACTGAGATGCATCACTGGGGCCCTGGTAGTCACCAGGTCACAGCCACACTGAGATGCATCACTGGGGACCTGGTGGTCACCAGGTCACAGCCACATGAGATGCATCACTGGGGCCCTGGTGGTCACCAGGTCACAGCCACACTGAGATGCATCACTGGGGCCTAGTGGTCACCAGGTCACAGCCACACTAGAGATGCATCACTGGGGCCTGGTGGTCACCAGGTCACAGCCACAATGAGCTGCATACTGGGGCCCTGGTGGTCACCAGGCCACAGCCACAATGAGCTGCATCACTGGGGCTCTGGTGGTCACCAGGTCACAAGCCACACTGAGATGCATCACTGGGGCCCTGGTGGTCACCAGGCCACAGCCACAATGAGCTGCATCACTGGGGCCCTGGTGGTCACCAGGTCACAGCCACACTGAGATGCATCACTGGGACCTGGTGGTCACCAGGTCACAGCCACACTGAGATGCATCACTGGGGACCTGGTGGTCACCAGGCCACAGCCACATGAGCTGCATTCATGGGGCCCTGGTGGTCACCAGGTCACAGCCACACTGAGATGCATCACTGGGGACCTGGTGTCACCAGGTCACAGCCACACTGAGATGCATACTGGGGCCCTGGTGGTCACCAGGCACAGCCACACTGAGATGCATCACTGGGGCCCCTGGTGGTCACCAGGTCACAGCCACACTGAGATGCATCACTGGGGCCCCGGTGGTCACCAGGTCACAGCCACACTGAGATGCATCACTGGGGCCCTGGTGGTCACCAGGTCACAGCCACACTGAGATGCATCACTGGGGCCCTGGTGGTCACCAGGCCACAGCCACAATGAGCTGCATCACTGGGGCCCTGGTGGTCACCAGGTCACAGCCACAATGAGCTGCATCACTGGGCCCTGGTGGTTCACCAGGCCACAGCCACACATGAGATGCATCACTGGGGCCCTGGTGGTCACCAGGTCACAGCCACACTGAGATGCATCACTGGGGCCCCGGTGGTCACCAGGTCACAGCCACACTGAGATGCATCACTGGGGCCCTGGTGGTCACCAGGTCACAGCCACACTGAGATGCATCACTGGGGCCCTGGTGGTCACCAGGTCACAGCCACACTGAGATGCATCACTGGGGCCCTGGTGGTCACCAGGTCACAGCCACACTGAGATGCATCACTGGGGCCCTGGTCACCAGGTCACAGCCACACTGAGATGCATCACTGGGGCCCTGGTGGTCACCAGGTCACAGCCACACTGAGATGCATCACTGGGGCCCTGGTGGTCACCAGGTCACAGCCACACTGAGATGCATCACTGGGCCCTGGTGGTCACCAGGCCACAGCCACACTGAGATGCATCACTGGGGCCCGGTGGTCACCAGGTCACAGCCACACTGAGATGCAATCACGGGGCCCTGGTAGTCTCCAGGTCACAGCCACACTGAGATGCATCACTGGGGACCTGGTGGTCACCAGGTCACAGCCACACTGAGACTGCATCACTGGGGCCCTGGTGGTCACAAGGTCACAGCCACACTGAGATGCATCACTGGGGCCCTAGTGGTCACCAGGTCACAGCCACACTGAGATGCATCACTGGGGACCTGGTGGTCACCAGGTCACAGCCACAATGAGCTGCATAACTGGGGCCCTGGTGGTCACCAGGCCACAGCCACAATGAGCTGCATCACTGGGGCCTGGTGGTCACCAGGTCACAGCCACATGAGATGCATCACTGGGGCCCTGGTGGTCACCAGGCCACAGCCACAATGAGCTGCATCACTGGGGCCCTGGTGGTCACCAGGTCACAGCCACACTGAGATGCATCACTGGGGACCTGGTGGTCACCAGGTCACAGCCACACTGAGATGCATCACTGGGGACCTGGTGGTCACCAGGCCACAGCCACAATGAGCTGCATCACTGGGGCCCTGGTGGTCACCAGGTCACAGCCACACTGAGATGCATCACTGGGGACCCTGGTAGGTCACCAGGTCACAGCCACACTGAGATGCATTACTGGGGCCCTGGTGGTCACCAGGCCACAGCCACACTGAGATGCATCACTGGGGCCCTGGTGGTCACCAGGTCACAGCCACACTGAGATGCATCACTGGGGCCCCGGTGGTCACCAGGTCACAGCCACACTGAGATGCATCACTGGGGCCCTGGTGGTCACCAGGTCACAGCCACACTGAGATGCATCACTGGGGCCTGGTGGTCACCAGGCCACAGCCACAATGAGCTGCATCACTGGGGCCCTGGTGGTCACCAGGTCACAGCCACAATGAGCTGCATCACTGGGGCCCTGGTGGTCACCAGGCCACAGCCACACTGAGATGCATCACTGGGGCCCTGGTGGTCACCAGTCACAGCCACACTGAGATGCATCACTGGGCGCCGGTGGTCACCAGGTCACAGCCACACTGAGATGCATCACTGGGCGCCCTGGTGGTCACCAGGTCACAGCCACACTGAGATGCATCACTGGGGCCCCTGGTGGCCCACAGGTCACAGCCACACTGAGATGCATCACTGGGGCCCTGGTGGTCACCAGGTCACAGCCACACTGAGATGATCACTGGGGCCCGGTGGTCACCAGGTCTCAGCCACACTGTGATGCATCACTTGGGCCTGGTGGTCACCAGGTCACAGGCCACACTGAGGATGCATCATGGGGCCCTGGTGGTCACCAGGTCACAGCCACACTGGATGCATCACTGGGGCCATGGTGGTCACCAGGTCACAGCCACACTGAGATGCATCACTGGGGCCCTGTGTGGTCACCAGGTCACAGCCACAATGAGCTGCATCACTGGGGACCTGGGGTCACCAGGTCAACAGCCACAACTGAGATGCATCACTGGGGCCCTGGTGGCTCACCAGGTCACAGCCACAATGAGCTGCATCACTGGGGACCTGGTAGTCACCAGGTCACAGCCACAATGAGCTGCATCACTGGGGCCTGGTGGTACCAGGGTCACAGCCACAATGAGCTGCATCACTGGGGCCCTGGTGGTCACCAGGCCCCAGCCACAATGAGCTGCATCACTGGGGCCCTGGTGGTCACCAAATCACAGCCCCATTGAGATGCATCACTGGGGCCCTGGTGGTCACCAGGCCACAGCCACAATGAGCTGCATCACTGGGGCCCTGGTGGTCACCAGGTCACAGCCACAATGAGATGCATCACTGGGGCCCTGGTGGTCACCAGGCCCCAGCCACAATGAGCTGCATCACTGGGGCCCTGGTGGTCACCAGGTCACAGCCAAATGAGCTGCATCCCCTGGGGCCCTGGTGGTCACCAGGTCACAGCCACACTGAGATGCATCACTGGGGCCCTGGTGGTCACCAGGTCACAGCCACAATGACTGCATCACTGGGGCCCTGGTTGGTCACCAGGTCACAGCCACACTGAGATGCATCACTGGGGCCCTGGTGGTCACCAGGTCACAGCCACACTGAGATGCATCACTGGGGACTGGTGGTCACCAGGGCCAGCCACACTGAGATGCATCCACTGGGGCCCTGGGGGTACCAGGTCCAGCCACACTGAGATGCTCACTGGGGCCTGGTGGTCACCAGGTCACAGCCACACTGAGATGCATCACTGGGGACCTGGTGGTCACCAGGTCACAGCCACACTGAGATGCATCACTGGGGCCCTGGTGGTCACCAGGTCACAGCCACACTGAGATGCATCACTGGGGCCCTGGTGGTCACCAGGTCACAGCCACACTGAGATGCATCACTGGGGCCCTGGTCTCAGTAGTAGTAACCAGTTACCAGTAACCAGTGTACCGTTGACTCAACGACCAACCGTCTCTGCCTGAGTCACTGTCTATTCATATTGCGCTGACCTGGCATTATTCAAAGACCCTCTATGGGTACGTGGGCGGCCAGTCAGTCAGTGTTACGAGTGTGAGCAAGGAGATAGGTACGGCTGAAGGGCATTACACACATTATCTGTAATATACGTACTACCAGCCTACGTGAGTATTTCTTACCTAATCCACGTGTCGAACTCCCACATGATAAATGGTGACAGCGGTGTGGAGCGTGGATTTACGTTTTTAAGGGTAATTCAAGACGTTAGAAGGCTGTTTGTGAGTAGCGGCAGGGTCAAAGGTGAACCTCCAGCCAGCCGCTTATACCCTCACTCACCACCTCCAGCCTGTGAGCCTGTTGCAGCCGTTTCAAGCTTCCTGGCTTAGTTCGTGTGCTAATTGCTTTAATCTCCGAGGGGTTGACCCGGATTTTGCAATTAAGCCAGTCAGTAAGCCAGACTGTGGAAGTGAACGCCAGTCAGCCTATCATCCAGCCTGTCTCCTGTCATCCAACTGCTCCTCCTTGCTTTGTGCATTGTTACACGTCTTCCAGTCAGCCATTCTCGTGGGTAAGCCAGTCAGCCAACCCAGCTTCTAACCCAGCTGAGAGAGAGAAGTAAGCCACGCAGTAAGAAGTAAGCCAAGTTCCTCTGAAGTATTGTCTATATCGCTTTGTGCTCCCTGTTGGATGCTAAGAGTGGTTTTCACCATTCCTGTGGCATAGAGTGGCTTATCAAGCCACCTTCGTGGGTAGAGTGGGGTGCGCGGCAGTGCCCCAGCGAGAGTCTCTCACCCACCATACTCTCAGCCACCCACCATACTCTCACCCACCCACCATCAATCACCACCACCAGCCACCCACCTCATCTACCTGTGGTTGTTTGTACCCTTGTACCGGGTCCTAATACTGTTTTGGCTCACATAATTGGTCAAGAGATTGTAGGTGAGCGCCAACGATAAAACCCAATTATGAGAGTTCCCCGAGAACGCGCATTTCTTCCGACAACAGTGAGTGTAGGAGACGTCAGCCCTCACCACGCAGGACAACCTACATCCTACCCTCATCACCAGTAATCACCCGACTACTACAGACTTCAGTGATAATTTAGAGACATTTTTCTTGCATTTAAAGACATTTGCATGTGTGAGACATTTATAGTAAATTGCTTGTGTACTCTAAACCTTGTGTTTTCAGTGTAAACGCAGTATTTCTTTGACTCATTATTTTTACAATATTTTTCAGTGTTTTCACTTATCTTATATTTTTTATTCTGTGTTTTTCTTTATGCTACTCCTGTCTCTAGTAAGTATTATTGTGTAGTGTACCAGTCAGTCACTCTGTGTGAAGTGATTCAATTTTTTTTATTGTATTCTTTCAGCATTGTATTCTCCAGTAATTGTCATTGTATTTCATGCAGTGATATTCACCCCAGTATACCAAATTATCCATTTATTTCTATGTGTGTCTTTTTTTCGTATGCCAGCAGTGTCTCATTCCTCTAATTTTTTCGCAGACTGTGTACCATTATTTTTGCCAGCAAACTTTTGTCGTATCAGTCACAGCAAGAATTTGTTGTAAGAATATACTAATACTGTTGTGTGCCCTGCCACTGTAAGTGTAACACTACCCGTTTTGTTCCTTTATTTTATTTTATTCATATTTTTATATTTCTTTGAACAAATTCACTCTTGATGAAATTTTAATTACTTTTAACGTAAAGTGTTTTCCTTACTCTGTTTGAGTAAATTGTTTTGTCTAATTTACAATTAAGAGTTAAAGTGTTCAATCAGTTTTTTTTCTTCATCATTTTATTTTATCATTTAACCTGAGTTTTCCCAGTGACACTTTATTACTGCAGTGATTATTTCTACATCTTATTTTGTTGCACTTGTTCTGCAGTGAATTATTTTGTTGCACTTGTTCTGCAGTGAATTATTTTCTTTTATTAATATTTTTATGATTTATATTTTAATTTTGTCTATGCATTCTTAGAAAATACTTACATTTCCCAGTTAACAATTTAGTAACTTTATTTTATACTTTTTACATTGATTTAAAATTTAATTAATTAATTTCTTTATTAGCAAGAGTAAAGACAGCTCATTTTGCATTTAATTCAGTTCCAGTAATATTTTTACTTGTATATTTCAATGTAAATTTTTTTTTATCTTGGCCAATAGTCCTTTAAATTGAGTTGTTCTTCCTCTTGCAGTGTATCTTAGACATTTTTTTTTTTTTTTCCTTCTGCAGAATTAGTTGTATATCTTTTATTTCAATTCTAGAATTTTATATCATTTTTATTGTTCATTATTTTTCCCTTATTTGTTCTCGTGTACTTTGCCTTTAGTCCAACCCCGTCAATTTTTTTCTTTGGGAATGTCGAACTCCGCCCTCTCAGGCATTGTGTCCTGTCATCACCCTTTTTTCCCTTACGATGAAAGACAAACCTCCCCTGAGCAATGTTTTTGTTTCCGTGTTCTGGGTTTTGTTAAAGTGCTGCAAAATGTGAATTTTAGATTAAGTTCCTATAGATCCGGAATTACTTTTTAACGTACCCGACGGTCGGCATAGAAAATACTGTCACTCCGTTGGACTCCGCCACAATATCTGCATGCACGTGTGCTCTACTACCCTTCGATGGGACTTGTTCAAGTTTTGTTCCTTTCCAGGGGACCTTTGAGAAGACTTTATTTTGCAACGAGTTATCCATCTCTTGCTGAGCCACCCCCGTGAGAAAAACTTTCTGTGGTAGTGTGCTCATTTTGGTGTTGTTGTGCCCGTGTTTCAGATTGTGATCCCATCCAAGTTGACAGTATCAGTGCATTGAAGAAGTTATTTCTCGAGTAATTTCACGTTGTTAAAGTTTGAAGGGTGTTTCTTTATATTGATACCTGTGTATGTGTGCGATAAAGGTGTTCATTTCTTTTCCCCTGTGCTTGCAGTTTGAGTAGAGACGTTCCCCTTGCCTATTGGTGTTATAGCGTTAATTTTTAAACCCGGGGGGGGGAGTCTCCCTCCACCGAGTTTTTTTTCATTCCTCCAGTAAAAGAAAAACCGATCCCTTGTGGTCGGTGTATTCGTTTCCTGCTCCGGGAAAGATCTTTCTGACTGTGAAGCCCCACCCCCATCAGTGACTTTGCATAAACCAAGAATTACTGTATCGAACACCCGATTTGGGTACTCAAGCAAAGAATATCCCAGTTAGTAACACAGTCACAGTAATGTGCCTTACAGTTTTTCACGAGAAACCAGGTGTTGCACCCCGGGTTTTGGATCGTTATAAAAAAAAGCAGATTGAAATCTTTTGGCCCCCTGGGGCAACTGATATTTCTGAGTATGTTAAGAAAGTGTTTTGCATGCAACAAAAAGGCAATGCTAATGGTCCTAATCCAACCCAAAGTAATAAAACTATTTCGAACGGGGGAAAGAGTTGCGTAGATTTGTTTACTAATTTCCCAAATTTTTCCCTCCAAGGTAACAAACTCTGTTTTTGGGTAGACCATTTCACCGTATTGGATTTTCCTATTGAGAAAGACCCCGAGACAGTAGTAAAGCGTTTAAAAAAACGATTTTTGCGGGATACCCCCCCCAAAGTCATGTAAAAAGATAATGGAGGTAAATTTCTGTAATGAGTTTCTTAAAAAATTGTGTACCTTGTACAAGATCTTAAATCCAACATTGTTCCTCTCACCCCTGCCCAGCAATGGGTTAGCGGAACGAACCAAAGAAAGTACTTGATGTCTTGAGAGCCAACTATCAACCCCCAACAGTGAAACTTGGGATAAAAGTTATCCCTGTTTTCATGTGCTATAAATTTGTTAAAACGTTTCTATAGGTGTACTCCACATTAGCTTGTATGGTTTTAACAAACTTTTGCCTTATGAGTTGTTATTTTCTAACCCAAACCAAATTACAACCCTGAGATTTCATAGAACTTACAGCTTAGCTCAAAGTGTTTTTAGAAGAATCCGTGAAACATTTAAAATCAACAGCAAATTTACAAGAGTCGCAAACACCGAGAAAAAGCCCCCAAAAATCAAAGTGGGTTTCGAGGTTATGTGTTTAACTTTAAAAAAAGTCTGCAATGCCAAAGCTTGATCAAAAGTTTTTGGGGTCCTTTCGAGAGTTGAAATATCACGGGTAATAAGTATAGGTTAGAGAGATTAGTACTGGTCTATAAAGAACGCTTTTGGGGATATATGAAGTTAGTTGTTGAAAATGATGTTAAAACCCCAGATAAGTGACAATTGACAATCCTCCTGATCCTGACTCTCTTCCTCTGATACTCAGTCAGACGATCAACCTGAATGTGTTACCCTCTACACGACAGGTATTGAAAAAACCTAAGTATCATTTTGTAACCTAATCAGTTTCCAAATACAGCATGATTTAGCCAATGCAAGAGCTTGATCCCCCAAGATGACCCCCATTCTGCATATGTCAATCTCACCCTACAGAGTTGGGGTTAAATGTAAAAAACCTTTTTGAGAATAATTAAGTACAACTTATCGTATTCAAAAATTTTTTTTTTTTGTGTCATGTTTTTTCCCCCATTCTGAGAGTTAACTCTAGATTGATTTTGCACCGAATTCCCTTTCTTTTTAAACCTCTTTCTTTGTATATACCTTCCCTCAGAATCCGTAATCCACGAAAAGTCGATGATAAAAAATTTTTTTTTTTTCACTTGTAATCTCAACGTTGATTCGTTGTTCATTTGTTGAGTTTTAAATTGTTTAGAAACCCTTGTATTGCATTAATTTTAGTTAGTAAGCCCCTTTCCAATGTTCTCTTATGTTTTAAAAATGTTTAATTGTTGTGTATTTTGACATTGATAGAATCACCCAAGCCGTATCCTGCCACCTATTTTGTATTAGTTGTATGTCGGGACAAATTTACGTTAGCGTCGCCGAGCCCTCAGTAGTAGAAACCTTTTCCAGTAACCAGTGTACCGTTGATAAAAGACCAACCGTCTCTGCCGAGTCACGTTATTCAAGCGCTGACCTGGTTTTATTCAAAACCAATGGGTACGTGGGCGGCCAGTCAGTCAGTGTTTCGAGTTGAGCAAGGAGATAGGAGGCTGAAGGGCATTTCACACATTATCTGTAAAAACCGTACTACCACCTACTGAGTATTTCTTACCTAATCCCCGTTCGAACTCCCCCATGTACTGGGGGTCACCAGGCACAGCCACCTGAGATGCATCCTGGGGCCCCCGGTTGGGCACCAGGTCACGCCACACTGAGTGCATTTATGGGGGCCCTGGTGGGCACCCGGTTACAGCCAATGAGATGATACTGGGGCCCCCGGGGGTCACCAGGTCCGCCCCACGGAGCATACTGGGGCCCCGGTGTCACCAGGTCACAGCCAAATGGGTGCTCATGGGGGGCCGGTGGTCACCAGGTCACAGCCAATGAGATGCATCATGGGGCCCTGGTGGGCACCCGGGCACAGCCACAAAGAGCTGCATCACTGGGGGCCCGGTGGTCACCAGGGCACAGCCCATAACTGATCACTGGGGCCCCGGGGTCACCAGGTCACAGCCACAATGAGATGTTTACTGGGGGCCCTGGGGTCACCCGGCCACAGCCAACTGGATGCTCATGGGGCCCCCCGGGGGTCACCAGCCAAGCCCCATAGATGCATCATGGGGCCCCGGTGGTACCGGCACAGCCACACTGAGATGCATCATGGGGCCCCCGGTGGTACCAGGTCACACCACATGGATGCACACTGGGGCCCCCGGGGGTACCCGGTCACAGCCACACTGGAAAGCCATGGGGGCCCCGGGGGGTCACCAGGGCACAGCCACACTGAGATGCATCACTGGGGGCCTGTGGTACCAGGTCACAGTCACCGAGATGCATCACTGGGGCCCTGGTGGTCACCAGGTAACGCCACATGAGATGCATCATGGGGGACTGGGGGTCACCCGGTCACAGCCCACTGAGATGCATCATGGGGACCCGGGGGTCACCAGGTCACAGCCACACTGGATGATCACTGGGGGGCCTGGGGGTCCCCCCAGGCACAGCCACACGAGTGCTCACTGGGGAACCCGGTGGTCACCAGGCCCAAACCCCACTGAGATGCATACTGGGGCCGGTGGTCACCAGGCCACAGCCACACTGAATGCTCATGGGGCCCCGGTGCCCAGGTTCACGCCACATGGATGCATCACTGGGGCCCCGGTGGTCACAGGTCACAGCCACGAGATGTCACTGGGGCCCCCGGGGGTCACCAGGTCACAGCCACACTGAGAGCATCACGGGGGGTGGTGGTCACCAGGTCCGTAACAAAGAGCTGCAACCTGGGGACCCGTTTGGGCACCCGGTCAAGACACGGTTTCCCTGGGGCCCTGGTGGTCACCAGTCACCCACAAAGAGCTGCATCCGTGGGGCCGGTGGTTACCCGGTCAAGCCACAATAGCGCATCATGGGGCCCCGGTGGTCACCAGGTCACGCCCAATGAGCGCTTTACGGGGCCCCGGGGTTTACCGGCCCCAGCCCCAAGGCTGCATCATGGGGCCCTGGTGGACCAGGTCACAGCCACAAAGAGATGCTCAATGGGGCCCCCCGGTGGGGCACCAGGCACAGCCCAAAAGCTGCATCATGGGGCCCCGGGGGTCACCAGGGGGCACAGCCACAATGAGGCCACTGGGGCCCTGGTGGTCACCAGGGCACAGCCCACTGAGAGCTCATGGGGCCCTGGTGGTCCCAGGTCCCCGCCCAAAAAGACTGCTCACTGGGGCCCTGGTGGGACCAGGTCCACCACCGAGATGGGTCACTGGGGGCCCGGTGGTCACCAGGTCAAGCCACACTGAGATGCCATGGGGCCCTGGGGGGTCAACCCGGCACAGAAACTGGGAAAGCATCACGGGGCCCTGGTGGTCACCAGGTCACAGCCCCACTGAGTGCATCATGGGGCCTGGTGGTCACCAGGGCACAGCCCAAGAGATGCATCACTGGGGCCCTGGTGGTCACCAGGGGCACAGCCACATGAGAAGCATCACTGGGGCCCCGGTGGTCACCAGGTCACGCCACATTGAGTGCATACTGGGGCCCCGGTGGTCACCAGGGCACAGCCACAAGAGATGCTCACTGGGGCCCTGGTGGTCACCCGGTTACAGCCACATGGAGCATCCTGGGGCCCTGGTGGGCACAGGTCAAGCCACCTGAGATGCTACGGGGCCGGTGGGCACCAGGTACAGCCCCAATAGCTGCTTCACGGGGACCCGGTGGTCACAAAGGGCACAGCCACATGAGATGCATCATGGGCCCTGGGGTCACCCCGGGCCCGCCACAATAGTCATACTGGGGACCTGGTGGTCACCGGGCCAGCCCCAAATGAGCGATCCCCTGGGGGCCCCGGTGGTCACCAGGTAAAAACCGCCCACAAATAGCCCCGAAAAACTGGGCCCTGGTGGTCACAGGCCCAGCAAAGAGCTGCATCACTGGGGCCGGGGGGTACCCGGTCACGCCACAATGAGATGCATCACTGGGGGGCCCGGTGGCACCAGGCCCCAGCCACAATGAGCTGCCCAAGGGGCCCTTTTGGTCCCCAGGTCACAGCCACAATGAGCTGCACATGGGGCTGGTGGGCACCAGGTCCAGCCACACTGAGTCATCACTGGGGCCTGGGTTCACCAGGTAAAAAGAAATGAGATGCATCAAAGGGGGGCCCCGGTGGTCACCCGGTCACAGCCACACTTGGTGCATCACGGGGCCCTGGTGGTCACCAGGTCCAGCCACACTGGATGATACTGGGGCCCTGGGGGGTCACCCGGTCACAGCCCCACTGAGATGCATCCTGGGGCCCCGGTGGTCACCAGGTTTAAGCCACACTGAATGCATCCCGGGGCCCTGGTGGTCCCCAGGTCACACCCCCAAAAATGAGATGCCCCCCCTTTTTTTTTCACTGGGGCCCTGGTGGGGCACCGGTCACAGCCCCACACTTGAGATGCATATGGGGCCCTGGGGTCACCCGGTCTCACCCCACGAGTGCTCCTGGGCCCGGGGTCACCAGGTCCGCCACAGAGATGCTCCTGGGGCCCCCTGGGCACCAGGTCACAGCCCATGAGTCATCATGGGGCCTGGTGTCACCCGGTCACGCCACACTGTTGAAATGGGGCCCCGGTGGCACCAGGTACAGCCACATGAGGCATCACTGGGGCCCGGTGGGCACCAGGTCACGAAATGGATGCATACTGGGGCCCGGTGGCACCAGGTACAGCCACATTTGCATACTGGGGCCCCGGGGGTCACCAGGTCCGACATGAGTGCATACTGGGGGCCCCCCTGGGCACCAGGTCCAGCCACACTGAGATGCATCACGGGGCCCCGGTGGTCACCAGGTCACAGCCACAAAAGAGGAAACACTGGGGCCCTGGGGGTCCCCGGTCACAGCCCACTGGATGCACACTGGGGCCCTGGGTCACCCGGTCAAAAACCACATGAGAGATCATGGGGGCCCCCGGGGTCACCCGGGCCAGCAAATGAGTGCACCTGGGGCCTGGGGGTCACCAGGACAGCCCCCACTGAGTGCAACATGGGGCCCCCGGTGGTACCAGGTCACGCCACATGGTGCATCACGGGCCTGGTGGTCCCAGGTCCAGCCACATGAGTGCATCACGGGGGTGGTGGTCACCAGGTCAAGCCCCACGAGTGCATATGGGGGCCCGGTGGTTTACCAGGTCACAGCCCCCAATGGGCTGCATCATGGGGCCCGGTGGTAAACCCGGGCACAGCCACAGGAGCATCACTGGGGCCCCCGGGGTCACCAGGTCACAGCCACAAAGAGCTGGATCGGGGCCTGGTGGTCACCGGGGGACAGCCACAAGAGTGCATCACTGGGGGCCCTGGGGGGGGTCACCGGTCACAGCCCCATGAGTTGCATCCTGGGGGCCCGGTGGCCCAGGCACAGCCCAATGAGCTCATCATGGGCCTGGTTCACAGGGCACAAACCACATGAGTGCATCACGGGGGCCCCGGTGGTCACCCGGTCCCCAGCCAACTGAGAGCATCACCGGGGCCCTGGTGGTCACCCGGTACAGCCCAATGAGTGCATCATGGGGCCTGGGGGTCCCAGGTCACAGACACACTGAGGGCCTTTCACCTTGGGAACTGGGGTGGTTCACCAGGGCACCCCACTGGATGATCAGGGGCCCTTTGGGGGTTTACCAGGTCACGCCCACTGAGTGCACCTGGGGCCCTGGGGGTCACCAGGTCACAGCCCTGAGATCATCAGGGGCCCTGGTGGTCCCAGGTCACAGCCCACGAGATGCATCATGGGGCCCTGGGGGTCCCCAGGGCAAAGCCAAACTGGTTGCATCATGGGGCCCTGGTGGTCACCAGGTCCAGACCTGGGCTCACGGGGGGCCCCGGTGGTCACCAGGTCCAGCCAACTGAGATGACATGGGGACTGGTGGTCACCAGGTCACCCGCCACACTGAGTGCATCATGGGGCCTGGTGGTCACAGGGGCACAGCCACAAGAGTGCTCATGGGGGCGGTGGTCAAAGGTCACGCCACACTGAGATGCATCCGGGGCCGGTGGTCACCCGGTCACGCCCAATGAGTGCATCCGGGACCTGGTTGTCACCCCGGAAAAGCCCAAAAATGAGATGCATCACTGGGGCCCTGGGGGTCACCAGGTCCGCCCACTGGAGCACCGGGGCCCCGGGGGTCCCAGGTCACAGCCCCACTGGCTGCATCACTGGGGGCCCGGTGGGCACCAGGTCACGCCAACTGAGTTGCATCCTGGGCCCTGGTGGTCACCAGGGTCAAGCCACAGAGTGTCATGGGGACCTGGTGGTTTACCCCGGTTTACAGCCACACTTAGATTTTCATCACTGGGGCCTGGTGGCACCGGTCACAGTCCAATGATGCATATGGGGACCTGGTGGCACCGGCACGCCACATGAGTGCATCATGGGGATGGTGGGCACCCGGTCCAGCCCAATGACTGCATCACGGGGCCTGGTGGGCACCAGGTCCAGCCACACTGAGATGAAAAGGGCCCGGTGGTCCCCGGTCACAGCCCATGAGATCTCACTGGGGCCCTGGTGGTCACCCAGGTACACCACCTGGAGCTGCTCATGGGGGCCCTGGGGGTCACCAGGGCACAGCCAAAATGAGCTGCATCATGGGGCCCGGTGGTCACCAGGTCACAGGCCCCATTTGGTGCTCACGGGGGCCCGGTGGTCACCCGGGACAGCCAAAATGGGACACTGGGGGCCCGGTGGGCACCGGGCACAGCCACCCCTGAGCTGCATCACTGGGGCCCTGGGGGGTCACCAGGTCACAGCCACACTGAGATGCATCCTGGGGCCCCGGGGGCACCAGGGACAGCCACATGGTCATTTACTGGGGACCCGGGGGTCCCAGGTCACAGCCCCAAAAATGGCTGCTCACTGGGGCCCCGGTGGCACCAGGTACAGCCACACTGAGATGATCACGGGGGGCCGGTGGTCACCAGGTCACAGCCACATGAGAGCATCACTGGGGGCCTGGTGGCACCCCGGGCACAGCCACACTGGTGCTCACGGGGCCCTGGTGGTCACCGGTCACCGACACTGAGATCATCACTGGGGCCCCGGGGTACCAGGTCACAGCCACACGGAGCCTCATGGGGCCCCGGGGTCACCAGCACAGCCACATGAATGCAACAGGGGCCCCCGGTGGCACCCGGGCACAGCCCCCTGAGATGATCACTGGGGCCTGGTTGGGGCACCAGGTCACGCCACACTGGTTTCATATGGGGCCCGGTGGTACCAGGTCACACCCCCTGGGTGCATCACTGGGGCCGGTGGTACCCTCACAGCCAACTGGTGCACAATGGGGCCTGGTGGTCACCGGTCAAAGCAAAACGAGATGCACATGGGGCCCGGGGTACCAGGGCACAGCCAACTGAGGCACAGGGGCCCCGGTTGGTCACCAGGTCACAGCCCAAAAGGATGCATCACTGGGGCCCTGGTGGGCACCAGGTCAAACCCACTGAGATGATCACTGGGGCCCCGGGGGTCACCATCACAGCACACTGAGCTGAACGGGGCCCTGGGGGTCACCAGGTCACGCCCCTGAATGCATCATGGGGCCTGGGGTACCAGGGCAACCCACTGAGATGAAAACATGGGGCCTGGTGGCACCAGGTCCAGCCACACTGAGTGATCATGGGGCCTGGTGGTCACCGGGCACAGCCCAATGAGCTATAATGGGGAAATGGGGGTACCAGGCACAGCCCCACGAGATGCATATGGGGACCTGGTGGTCAAGGTCACAGCCAAAAACCCAGTGCATCACTGGGGCCCCCGGTGGTCACCGGTCCAGCCCATGAGATGCATCACTGGGGGCCCCTTTGGGGGCCCCCCCCTAGAAAGGGGGCCCGGGGGTACCAGTCACAGCCACAAAGAGATGCATCATGGGGCCCCGGTGGGCACCAGGCCCCGCCACAATGAGCTGATCACTGGGGGCCCCGGTGGCAAGGGGCCCGCCACAATGAGTATCAAAGGGGCCCCTGGTGGTACCAGGGAAGCCAATAGGGTTCATGGGGCCCTGGGGTCACCAGGTCCGCCACAATGAGTGCATCAATGGGGGCCCCCGGGGGGTCACCAGGTCAAGCCACACTGAGGTGCATCATGGGGCCCCGGGGTCACCAGGTCACAGCCACAGAGATGCATCACTGGGGCCCCGGGGGGTACCAGGTTTACAGAAAAATGGTGCATCACTGGGGCCCCGGTGGGCACCCGGGCACAGCCAACTGAGTGCTCACTGGGGCCCTGGGGGTCACCCGGTCACAGCCCCAAATGAGATGTCACTGGGGCCCCTTTGGGCACCAGGTCACGCCACACGAGAGCTTCACTGGGGGCCCCCGGTGGTCACCAGGGCACAGCCACTTTTAGTGCATCCTGGGGCCCCGGTGGGGGCACCGGTCACAGCCCCATGAAATGCTAAGGGGCCGGGGGTCACCAGGTTAAAAGCCACACTGGAAAGCATCACTGGGGCCCGGTGGTACCGGTCAAGCCCCACTGAGGCTACGGGGCCCCGGTGGTCACCTGGGCACAGCCACAATGATGCATCAAAAGGGCCTGGGGGTACAGGTACAGCCACCTGGATGCACATGGGGCCCTGGGGTCACCGGTCACAGCCACAATGAGGCTCCCTGGGCCTGGTGGCACAATTTACAGCCCAATGAGTGCATACTGGGGCCCCGGGGTACCAGGTCCAGCCACATGGGGCATCCTGGGGCCTGGTGGTACCAGGCCCCCAGCCACAAAGAAATGCATCACTGGGGGGCCCCGGTGGTCACCAGGCACGCCCCAATGAGATGCATCACTGGGGCCCTGGGGGTCACCAGGCCCCAGCCACAATGAGCTGCATCAATGGGGCCCCGGGTCACCGGTCACGCCAAAATGAGCGCTCACTGGGGCCCTGGTGGTCACCCGGTCACAGCCCCACTGAGATGCATCACGGGGCCCGGGGGGGGCACCCGGGAAAAAGCACATGAGAGCACACTGGGGCCCCGGTGGTACCAGGGTCACAGCCCACTGAGTGATCACTGGGGCCCTGGTGGTCACCAGGTCACAGCCACATTGAGGCACCTGGGGCCCTGGTGGTCACCCGGTCCCCAGCCACATGGATCATCACGGGCCCCGGTGGCACCCGGTCCCGCCACACTAGGCATCCGGGGCCCCGGTGGTCACCAGGTCCAGCCACATAGTGCTCACTGGGGCCCCCGGGGTCACCAGGTCACAGCCACCTGAGATGCTCCCGGGGCCTGGTGGTCACCAGGTCACAGCCCCATGAGTGCATCATGGGGCCGGTGGTCACCAGGTCCAGCCACCTGAGATGCTCACTGGGGCCCCCGGGGTCACCCCGGTCACAGGGCCCCACTGAATGCATCCTGGGCCCTGGGGTCACCAGGGGCCGCCACATTAGATGCATCATGGGGCCCCGGTGGTCAACCCGGTCACAGCCCACTGGATGCTCACTGGGGGGCCCCCCTGGTCCCCGGGCACAGCCACATGAGATGCATCACGGGGTGGGGGTCACCTCACACCAAACTGAGATGATCACTGGGGCCCTGGGGGTCACCAGGTCACAGCCACATGAGTGTTTCATGGGGGCCTGTGGCACCAGGGCAGCCCCAACTGAGTGCTCCGGGGCCCGGGGTCACCAGGTCCGCCACCTGGAAAGCTCACTGGGTCCTGGTGGTCACCCGGTCACAGCCACAATGGCTGGCACTGGGGCCCCGGGGGTCACCAGGTCACAGCCCCACTGAGATGCACATGGGGCCCGGGGGTCCCAGGTACAGCCCCCTGAGAAGCATCCGGGGCCCGGTGGTCAAGGTCACGCCACAAAGAGTGCATCACGGGGCCCCCTGGCACCAGGCACAGCCACACTGAGTGCATATGGGGCCCCCGGGGGCACCGGTCACAGCCACACTGAGATGCATCACTGGGCCTGGTGGTCACCAGGGCACACCACACGGATGCATTTACTGGGGCCCTGGTGGCCCAGGTCCCAACCCAAATGAGTGCATCATGGGGCCCCGGTGGGGCACCGGTCACAGCCCCATGAGTGCACACTGGGGCCCCCCTGGTCCCAGGCACAGCCCCATGAGATGCATCACTGGGGCCCCCGGTGGCACCAGGGCACAGCACAAAGAGGGGTCACTGGGGTGGGGGTCACCAGGTCACAGCCACATGAGGTCACTGGGCCCGGTGGGCACAGGTCACAGCCACATGAGATGCATAAATGGGGCCCTGGTGGTCACCAGGTCACCGCCACAATGATGCATCCTGGGACCTGGTGGTCACCAGGTCACAGCCAATGAGTGCACACTGGGGGCCCTGTGGTCACCAGGTCACAGCCACATGAGGCATCCCCGGGGGTGGCACCAGGGCACGCCCAATGAGTGCACACTGGGGCCCGGGGGTCACCGGTCACCCAATGAGCTGCATCATGGGGCCCCGGTGGTCACCAGGTCACGACACTGAGATGCATCATGGGGCCCGGTGGTACCAGGTCACACCACAGAGTGCATCACTGGGGCCTGGTGGTCACCAGGTCACGCCACACTGGTGCATCATGGGGGCCCGGTGGTCACCTCACAGCCCCCCTGAGATGCAATCATGGGGCCCTGGTGGTACCGTCCCCAAACCACATGAGATGCATCTGGGGCCCTGGTGGTCCCCCGGTCCGCCCCCTGAGCTGTTTAGGGGGCCTGGTGGTCCCAGGGCAAAGCCCACATACTAAAAACTTTGGGGCCCCCGTGGACCAGGGAAAATAATATACTGGGCCCTTTTAATAAGGTGGGAAACTTTTGGGGGGCCCGGTGGACTGGTAACCTGAGGGTCCGGGGCCGGTGTCCCGCCCCGCCCGGTCTCATGGGGCCCCCGGGGGACACGCCTACAAAGGGTGTCCTGGGGCCCGGTTTCACCAAACCCACACGGAGCCACGGGGGCCCGGTGACCCGGGAATGAAAAATTTTTGGGGCCCCTTGGGGCCCCGGGGCCCTTTTAACTGCCAGGGGGCCCCGGGGGGTAATCCCCCATAGTGTCCCGGGGCCCTTTTGGTAACCCGGCACCGACACTGGATGCCCTACCGGGGGTAAGGGAACCACCCCTTGGGTCATGGGGGGTGGGGCACCGTACGCCAAGGCGCTTTATGGGGATGGTGGTAGGTACAGCCCCTAGGATTTTAGGGGTTTACCCCGGGACCCCCTCTGCTCCGGGGACGGTGGCCCAGGTCCCAGAAAAGGGTATCATGGGGGCCCGTGTTAAGTCCGACATTTCTAGGGGCCCCGGTTCACCTGCCTTGAAGGGGGTGGGGGTTAAAAGGCCCGCCCCCCTATTCAACTGGGGGTTGACCCGGGGACCCCAAGGAGATCACGGGGCCCCCCTTCCCAGTAAGCCCATAATCTCATTTTTTTTTTTTTTCAGAATGGATGATCATGGGGCCCCCGGTGGACCTCCGCCATTGGGCATCACTGGGGGCCTGGGGTTTCCGCCAATGGGCCAGGGATGGTGGGACCAGGAAAAAAAATGGTTTTTATTATTGGGAATACAGCCCCCGAATATTTACTTTGGGGCCCCTTTTTCACGACATGAATTATACTGGGGCCCCCGGGGAATACAGCCCCAATTTAATTTCATTTTGGGGGGGGTTAATCACAGACATGAATATTTACTGGGGCCCCTTTTAATCCAGACATAAAATATCAAAGCTACTTTATTACTCCTCTATTTAATATCTTTTCGTGATAATGTGACGAGTGAAATTAAATTAAGTTATATTACTTGCTTGATTAATTTTAATGTGGGATCTTTTGTACCAGTTGTTTACCTGGAGTTTACCTGGAGAGAGTTTCGGGGGTCAACGCCCCCGCGGCCCGGTCTGTGACCAGGCCTCCTGGTGGATCAGCGCCTGATCAACCAGGCTGTTGCTGCTGGCTGCACGCAAACCAACGTACGAGCCACAGCCCGGCTGATCAGGAACTGACTTTAGGTGCTTGTCCAGTGCCAGCTTGAAGACTGCCAGGGGTCTGTTGGTAATCCCCCTTATGTGTGCTGGGAGGCAGTTGAACAGTCTCGGGCCCCTGACACTTATTGTATGGTCTCTTAACGTGCTAGTGACACCCCTGCTTTTCATTGGGGGGATGGTGCATCGTCTGCCAAGTCTTTTGCTTTCATAGTGAGTGATTTTCGTGTGCAAGTTCGGTACAAGTCCCTCTAGGATCTTCCAGGTGTATATAATCATGTATCTCTCCCTCCTGCGTTCCAGGGAATACAGGTTTAGAAACCTCAAGCGCTCCCAGTAATTGAGGCGTTTTATCTCCGTTATGCGCACCGTGAAAGTTCCCTGTACATTTTCTAGGTCGGCAGTTTCACCTGCCTTGAAAGGTGCTGTTAGAGTGCAGCAATATTCCAGCCTAGATAGAACAAGTGACCTGAAGAGTGTCATCATGGGCTTGGCCTCCCTAGTTTTGAAGGTTCTCATTATCCATCCTGTCATTTTTCTAGCAGATGCGATTGATACAATGTTATGGTCCTTGAAGGTGAGATCCTCCGACATGATCACTCCCAGGTCTTTGACGTTGGTGTTTCGCTCTATTTTGTGGCCAGAATTTGTTTTGTACTCTGATGAAGATTTAATTGTTGTTTAGTTATTGATATATTTACTTAGGACACTGATATATTCACTTAGGACATTGATATATTCACTTAGGACATTGATATATTTACTTAGGACATTGATATATTTACTTAGAACATTGATATATTCATTTAGGACATTGATATATTCACTTAGGACATTGATATATTCACTTAGGACATTGATATATTCACTTAAGACATTGATATATTTACTTAGGACATTGATATATTTACTTAGAACATTGATATATTCACTTAGGACATTGATATATTTACTTAGGACATTGATATATTTACTTAGGACATTGATATATTTACTTAGAACATTGATATATTCACTTAGGACATTGATATATTCACTTAGGACATTGATATATTCACTTAGGACATTGATATATTCACTTAGGACATTGATATATTCACTTAGGACATTGATATATTCACTTAGGACATTGATATATTCACTTAGGACATTGATATATTTACTTAGGACATTGATATATTCACTTAGGACACTGATATATTTACTTAGAACATTGATATATTCACTTAGGACATTGATATATTCACTTAGGACATTGATATATTTACTTAGGACACTGATATATTTACTTAGGACATTGATATATTCACTTAGGACATTGATATATTTACTTAGGACATTGATATATTCACTTAGGACATTGATATATTTACTTAGGACATTGATATATTTACTTAGGACATTGATATATTCACTTAGGACATTGATATATTTACTTAGGACATTGATATATTCACTTAGGACATTGATATATTTACTTTGAACATTGATATATTCACTTAGGACATTGATATATTTACTTAGAACATTGATATATTTACTTAGAACATTGATATATTTACTTAGAACATTGATATATTCACTTAGGACATTAATATATTCACTTAGGACATTGATATATTCACTTAGGACATTGATATATTCACTTAGAACATTGATATATTCACTTAGGACATTGATATATTCACTTAGAACATTGATATATTTACTTAGGACATTGATATATTCACTTAGGACATTGATATATTTACTTAGAACATTGATATATTCACTTAGGACATTGATATATTTACTTAGAACATTGATATATTTAACTTAGGACATTGATATATTTACTTAGGACATTGATATATTTAGAACATTGATATATTCACTTAGGACACTGATATATTTACTTAGAACATTGATATATTTACTTAGGACATTGATATATTTACTTAGAACATTGATATATTCACTTAGGACGTTGATATATTTACTTAGGACATTGATATATTCACTTAGGACATTGATATATTTACTTAGGACATTGATATATTCACTTAGGACATTGATATATTTACTTAGGACATTGATATATTTACTTAGGACATTGATATATTCACTTAGGACATTGATATATTTACTTAGGACATTGATATATTCACTTAGGACATTGATATATTTACTTAGGACATTGATATATTTACTTAGGACATTGATTTATTCACTTAGGACTTTGATATATTTACTTAGGACATTGATATATTCACTTAGGACATTGATATATTTACTTAGAACATTGATATATTCACTTAGGACATTGATATATTTACTTAGAACATTGATATATTTACTTAGAACATTGATATATTTACTTAGAACATTGATATATTCACTTAGGACATTGATATATTCACTTAGGACATTGATATATTCACTTAGGACATTGATATATTCACTTAGAACATTGATATATTCACTTAGGACATTGATATATTCACTTAGGACATTGATATATTTACTTAGAACATTGATATATTTAGAACATTGATATATTTACTTAGGACATTGATATATTTACTTAGAACATTGATATATTTACTTAGAACATTGATATATTTACTTAGAACATTGATATATTTACTTAGGACATTGATATATTTACTTAGAACATTGATATATTTACTTAGGACATTGATATATTTACTTAGAACATTGATATATTTAGAACATTGATATATTCACTTAGGACATTGATATATTTACTTAGGACATTGATATAATTTAGAAACAATTGATATATTCACTTAGGACATTGATATATTCACTTAGCACATTGATATATTCACTTAGGACATTGATATATTCACTTAGGACATTGATATATTCACTTAGAACATTGATATATTCACTTAGGACATTGATATATTTACTTAGAACATTGATATATTCACTTAGGACATTGATATAATTTACTTAGAACATTGATATTTTTCACTTAGACATTGATATATTCACTTAGGACATTGATATCTTCACTTAGGACATTGATATATTCACTTGGGACATTGATATATTCACTTAAGACGTTGATATATTCACTTAGGACATTGATATATTCACTTAGGACATTGATATATTCACTTAGGACATTGATATATTCACTTAGGACATTGATATATTCACTTAGGACATTGATATCTTCACTTAGGACATTGATATATTCACTTGGGACATTGATATATTCACTTAAGACGTTGATATATTCACTTAGGACATTGATATATTCACTTAAGTTTAATATATGTTAAAATATGTTTACATATTAGTGTGTGGCAGGTGTTGAAGTAGATAAAAGTTCGTAAAGTTATATCAGTCATCACCAGATATTTTCCATACTGACAAATGGTTTTTAATACTTGACGTGCTGTTGGAGTGTGAGCTGAGTAACATTTATGAAGGATCCTGGGAAACCGGCAGGACGGACTTGAGTCCTGGAGATGGGAAGTACAGTGTCTGCACTCTGAAGGAGGGGTGTTAATGTTGCAGTTTTATAAGCTGCAGTGTAAAGCACCGCTCTGGCAAGACAGTGATGGAGTGAATTATGATGAAAGTTTTTAATTTTCGGTTCACCCTGCCTTAGTGGGATTCGGACGATGTGTTAATAATTTATATAAATATAATATATATAATATATATATATATATATATATATATATATTATATATAATATATATATATGTATAATATATTATATAATATATATATATATATATTATATATATATATATATATATATATATATATATATATATATATATATATATATATATATATATATATATATATACATGCAATAAGATCACAGTAAACAGGTGATTTCAAAATATGCAAAACAACCACTCTGAAAGAATAGAAATTCCATGCGCTTTCGTGACTACTCACATTATCAAGGAACTATGAAAGTGAAGCATCCAAGGAAGCTATATAAGGGGTCCGGCCAGCACCTCACTATCAGATCCCACAACGGTTAAACACGTGACGCGCGGCGAGCCAACTTGGATAGGTCCTTTGCACAACTCATCCAAGTTGGCTCGCCGCACGTCACGTGTTTAACCGTTGTGGGATCTGATAGTGAGGTGCTGGCCGGACCCCTTATATAGCTTCCTTGGATGCTTCACTTTCATAGTTCCTTGATAATGTGAGTAGTCACGAAAGCGCTTGGAATTTCTCTATTCTTTCAGAGTGGTTGTTTTGCATATTTTGAAATCACCTGTTTACTGTGATCTTATTGCATATTATATATATATATATATTTATATATATATATATATATATATATATATATATTAATATAATATATATATATTATATATTATATATATATATATTATATATATTATATTTATTATAATTTTTCCTCTGGGGGGCTCCTTCCGGTTTAGGCCTTCCTCTGGTGCATCCCTTCCGGTCTAGGACCAGCGGCTGGAGGGTCACCTTTTCAAACCTAGGTGTTACTTCCGGTTTTGACCATGACCTCGCCCTCGAGACTACCTCACCCTTGACCCCCCAACCAATACCCCCGCCCACGACCCCCCCCCCCCTTCGCGACCCCCCCTTCACGCCGCGCCCGTGCGCCCCGCCCGCGCGCCCGCCCGCGCGCCCGCCCGCCGCCCGCCCGCGTGCCCGCCCTTTGCGACCCCCCGCCCGCGCCTTCTGCTGCGTCGTCCGGATCGCCCCCGCGCCTCGAATTTTTTTTTCTTATGATCTCCTTGGATCAAGGTTTTTGGATTCCCCCCTATGGGGTTTTCGAAATTCTTATGATCTCCTTGGATTGCCCCTCCGACTTTCACCCCCCAACCCCAAAAATTTCTCAAAATTACCAAGTTTTTGGATTCCCCCCTATGGGGGTTTCAAAACCCCCCTTAGGATCCCCTTTGGGAAATCAATTTTTTTTTGGATTCCCCCCTAGGGTTTTTCCGAAATTCCCCAAAACCCTGGGATCAAGTTTTTTGGGGATCCCCCCTAGGGGGGTTTTCAAAATTTTCTCCATCCCTTGGATCAATTTTTTTTGGTTTCCCCCCCAATGGGGTTTTCAAAAAATTCTCCAATTCCTGGGATCAATTTTTTTTTGGACCCCCCCCTAGGGGGTTTTTCCCAAAATTTTCTCCATCCCCTTGATCAATTTTTTTGGGACCCCCCCCAAGGGGGGTTTTTCAAAAATTCCCCCAATTCCCCCGGATAAAAAGTTTTTGGAATCCCCCCTCTGGGGGTAAGCATGTTTTCAAACAGGTCAAATGAAGGTTTTTCCCTCCGGCGGTCAGTGGTCACGTGTTACCCAGCACACAAAGGGTTTAATCAGGCGACAGTGACGTCACGCGCCACAGGGCCTGAATCTTGTCGATTTCCTTTTTTTGTTCAATTTTTAAATTAATTTAAGGGGGCACAGTAAATCCCGAAAGGCAAAAATTTTTTTCGTTAAAACCCCCAATTTTTTTTTACAAAACAAGTCTAGAAAATTTTTTAAACTATTTCATCCAGGGCACTCCCCCCCGGGGTTAAACCCCCTCCCCCCCCTCCCCAAACCCCACACTCCAACCAAAACCTCACAATTTTCACTCATAAAACCCCCCAATTTTTTCTCGTTTTAAAAAAACCCCCTTTTTGTTCATTAAAGTTTAAAAAGGGGGCACATGCATCAGAAATCACCACATCGCTTTCCCCCCCTTTCGTTTAAAAATTTACTACTCACAATTTACATTTAAAAAAATTAAAAAACGACTTTTACTTTGAAATCTTCAAAACAAAACCCAAAAACATTTTTAATACTCAAAAAAAAAATACCTTTTTTTAAAAATTTTCCCAAAAAACACGAAATAAATCCAAAAACAAACATTCGAAAACCCCCAAATCACCTCTGAATACTCCCAGAACACCTTCATAAGTACTCTTGCACATCATTTGAACACCTTCATAAGTACTCTCATAATCATTTGTACACCTTCAAACACCCTTGAACACCTTCAAAACACCCTTGATCACCTTCAAAAAACAACATTTGAACACACTCAAATCACCTTTGAACACCTTTGAACATCACCAAAACACTCTCATAAATCATTTTGAATACTCACATAAACACCCTTGAACACCTTCAAAACACTCTTGATCACCTTCAAAAAACACCCTTCAACACCTTCAAACACCCTTGAACACCTTCAAAACACTCTTGAACACCTTCAAAAACACCTTTGAACATTTCCAATCAACACTGAAACACTTCCCAAAAACACAATTTGAGTACTCCCAATTACACCACTGAATACTACTAAAACACCACTGAATTCAATCAAAACACCCTTCAACACCTTCAAAACACCTTTGAACACCTTCAAAACACCTTTGAACACCTTCAAAATACTCTCATAATCATTTGAACACACTCAAAACACCTTTGAATAACCTCAAAACACCTTTGAACACCTTCAAAACACCCTTGAACACCCTTGATCACCTTCAAATAAAACAACATTTGAACACACTCAAAACACCTTTGAACACCTTTGAACATTTCCAATCAACACTGAAACACTTCCAAAAAACACAATTTGAGTACTCCCAATTACACCACTGAATACTACTAAAACACCGCTGAATTCAATCAAAACACCTTTGAACACCTTCAAAACACCTTTGAACACCTTCAAAACACTCTCATAATCATTTGAACACACTCAAAACACCTTTGAATAACCTCAAAACACCTTTGAACACCTTCAAAAACACCCTTGAACACCCTTGATCACCTTAAAAAAAAACAACATTTGAACACACTCAAAACACCTTTGAACACCTTTGAACACTTCCAAAAAACACAATTTGAGTACTCCCAATTACACCACTGAATACTACTAAAACACCGCTGAATTCAATCAAAACACCCTTCAACACCTTCAAACACCCTTGAACACACTCAAAACACCCTTCAACACCTTCAAAAACACCTTTGAACACCTTCAAAACCCCTTTGAACACCTTCAAAACACTCTCATAATCATTTGAACACACTCAAAACACCTTTGAATAACCTCAAAACACCTTTGAACACCTTCAAAACACCCTTGAACACCCTTGATCACCTTCAAAAAAACAACATTTGAACACACTCAAAACACCTTTGAACACCTTTGAACATTTCCAAACAACACTGAAACACTTCCAAAAACACCTTTTTGAGTACTCCCAAATACACCACTAAATACTAAACACCACTGAATACACTAAAAAACACCACCAAAATCACCATAAACTAAGATCAACACCCACACCCCACAAAAACCCACAACCCACAACACCCACAATTTTTTTCTCGTTTTATCTAATTTCATCAGAAAGTCACAACACCCACACCTCCCATTTTTTTCTCGTTTTAACTAATTTCATCAGAAAAAGTCACATCAACAACCCACTTATAACGTCTTTTCGGTATCTCTAGTTCGACAACAACACCCACATCCCACATCCCACACACACACACAGACACACACACACACACACCCTAACCTAGCCTAACCTAACCTAACTTATCCTAACCTAGCCTAACCTAACCTAACCTAGCCTAACCTAACTTAACCTAACCTAACCTTTACCTAACCTTTACCTAACTTAACCTAACCTAACCTAACCTTTACCTAACCTTTACCTAACCTAATCTAACCTTGCCTAACCATTACCTAACCTAACCTAACCTATCTTAACCTAACCCAACCTAACCTAGCCGAACCTATCCTAACCTAACCTAAAATATATTGGAACACTTCCAAAATACATTAGAGTACTCCAGAATTACTTTGAACGACTCCATTTTTGGATATTTCCAAATTAGTTTTTGAAAACAAGGAACGCTCAGACGGCAACACATAAGCCTGATACCCAGGCACCACTAATTCACGACCAAGCTTAAAATTGTGCTCCTGCACAAAAGCTACGTCAACCTTGTACCTATTCAAAAACATCCTGAAGCACTCCCGTTTAACACCATCACACAGACCATTAATATTTATTGTTACACACCTGAGGCCAGTTTAAGGTTTCCTTCCCCGCCTCATGTTAAGATTCTTCCCTTTCAGACCGTTCCCCTGGACTGTGCCTTTGCCACAGACTCCCCCCTCCTTCCCAACCATCCCCCCCCCCTTCTGTTGAGGCCCTCTCGCAGAGTCACTCTGGGTACCATAACCCCATGTCTTTTTCCCCGGCCTTTTGCGCCGGCGTCAGAACATCGTCCGAATCTGACGCTGCTGCCCTTTTCCTTGTAGCTCCCTCAGTTTCCATATCTGAGTCCTGGGAGCCAGCACAATGGACTTCCACCTCTACCACCCTTAACCCGCCTCCATGCCCTTCCATGGCACTCGCACTGCCCACCACAGGTGCCACCTGATCCTCCCCTTCCCCACACACACCTTCTGCCCTGATCCCAGGGTCTTGTTCGCTGTAACTCTCCACCTCCGTAGACTGTAACATAACCTGTATCACCGTCTCCAACTCCTCCTCAATAGCCTTCACTGCTGCGCCCTCCTGTACCTCCTCACTTGACAACTGTACTGTTGATGGGGCAGGTGATTCATGGATCACCACTTCTTCCGATTCCCCAGGAGGAGCTACCACCTCTTCACTCCACATGCGACCACGCCCTCCTCCTTGCACCCGTTCTTCTTTAGGCATCGGGTGCTCATGTGCAGGTGCTCCCCCTTGCCGGCCCAGGAGCCACTGTTGATGGCCAGGTGATTCATGGATCACCCCTTTCTCCAATTCCACTGGAGGAGCCACTACCTCTTCACTCCCCATGCGACCACGCCCTCCTCCTTGCCCCCGTTCTTCCTTAGGCATCGGGTGCTCATGTGCAGGTGCTCCGCCCCTTGCCGGCCCAGGAGCCATACTCCGCTTGCCACAGTCTGCCGCCATATGGTCAAATTCGCCACACAGTCGGCACGTACGTCTCTGCCCTGCATACGCTACCATTACCTGGGTTCTAAACTCTTCGAGATATACATACGAGGGTATAGGATGCCTAAGCGTCATCTTGAGATTAAAAGAACCCTCAGGAAATCCTGTGTAAGCACCTTTTACCCATTTGCCAGGTTGGGCCAGATGTACAGTTCCATAACGTTCGAAAACATTCGAATATCTACCTCATCAGCCTCAAAAGGCACGTTGCGGAGCTTAACCCACGAATAATGTCGTGATACATCAATCAACTTGACCCTCACTGCGTTGTTTACATTAATGCTGACATCTTGGTAACGATCAACCAAAGCCTCGTATACTTGAGCAGTTAGCACTTTCACGAAAATTCTATATACACCGTTCAGTGCCACTCCATATAAATCCTAGTCTCTGATGCCATATGTCTCTCGTATAATTTTGGGCAATAACACATCGACTGACGTAGGTGTTAAAGCCCCACTAATAAGTTCAATGCCCACAGTATTCACTCTCCTGCGCACACCTGGCGCCATGTCGTTGACTGATTAGCTCGTCTGGGAAACAGTAGAGGGGTGCAAAGCACGACCGCACTCTACCTCATCCAGGCAGCGAATGCACAACACCTCCTCGTACCACTGCTGTCAGGTTACTGAGGAGCGTCAGGCAAGGGGTCTGCACGGCCCAATAGCGATGCAGACAATTCCACATCACTTTGTGTATAGCTTCAGTAACATAATTATTAAGTATTTCATTTTGTAAATTTAATTTAAACTTTACTTATGATACTGAACTACAAAAACTGTACCATCCAGTATGTCACTTTACTGATTTGTAGTCAAATGTATTAGAGTGGTGGGAGTAGTAAAGTGTGCTCGGCTAGGCTCCACTTAGAACTTGATTCACAAAACAAGTACGTACTTAAATAAGCTAACTTGTGAACAACAGAGGCAACAAAACAGCCTGCTTGAACAGTAAAACGGCCAGTTTACCAAACAGCAAAAGGTCAAAGTGAACAATGATAAGTCCTCCCCACAAGACAAAAACCCAAATTACTGAATCTCAGTTCAGCAACTTCCAACCCCCCGACTACGACAGTGTATAAATGTCAGTCAGAACAAGGTTGTAATTTAGTGAGGCATAGAGAATGCCTCACTAAATTAACAACCTCAAAAAATGTCAGAAATCCACTAGCTCAAATAAAACTCTGCTCACAAAGTCGCACGGAGCTATGAATACATGTGCCGGCTCACCAACAGAATCATACCTCCTTGAGGAGACCAGCCAGAGAGTTGAAGGAGACCCTGAAATGTCCCTACATCAGGGTCCCTTTCTCCTGGTTTAACCACCTTCAAATCAACCAAGCGGGTCAAGTACTTAGTAGACTTAGTTACCAATCAAAACTCCTCCCTCTAGCGAGTACAGAGTGTAGTATAGCTGGTTTCATCTTAATCTATAAATAAAGAAAAATCAAAATAATTGCATCATTTTTCCTCAGGATGCTATAGGAAGGAAAATAATGCATACCTAATGTCTCGTATGTACGCTGAGGTCAGTGGTCACCTGCGGTCATACCTGCCTAAGCTCTTGGGAGTTACCAAGCACCATGGCTTGTTGTAGTGTTTTAGAATCTCAGGTTCAAGTGTTGAAGGAGATTCTACTTCTTCAGGAGGAAAATAGGAAGCTGAAGCTTCGCATAAATGAGTTTGGGAGCGAGTGTGAGAAGGATTTAGCTGGTAAGGTAGGAATGGTCACCAGCACAACGTCCAGTATTGGGCCCCTACTTAAACAAGATGGGTCCTACACAGATGACAGCAAGGAAATGAGTGAGCTACTCCAAGTCCCCAAATGACTCATGTTTTTAGCAAGGCCGCTAACCAGAACTGAGAAGTCGAAAGATCAAAATGAATTTTTTTAATGAGAGAGCCACAAAATTTGCTTAACACAAAAAGCCTATCCGATGTTATCCAGACGCAAAGAACTTCGAACAGGCGATCAATGACATGCCATGCACTCTGCCCCAGGCCAGACTCATGGAACTCTGTGTTCATCAAGAACTGCAAGAGGCCCCTATCACGACCCTTTTTCCACCATGGAGGGGAGCATGGACACGGGGCCCGTCCCCATTAAAAACAAAGACAACCCCCACTCCAAAAAGGGGGGCGTAAAGAAACAGCAAAGATACAGAAATAGCACTAACATCCCATAATAAAAATCTTTGAAAGGGTCCCAAGAAGCAAATCACCCCCCCAACTAGAAACCCATCAGTTACACAACCCCGGGCAAAATGGGTTTTAGAACGGTCGCTCTGTCTTCTCAAATACTGGACACTACGACAAGGTCCTAAATGACTAGAAACAAAAAGAAAAGAGATGTAATATAACAGACCTTTTCAAAAGCCTTCGACAAGTTGACCATGCTAATGCCACAAAAAGCCGCTAAAGGAATCCCGGAAAATTTTTCGATGGGTCATAATTTCCTCACTAACAAACACAGAGAGTAGTCGTCAACAGAGTAAAGTTAGGGAGCTACGGTAAAAGCCTTTTTCCACAAGGCACATCACCCCTCCCATCTTTTTCCCCATCCTCATACGACATAGCAAGGGTTCAGCCACAGCACCGTGTTTCCTTTGCAGTGAACCCGAACTGCATGACAGTGTTTTCCCCTTGCAGAAACTGCAAAGGGTCCCCGGCGGGGCATCAAACCCAAAACTTTCAGTGGGTGCAGAAAAAAAATATAAGTTTAACGATGAAAATTTCAATTACTCAATTGGGAAAAAATGAGGGAAAATTAATTTCTCGAGTACAAAAAAATTCTGGCCCAAAAAGAGCGAAAAAAAACCATCAAAGACCTGGGGGTGATTATGCGGAGGATCTCACCTTCAAGGACCATAAAATTTTACAATCGCATCTGCTAGAAAAAGAAGGATGGATAAAGAGAACCTTCAAAACTGGGAGGCCAAGCCCTAGACACTCTTTAGGTCACTTTTTCTATCTAGGGGGAATATTGTGCACTCTAACAGCCCTTTTTAAGGGAGGTGAAATTTGGGCCCACCTAAAAATGTAAGAGAACTTTCAGGGCGCGCATACGGAGATAAAACCCCTCAATTACTGGGAGCGCTTGAGGTTTCTAAACCTGTTTTCCCCGGGAAACCCGCAGGAGGGAGAGTTTACATTGATTATATACACCTGGAAAATCCTAGAGGGACTAGTACCGAACTTGCACACGAAAATCACTCACTACGAAAGCAAAAGACTTGCAGACGATGCACCATCCCCCCAATAAAAAAGCAGGGGTGTCACTAGCACGTTAAGAGACCATACAATAAGGGGTCAGGGGACCGAGACTGTTCACGGGCCTCCCAGCACACATAAGGGGGATTACCAACAGACCCCTGGCAGTCTTCAAGCTGGCACTGGACAAGCACCTAAAGGCAGTTCCTGATCAGCCGGGCTGTGGCTCGTACGTTGGTTTGCGTGCAGCCAGCAGCAACAGCCTGGTTGATCAGGCGCTGATCCACCAGGAGGCCTGGTCACAGACCGGGCCGCGGGGGCGTTGACCCCCGAAACTCTCTCCAGGTAAACTCCAGGTAAACTCCAGCAGTGATAGTGGCAGCCGCTTTAAGTGGCAACTGATTCACAGTTCAGGAAGAAGGAAGATAAGGAGAGTTAATAGAGAAGATGTGAAGGTAGGAAATCGATTCTCTGTTCTCCAAGACGAGTGTACTTCAGTGGTTAGTGAGGTTGAAGGTACCACTGATTCCCCTGCTAATCAAGGTAAGAATATTTTAATAGTAGGCGATTCTCAGGTAAGATATATGGACCGTGCAATTTGTAACAGACAGACAGATCAGACAGAGAGTGTGTCTTCCTGGTGCTGGTGTTGGTCAGCAGGTTGGATAATATTATGACAGGTAATGGGAACAAGCCCATTATCTGTCTTAGTGCTGGGGGTAATGACATTGGGAAGGGCAGGAGAGAGGAGCTGCTGGATAAGTACAGGTCAGCCATAGAAGTAGTTAGGTCTAAGGGAGGGATCCCAGTCATATGTAGCATCTTGCCTAGAAAGGGAGTGGGCATTGAATGGATGTCTAGGGCAATTGTTATAAATTGCTGGCTAGACAGGTACTGCAAGTAACGTGCAATCCCATTCATTGATAACTGGGACCTATTCTTTGGCAAACGTGATATGTATGCAAAGGGATGGGGTTCATCTCTCTGGGGATGGTGTGGTTGCATTAGCCAATTCAATTGAGAGGATAATTGATGACTTGTCTAGGAATATAAACTGATAGATTATAGAGGTATGGGTGTTTGTGGGAAACAATCAGGCTGCAGCATTAGGGTTAAAAACAGCAGTTATTACCGGGATACCTCAGGTATATGTTTAAAAGACAATATTCAAAATAAAGTTGCTAGTATCGGCAAATCAATTTATCAACAAGCAAAGAGAGATAGTAGAGGGCAACGGGTGACTGGCTCCCTTAAGGTTTACTATAGAAATAGTAGGAGTCTAAGAAATAAGATAGATGAGCTAAGATTACTTGCAAGTGTAGGCAATATAGATATTATTGGTATAACAGAGACCTGGTTCAACCTGAAAGATAGACAAATGCCTTCTGAATGCAACATACAGGGTTATAAACTATTCCACACTTATAGAGTCAACAGGAAGGGTGGTGGAGTGGCGATGTATGTCAGAGAAAATATAAATTGTTGTCTTAGACATGATATAAGATTAGAAACATCGAACACAGAATCTGTTTGGCTACAGTTTCTCGAGGGACGTGACAAATTAATTTTGGGTGTGATTTACAGGCCCCCAAACCTTGATAGGGAGTGCAGTAAGCTGTTATGGGATGAAATTCATAAGGCATCTAGATAAGAAAATGTTGTGATAATGGGACTGCTTCAGTCTGGTGAACAAGCAGAACTGCTTTAGTCTGGTGAACAAGCAGAACTGCTTCAATCTGGTGAACAAGCAGAACTGCTTCAGTCTGGTGAACAAGCAGAACTGCTTCAGTCTGGTGAACAAGCAGAACTGCTTTAGTCTGGTGAACAAGCAGAACTGCTTCAGTCTGGTGAACAAGCAGAACTGCTTTAGTCTGGTGAACAAGAATAACTGCTTCAGTCTGGTGAACAAGCAGAACTGCTTCAGTCTGGTGAACAAGCAGAACTGCTTCAGTCTGGTGAACAAGCAGAACTGCTTCAGTCTGGTGAACAAGCAGAACTGCTTCAGTCTGGGGAACAAGCAGAACTGCTTCAATCTGGTGAACAAGCAGAACTGCTTTAGTCTGGTGAACAAGCAGAACTGCTTCAGTCTGGTGAACAAGCAGAACTGCTTCAGTCTGGTGAACAAGCAGAACTGCTTCAGTCTGGTGAACAAGCAGAACTGCTTCAGTCTGGTGAACAAGCAGAACTGCTTCAGTCTGGTGAACAAGCAGAACTGCTTTAGTCTGGTGAACAAGCAGAACTGCTTCAGTCTGGTGAACAAGCAGAACTGTTTCAGTCTGGTGAACAAGCAGAACTGCTTCAGTCTGGGGAACAAGCAGAACTGCTTCAGTCTGGTGAACAAGCAGAACTGCTTCAGTCTGGTGAACAAGCAGAACTGCTTCAGTCTGGTGAACAAGCAGAACTGTTTCAGTCTGGTGAACAAGCAGAACTGCTTCAGTCTGGTGAACAAGCAGAACTGCTTCAGTCTGGTGAACAAGCAGAACTGCTTCAGTCTGTGAACAAGCAGAACTGCTTCAGTCTGGTGAACAAGCAGAACTGCTTTAGTCTGGTGAACAAGCAGAACTGCTTTCAGTCTGGTGAACAAGCAGAACTGCTTCAGTCTGGTGAACAAGCAGAACTGCTTCAGTCTGGTGAACAAGCAGAACTGCTTCAGTCTGGTGAACAAGCAGAACTGCTTCAGTCTGGTGAACAAGCAGAACTGCTTCAGTCTGGTGAACAAGCAGAACTGCTTCAGTCTGGTGAACAAGCAGAACTGCTTCAGTCTGGTGAACAAGCAGAACTGCTTCAGTCTGGTGAACAAGCAGAACTGCTTCAGTCTGGTGAACAAGCAGAACTGCTTCAGTCTGGGAAACAAGCAGAACTGCTTCAGTCTGGTGAACAAGCAGAACTGCTTCAGTCTGGGGAACAAGCAGAACTGCTTCAGTCTGGTGAACAAGCAGAACTGCTTCAGTCTGGTGAACAAGCAGAACTGCTTCAGTCTGGTGAACAAGCAGAACTGCTTCAGTCTGGGAAACAAGCAAGAAACGGTGCTTCTTCATCAGTCTGGGGGACAATAAGTGAAGGCGGTCATAATTACATTATTACCTCCTAGGCGCAATTTTTCCTTGCGTTATATAATTACTGTCGTAGAGGAAATGTTATAATATGATTTCCAATTTGTCGGCTTGTGTTTTTTTCCAGGAGTTTTATTTGTTTGATGAGGTAAGAGAGAATATCACAGATTATTTTTTTAATAATGTCGACGAGTGTGAGAGAGATTATTGTATGTAGCGCAGATGTCATTGATATTTTTTATGAAGTCAATGCAAATGTCACTGATTCTCTTTTATGAAGTCAGAAAAGGTGATATTTCGTTATATTTATAATGAGGTCAGCTGGCGAGTAAGTAATTATATATTTTTTGAAACTGTGAGGGAGTTTATCAGTATATTTTTGAAGACATCAGTAATTAAATTTATGATGAAGTCACTGAGGATATCAATGAATATGTATATTCTGAAGTCAGTGAGGGTATGTCAGAGGTTATATATATTATGAAATCAGTGAGGAATATGTTGATTAATCTGTTTTGTTAACTCACTGAGGATTGTCAGAGATAAGTTAGTGAAGTCATTATTAATTTATTAATTCAACAAGGATGATGATAATTAATTTTTGATAACGTTAGTGAGGGTTTCAGTGATAATATTTATGAGGACTACAGTGAACGTGTCAATGAATATACTTTTAGAGCAGTGCGCTAGCTAAGGATTAGAACCCATGTTGTACTGGCTCGCCATTGTGAGAGAGAACCACATGACGTGGTTCTCACTCACAATGGCGGGCCACAAAAACGTGGGTTCGAATTCTTGGCTACAGCAGTGTTGTTACTGATCAATACCACTTGTAAGTGGTTACAATAAAGAAGGAATGAACGTGTTATCATTTTTTGTGTCAACGATGTCAACGATAGTGTCATTGATTGTTTTCTAGGTGATGTCTGTCAGGGTGTTATTGATTATATTTCCATGAAATCAGCGAGGGGTCTATACATTTAATAATATCACCGAGGATGGGGAAGTTAGAATGTGTATATTTATATAAGAATATATATATATATATAATATATATTATATATATATATATATATATATATATATATATATATTATACATATATATATTCAACAAGTCTGCCGTCTCCCACCAAGGCAGGGTGACCCAGAAAGAAAGAAAATCCACAAAAGAAAATACTTTCATCACTCAACACTATCACTTCACTCACACATAATCACTGTCTTTGCAGAAGCGCCCAGATACAACAGTTTATAAGTATATGCAGCATACCCCTCCAAACCAATATCCCAAAACCCTCCTTTAAAGTGCAGGCATTGTACTTCCCATTTCCAGGACTCAAGTCCGGCTATATAAAAATAACTGGTTTCCCTGAATCCCTTCACTAAATATTAACCTGCTCACACTCCAATAGTTTGTCAGGTCCCAAAAACCATTCGCCCTTATTCATTTAAACTTTTAAACCCGGGCTCGCACATGCTTGCGGGAAGCCCAAAGGGCCCCCATTGCCCACAAAAACCCCCTTTTCCTCCCCCACCTCTCAGTAGTAGAAACCTTTTCCAAAACCAGTGTCCCTTTTGACTCAATGACCCCCGCCCTCTCCCCTAAAGTAACTGTTTTTTCTTTATTGCGCGGGAACGGCCCAATTATTAAAAAGACCCTCTCACGGGGGTATTTGGGGCCCAAAGAAAATCAGTGGTTTACGAGGGGAAGCGAGTAGATAGGCCAGGGCTGTAAGGGTTTCTCTCCACATATCTAAAAATTATACGTAATAACGGCCTATGAGTATTTTTTTTCCCCAAAACCCGTATCGAACCCCCACATGAAAATGGTGACAGCGGGTGTGGAGCGTGGTTTTACTTTTTAAAGGGGTAATTAAAGGGACTTTAAAAGGCTGTTTTTGGGAGTAGGGGGCGGGTTTAAAATTTTTAAACCCTTTCCCCCCAAGCACTCCCCAAAACGCCCACCTCCAGCCCCCAGCAGCCTCCCCCCCTCAAAACCCTTCGGGCCTGCAAGCCTGTTGGGGGCCGTTTAAAAGTTTCCCTGGTTTATTTTGTGTGCAAATTTGCTTAAAACCCCGGGGGGTTTGCCCCGGATTTTGAAATTTAAGCCAGTATAAGCCAAAATGGGGAAGGGTGAACGCCGCCCACCCTTCATCCCCCCCTGCCCTCCTGTCACCCAAAACTGTCCCCCGTGTTTTTGTGCATCGTTACATGTTTTTCCAGTCACCATTCCGGGGGGTTTAAACCAGTAAACCAACCCATTTCCCTAACCCAGCTAAAGAGAAAAATTAAGCCAGCATTAAAAAACCCAAGTTCCCCCCTAAAGTATTGTTGTATCGCTTTGTGCTCCCTGTTGGATGTAAGAGTGGTTTTCACCATTCCTGTGGCATAGAGTGGTTTATCAAGCCACCTTCGTGGGTAGAGAGTGGAGTGCGCGCCAGTGACCGCCAGCAGAGTTACACCCACCACCACCACTCTACTCACACCACCCCACCACCTCCAGCCATCCACCCATCTACCTGTGGCTGTTTGCACCCTTGTACCGGGTCCTAGTACTGTTTTGGCTCACATAATTGGTCAAGAGATTGTAGCTGGCGCCATCGATAAAACCCAATTATGAGAGTTCTCCGAGAACGCGCATTCTTCCGACAACAGTGAGTGTAGGTGACGTCAGCCTCACCGCACCGGACAACACCCTTCTCATCACCCCTCACCGCCCGTCTACTACTCCAGACTTCAGTGATAATTTTCTTGAGACATTTTTCTTGCATTTAAAGACATTTGCGTGTGTGAGACATTTATAGTAAATTTCTTGTGTACTCTAAACCTTGTGTTTTCAGTGTAAACGCAGTAGTTTGTATTAGTTGTATGTCGGGACGACATACGTTAGCGTCGCCGAGCTCTCAGTAGTAGTAACCAGTTACCAGTAACCAGTGTACCGTTGACTCAACGACCAACCGTCTCTGCCTGAGTCACTGTCTATTCATATTGTGCTGAACTGGCATTATTCAAAAGACCCTCTCACTGGGTACTGTGGCCAGTCAGTCAGTGTTACGAGAGGAGCGAGTGAGATAGGCCACGGCTGTCAGGGCTCTCTCCACATATCTGCAATTATACGTAATAACAGCCTACGTGAGTATTTCTTACCTAATCCACGTATCGAACTCCCACATGATACACCATCCAACCTTTTTGAGGACGACCCCTACCCCGCCTTCCATTCCCTTCAGATTTATACGCTCTCCAAGTCATTCTACTTTGATCCATTCTCTCTAAATGACCAAACCACCTCAACAACCCATCTTCAGCCCTCTGACTAATACTTTTAATAACTCCACACCTCCTCCTAATTTCCACACTCCGAATTCTCTGCATAATATTTACACAACAATTTGCCCTTAGGACACCTCCACTGCCTCCTCGCTACATTTACAACCCAAGCTTCACACTCACATAAGAGTGTTGGTACCACTATACTTTCATACATTCCCTTCTTTGCTTCCATTGATAACGTTTTTTATCTCCACATATACCTCAACGCACCACTCACGTTTTTTCCTTCATCAGTTCTATGGTCACCCTCATCCTTCATAAACCCATCCGCTGACACGTCAACTCCCAAATATCTTAAAACATTCACTTCTTCCATATTCCTTCTCTCCAATGTGATATCCAATTTTTTTTATCTAAATCATTTGATACCCTCATCACCTTATTCTTATCTATGTTCACTTACAACTTTCTACCTTTACACACACTCCCAAACTCGTCCACTAACCTTTGCAACTTTTCTTTAGGATCTCCCATAAGCACAGTATCATCAGCAAAATGTAACTCTCTCAACTCTCATTTTGTATTTGATTCCCCATAATTTAATCCCACCCCTCTCCCGAACACCCTAGCATTTACTTCTTTTACAACCCCATCTATAAATATATTAAACAACCATGGTGACATTACACATCCCTGTCTAAGACCTACTTTTACTAGGAAGTATTCTCCCTCTCTTCTACACACCCTAACCTGAGCCTCACTATCCTCATAAAAGCTCTTTACAGCATTTAGTAACTTACCACCTATTCCATATACTTGCAACATCTGCCACATTGCTCCCCTATCCACTCTATCATATGCCTTTTCTAAATCCATAAATGCAATAAAAACTTCCCTACCTTTATCTAAATACTGTTCACATATATGCTTCAATGTAAACACTTGATCTACACATCCCCTACCCACTCTAAAACCTCCTTGCTCATCCGCAATCCTACATTCTGTCTTACCTCTAATTCTTTCAATAATAACCCTACCGTACACTTTCCCTGGTCTGTCGTGCCGAATAGGTAAAACTTGCTTATTTTTGGCTTAATAGCAAACCATCTTCTTGCCGAATAAGGCTGGCGATATTTTGTGTAAGTAATAAATAATTCGCAAAATCATACTGAACCTAAAGAAAAAAAAAAACATCATGGTGTTTGTTCATAATAAATTATTTTAAACTTATCCAAATATATTTAATGATGTGGATCGGATAAATTTTATTTGACTTGTTAAAATAAGGTTAGGTAAGTTTTCTAAGGTTATTTTGGTACGAACTAATTAATTTTTTACATTAACTAAATGAAAAAAAATATTATCTTTAAACGTATGAGAGAAAATTTACAAAGAACTTAGTTTTAAACGAAGTTTCCTGCCTAATTGACCAATTTTACCAAATTCGTAAAACCCAAAGCACGACATATATATCTAGATATATATATATATATATATATTATATATATTATATAATATATAAATATATATATATATTATATCTATATAATATATATATATATATATATATATATATATATATACCAGCATTTAATTATTTTAATTATTTAATTATTTTATAAAAATATGTGCACAGAATACAGAGTACAAAAAAAAAAATACAGATAGACAGTATGCCAAAGCCACTTATACTATGCACTAGCATTACGAGGCTGGCCTTAAAATTAACTTAAGATTAACTAACAATGATGAAGTCAGTGATAAGCTAACATTAATGTAAACAGATTACTATAAAAGCACAAGGAGTAATACAAAGACAGGTCATTATGAAGGATATTGTTAGGTAGTGTATTATAAAAAATAAATAAAGATTGATTGGGTTATGTCTAACATATATGTTATATAATTGGTGAGAAACATTTAAGAAATACAATTTATAAGGTTCATTTATTCAGTATCTTATTGGTATTTGGGTGAGTAAGATGATCTTTGAGTAGAGACTTGAACTTATAAACAGGTAGTGTTTTCTTTTATATTAACAGTCATGAATTCCAGAATTATTAGGGCCTCTTATGTGCCTTGAGTATTTGCATATTGTGAGAAGAACACGAGGAACATCAAATAGTGATCTGTGTCTATGTGTTATGGTTCAGTTTTGCTCTGTTGAGGTTGGCAAGGAGATGTTTGAGGGGAGGGTTAATATCAAGAGTTAGTGTTCTATGTAAGTAATAGGTGCATAATAAGTATGGATGTTTTTTGTATGGTGAGTAGGTTTATTTGGATTGAATATTGAGAAGTGTCTGCCTGTAAGTGATAATTTGTTATCATTCTAACTGCAGCTTTGTTGGGAAATTAGGTCTGAGATGTATAACTTTGTTGAGGCCCCATGCACAAATCCATAGGTGAGATAGGGTAAAAAAGAGAGTGAAATAGGGCCAGGAGGCCTGACTGATGGAGCATAGTACGAATCTTCGAAAGTATGCCCACAGTCTTGGAAATTTTCTTATAAATTTTGATGTATATTGTATTGACATTTAAGACTAATAATCAAGGTGGATTCCTAATAATTTTCCTCTGTTAGCTTTGTGATAGTGGATCCCGATTATCATATATGTTAAGAGGGACATCTGAAGCTCTGTACACAAACTGAATGAAGTAGGTTTTGTCAATGTTTTAGTGTAACGATGTTAGTCCCATCCAGTATATATTTTCTGTAATTCGTATTTACAGTATTGGCAGTGTGCCTGTGCTCGGTTGAGAGAAGACTATCTAGTGGTCATCTGCAAGATAGTGTGGGTTTGATAATATGCCAAAGCATTTGGAGGTCATTTATGTATAGGAGAAAGTCAGGAAGAGGGCCCAAGACACATCCCTGTGGGACACCAACTGTAAATGGGTTGCGCAAGAGAATTTTTCACCCCATTTGCGTACACATATTGCATTCTGTTGCTGAGGTATGACCTTGAGGTAATTTGATGGAGTGCCCTCTAATACCAAGTGTGGACAATTTATACGTGGAGTCAAGTCATGGTCCCAACTGTAATCAAAACTTTACGGTAAGTCAATGAAGGATCCCCAGTGGGGACTTCTTTTTTTCTCTATTGCAGTGTATATAGTTTCTAGCATGTGTAATAATAGCATCATTAGTATTTTTATAGGCTGAATCCAAATGGCAGGGGTTGAGTAAGTTTATTGGGAGAGTAAGGTAGGAGTAATATTCGTTTATGAATTAGTTATTTTTTCAAAGATTTTTTGAGAGAGGGTGTAAGTTGGATATTGGCCTATATTATACAACTCTGTTTGGTCTCCTCCTTGTGGATCGGGGTGACCCCTTGCTATTTTTTGAGTACTGTAGGGAAGGTGGAGATTCAATGGATTTGATTTAAAGAGTGTTGCAATGATGGAGATATCACTTGTGACACTTTTTTTATAAAAAAGGGTGGTAAGGTACTTAAAATCTCCTGCCTTGTTCTTTTTAGTGCATTGATAATAAAGGAGACTTCGTATGGGTTAGGTACCGAGCCCTAGAACAGTGTGTTCGGGTAGTTGGCCGGGTGAGTAGTTATTGTGGGGTATCTGAGCTAGGATTTTATTGGCAAGGTATTTGTCCTATAGTGAGAAAAATCATTGAGTCTGTTTGCTGTTTCTGTTGGTTGGGAGTTGGGTTCATCTGATTTTGCTAATTTTATTTCGCTATTTTTCGTGATACTTTTTTGTTCCCAGAATTTCAGATAGTTTTTTCCAGGTTTTTTTTATATCACCTCGTAAGTTGGATAATCTGTTCTCATAATACAATTTTTTTGCCCTTCTTATCATGCTGGTTAGGAATGACGAGTAACGTTTGTTTGTGTCTCTGTTATGTGACCCATTCCTGAACTGTTTTTTCATATAGGTTTTTGTATTTATGGATTTGAGAAATGCTGGTGTGTAGCCAGGGGAATGATCAGTCCTCTTTGCTGTCATCTGTTTAGTTTTTTTAGGCAGATGCTTGTTATAGAGGTATTTGGGTCTTTTTTAGAAAATTATTAATACATTCGTCAATATCAGATATATTTCATAGCTCAGTGTGCCAATCAATGTTTGCAATGCATGCTGTTGCGAAGTTTATTAATGGCTGCCTATTGGGAAGTCTGAAGGTGACTTTTAGTAAGTGGCTTGGGGTAGTTTTACCAAAGTTGTTTTATGAGGAAATAAGGGTAGTGGTCTGTGTATTTATCTGTAATTATGCCTGGATTTTAAAAGGGGGATATGGTGTTGTCCAGATGTGGTCAGTAGGAACACTAGTCTCTGTAACACTTGTAGGTTTTGTTACTGTTTGGTAGTAACCATACAGTTTTACTTCATTGGTGTTTGTGAAATGCAGTAACGAGTGGTCCTGTCTTGCAGTCGATTTATATTGGAAGTCACCGAGAGTAGTAAGTGACTTTGTTTCATGCCGTGCATCAGTTATCATACTTTCCTAGATTTTGACTAAAATGGCTAATGTTTGACTGTGGAACTCCTGGTAAGAAGTATTATCAATTGTGAGAAGGTTTTTGTAGGTATTTGGATTTGAATTTAGCTATTATCATAATTCCCCATGTTCATCCCAATTGGCAAAGTATTAGAGATACATTCTAGTTGGACAGAGTAGTAAACGATTGCTGTGCCACCCCCCTAGTATGGTCTGGCCTACAGTTGATGTATGGCAGTGTAACCAGGAATGGCATAGACATCTGTACTATCAGGCTTTTAGCCAGGTTTTCCAGTTAGTGTAATGATGGACATATGGCATGTAAGGAATTTATAAAGCTAAGAGGTCATCGTAATGCTTGCTTAAAGATCTGATATTGTATTTAAAGATAGTTATGTGTTGTAGGCACTGAGAAGTGCCTGTTGTTGTTCTGCAGTGGTAGTACTAAACAGTAACTGTTTTGTATTCATTTTAAGATCATAAATAAGAGGTTGGTATCAATGATCAATGCTTTGAAATCATAAGATTTGTAGTGAATCTATAGTTAGAATTAAGTATAAAACAAAGTAAGTAGTCTTAAGCTAAAAAATAGCACCTGAATTATTTAACAAATGTAAAATAATGAGCTAAGTGACTAATACAAATAAGCTAGATGATCAATATACTAGTGCTTGGGAATAGATCGTAGTAGTACAATAAAAGGTAATTTTTTAAAAGTTATAATTATAGTTTAAAATAATGAATATTTACATAAATAATGAATATTTACATAATAATTTGTATGTGATTGATCGACAGTAATAAAGGGAGGACAGTATAAAGGAAGGACAGTAATAAAGGAGGGACATAATATAAAGTAGAGAACAGGCTCAAAACAAAACAGTAATGAAAGAGAGAAGAGCAAACACGACAGAAATGTCGAAAAGAAAGTGCAAATAGCAAGATAATGAAAAGAAGAAGTGTAAACACAAGAGTAATGGAAAAAAGAGAATATATACACAGCAGTAATGAAGAAAATATAAAACAAACACAGGCATGCATGAAGAAAAGAGAGGAAAAAAAAAAAAAAAAAAGTGGGGAAATACAAGAGTAATGAAATACACAAGCTGAAAATACAAACAGAAATTAAATAACAGATACAAAACTTGACTCTGATGAAAATATCAATGCGAAACAAACTAAAGAAATAAAAAAGGCAGATGCAAAACACACGACAATAACACGACAGGACAGGACCAGAAAATCAAGAGCAGAACACTATGGAAATAAAGAAAAGAACAGGAACTAGCACAATAAGTAATAAAAGAAAAGACTGGAACAGAGCGCAATAGTAATAAAGAAAAGACAGGAATAGAGCGCAATAGTAATAAAGAAAAGACAGAAGCAGAACACAATAATAATAAAGGACAGAAACAGAGCACAAAAAAATAAAGAAAAGACAGTAACAGAGCACAATATTAATAAACACAGACAGTAACTAAAGATCAATGGGAGTAAATAAAGAGAATACAGATGCACAAACTGAATTTCCATGTTAGCAATGTTTCACTGTGTTTAAACAGCTGCCATGATAACAACCCCAAGTAAACACGAGTAGGATGTATACACCTGGGTTTACACTTTTTCTCAGGGAGGATGAGTATATTACTGGTACACCATTTATCAGGGAATGGTGTATATACTGGGTTTACAACCATTTATTCAGGGAGATGAAGTATATACTGGGTTAAACCATTTGATCAGGAGATGATGTATATACTGGGTTTACACCATTTATCAGGGAGATGATGTATATACTGGGTTTACACCATTTATCAGGGAGTGATGTATATACTGTGGGTTTTTACACCATTTATCAAGTAGATGCTGTATATACATACTGGTTTACACCATTTACAGGAGATGATGTATATACTGGAGTTTACAGACCATTTATCAGGGAGATGAATGTATTGTTGGGTTTACACCATTGATCAGGGAGATGATGTAACATGTTTGGTTTAGCACCATTTATCAGGGAGATGATGTAGTATACTGTTGGGTTTTACACTCATTTATCAGGGAGATATGTATAAGCTGGGTTTACAACCATTGTATCAGGAGATGATGTATATGTGGGTTTACACCATTTATCAGGGAATGATGTATATGCTGGGTTTACAAACCATTTTATCAGGGAGAATGATGTAAATGTTGGGTTTTACCACCATTTATCAGGAGAAGATGTATATGCTGGTTTACAACCATTTTCAGGGAATTGAAGTATATGTTGGGTTTACACTCATTTATCAGGGAGATTATGTATATGCAGGGTTTAACCATTTATCAGGGAGATGATGTACATGTTGGGTTTACACCATTTATCAGGGAGATGATGTATATGCTGGGTTTACACCATTTATCAGGGAGATGATGTACATGTTGGGTTTACACCATTTATCAGGGAGATGATGTATATACTGGGTTTATTTATTTATTTATTTATTTATTTATTTATTTATTTATTTATTTATTTATTTATTTTATTAATTTGAAACATGATGCAGTGAAGTATAAATAGAAATACAGATAAAAAATGCAGCAAACCAAAGCCACTGAATGTAATACATTACTGGCTGGCTTAAAATTAACTTAATATTAACTAAGCAATGAAGTATTCAGTGGTAAAACATTATTGTAAACAGATAACAATTAAGCACAAATACGTATTACAAAAACTTGTCGTATGGTTGCTTGCATTGCTGTACAAACGGTATATATTTATTATATTTATGGCAGGCTTAAAATTAACTTTAAGATTATCGAAGCTATGATATATTCAGTGGTACATAAAATATTGTAAAACAGATAATAATTAAAGTACAAATGATTTGCAAAGAACAGGTCATAAGGTCATTAACTGTGTTGCTGTGTAATCAGTATAATGGAGTATTCAGTTAGGTAATGAATGTTAGTTTACAACCATTTTCAGGAGATGATGTAATATTACTGGGTTTAACTACACCATTATCAGGAGATGATTGTATATACTGGGATTACACACCATTTATCAGGAGATGATTATATAATGGGTTCGCACCATTTATCAGGGAGATGATGTATAACTGGGTTTGCAACCATTTTATCAGGGAGATGATGTATATACTGTGGATTCGCACCATTTATATCAGGGAGATGAGATATATACCTGGGTTTGCACCATTTATCAGGGAGATGATGTATATACTGGGTTTGCACCCATTTATCAGGGATGATGATGATCTACTGGGTTTGCACCATTTATCAGGGAGATGAGTAAAATACTGACTACTGGGTTTGTCACCATTTTATCCGGGAGATGATGTATATACTGGGTTTTGCACATTTATCAGGGAAGATGACTGTATATACTGTGTTTACACCAATATCAGGGAGATGATGTATAACGGGGTTTGCACCATTTATCAGGGAGATGGATGATAATATACTGGGTTTGCACCATTATCAGGGAATGAGTATATACTGGGTTTACACCATTTTTATCAGGTGAGATGTTGTATAAACTGGGGTTTGCACCATTTATCAGGGAGATGACGTATATATAACAGGGTTTACAACACCATATATTCAGGGAGATGAATGCCCACTGTGGAACGAGACGACTTAAATACCCGCATACCTGTCGTTTTCTGCACTCTAAAAATCAGACACTTTTGGTAGTATTTGAGAAATTGTGGGGACGTTTCGCCACATTGACTTCCTCAGGTCCGGTAAAAGAGATGCGTAGGTGGCTGAATAGGAAGTTGGCGGTAATCAGTCCTTCCAATCGTGAATCGATTGTATTCAGTCCATGAATCTTGAGACAGACTGAGAACACATAGACTCGAAGTATGAAGTATTGAATTACCTCAAACTCCTTACTTCATCGTGCACCATGAGTCCACAGTACGACTGATGAAGTCACACATTGGCAAAACGTTTCCAACAATAAAGAATTGCCCAATGTTTGAAAAAAAGAGTTCTGATTCCTCCGCTTGTAGTTTACTAAACCATCTAACTCACAGTTGCACACTAGTCCAGTGTTAAGCACTACTTTAGCATGTAACATCTGAAAGTAGAAAAGCAGTGTCAGGCATTCTGCGTCATCTCACTCTTCCTGTTTGAGAAAAATAATTCCTTGTTGAGCCTCCTCCTCAGCCCAGCACAAAGAAATTAATTTTTCATTATATCATATATGAAAATTTATTATTATTATTATTATTATTATTATTATTATTATTATTATTATTATTATTATTATTATTATTATTATTATTATTATTATGTTAATGATGATGATTCCCGTTAATCAAGTCAAATCAAGCTTAAACCTCCCGAAAGAACGCTTCAGTAAGCAAAGTCTAATGCACATTACGACTAGGATAGTACCCATCAAATTTTATTTGTGTGCCGACCAATTTTTCAGTGTAGTAAAACAAAAGTTAAAAAAATCTGGAATCGTTGGACTCCGTGTTAAAATCGGAGAATAACACAATCTTTCAGCTTAATAAATATTTTGGCTGGAGGTGTTGTTAACGCTACATTCAAGCCCTTAATGAGTGGCGTAAGTTCTAATTTGTCAATGATATTCATATATAATAAGTAAAGAATGGTTATTCCACTTGTCTTCAACATAGTATTGATTAATTGGTAAATTAGACACATGTGCAACACTTGGGTATCTTTAATGAAGAAACGTTTCGCCACACGGTGACTTCATCAGTCCATACAAAGGAGAATGGGGAAGAATAGGATGAGTTTGAGGAAACCAGCCCCTCAGCCTTGAAGGACTGATTACATCCTCTCAAGGCTAAGGGACTGATTACCTCAAACTCCTCCTGTTCTTCACCATTCTCCTTTGTATGGACTGATGAAACCACTGTGTGGCGAAACGTTTCCTCATTAAAGATACCCAAGTGTTGCACATGTGTCTAATTTATCAACTTGCCGGTTCTCTGAACCATTCATCTACATAGTACTGATTACTCATTCTGTAAGACTGATGATACCTCATAAATTTAGTATGAGTAGCTGCAGATTTGAATTTTTACCGGAATTGTTAGACAAATGTTGGTATCAAACGTTTCAACCAATCAGTGGCTTTAATTAAAAACAAAGCATATTTGAAGGTGTTGAATCTAGAAACAGTAGAAGGTGAGGTAATGAATCCCTCAGCCTAGATGAAATATTATACTCAAAATTATGAGCACTCCAAGGTATGAGCTATGAGTTCGGCGAAGAGTGCTAAATGAAGTATAATCAATTTGTGTAATCTGTTGCTGTCGAAAAGTCAAAGAGGGAGTCTGTGTCTAAGATGGCGCCGTCAGCGAGGAGGGAAGATAAAGTAAGGGTTTTAGACCAGTGACGACAGTCCAACAGAATATGGCAAACTGAAATTGGAACCTGACAATTAGCACAGAGGGAAACTGGGTGCTTCTCCATGAGATACCCACGAGTGAGACGTGCGAGGACGTATTCTCCCATCCTTGGCATCGATGATAAGATGACCAGAATCCTAAACTCGGCTTGTTAGAGTGTAATTTGTTATGAATCAAGTCAGACCAACATAAATAACAAAAAAAAGCACAATACCGTGACTGGAACGATACGCAAATAACCCGCACATAATAATAAATAACCCGCATGACGACATTTCGGTCCTACTTGTGACTTTGTCAATGGTCCAAGTCGGACCGAAATGTCGTCGTAAGCTTCTCTCTTTTATGTGCGGGTTATTTGCGTACAGACCAACGTCGTTGCCAATGGTTCCGAATGGTTCTGAGAATGGAATACCTCTATATGAAACTACAAGGTCGTGTTCCGCTAATCGTGCAGTAGAATCTGTCTTCCCGATGCTTTGAATATCAACATGACATAGTACCTAGCAGAAAACGATTTCTTTGTTTTCGATCGAAATGCGGCGCAACCAAAGTTGTAAACGAAGAACTAGAGAGAGAGGCGAATTAAATATTTTGATAGCTTACAAAGCACTAAATTAGTCCGAGATTACCAAAAATGGTGAGGTAAGCCTGGAGGCAATACAGATAATTGCTATGAGAACTGCATGCATTTTAGCTGTGAAGATGCTAGCTGAGTCTAATAAATGACCTCATACAACACTGTCCGGGAACACTGCTGCAAACATGACACGGTCAGAGAATTTAGAGCCAACAGTGTTTACTGCAAAGGCTCTAGAATGGTTAAAAAAAAGTGAGCGAGTAGCAACTGTATGTATTTTAGTTTTCGTGCACGGCAGTGGGGAAAAGCAGACAAGAACTGTCGGAACCTTCCAAGGAGGAAAAGAAATGTTAGATATAGATGTACATACAAAGGGGGGTAACTAAAGGAAAATCAAAAGCCAGTGCAAGACGAAGAGAAAAAGGACGTAGTAAACAGGGGCCGCGAACAAATAATGGACCTCTACTTTTGTCCGTTACTATGCTGAATGTAGAAGGATTGTGAAGGTCAAGCGGACAAAATAACGGAGGCATTGGGCATCACGGCTATCGTTCAATGATATAACATTCGCCTCTGCTTATAGGCTCTCGACAAGGGAGCAGCGAAAATCACCTAGACATAAACGTATTCCCTAATGATGGATGGGCTCAAGTTTAGAAAGAGTTGCGGGAGAAGCCGCAGAATATATCTGGTCGCCACAGTCCAGTTTCGATAAAATTAGGGCTGAATGCAGTCGAAGGAGAGTTTAGTTGATCAGAATCCCTCCCCTCCCCCACGAAAGATGAGCGAGGGTTTATAGGAGGTTCAGCAGGCTATGGAAAGCTGATTTCAGGGAGGTAATGTGTGCTTTCCAGAACAATCTGCGATTGAACAGAAGGCCTAGAAATCTGACCGTATCACGTTCAGGGATACGTGAGCCATACAGGCACAATGAAATATCAGAGATGATAACGTCTGGTGAAAGTAATATGGTGTATTTTACACCAGAGAATTTAATTCCATGCGTAGTGAAACTGCTCCTAAGAGACAGTCAGCGCCTTCCTAAGCTACAACGAAATCACCATCATAAAGTGATGACCAAATATTAGACAGGAGAATAGAGGCCAGATGATTTATAGTAAGGAGAAACGGAGTGGCTAAGGACATCCCTGGGGGACCCACCTTCACCCTGAACAAAGTCGGGGGAAAGCAAATTACGGAAATGTCCCCCAGATAAGAGGCTTTTAAGGAAAAGTGGGGGAACTGCCTCTGAGGCCTAAGGAATGAGCCTGGACCAAAATGTTATATCTCCAAGTTAGTGTCATATGCCTTTTCATGATAAAAAGAAAAAAACTGTAATAACTGAGTGGTTATTAGCAAAGGAATTACGAAACATGGGTATCAAAGCGGAGTAAGAAAGTCAGTAGTGGAGCGGCCCTTACGAAAGCCAAATTGACTAGGGGAGAAGACTACTGAACGTCTGTTTACTAGACGTTCCATCGACTTGTGTGAACTGCACTGGTAAGAACAATGGGATGATAGTGAGACATCATTGCCCAAAGTACCTGGATAGGAAAAGGCAGAACAACAGCAGTTATCCTGGGGTGGGAAAGAACCCCTTGAGAACAAAAATAAAAAAGAAAGAGTAAGAAGACTGCGAGGGCTGACGGATTTAATTGCACACGATTATGAATGCCATCAGGCCCAGCTACCGACAAGCGCCGGCAAGCGCAGTGTTGACTTGAGTTCGTGTAGCGTAAAAATCACATTATAACACGTTTCCTACTAACAGAAAAGTCTAAAGGCAGTATCTCTCTGGCAGACTTGGAGAAAGACACAAGGGGCATAGATAGAGCCCATGAGAATACGGACAAGATGATTTCCAATATCTGTGGGCAACTTCATGAGGGCTTGCTATGTCACAACGGTAACCTGAAGAACAGGATCCCAGTCAGGAGAGTAGTTGCCACTCAATTCCCGAACTTTTTTTTCAATCTACACTCATAGGGGAAGTCGAAATAGCCGTAGAAACGTACTGCCAACAAGCAGTTTAGCTTCTCGGATGGGACGTCGAGCAACTCTCTCGCCCGTTTAAAATCAATGAATCGCTCTCTGGTTTCTTATAACGATATCGGCACCATGCAACACGATTCAAGCGCACTGCACAGTACAATTAGGAGACCACCAGGACACGCATTTCTGAGGTGACTGTGTGTTGTGTATTTTTTGTATGTATGTATGTATGTGTGTGTGTGTGTGTGTGGTGTGTGTGTGTAAGTGCATTTAAAATCACAGTTAAACATGTGTTGTCAATGATGCATAATAACCGCATTTAAAAAAAAAGACAAATTCCAATCGCATTCGTCGTTTCTGACATTATCAAGGAATAGTAAAAAATAATGGAACACAGAAGACTTATGAAGGTGAGATATGACCTCAAAATAACACTAATAAACCATACCACGGGTGGGGTTTGAACCCGCGGTCAGAGAGTCTCAAAACTCCAGACCGTCGCGTTAGCAATCGTGTCATTACGATTTCGTGAGTCATGACACTAATCACTGAGCATGTTGGTGTAGTGAAGATAAAGTCAGTTCATATATCAAGTGAAAATTCTATTCATCATGACCTACCTTAACGTAACCTAAATTAGCTTAGCATAGCATAGATCACAGTAAACATGTGTTGTCACATGATGCATAATAACCGCATTTAAAAAAAAGACAAATTCCAATCGCATTCGTCGTTTCTGACATTATCAAGGAATAGTAAAAAATAATGGAACACAGAAGACTTATGAAGGTGAGATATGACCTCAAAATAACACTAATAAACCATACCACGGGTGGGGTTTGAACCCGCGGTCAGAGAGTCTCAAAACTCCAGACCGTCGCGTTAGCAATCGTGTCATTACGATTTCGTGAGTCATGACACTAATCACTGAGCGTGTTGGTGTAGTGAAGATAAAGTCAGTTCATATATCAAGTGAAAATTCTATTCATCATGACCTACCTTAACGTAACCTAAATTAGCTTAGCATAGTTTAAATTATGATGATAAATTAGACACATGTGCAACTCTTGGGTATCTTTATTGAGGAAACGTTTCGCCACACAGTGGTTTCATCAGTCCATACAAAAGAGAATCGTGAAGAACAGGAGGAGAATGAGGTAATCAGTCCCTCAACCTTGAGTCGATGTGGTCAGTCCATCAAAAATAATTCTATACCATTTCGAGATTAAAAGAGGCAAAAATGGCAATTGCACACTAAATTAGCAAAACTTGCCTCGTCTAAGTAAGATACATCGCGTGTTGATATTTTGAAGCCTCTCAGAGGTTCTCTTCGGTTATCACCTGGAAACAAACTGATGAAAAAGACATATGTGTTACACCTGGTAATCTCTATTTTGAAGATGCTTCGCCAATCAGTGTCTTTAACAATTCGATACAAAGGTTACTTGAAGAAGCTGAAACTGGAGATTGTAGAAGATGAAGTAATCAGTCCCTCAGCGTAGAGGGAGTTCATTACTCTATTCTTGAATTATCTGAAGCATAGGCAGCATAAATGTCGCTTATATAGGAGCCAGAAGATGTGCAGCAGTTGAAGGTATCGTTACCGTGGGTGGACCCAGTAGTGAAAGAAGATTACGGCCAAGTGTTGGGTCAGAGGTTAACAAACATTTGGAATAAGGGAGCCTCTGCACCCAGATTTTATCCTGTTGCTGTTAAGAACATAAGAACATAAGAACGAAGGAACACTGCAGAAGGCCTACTGGCCCATGCGAGGCAGGTCCAAGTCTCCTACCGGCTTAAGCCAATGCACCCAACCTAGACAGGTCAGGTCACATTGACTTAAGGGAGGAACACGGCAACCGACCTGTTAGCACAAGCTATCAGGTCTAACTCACACCCACCCACATTTACTCATGTATTTATCCAACCTATTTTTAAAGCTACACAACGTTCTGGCCTCTATAACGGTACTTGGGAGTTTGTTCCACTCATCCACAACTCTATTACCAAACCATTACTTTCCTTATCCCCCTTTCCCGAATCTGAATTTTTCCACTTTAATACCATTGCTGCGAGTCCTGTCTAGCCTAGATATTTTCAGCACACTATTTACATCCCCTTTATTTATTCCTGTCTTCCACTTATACACCTCAATCATATCCCCCCTAATTCTACGTCTTTCTAGAGAGTGCAGTTTCAGGGCCCTCAGTCTATCCTCATAGGGAAGGTTTCTGATACATGGGATCATCTTTGTCATCCTCCTTTGTACATTTTCCAGAGAATTTATATCCATTCTGTAATACGGTGACCAAAACTGTGCAGCATAATCTAAATGAGGCCTAACCAAGGATGTATAGAGTTGAAGAACAACCTGATAGGTATGTGTTACACCTGGTAATCTCTATTTTGAAGATGCTTCGCCAATCAGTGTCTTTAACAATTCGATACAAAGGTTACTTGAAGAAGCTGAAACTGCAGATAGGTATGGTAGCAATAATAGTATATGTTCTTAAAACTGTGTGCTAACCTCAGGCCCAACTCTTGGACATGATCTACTTTCAATGGTTAGTCCTCCTCTTTGACAATGTCTTCAACTACTACACCTTCTCTGACTCCTGTATAAGAGACTATCTTCCTGCTTCTCATTCAGATTCATCAAGACTACAGTGGCGAACATCTTCATCTAGGCTCAATCTGGCTTCATCTGGCGCAATGAAGTGGTTTGGTCTGATGAATTTGACCTTTTAGCCTTCTTCCTCCGACCGAAACTAGTTACCCCCCCCAATAATCCCCTTCCCTATCCCATCCATCCCATCCCTTCTTTCCTTTCCATGTCCTTTCCCCATCCCTGCTCTCTCCTTTCTTTCCTACATTTATCCTTTAGGTCGTTCCCTCTGAAATTCTAACTCGTAGGCTGAAGAAAGGGTGTCGATATCGTCCCATTCCGTTGAGGTCTTTGGTGGTGGTGTTGTTTGCCGTTGAATCTGGATCATCTAGGGATGTCCTGTTTACCCTCTGGAGTTCCGGGGGTCGACTCAAGTGTCTTCAGGGGGACTGGTTTATCCTGGAGGTGTCTGTTAGTTCCGGGAAATAGTGGCCTGTCCCTTCGGAATTTTTGGCGTGCCATGACACTCTAAACCCTTCTTTTTTGTGCCTTCGCTGTCTCTCCACTTTTACACAAATTGCATCTTCTTCTCCGTCGCCAAGTTCTCTCCGCTTTTCCCCTCTCATCCGGACTACTGAAGCCATCTTGCTTTTTATTGAGGCAAACCTATGAAGGACACCCGGGTCACTACCCCCCCACTTCACATTCTACTTTCCGTGCCTTTCTTCATATCGCCTTTCTTCACGTCATCCCAATACCTCACTCCCTTTCTATTTCCCATTGCCTCCGCAGATTGACTTTACTAAAACCCCCCTGGTCTGTAGACACCTGAAAAATGTTACTGTTAAGCTCTCGTAGCTTATTTACATAGGAATATTCGAGGTCTCAGGGTAATCAGGGAGAGCTTCAGCGATTGCTCTTCCAGTTTTTCCTGTTTGTGTCTGTTTGCAAAAACAAAAAATTGCGCTCTGCTGTTTTCCGTCCCATCTCGGACTATGTCTTATTACATTTATCGGATCCCTTTCCCGATGAGACTTAATGAAAGGGCACATCTTGTGCGCCACAGTATACCACATTCTCGTGTCCTTGTCCGTACTTCGCTGCATTACACTGCAGTCCTCTCATCTTAATTTGGAGATTTTAATGCTCATTTCATCTGTGGAGGGTCTCAGGTCATCCCACTCATTTCGACGCTCTCATTAAATATCTCTCCTCGTCAACTGCACTCTACTTTATCTGGTCAGTAATCTCTGATTTACATGACAGCAATCATTTTCACGTCTTACTTCTCGTGAGTATTCTCGACCTATTCGTAGCCTAAGAGGAGATCGAGGAGGGCATCATTACAAACATTTGCTTTCTGACAAGGTGGGTGCTTGTGCCCCACACTTACATTCTGATATGGCTGGTGCATTGGTATGAGTCCCTTACATGTGACTTCTGACGAGGTAGCTGAGGGGTAACGAATACCTCACGTCCTTCTCCTCTCCAAGGAGAACCTTCAACTTCTCACCCACCTTGCCTCATTATATGGTAGGGGGATGAGTACCCCACACCCAACGCTTTACATGTATTTTGAAAGAATACAGTGTATATCCTTGAGATAAACAGTGTACAGCACTACATAAAAGAAATTTAAATAATAATAATAATAATAATAATAATAATAATAATAATAATAATAATAATAATAATAATAATAGTAATAAAAATAATAGTGAAGTGTGGCAGTGTGGGTAAGTCTTGCCTGGCTCACACCCACCCTACACCCACCACCCACCACCCACCCTACACCACCACCCACATACAGCAAACTTCGTTCGTATAAATACATCTTGCATATTACTGGTACCAGCAAGAGAAAGGTAAAGTGGAAATCAGTTTTCTTCTGTGGCATACAGAGTGTAGTAGGATACAGACAGGATGTCAGCACAGCATATCTGTGGGACATGTAAAAAAATCCTTGGAAGGAAATCCAGAATCACATGCAATCTATGCTCTTCCGAACACCATATCTCTTGTACTAGACTAAATACAGCCTCAAAAAATGACCTCGAACTAGCAAGGTGTTTCTGGTTGTGCAATAAAGATGGAGAACTTTGGGCAGGTATCAGAAAGGTACTAAGGAAAGTAATAAATGATAAAAATAATCAAGAAAACAAAGATGACCTCCTGGATAGTCTACCAAAAATATATAAAACATGGGAGCAAGAGATAGTGTATCAAAAAATGCAGAATGTCCATACCACAACAGATAACTCGAAACTATCTAGTCATCCACATGGTGCTAAGCCAGACCCATCCCCCAGTCATAGCACTAATACCCACAGTGTTGGTGCTGGCCCAGGCCCAGCCGCCAGCCCAGGCTCAGCCCCCAGCCCCAGTGCTGACCCAGACCCAGCCCCCAGCCTTACTGCCAGCCCAGACTCTCCTAGGGAGACTACCAAAACCACCACAAAAACAGTAAATATACAACCATCTAAAACTGTAAATATACAACCATCATTGCACAAGACCGTGGCCCACAGTACAGATGTTGGAGAGGAGTCTCCTCCTTCTTCCTCTACCGGGAAAAGTAGATGGAATCCAGGACGGGGTGGCCCTGGCTTGGATACTGAGGATTATAGTGCAGTCCCAGAACCTGCAGAAACTGACAACACACCTCCCAACAATTCTCAACCAAAGGTGAATTTGTGCAAATATTATGCTTGGGGCATCTGTAAGCATGGAATAACAGGGAAAAAAATGGGACATGCAACTTTGGGCATCCCAAAAAATGTAGCGACCTCCTGTCGAAAGGAGTGTGTCGTTCTTCTTCCTGTACTTTCTTTCACCCAAAAATGTGCCACTCCTCGGTCCTCCAGAAGCAGTGTTACAACATCGACTACCCTGCATACCATCTAAAAGGGACCAGGAGGCACAGACCCCACAAGACAAACAATAGTAGCTACGACAACCCAACTCCAGGTGATTTTTTAGTGGCAGGAAACGGAAAAAGAAAATGGAAGGAAATAACAAAAATAGTCCACCACCTTGGAGCCTTGTTGGACTGGAGGCGCAGCCAGTGGCCACCCATGGCCCTCCAGAATTACAACTACTGATGCCAATAACAAAATCCCCCCAACAAACACAGAATACAACCTCGTTCATATTTGCTAATATACAGGGTCTTAAGCCATCCACCAACAACAAAATACCTTTTATCAGTGGACTTCTAGAGGAGTCTAATGCAATGTTTGCAGCCTTCACAGAGACTCACACAAAAGATCACTTTCACAGCGAAATATGGATAAGTGGTTACAACCTTTTTAGATGCGACAGAAAAAACAGGCAACAAGGGGGTTGGCCCTGTATGTCAAAAGAGTCCCTTATCTGCACGAGTTGCTGAACACCACAATGAGGTAGTTGAAGTTCTATCATATAAAGATCAGAACCAAAACCTAGTCATTGTGGTTGTATACAACACCAATGCAACCTCACCACCAGTTCGAAGAACAGCTTACTGAAAATTGATTACTGTTTGGAAAAGCTTCCAGCTCAACCCCAGAACATTTACGCTTGGTGATTTCAACCTTGCTACAAAATGGAAAAGAATGTAGCAAATATGTTATAGCTGAAACATCCTCGGAGGTACGCACGATGAAAGTGCACACCCACATGGCTACTAAGTCTCTCGAAAAACACCTTAAGCCAGCAATAGTGGAGCCACTAAGAACTAGAAAACACATTGCCTTCATTTTTCACAAATAAGAGGACCTGATAAGAGACCTAAGAATTATCAAAAACACTAATTCCGATACACAATCAAATCTGACCAGCCGACTCATGCATTAGGGGTCCATCAGAGAATACATTTAGCTAATTGAAGGTGTCCTTCACAAATACAACTTCAACAGAAGACATCAACTGGGACCAGGTAAACCTGTCCTAAATGAACATGTTTGGGAAGACTTAAATGACATGGATCCAAACCAGTGCCTTGAAAGGATCAACTTCCTGGCACCCGAAGCATGTTCTAGGCATATTCCCCTAAGAAAGAAGAAGAGCAGGAGTAAACTGGAGAGAGAAAGATGCTCCCTCTACAGAAGACGACGAAGAGTCACTGAGCTCCTCAGGAGTGCTAGAATATCTGATACACGAAAGGAGGCGCTGACTAGGGAAGTGGAAACTATCGAACTTAAGTTAAATGACTCTTACAGGAACCAGGAGATGCAGGAGGAGCTTAAAACTATTAGTGAAATTGAAAGAAATTCAAAATATTTTTTTCATATGCAAAAACAAGGCAAATACCACATCTATTATCGGGCCCTTACTCAGACAGGATGGGACTTACACAGATGACAACAAGAAAATAAGTGAAATATTGAAATCCCAGTACGACTCTGTTTTTAGTGAACCACTATCGGTCTGAGATCGACGACCCAAAATGATTTCTTCATGAATGAGCCTCAAAACTCCATAAATGTAATGCCAGATTTCCGACATTACCCTAACTCCGATAGATTCGAAAAAGCCATTGACAACATGCCTATGCACTCAGCCCCGGGCCTAGATCGTGAACTCTGTTTTCATTAAGAACTGCAAGAAACCCCTCTTGCGTGCCTAAGTACACTATGGATGAGGAGCTTGGACATGGGTGAAATTCCACAGTCACTTAAAACAACGGATATACCCCACTCCATAAAGGTGGCAGCAAAGCATTAGCTAAGAACTATAGACAATAGCTCTGACGTCCCACATCATAAAAATCTTTGAAAGAGTGCTAAGAAGCAGGATTGCAGATCACCTGATTCCCAAAATCTGCACAATCAGGGCAACATGGGTTCAGGGCAGGTCGCTCCTGCCTCTCACAACTACTGGATCACTATGACATGGCCTTGGATGCACTGGAAGTAAATCAGAATGCGTTGTAATATACACAGACTTTGCAAAAGCATTTGACAAATGCGATCATGGCGTAATAGCCCATAAAATACGTGCTAAAGGAATAACTGGAAAGTGGGGAGATGGATCTTCAACTTCCTAACAAATCGAACACAAAGAGTAGTGATCAACAGAGTTAAATCGGAGGCTGCCATAGTGAAGAGCTCTGTTCCACAAGGCACAGTACTCGCCCCCATCTTATTCCTTATCCTCATATCAGACAAAGACAGAGATATACACCACAGCACCGTATCATCCTTTGCGGATGATACTAGGATCTGCATGAGGCTGTCATCTGCTGAGAACGCGGTTAACCTCCAAGAAGATATAAACAAAGTTTTCCAGTGGGCAACGGTAAACAATATGATGTTCAATGAGGACAAATTCCAACTACTCCGTTATGGAAAACTGGAGATAATAACTAGAACAGGGTATACTACAAACTCTGATCATACAATAGAGCGGAAAAATAATGTAAGGGACCTGTTTAGTTAGTTAGTTTAATATGTTTATTATGCACCCCATACCCATCCTGTGGGCGGTAGTCAAAAGATTACAGAGGTACATAATTGGTCCAGGGACTGGACTCCAAAGTTTTGATAGCTGAGCAAGTTACAGAGGTAATGAACTCACAATTTACAAAGGTAATGAACTCACAATTTACAAAGGTAATGAACTCACAATTTACAAAGGTAATGAACTCCAGGTAAGTCTGGTCACAATCATGACAAGTTACAAAGGTATTTACAGATTAAGGGACCTGGGAGTAGTAATGTCTGAGGATCTCACTTTCAAGGATCACAACAGTGCCACGATCGCACGTGCAAAGAAAATGATAGGATGGATAATGAGAACTTTCAAAACGAGAGATGCCAAGCCAATGATGATCCTCAAATCACTTGTTCTCTCTAGGCTGGAATACTGCTGTACATTAACATCTCCATTCAAAGCAGGTGAAATCGCAGATCTAGAGAGTGTACAGGGATCCTTTACTGCACGTATAAGTTCTATCAAGCACCTTAACTACTGGGAACGCTTGGAAGCACTTGACTTGTACTCGTTGGAACGCAGGAAGGAGAGATATATCATAATCTACACTTGGAAAATCTTGGAAGGAATGGTCCCAAATCTGCACACAGAAATCACTCCCTACGAAAGCAAAAGACTGGGCAGGCGATGCAAAATGCCCCCAATAAAAAGTAGGGGCGCCGTTGGCACACTAAGGGAAAACACCATAAGTGTCCGGGGCCCAAAACTGTTCAACAGCCTCCCATCAAGCATTAGGGGAATTGCCAATAAGCCCCTGGCTGCCTTCAAGAGAGAGCTGGACAGATACCTAAAGTCAGTGCTGGATCAGCCGGGCTGTGGCTCGTTCGTTGGACTGCGTGCGGCCAGCAGTAACAGCCTAGTTGATCAGGCCCTGATCCATCGGGAGGCCTGGTCATGGACCGGGCCGCGGGGGCGTTGATCCCCGGAATAACCTCCATGTAACCTCCAGGAGCGCCGGACCTGAGTTCCCCTTTCCTACCTCCTGACACGGAAGGTGTCGAGAAGGTTTTGGAAATCATACGACTAACTAAACAACGGAAAAGTTTCAATATACTTTTTGTCTACATAACTTAAATTACGAGAAACCAACTGTGACCAGGCAAAGACAGGAATGAATGTGAATAACCTGACTAGGTAAAGGCAATGGCTTAAGCCGGTGGGAGAATTGGACCTGCCTCGCATGGGCCAGTAGTCCTGCTGCAGTGTTCCTTCTTTCTTATGTTCTTAAAAGTTTTGTTAAATTTTAACAATTTGGGTTACTCATACTTAAGACATTGTTTCAATGAGTATAAGTGTTTGAGTGTCATCTGAGGAGAGGGGGAGGGAGGTGGGAGGAGGGGGGAGGTTTACAGAGGGAGAGGGAGGGGGACGGGGAGGGAGAGGGGTAGGGGGAGAAGGAGGGGGAGGGAGAGGGGGAGGGGGAGGGGGAAGGGAGGGAGGAGAGGGGGAAGGGAGGGAGAGGGGGAAGGGAGGGAGAGGGGGAAGGGAGGGTGAGGGGGAAGGGAGGGGGAGGGGGAAGGGAAGGGGGGGGAGGGAGGGGGAGGGGGTGAAAAGGGCACTCGCCTTCGACGCAGTTGGAAAACTTCCAGAACTGTGTATGTGGTCAGAGTATGTATGAATCTAGAACATATTGCTGAAGCTATTTCGTGAAATTTGTTACGATTATTCAGTCTGTATCATCTATCATCTTCCAATAGAATTATAGTTGTCACTAAATAATAAAGCTTTTTGTTTTTGGGATAAAAAAAAAAAACGTTTTTTTTATAATTTTAAAAAATTTCGTTTTTTTTTTTTATGGAAGTTTTAATAAATTTTTTGTCTATTTTTTTTACATTCTTTACAATTTTGGGATAAAAATTTCATGTCTTATTTTTTGGGGTTACCGGTTTCTTACACTTATATAACCCTATTTATATTCAGTAGGGATTTGTGAAATACCAATAACAGTATTACTTACTACTAAACCCTACTTATACAAGTATTGGACTGATCCAACACCAGTCATACCACAGGATTCACAATATACTTTTCTTCACTTACACAACACTCTCAAGAGACTACACTTCTTTTACTTAAACCTTGATAAGGTATTCACTTCTTTTCAGAGACTTCAACCCATCTGATAAGAAATTCACATATCTTTTTCTACATGAGACTTACATTCAACCACGTCTTGATAAGAAACTCACACACTATCTTTCTAGCCATGAGACTTACATTCTAACCAGCTTGATAAGAAACTCACACTCTATCTTTCTAGCCATGAGACTTACATTCTAACCAGCTTGATAAGAAACTCACACTCTATCTTTCTAGCCATGAGACTTACACTCTACCCAGCTTGATAAGAAACTCACACACTATCTTTCTAGCCATGAGACTTACATTCTACCCAGCTTGATATGAAACTCACACTCTATCTTTCTAGCCATGAGACTTACACTCTACCCACCTTGATAAGAAACCCACACTCTATCTTTCTTGTCATGAGACTTAAATTCCGCCCCTCTTAATAAGGGATTAATCATTTTACTTTTCTTGACAAATAACTCATATTCTACATTCTTCACAAAAGACTCACATACAGGGGTCTCATACACTACCCGTTTATGAGAAAAGACTCACTACTTTACTCTTCTTGACAATGGAATCACACACTTCCCTTCCTGATGAGGAACTCAGTCACTGTCCTTACTGACTAGGAACTCTAAAAGAATATTTCCCGTCGATGGTCTTACACTGTTTACACACACAACAATCTTTTCTTGGAATCGGACTTACAAACTACCCTTCTTGACAAAGACACTTTTTTCCTTCTTGCTAAGGAACTGCAAACTATCCTCCTTGATAAAGGATTCACATACAACTATTTCTTGACAAGGAACTCACATACTACCCTCTTCGGCAATAGACTTACATACACGGATCTCACACACGACCCTCTTAAATAAGACTCACGTGTCATTTATGACTAGAGACTCGCACATGGATTTTCTGTCAAGGGACCTTCACATTACACTTCATGAGAAAAGAATCGCACATTACTCTTGACATGAAACTAACTCACCACCCTTTATGAGAAGATTCACACACTAGTCTTCTTGACAAGTGAATCACATACTACCCTTCTTCTCAAGAGACTCAATACACCTGACTCAACACCTGAGTCATGCCACGGACAAATATTGATTTTCTGAACATTTGGTAGTTTCCTATTTAGAGGAGGGTTAACTATAAAAAGATAAAACATAGATCACACAATTCCTAACTATCATCCCAGTAGTGTACGGACATCACGATTTATATGACCTAGTGAACCGAGACATCTGCAGCTTTCTTGCTCTCTCTGGTATGAAAAAGGCGTAGAAAATTACATCAGGTGTAGCTCTTTCACTTAAAAAGCTACAATCGTTTCTACTGCTGAACAATATGTTAAAGTTCAACTTAAGTTCATTGGTTTGGTAAATATAATGCAGCCTTTTAAATAAATTTTTTTTCTTGCTATTAGAAATTTTTACCTTGCAATGTAGGAAAATTTTTTTTTTTAACCATTTGTCGCATCTATCAGACACTACAACATCGTGGGATCTTGATACCAGGAATTATTCAATATTTGTCCAACCTTGGACGAAGACCTACTTACACTACTTACCGTCTTCTCCTCTCCTCGTCTTTTTCCCCCAGTCACTCTTCGACTTTCTGTTTTCATGTTTCTCTTCCATTTTTATTTCACAGTTTCTCTTCCTCCTTCTGTTTCCCTGCCTCTCCACATCTCTTGTCTCTCCCTCCACCTTCAATCTTCTGTCACCGTTCAGAGGCAAATTACCAACTACACTTACCGATGACAAAGCATCCGACCACCCTGAAAGTTTTCCAATTACCCTGATTGAGCTTATTAATACACTTCCCCACAGGGTTTATTAAGGGCTAGTTGTCCATAATGATACTTGTGATGAGTGCCACTGGCATAATGGAATTTCAAGAAGACATGCTGAAGGTCAGATGGGCTTTAAGGTGACTTACTTGACGCCAATATTTTGCTGATGGACTCTGAAACCGTCACATGTTTATCAGGAAGGTGTTTAATAGTTGTTTAAAACAAATTGACATGATAATAATAAAATATATGAGAGTGATAACAAAAGTAATACTATAGTAATTAAAAAAATACAAAGGATAATAATAATAATAATAATAATAATAATAATAATAATAATAATAATAATAATAATACAATTATCATTATGTGTATAATTAATATTATATTTAACTTCATGTGTATAATTACTTCTACTGTTTACTATTAGTAACTGTAGTAATATTATTATTATTATTATTATTATTATTATTATTATTATTATTATTATTATTATTATTATTATTATTATTATTATTATTATTATAAGTAGTAGTAATGGTACTGAGTAATTATTATTGTTGTTATTATAAGTATTATCAGAAATTAAATTAGTTTTAGTGTTAGTGTTAGTATTAGTACCAGCATTTAGTATTTCTATTCAAACTGTACCATTATATAAACAGAGAAGCGCAAAACTCGTAGGGGTCAAACAGTGCTGAGGGAATGCGAGGATTACTTCCGCCTATGAGGAAGGTAGCTAGAATATCTTGGATCAAGAGCCCTTTATAGGAACGTTGAGGGTTAGAGAGTGGTGTGACAGTAATGCTGCATGTGCGTAGTGCAGCATCAATGCTGTATGTGTGGTGGAGTATTATATTAGAAGGTATGAAGTGCAGCATAAGTGTTGTATGTAGGTAGTGCAGCATTATACAGAATGTATAAAGTGCAGCATCAGTGTTGTATGTAGGTAGTGCAGCATTATACAGAATGTATAAAGTGGAGCATTAAGTTAACATGCTTGTAGTGCGGCATTAATGTAGCATGTAAGTACTGTAGTATCACTTTTGTATGTGAGTAGTGTAGCATTATACTGGAATGTATGAAGTGCAGCATTAATGTAGTATGCCTGTAGTGCAGCATTAATGTAGTATGCCTGTAGTGCAGCATTAATGTAGTATGCCTGTAGTGCAGCATTAATGTAGTATGCCTGTAGTGCAGCATTAATGTTGTATGCCTGTAGTGCAGCATTAATGTAGTATGCCTGTAGTGCAGCATTAATGTTGTATGCCTGTAGTGCAGCATTAATGTAGTATGCCTGTAGTGCAGCATTAATGTAGTATGCCTGTAGTGCAGCATTAATGTAGTATGCCTGTACTGCAGCATTAATATAGTATGCCTGTAGTGCAGCATTAATGTAGTATGCCTGTAGTGCAGCATTAATGTAGTATGCCTGTAGTGCAGCATTAATGTAGTATCCTGAAGGGCATTAATGTAGTATGCCTGTAGTGCAGCATTAATGTAGTATGCCTGAAGAGAAGCATTAATGTAGTATGCCTGTACTGCAGCATTAATATAGTATGCCTGTAGTGCAGCATTAATTGTATGCTGTAGTGCAGCATTAATGTAGTATGCCTGTAGTGCAGCATTAATTAGTATGCCTGAAGAGCAGCATTAATGTAGTATGCCTGTAGTGCAGCATTAATGTAGTATGCCTGTAGTGCAGCATTAATGTAGTATGCCTGTAGTGCAGCATTAATGTAGTATGCCTGTAGTGCAGCATTAATGTAGTATGCCTGTAGTGCAGCATTAATGTAGTATGCCTGTAGTGCAGCATTAATATAGTATGCCTGAAGAGCAACATTAATGTAGTATGCCTGTAGTGCAGCATTAATATAGTATGCCTGAAGAGAAACATTAATGTAGTATGCCTGTAGTGCAGCATTAATATAGTATGCCTGAAGAGAAACATTAATGTAGTATGCCTGTAGTGCAGCATTAATGTAGTATGCCTGTAGTGCAGCATTAATGTAGTATGCCTGTAGTGCAGCATTAATGTAGTATGCCTGTAGTGCAGCATTAATGTAGTATGCCTGTAGTGCAGCATTAATGTAGTATGCCTGTAGTGCAGCATTAATGTAGTATGCCTGAAGAGAAACATTAATGTAGTATGCCTGTAGTGCAGCATTAATATAGTATGCCTGAAGAGAAACATTAATGTAGTATGCCTGTAGTGCAGCATTAATGTAGTATGCCTGTAGTGCAGCATTAATGTAGTATGCCTGTAGTGCAGCATTAATATAGTATGCCTGAAGAGAAACATTAATGTAGTATGCCTGTAGTGCAGCATTAATGTAGTATGCCTGTAGTGCAGCATTAATGTAGTATGCCTGTAGTGCAGCATTAATGTAGTATGCCTGTAGTGCAGCATTAATGTAGTATGCCTGTAGTGCAGCATTAATGTAGTATGCCTGTAGTGCAGCATTAATGTAGTATGCCTGTAGTGCAGCATTAATGTAGTATGCCTGTAGTGCAGCATTAATATAGTATGCCTGAGGACATTAATGTAGTATGGCCTGTAGTGCAGCTTAATTAGTATGCCTGTAAGTGAACATTAATGTAGTATGCCTGTAGTGCAGCATTAATGTAGTATGCCTGTAGTGCAGCATTAATGTAGTATGCCTGTAGTGCAGCATTAATATAGTATGCCTGAAGAGCAGCATTAATGTAGTATGCCTGTAGAGCAGCATATTATAGTGTATGCGCATTTATAGCGAAGCATTAATGTAGTATGCCTGATGCGCATTAATATAGTATGCCTGAAGAGCAACATTAATGTAGTATGCCTGTAGTGCAGCATTAATGTAGTATGCCTGTAGTGCAGCATTAATGTATGCCTGTATGCAAGCATAAAGTAGTATGCTGAAGTAGCAACATTAATGTATATGCTGTATCAGCATTAATGTAGTTGCCTGTAGTGAGCATTAATGTAGTATGCCTGTAGTGCAGCAATTATAGTATTGGCCTGTAGTGCAGCATTATATAGTATGCTAAGAGCAGCATAATATAGTTGTAATGCTGAGTGCACCATTAATGTAGTATGCTTAAGTGCAGCATTAATGTAGTGTGCCTGTTGCAGCATTAATGTAGTTGCCTGTAGGCAGCATTTTATAGTATGCTGAAGAGCAGCATTAATGTTGTATGCCTGTAGTGCAGCATTAATGTAGTATGCCTGTAGTGCAGCATTAATGTAGTATGCCTGTATTGCAGCATAATGTAGTATGCCTGTAAATGCAGCATTAATATATGTATGCCGTGAAGAGCAGCATTAATGTTGTATGCCTGTAGTGCAGCATTAAGTTGTAATGCCTGTAGTGCAGCATTAAGAGTTGCTGTAGTGTTAGCTAGCATTAATGTGTATGCCTGTAGTGCAGCATTAAGTAGTATGCTGTAGTGCAGCATTAATGTGTATGCCTGAGATGCAGCATTAATGTTGTATGCCTGTAGTGCAGCATTTAATGTTATGCCTGTAGTGCAGCATAAGGGAGTATGCCTGTAGTGCAGCATTAATGTTGTATGCCTGTAGTGCAGCATTAATGCAGTATGCCTGTAGTGCAGCATTTATATTGTAGTGCAGATACGTAAATGCGCATTAAGTAGGTGTGGTGCAGCATTAATGTAGTTTTGTGTGGTGCAGCATTAATAGTTGCTAATGGTAGCAATAAAAGAGTTGTGAATGGAAGATTAATTTAAATGTTAAAGCAGATTAATGAGTGTGTGTTGTCAGCATTAATGTAGATGTGTTAGGCAGGCAGGTGTTTGTTGGGGTTCAGTAGTAAGGCAGTTGTAGTGGTGTTCACTAGCAAGTGTTGTGGTTTTTGGGTTCAGTAGTAGGCAGTGTGTAGTTGTGTGGTTCACTAGCAAAGTGTTGTGTGGGTTTAGTATAAAGGCAGTGTGTAATGTGTTGGTTCACTAGCAAAGTGTTGTGTGGGGTTCATAGTAAGGGATTGTGTAATGTGTGGTTCAATAGCCCAAAGTGTTGTGTTTGGGGGTTTAGTAGTAAAGGCAGTGTGATGTGTTTGGGTTCCCCTAGCAAAGTGTTGTGTTTTGGGGTTTAGTAGTAAGGCAGGTTTTAGTGTGTGGTTCACTAGCAAAGTGTTGTGTGGGGTTCAGTAGTAAGGCAGTGTGTAGTGTGTGGTTCACTAGCAAAGTGTTGTGTGGGGTTCAGTAGTAAGGCAGTGTGGTGTGTGGTTCACTAGCAAAAGTGTTTTGTGGGGTTCAGTAGTAAGGCAGTGTTTTATGTGTGGTTCACTGCAAAGTTGTTGTGTGGGTTCCCGTTAAGGCATTGTGTAATGTGTGGTTCATAGCAAAAGTTTGTGGGGTTCAGTAGTAGGCAGTGTTTTAGTGTGTGGTTCACTAGCAAAGTGTTGTGTTGGGTTCGTAGTAAGGCAGTGTGTAATGTGTGGGTTCACTAGGGAAATGTTGTGTGGGGTTCAGTAGTAAGGCAGTGTGTAATGTGTGGTTCACAGCAAAGTGTTGTGGTTTGGGGGCAGTAGTAAGGCATTTTTGTATGTGTGGTTCACTAGCAAAAGTGTTGTGTGGGTTCAGTAGTAATGGCAGTGTGTTGGTTTGGGTTTACTAGAAAATGTTTTTTGTAGTCAGGGGGATTTCCCCCAAGAAGGCAGGGGTGGTTCACTAGCAGTTGGATTCAATAAAGGGCAGGGCCCCGATGTTTGGTTCCAGCAAATTAGGGGTATTAAACAGATGGGCAGTCTCAAATGATGGGACAAGCTGTAGTTTGTCAGCCGGGGTTGTGGCTCGTAGTATGGTTTTGGTGAGTTCCACAAAATTTGGTTGTATGGTATAAGGAGCCTGGTCAAGAGGGCCGGGGGTTTCAAGTAACTTTTTGGTTAAACTTTTGTAGGGGAGTGTGTAGTGTGTGGTTCACGCAAAGTTTTGTGTGGGGTCAGTAGTAAGGCAGTGGGGTAATGTGTGGTTCATAGGCAAAGCGTTGTGTGTGGGTTCAGTAGTGTGTGGTTCAGTAGTGTGTGTGGTTTGTGTTGTGGTAAATTGTGTGGTTTATGTGTGTGGTTCAGTAATTGTGGTTCATAGTGTTGGTTTAGTAGTGTGTGTGGTCAGAGTTGTGTTGGTTCAGATACTGGTTTTCAGTATGTTGTTAGTTCGTGGTGGGGGGTTGGTTTTTGGGGCATAGGGTGGTTGTAAGGTGTGGCAGGAGTGTGTCAGTAGTGTGTGGTTCAGTTGTGTTAATTTAGTCCCTTGTAAAATCAGTTTTGTGATGAGCATCTAAAATGTTGGGTACAGTCGATAGTTTGGTAAGCAGGTTTTGTTGTGGGAAATCAGTAGGTTGGCTTTTTTTATTATTTTATTATGATTTAAGGCGTAGATCGGTTAAGGGTTCATATGAATGTTTTACAATAGTAATGTTGGTGTGCCTGGATACACTATGTTGTGTGTGGTGTGTGTGATCATGTTGTGCAGCAAATATATTTTTGTTGTGGGTTACCTGTTACAGAGTGGCTGGAGTGTATGCAGCAGTTTGTTGAACTGTTATGGGGCTGTAAAATTTGTGTTGTTGTGCAGGATTATGCTGTGTGTGGTAAGAAAGTTAGCTGAAATTTATTTGCTGCAATGTAATTGATTTTTTCAGGAGTTGTGTGTGGTCTGGAGTTACCTGTAATGCAGTATGGATGCCAAATGGATCCTTCCTGGTAAAGCACCCCATATTTCGAAACAAATGTAGTTTTGGGTGGCTGTTACCCGGTTGTTAAGGGGCAAAAAACAAAGCATCCATGTTGGACAGATATGGGGCAAGTGCAAGCAAGCGAAGATAGATTTCTTAACCTTTGTTCTTCTTTATATACTATTACAACTATGTACAATTTATTATTTCAAAACTAAATGCTAAACTCAACAAGAGGTCATTCAGCATTGTTGTTACAATATTAATAAGAGAATAGACAGATTTTTTAAATGGTGCAATCAGAGCCAAATGAAACGGTAGTAGTTGACGGCCAGTGTAAACGCAAATCTACTACTCACTCGGTATTCGAAGTGATCTCCCCTTTTTGGTTGCAGTTGTTCGCCTTCATTAAATGGCAAATTTAAACCAGACAATAAGGAACAGTGAGGCCCAGAATTGCTACACTCTAAATGCGGTACAAATCTTGAGTGAGCTTGGTGAATGATTGTGACACGAAGACTAAAAAAAGTAACTACTACGCGTACACCACAGAATATAAAAGAAATATCACCATTTATTCAATAAAATTGGCAAATTGGAACATATGCCACCCAACAGTTGTGCGAACATTGCGTTCAAAAACCTATATCAGTGGTGAAAATTTGTAGTATATCAAATGAATCATTCTACAATTATGGGACGTGTTCTAACGATTCCAAGTGTCTTGTATTATTTTCCTACAAAAATGAATTTACCATCACGGAAACAAAACTGAATGTGTGCTATCCTGCCCGTAAGATATGATCCATTGTATTTTATACACGTTAAATTGAGAAACCTGCACTTACACACTTGAATATCACTCTCCGCCTTTGTCAAATATTTAGGCACTATTTGCAAGGTTTGAAGCTACGTCACTGATGTTTTGGAAGCTGTTTTAGCCATTCCAGGGTGCTTGAAGTGGGCTCAAGAACTTATGTCACAGGGCACGTCAACATACCAATTGTTTCAAGAATTTGGAAGAGTGAATTAGTGAGCGAGAGTGAAAGTGGGAGGGCGAGACGGAGTGTGTGACTCAACACGTTGTGTTCATGGTGCATATTCTGGGGCCACTTACATGTTACATAGGCAGACTGATGCACACAAATTTTGACACCTTAATTATCATGAGATTTTGGGGAGTTAGCCTCCGTCCCCTTATTGGTACCTAGACAAAATTTATGTAGTTGTTTTGAGTTGGTTCCAGCATGTTCATCGCGGTAATTTACCTTCAAACACATGTTTTGACTGAGTCTGTTCCAGTCTGCTTGCCTCTTATATTGTTTGTGGTTATCCAGAGTTATTCTCAGAATTAAGCACAGGTAGTGCAGCTTAGACTGAGTTTTAGCCTGGTTATCATTACTGTGTATTGAATTGTGTCCGCATTAAATTTCTTTGATTATTCTCGGGGAGGGAAAGTTGTGGAGGTAGTCTCCAGCACTGTTTGTGGACATTATTGTTTCCAGGCCATTTATGATTTAGAAATTGTGAAATTGTTTTCAGTTGAGTCGGGATTTTCACTGCACACTCATATGGATTGTCAGGTTTTGGAAAATGGGAAGAGCTATTAAGACGACTCAGAGAGTCTCTGGGAGACAGACGAAATAGGATTTTCCTTAGATGTGGTGAGCTTGGACTGCAGCATTATTTACTTACTCTGTCGCCAAAATCTTTTTGTGGATATATCTTTTAGTGTGGCGAGGAACTGTCTTCCCCTCACACATTCCCTACAACCTTATTTCGACACTTTGTTGCAGTTGGTCTTCGTCTCAGTGTTAACGGGGGTAGTTATTTTCTTCATGCATACATGGTAGATTAGGTTAAGTAAGATTCATCAGAAAAGAGGACAAGTTTTTCCTGATGATGATCTTAGTCAGATGGTGAGCCGCCACTTGAGGTTTTGGTCATCTAACTGAGGCCGTCCTCTGGCGGCTTAGTGGTCCATCCCTCTAAAAAAAAACTCATATTACTATGCGCTATAAAACCTTCTCATTTTCTCATTGTCTCGTGAGAACATTGATAACTCTCGTCTACTTAGTGGGAATATTGTCGTATTGCTGAGTTTGTACTTAATCATTTTTGTCTACCTGAAGTCTACCTGGAGATGTTTCTGGGAGTCAAAGCCCTCGCGGTCCAGTTCTTGATCAGGCCTCCCGGTGGATCAGGGCCTTATCAACCAGGCTGTTACTGCTGGACGCACCTAGTCCAACGTACGAACCATAGCCTGGCTAATGGGGCACTTACTTTAGGTATTTGTCCAGCTCCCTCTTGAAGGCAGCCAGATGTCTATTGATAATTCCCCTTATGCTATGGTGGGAGGCTGTTGAACAGTCTTGCGCCCTAGACACAAAGTGCATTTTCTCTTAGTGTACTCATGGTACCCCTGCTTTTCATTGGGATATGTTGCACTGTCTGTCAAGTCTTTTGATTTCGCAGGGAGTTATTTCTGTGTGCAGATTTGGGACCAGTCCCTCTAGGATTTTCCAGATGTTGATTATGATTTATCTCTCTCGCCTGCTCTCCAGGGAGTACAAGTCAACTGACTCCAAACGTTCCCGGTAATTAAGGCGCTTGGCTGAGCTAATATGTGCAGTGAAGTTTCTCTGTGCATTCTCTAGATCTGCGATTTCAGCTGCTTTGAATCGAGCTGTTAGTGTACAGCAGTATTCCAGCCTAGAGAGAGCAAGTGATTTAAAAAGGACCATCAATGGCATGGCATCCCTTGTTTTGAAAGTTCTAATTATCCTTCTTATACTTTTCCTTGCAGATGTGATAGTGACACTGTTGTATGGTTAGATTTTGTAGTAAACTCTGTTCTGCCTAAAAATTCCTCTAGTTTTCTATAACGGAATAACTGAAATTTGTCCTCAATGAACATCATAATTTGTTTTCTGCCGCCTATTGGAAAACTTGGAGATTTGGAAACGTTAGTTTAATATGTTTATTATGCACCCCATACCCATCCTGTGGGCGGTAGTCAAGAGATTACAGAGGTACATAATTGGTCCAGGGACTGGACTCCAAAGTTTTGATAGCTGAGCAAGTTACAGAGGTAATGAACTCACAATTTACAAAGGTAATGAACTCACAATTTACAAAGGTAATGAACTCACAATTTACAAAGGTAATGAACTCCAGGTAAGTCTGGTCACAATCATGACAAGCTACAAAGGTATTTACAGATTACAGAGGTACGTAATGGGTCCAGGGACTGGGCCCCCAAAGTTTTGATAGCTGAACTAGGTACAAAGGTAATGAGCTCAAAAGTTACAAAGGTAATGAATTCTGTAGAATGGTTACTTACGTTTTACTTTGGCCAATCAAAACAAATTATAGGAAATGGAAAATTCACATTTCCCACCCCCGGCCCAAACTGTAAGATTTTATTGGTGCAAATATTGATTGTTGAGTCACACCACCACCCACACCACACACACACACACCACACACACACACACCCACACACACAACACACACACACACACAAACCAGCCAGGAGCTAGGACTCGCCCCTGAAACCCACAAATGGTGATACAATGGGTTTAAACACACACACACACATTTATTTTAATATTTTATGCACCCCATCCCCATCCTGTGGGCGGTAGTAAAAAGATTACAAAGTTCAAATGGGTCCAGTGATGGACCCCAAAGTTATATAGTGAACTATTTTCAAAGGTAATGAACCCCAGGAGATTGGTCACTAATCAGGAAAGGGCTACAGAGGTAATGAATCAGTTTCCTCCTATACTGGTTACAGTCATGAAAAAAATTACAAAGTAATAAACCACTGATAGTCCACACCTGGCCCAAAAATTGTAATGAGTTATAAATACAATATTAAGGGATCATACACCCACACTAGCGGCGCACGACATACACACACGGGGGCGCACCACGGACATGTGCCCGACGTACAAATATTGCTACACACAAGGACGCACCCCCACCACAAACCCCCACCACACACACAAAACCCCCACCCCACACCCTCACCACCCCCACCACACACCCTCCCCCACACCCACAACACCCCCCACCACACCCCAAACACACACCCCACACACCCACACACCAAACCACCCACACCGCACACACACCCACACCACACCACCACAAGAACCCCAACCCCAACAACACCATGCACACACACCACACACCCCTCACACACACCCGCACACCCCCTCACACAACCACACCACGCACGCTCACACACCCCAAAAAAAACACACAACACACACCACACACACACACCCTCAACACACCCAAACCCCACACCACAAGAGGGGGAGGGGGGGGTTTGATTGCTCTTTTTGGGACTGAAAAAACCTTTGACACAGTTCCTCACAAAGATTAGTGCAGAAGCTAGAGCATCGGCGATTAAAAGAAGGGGCACTGCAAGGGACAAAATACCTAAGGGGGGCCAAACGAGTCAGGGTAGTAATGAGTTACAGTGGGCACCTGTGACAGCGGGGGTCCCACGGGGGTGGGTCCTAGACCAGTGCTATTTTTGGTATTGTGAAGACATAGGAAGGGTTAGACCAGAAGGCCCCTTTTTCAGATGATGGAAGTTAATGGGAGAATTAAATCTATGGGACCGGCAGGACTTCAAAGAGCCCTGACAGACTGGACACCTGGCCAGCAAAGGGCTTTCAAATTTAATTCCCAAAGAAAAGTCTGAATTAGGGAAGGGCACAAAGACACAGCAGAGTTAGGCTTGTGGCCAAAGACTGAAACCTCACCAAAGGGGAAAGATTTGGGGTGGTATAACACCGACATTCCCCGGGAAAGCCAATAAATCAATAACTGCTCAGCATATGGGCCCCCTGGAAAAACCTGAGAACAGCATTCCCGACCCCTTAGTAAGGAATATTCAGACCCTGTACACCGTGTTGTCAGGCCCATACGGAGTATGCAGCACCTTTTTGAACCCCAACTTGAAAAAGCCGTCAAAAACTGAGAAAGTCAAAGGTTTGCACAGGTTAGTTCCGACAAGGGAAGTCCTATGAAAAAAGATTAAGGGGAAATCGGCCTGACGACACTGGGGGACGGAGGGTCGGGGAGACAGATAACGAAATAAAAAACTGCGTGGAATGACGGTGGGAAAAAAACAGGATGTTCCCGGGAGGGGACACAGAAAACCCCGAGGCCACATTGGGGTTGAAGACAAAAAGGTCGAGAGTAGTAGGAATATTTCTAGTCATAGAGTTGTAAGGGAGTGGAATAGCCCCAGAAAAAGACGAGTGGGGGCAGGAACCTAAAGTTTTAAGACGAGGTTTGATAAAGCTCTGGAGCGGGGAGAAGAGGGGGCTATAGCAACGGTGAAGGCGGGGGCCCGGGGCTAGGCAGACCCTGCAAACCACAAATGGTGAGTACAAATGGGGATTTAAAACACACACACAATGAAAATGTGGTAATATTTTTTAAGCTAGCAAAGTCGGGTATTTTTCCAGAATGGCTGCAATTACCCCTGTGATAAAATACTTTGCTTTTCTTTAACACTTCTGAGTGGTTGTTTCTAAAAAATTAATTTTTTCACACTCCAAATACATAATGACGCCCAAAGTGTGAAAAATAGTCCATCTGGGAAAGTTACATTTCGTTTGGTTACATCTGGTGGGGGGATTTAACCTGCCAAAAATACTTATTTGGAAACGCTTGGGATTTCCATGTTCTCAGTGGATGGGACTCTCATGAAAATTTTTTGTAGGCTTGCAAAGAAGGGCAATTCTATGGTTACATCTCATGTCTGATATGGAAAGAGGAAAGGATGGGTGCAAGTGCTATGCCTTTTTTGGGAAAGAGCTTTTCACTCTTGCAGCCTTTTACTTAATTCTGTGTACCTTTCTTTTTTTTGTTCGATTGGGTAGAAATTGAAAAGGGCCACCCCCCACTTTTGAAAAAATGAGTTTATGCAGGTTTTCGGAGATGTATTTAGTTCGTGTTGGGCTTAGAATTTAAAATATTTTGAAAAAAAATAAGAGGGAAGCAGAGGAGAGAGAGGATTTTTGGGGGTTTTTAAATGAAAGATAGGAGCCCTTTTAACCAAGTGAGAAGTAATTGTGGTGGGGATTGAAAAGCTAAAGTAGGAAAAATTTTAGGGGGTGTGGTAGAAAGTTTGGGGTGCCGGTGTAAATGATAAGGGGAAACCCCTTTGATTGAACTTTGTATAAAAAGGGGTTTGTTATAGGTAATACATTTTTTTAAGAAAAAGAGGATAATAAGTATAAAACATATGAAGTAGGCGAAATGACGTAGTTTGTTGGGGTTTTGTATTGGTAGGGTAAAAGACTGTTGAGTAAAACCCCCAGGATGTACAAAGTTTTTAGAAAGGGGCCCACAGATATATAATCACTTTCTATTTTTTAGCTACACTGAGAGTAAAAAGGGAAAATGGGGTTCAAGGAAATAGAAGCATCGGGAAGAGAGAGGTTTAAGGTTTTTAAATAAAAGAGGAGGCAGTTAAAGGGGAAATATAAACAGCTATTTTGGGGGAAAGAGGGGGTAATGAAGCATAGGCCCAAAGGGGTCCCAAGGGTATGGGGGAGGTTTAAAAAAAGTATGTAAGAGGGGTTTAGCAGGAATTGTGGTTACAGGGAAATTTGGGGGGCCCGGAGGGAAAAAAGGGGGCGATTGGGGTTTGGGAAGACATGTAAAGAGAGTTTTAAGGGGGGAAAAAGTTAGGAAAATTTAGAAGTTTTTACAAAGTAGAAGTGATGCAAGGAGGGAAGAGTATATGGGGGAAAAAGAGAGAAAGTTAAGAGAGTGGTGAAGCAATGTAAAAAGAGAGCAAATGAGAGAGTGGGTGAGATGTTATCAACAAATTTTGTTGAAAATAAGAAAAAGTTTTGGAGTGAGATTAACAAGTTAAGAAACCCTAGAGAACAAAGGGATTTGTCAGTTAAAAATAGGAGGGGGAGAATTTTTTTTTAAATGGAGAGTTAGAGGTATGGGAAGATGGAGGGAATATTTGGGGATTGTTAAATGTTGATAAAGATAGGGAAGCTGTGATTTCGTGTATAGGGAAAGGGTGGAATAACATTTTGTAGGAGTGAGGAAGAGCCAGTTGTGAGTGTGGGGGAAGTTCGTGAGGCAGTAGGTAAAAGGGAAAGGGGTAAGGCACCCGGGGAAATTGATGGGATTAAAGATAGAAATGTTAAAAGCAGGTGGGGATATAGTTTTGGAGTGGTTGGTGCAATTATTTAATAAATGTATGGAAGAGGGTAAGGTACCTAGGGATTGGCAGAGAGCATGCATAGTTCCTTTGTATAAAGGCAAAGGGGATAAAAGAGAGTGCAAAAATTATAGGGGGATAAGTCTGTTGAGTTCCCTGGTAAAGTGTATGGTAGAGTTATAATTGAAAGAATTAAGAGTAAGACGGAGAATAGGATAGCAGATGAACAAGGAGGCTTTAGGAAAGGTAGGGGTGGGGTGGACCAGGTGTTTACATTTGAAACATATAAGTGAACAGTATTTAGACAAGGTAAAGAGGTCTTTGTGGCATTTATGGATTTGGAAAAAAAGGCGTATGACAGGGTTTGGATAGGGGGGCAATGTGGCAGATGTTGCAAGTGTATGGTGTAGGAGGTAGGTTACTGAAAGCAGTGAAGAGTTTTTACGAGGATAGTGAGGCTCAAGTTAGAGTATGTAGGAAGAGGGAAATTTTTTCCCAGTAAAATAGGCTTAGACAAGGATGTGTGATGTCACCGTGGTTGTTTAATATATTTATAGATGGGGTTGTAAGAGAAGTAAATGCGAGGGTTTTTGGCAAGAGGCGTGGAGTTAAAAGATAAAGAATCACACACAAAGTGGGAGTTGTCACAGTGCTCTTTGCTGATGACACTGTGCTCTTGGGAGATTCTGAAGGAATGCGAGATTGGTGGATGAATTTGGTTGGGTGTGCAAAAGAAAAAAAAATTTAAAAAAGGGGAAAACGGAAAGAGTAAGTTAAGGGATAACAAAAAATTTGGTGATGAAAGATTGAAAATCAGATTGGAGGGGGAAGTAGGAGGAGGTGAACGTATTCAGATATTTGGGAGGGAGTGTAGGGAGGGCTAGAAAGATAGGTGAAACATAGAATTTTGAGGGAAAAAAAAGTGATGGTGCACTTAGGATCTGTGGAGACAAAGAACTTTGCCTTGGAGGCAAAGAGGGGAATGTATGAGAGTATAGTTTTCCCAAAACGCTCTTAAAGGGGGTAAAAGGTGGGGGTATGAATGTTGCAGCGAGGAGAAGGTGGGGGTGGAGATGTCATTTTCCGGGGGGAAAAATGTTGGTGTGAATAAACCCCAAGAATTCTTTAGTTTGGAATTTGGGAGGGGGTTGGGGGGATTAAAAAACTGTTGTCCGGGGGGGCCTGGGAAGGGTTTTTTTAAAGGGGGTTTTGGGGACTTTGTGGAGAAAAAGGGGAGGGGAAAAAGAATGACTTTCAAGGTGTTTCAGTCTGTAGTGGAAGGAAGGGGGGGTAGGGGGTCGGCCCTTTGGGAAAAGGGTTGGAGGGGGGGGGAAAAGGGAAATTTTTGGGGTGCGGGGGGCCCTTGGATTTCCCCAGCGGGCTGCGGAGGGGGTTTTTGATAAGTGAAGGAGACAAAGGGTTTTTTAATATTTGACTGCTGTTGGAGTTTTACCCAAAGTAAAAATTTTATAAAGGGGAAATTCGGGAAAAACCGGGCGGGGCCGGACTTGAGTCCGGGAGAGGGGAAAGACAGTTCTCCCACTTAAAGGAGGGTTTAATTTTGGGCTTTTAAAAAAACTGTGTGAAAAGCACCCTTCTGGAAAAGAAGTGATGGGGGAAATTGATGGTGAAAATTTTTTCTTTTTGGGGCCCAACCCTGCCTTGGTGGGAATGGGCCGGTGTTTTAAAAAAAAAAAAAAACAACAAAAGGGAAAGGGAGGAAAAACTGCAGTAGGCCTTTTGGGCCCATATTAGGCAGGCCCTTTAACAAACGGTATCCAAGCAATAAGCTCTGATAATTTTATTACCCTTTGCATGCCCACTAAAAACCCAAACCCCCTATCATTTTTTTAAACCCAAACCCTAAATTTGAAATTTCCCAAAGGGTTTTTTGCCCCCAAAAAAACCAAAATTTTGGAAGAAAAAATCCACCATCAACTCCCCTTTTTTCCAAAATATCTTAATGCGGGTCCCCTGATTATGGATTTACAACCTGGAATTAAAGTATGCAGAAAATTTGGTTCCCCTTTTGGAAACAATGGTAATATTTTGGTAAAATTCCCGGACAATATCAATGGTATAAAAAAAACCTAGAAATGGTAAAAAAAATTAGAAATCAGTAAAATTGCTTTTTCCTTCATTTCGGGGCGCCCCACAGGGGATTTTTTAAATCACAAACAGATCCCCTGACAGAGAGCAATGAAAAATATATAGATTTGGTGAGTCGGTGGGGGAATTTTGAAAAGGTTGGATATGAGAGGGAACCGTATGAGAGGGGGAAAGTAATTTGGGTTGTGTATATATTAAAACGATGAAGTTTCCTCAAGGTTTTTCCCTTTTGCAAAATTTGGGTTGTTGTGGTTAAAAATTGTTTGATATTCTTTTGGGCCCTTATTGATTTTCTAAAAATACCTGTTTTTCCCAAAATACCAAACCCAGGCAGGGATTACTGAAATTGTTTTTTTTTTAAATTAATAATTTAAAAATTACATTTCTTTCTTTTTGAATCCGGATTCAGTAAAAATTTAAATGTTATATGATGTCTGATTAAAAAATTTTAATTAACTCCATCGAAACCCCTATTTTAAAATAGGGGTTATTTTAAATATATTGTTTTTTATTTCATTTGTTTTTTGTAAACGGGAATTCGTAAAATTTTTTAATATGCTGATGGATTACAAAAAAACATAATTCTTTGAGTAATATCCAATTTAAAACGGATTAAAAAGGGGCTAGACGAATCCCCCTATTAGTTTTTGAAAACCCGGTGCTCATTAGGCCGGGGTTTGCACTTGTGTACTAATAAAAAGCGATAACGTTTTCCAGTGTGGTGCAGTAGCATGTCGTGTTTTGGGCCCCCGCTGGTTTAAAAAGGAAAGGGCTGGGTAACTGGAGTATATCCTTCTTTTCTTGCAAGGGGGGAAGAGGTTTTTCCCCTTAATTTTAGGAATTTTTTGGCAGAAGTAAAAACCTTGGGGAAATGGAAAATATCCTTTTTTGAAATAAGATTTTTTCCGGGGGAAATAAAAATTCCCCTTTTGCCCTTTTAACCTGGTGAAACTTTTGTGGAATATAAATCCTTTTGCCTTTAAACCCCTTTTGGGGGCCTTGTTCCCGGGTTTTGGTAAAACCTTTTTGCTTCGCCGGGGGAAGGGCCCGGAATGGATATTCCTTTTTGTCCTTAACAGACTTCGGTTGGGAACTAATTCCCTTTTTGGCCTTGGGGAAGCCGGTGAAGAGTTTGGCGGGAACGTTGTAAAATCCCTTTCCCAGGCAAAGTGGTTTTTAAATCCCCCTCGGGAAAAAGTATATCCTTCACTTGAAATTTAAAAGGCTTTTTAATATAAAAACCCCTTTTTGCAATTAAATTTTTGTTGGGGAAAAATTGGGGAAACCTTTTAATTAATGGGAAATTTTGTTGGGTTTTTTTTTGGGGTAAAAAACGTCCAATGGTAAATTTCCCTATGGTTTTCCCCTTTTTCCTTTTAATGGTAAAAGGGCCCTTGGGGAACCAAATTCCTTTTATTTAATGGTAAATTCCCATTTGGGAATAAGGACCCGGCATTATTAAACCCTTTTAATTTTTTAAGGTAACCTTTACCAAAGGGAAAAAAGGTACCAAAAATGGGCAAAATTTCCCAAATTGGTTTTCCAAAAATTTAACCATAAAGTAATTTAAAACCCATGGGACCTTTTAACCCCCTTTTGGGGCCATTTCCCAGGTTTTTGTATCCTAAATTGGGCCACCTTTTCCAAAATTGGGGGCCAAAAAACCATTGGGGGTTTTAAAATTAATTTGGGGGCTTTCCCAACCAAAAATGGTACCAATTGCACACACCCCATTTTAAAAACCCTTTGGACATAGAAACCAAAATTTTATTTTAAAAATACCCGAAAAACTAAAATTTTTTTTTCAATTTTTTTTTCAAAAAAATTGGAAAACAAATTTTTGAAAAAATTTTTTTTTTGAAAAAATACCAAAATTAAAAAATCCAAGGGTTATTGCCTGAAATTAAAAATTTAAAAATTGGGACCCCTTATTTCCCAAAAACCCCTTAAAAACCCTGCCCAACGGCCCAACAAATGGGAATTTTAAAAGGGGAAAAAGAAAAAAAATTAAGGAAAAGAAAAGAAAAAAGGTATTTAATAAGGTAAAATAAAAAATGGGAATTTTGCCCGGAAAAGTCCCCTTTTATTTTGCCCACCCAAGGGGCAAAAAATTTTTGGGGTCAAAAAATTTCCCGGCTGGCCCTGTTTAAAAAAAAAAAAAAGGGGTTTAAAAAAAAATTAAAAATTTGGAATCCCCGAATTTTTTTTTTTGTACCCCCATTTTACCTTTTTTTTTTCCCACAAAAAAAAAAAGCTCTTTAATTCTGTAAGAAAAAAAAAATTTTTTTTTTTTTAAAAATTTCTTGGACACTGGAGCACCACTTCAGATTTTGGCCTTGGACCCTGAAGGGGTTAAAGAGTACAGACATAGCTCCTTTGCATAAGGGAGGTAGTAGAGCACTAGCTAAAAATTGCAGACCAGTAGCCCTAACCTCTCATATCGTAAAAATCTTCAAAAGAGTGATGAGACGGTAAATTACAAATTTCATGGACCAGCACAACCAACATAACCCGAACCAGCATGGTTTTAGAGCAGGACGATCATGTCTGTCACAGCTGCTGAACCATTATGACAGAATTACGGAGGCATTGGAAGACAACCAAAATGCAGATGTGATTTACACAGATTTTGTGAAGGCGTTTGACAAATGCGATCATGAAGTGATAGCGCACAAAATGAAGGCCATGGGCATTAAAGGGACGGTAGGCAAATGGATTTTCGGTTTCCTAACACACACAACACAAAAAGTAGTAGTGAACAGGGCAAGATCCAGCATCAGTGAGGTCAAAAGCTCAGTGCCCCAAGGCACACTTTTGTATCATCGTTTGCAGATGACACTAAAATAAGCATGAAAGTCAGTACAGTAGAGGACACTGAAAAAGTACAGGAAGACATAACAGGGTTTTCCAGTGGGCAGTGGAGAACATGACATTCAATGGTGATGAGTTCCAGCTGCTTATGTATGGAAAGAATGAAGAACTCAAAAGGAGCACTATATACAAAACTCAATAGGGTCACCAAGTAGAAAGTAAGGAACACGTAAAAGACCTAGGAATAATTATGTCAGCAGACCTTTCTTTTAAAGACCATAACAAGACAAAGATCATGACAACCAGGAAGATGACGGGGTGGGTATTGAGAACTTTCAAAACAAGGGAAATAATGCCGATGGTGACACTCTTCAAATCACTAATGCTCCCTCACTTAGAATATTGCTGATGGCCCTGTTCAAGGCAGGAGAAATATCCGAGATGAAACAAATACAGAGATTGTTTACGGCTCACATTGAGCCTGTAAAGCACCTAAACTACTGGGAACGCCTGCAAGTCTTGAACATGTATTCACTGGAGCAGAGGAGAGAGAGGTACATGATAATATATACCTGGAAGGTACTCGAGGGCTAGGTCCCAAATCTGCATACCGCCATAACAACATACTGGAGTGAGATATATGGGAGGAAGTGTAAAATAAACCCAGTGAAGAACAGGGGTGCCGTGGGGACAATAAGGGAACACTGTATTAACATCCAGGATCCCAGACTATTCAACATCTTACCAGAAGATATCAGAAACACAGCTGGTACCAGTGTAGAAGCCTTCAAGAGGAAACTGTACAAGTATCTTCACCAGGTGCCAGATCAACCAGGCTGTGATGGATATGTGGGGCAGCAAGCCTCCAGCAGCAACAGCCTGGCTGACCAGGCAAGCACCAGACGAGCTTGGCCCATGGCCAGGCTCAGAGAGTAGATAAACTCTTGAAACTCTTCAAAGGTATATCAAAGGGAAGGAGAACCTTCTACTATACTATACTTGCCTCTTGTATCTAGACAGAAGTAAAGACAATTGGAGTGAAAACAATCTTTCCTAGCTGATGGCCTTGATGTATATTGTGAAGTCTTCCTCTGTCTGCCTGCCTTTCTCATATATTTATTTCTCAACATTTCTCTTGTTGCACCCAATATTCAAATAAGCCCCTAAACTAATGTTATACAATCTGCAGTTTAAATTATACTCTCATTGTGTACATGCTCATTGAGGGGGAAAAAGCCAGATGCATTCAAAATTGTTTATTGATTATTACATGTAATTAGCTCCACTGACAAAAGCATATAATGTGATAAACATTTCATGCAGTTTTTTTTTTCTTTTTTTGCTGCAAGTGTTGATGTAAGAGGTATAAAATACCAAAAAAAACTGCAAAACAAAGACACACATATGCAGACTGGATACTTATTAAGATAATGTCAAGGTACCAGACTTAATAGGACAATGATTCCACTTAAGAAATTTCCAACATGTGTAATGAAGAATCTTGTATAAATGATTATACAGGAAAAAAATTCACTGACTTCTTTTAGATATTTATTGGTATTGTAAAATATTTTAATAATAGTAATGAGACAATAGTATAAACCATCACAAGAAAATTATGAAGATGCTACTTTTCATGTTTAAACAAAATAAGAATAAAAGTGTCAGAACAAAAAAAAAAAAAATTATAATCCCCAAACTAAAGTTTTTATTTTTTAAAGCAAGAAAGTTCAAAAATATAATTTTTATTATCCAATACTGATGTACTTTCTACCTGCCTTCACCCAGTAGTACATACATTTCTTTTATCTATGTATGTTTAAATTATTGTTTTCAGACATACAATAATTATAAAAAAAAGGATAACATAAAAAAAAGACATTCTGTAATTAACTTAAACTTAGAAAATTTCAATTAATCTAAATAATTATTTGCTATAATGTACATATGATTTATTTATTATTAAAAGCTAGAATTTTTTAACTGCAGCTCTTTGTTTTGATGTTGAGTGGAAGATAAGTGAAGATGTATACAGGAAGACGCAGCACACGGAGCAAGTACTATTTACCTGTGTGAGTGGCAAGTACTATTTACCTGTGTGAGTGGCAAGTACTATTTACCTGTGTGAGTGGCAAGTACTATTTACCTGTGTGAGTGGCAAGTACTATTTACCTGTGTGAGTGGCAAGTACTATTTACCTGTGTGAGTGGCAACCTTCCTCTTGATCATAACCTAAAAAACAAACAAAAGAAACAAAAGTTATAACATGACACTAATAGTGTATATAGGCGGCTTAACCAAACAATATGTTGACAAATATGTATCATACAATTCTAGGCTCCATAATATGCCATTATGAAGCTTCATCTCCTCAAATGTAATTTTTATTGTTGGATGACTAAACAAATATTCAGAAGAAAATAGAAAGTAAAAAGGAAATAACATTTTACAATGCAGCAGTTAACAACAACAAAGGAATAACACATTTTCATAAAAATGTGTTATTCCTTTATAAAATGTTACACATCTTTATAAAGATGGAGGATGGGGAGGAGGAGGAGGGAGGAGGAGGAGGAGGAGGGAGGAGGAGGAGGAGGAGGAGGAGGAGGGAGGAGGGAGGAGGGAGGAGGAGGAGAGGAGGAGGAGGAGGAGGAGGAGGAGGGAGGAGGAGGAGGAGAGGAGAGGAGGAGGAGGAGGAGGAGGAGGAGGAGGGAGGAGGAGGAGGGAGGGAGGAGGAGAGGAGGGAGGAGGGAGGAGGAGAGGAGGAGGAGGGAGGAGGAGGAGGGAGGGAGGAGGAGAGGAGGAGGGAGGAGGAGGAGGAGGAGGAGGAGGAGGGAGGAGGAGGAGGAGGAAGAGGAGGAGGAGGGAGGAGGAGGAGGAGGAGGAGGAGGGAGGGAGGAGGAGGAGGGAGGAGGAGGAGGAGGAGGAGGAGGAGGAGGAGAGGAAGGAGAGAGAGGAGAGGAGGAGGAGAGGAGGAGGAGGAGGAGGAGGGAGGGAGGAGGAGGAGGGAGGAGGAGGAGGGAGGAGGAGGAGGGGAGGAGGAGGAGGGAGGAAGAGGGAGGAGGAGGAGGAGGGGAGGAGGAGGGAGGAGGAGGAGGAGGGAGGAGGAGGAGGGAGGGAGGAGGAGGGAGGGAGGAGGAGGAGGGAGGAGGAGGAGGGAGGGAGGAGGAGGAGGAGGGAGGAGGAGGGAGGGAGGAGGAGGAGGGAGGAGGATAATAATAATAATACCCACCACCTACGACTGCTGCACCTCTCCTGCCTATGGTATATAAGCTACTTCTCTGCAGATATGCTGTATTCTATTCAAGATTGATGAACTGACCACATTGAATCAAGGTTGAGGGACTGATTACCTCATTCTCCTCCTGTGCTTCACGTTTCTCCTTTGTATGGACTGATGAAGCCACTGTGGCGAAACGTTTCCTCCATAAAGATACCCAAGAGTTGCACTTGTGTCTAATTTATCAACATGTCGGTTCTGAGCCATTCATCTACAATAATAATATCCCATGAGGCATGATACAAGACAAGTGTCAGTGACAAGCTGTAGGGTGCAGTGATAAGTGGTGACATTTGATGAGCCCAACTGAGGAGATAAGGGGTGACATTGGATGAGCGCCAGCAAGGGTGCAATGATAAGATGGGATATGGGGCATCTCTGTCTCTGCTTATCTGTCTGTCTGTCTGCTTGTCTCTTTCCGTCTCTCTGCTCGTCTCTCTCTCTGTCTCTCAGAGAGCCACTTTGAACCAACAGGTATTCTTACGCAATATCATCTCTGTCTCTGTTTATCTGTCTCTGTCCGCTTCTCTCTCTTTCTGTCTCTCTCTCTGTCTCAGAGAGAGCCACTGTGAACCAACAGGTATTCTTACGCATTATATCTACTAGCACAGAATAGCACTTTGGATTTTTTGGGTTATCCTAGGTAATTTACACTGTATAATTTTATTTATGTGAACCTGTGAGACAGAGACAGAAAAAAAAAAAATAAAGATAGACAAATTATTATTATTATTATTATTATAATCAAAAAGAAGCGCTAAGCCACAAGGGCTATACAGCGCTGCAGGGTAGGGAAGGAAGCAAGGGAATTGGATGGCAGAAGGGAGGGGGGATGATCAGCAGGTTACAGAAAACAGCGGGGCAGGGGATAGTACGGGAGTAGAGGGTAGCAAGAGATACAAGTAGCAAGGGCTGAAAGTATCAGAATTTGTGAAGTAAGTCAGTCGTTGTCAAAAAGTCAATGAGAGAGTCCGGATGAAAGGTGGGTCCTCAGCGAGAAGGGAAGGTAAAGAGAGAGCAGCGGGGCGAAGACGACGACAGAGGTAAATTCTGCGTGCTCGTTGATAAAGTGGGCAATCCAACAGAATGTGGCTGACTGATAATGGAGCTTGGCAATTCTCACAGAGAGGAGCAAGACGCCTCTCCATGAGATATCCATGAGTAAGACGAGTATGGCCAATGCGAAGACGGGAGAGAGTAGTCTCCCAACCTCGACACTGGTGATAAGAAGACGGCCAGTAACCTATACTCGGTTTAATAGACTGAAGTTTGTTGCCGAGCATAGTAGACCAACGTTGTTGCCAACGGGTGTGAAGGTGGGAAGATATTACAGCAAAATAGTCCGTACATGGAATACCTCTATAAGAAACTGGTAGGTCATGTACTGCTGACGCGCGCAGCAGTGTCTGCCTGTTCATTGCCCTGTACGTCAACATGACCAGGGACCCAACAAAAACAATATCTTTATGCTTAGTAAAGATGCGGCGTAGCCAAAGTTGGATACGGAGGACTAAGGGGTGAGGTGTATCAAATTTTTGTATAGCCTGTAAAGCACTAAGGGAGTCTGAGACAACCACAATGATGACACAGGCATAGATGCAATACGGATAAGTGCTGTAAGGATGGCGTATAATTCAGCAGTAAAAATACTAGCTGAAGTAGTAAAAGCCCTTGTACGACGCTGTCCGGAAACACTGCTGCGAATCCTACGCCGTCAGAAGACTTAGAGCCATCTGTGTACACAGCAATGCCATGAGAATGAGAGTGAAAGTGGTAAAGAAAAAGAGAGCGGGAAGGACCGTAACATTGGGGCTTTCGACAAGGGGGGGAGAAAGAACAGACTAACACGGGAAATTTTTCCCAGGGGGGTGGGAAAATGAGATGCTACATGTACATAAAAGGGGTATTTTGAAGAAAGACAAGAGCGAATAAAGGGCGAAGAGAGAAGGGCGGAGTAAGCAGGGCGGCAAAACAAAAAAGAATGTCTACTAATTCAGTGCCCATTCTTAAAAGGAAGGATTGTGGAGATCATGAGAGCGTACATAGTACGAGGCAATGGGCATCAGGGCGATCGAAAAGGGATGGAACGTTCCTTCTGCAAAAGGGTTTTTCGACAGGGGAAAGAGCGAAAAGCCCCAAGGGCAAAAACGAACCCTTGGGATGAATGGGTTAAGGCTAAGAGAGTCGGGAGATCCCGGAATAGTCTGGTCACCATAATAAATTTTTCGATAAAATAAGGGGGAATGTAGGTGAAGGGGGGGTTCGACATCAGCCCCCCAGAAAGTGAGAAAGGGTTTTAAAAAGGGTTCACCCGCGGGACAATTGCCTTCAAGAGGTAATGTGAGGTTTCCGGGATAACCTACAAAAAGAGGAGGCCCCCAAAACTTAAATGTATCACGTTCGGGATATGACCATAGGGGTACAAAGGATATCAGAGATGACAGGCGTCTAGTGAAAGTGATTTGGGGGGTTTTTATGCTGAAAATTTAAACCCATGTGTGGGGCCCAATTTGGGAAACACGGTCGACTGCATCGGAGAGAAACTGAAGGGGGGTGACAGTCAGCGCCTCACGGGAAATACAAAGTCATCAACAAGAGGATGACCAAATTTTTGAGGGAAACTGAGGCCAAAATATTAATAGCAAGGAGAAAAAGGTTTGCTCAAACACACCCGGGGGGAACCTTCAGCTTGGACAAAGTCCGGGGGAGAGACTTTATTAACCCGAACCAAAAATGCCTGTCAGTTAAAAAGTTTTTAAGGAAGGATGGTAATTGCCCAAAGCCAAGGAGGGGGTTTGGGCTAAAAATTTTATACCCCAAATTGTGTAATCCTTCTCAAGGGTCAAAAAATTGGCAATAACTGAGTGGTTATTCGCAAAGGCATTACGAACATAGAAACCAAGCCCCCGAAAGGGGGTCTATGGTAAAAACGTCCCTTACGAAAGCCAATTGACAGTGGAGAGACTGTTGTGTTCAAATACCACACTAAAGCCCTTTTTTACGCTTATTACTTTGCAAAACTGCACTGGTAAGAGCAATGGGACAAGTGGGAGGTTTCATGTCCCGTAGTTCCGGGTTTGGGGAAAGGGGAGAAAAGGGGCGATTTCCACAGGGGGAAGAACCCCTTTGTGCCCAAATAAATTGTAAAGGGCGTAACAGGACTGAAGGGCTGATGATGAAAGTTTTAGCTACAAATGAATGTCGTGGGGCCCCGCTGCCCCTTGATCGACAAGCGGAGTTTCCTCCTTCTTGAAGTGTAAAGGCACATTTACTTTTTTTTCTCGAGGAAAAAAGTCCAGGGGGCTAACTCTTGGCAGATTTTGGGGAAAAAAATAGGGCAAGATGGAGCCCGAGAAATACGGCCAATGATTGCCAATTTCTTGGGAACATCTAGTGGGTTTGCCTTATCAAAACCGGCAACCCCAGAACAGGAGCCGGGTCAGGAGAATATTTACCACTCATTTTCGTACTTTTTCCGACTGCACTATAGAAAGCAGAGGGATGGTGGAGACATAATTTTGCCACAAGTGCGTTTAGCTCACGGGTGACAAAGGCGAGGATCCACGCTTTGTTTAAAATCAAGGAGTCGTCTGTGGGTTTATTTTTCCGTACCTGCCCCAGCAGGCGTTTAAAGTCTGCACGACACAAGCGGGGAAACCCCAAAAGGGACGCATTCTGAGAATGCCCGCCCGAAGTTTGGGGTATAAATGAGAAGCTTCGGTAAAAGGGGACAAAGAGGTAAAAGCTCATCGATGGAGGCGAAAAAAGGAACCTCTTTTTAAAAAAAAAGTCAGGTGTGAGTAAAGGTTCCAATTTGCCCGATTTAAAATTTCCCGCGTGGGGGGCGAAGAGGTGGGGATAGAAGGGAATAAGAATGATTGGGAAATATCCTGCATGTAAATCCGGGGAAACGCCAATAAGCAATGCGGCGGGGAAGAGCAAACTGAGAGATCGATGCAAGAGAAGTATGAGTCCGAGGACAAAAAGGGTGCGAGTACCTGTATTTAAAACATGGAGGGGGGGGGTGGCAAGAAAACCCTAACAATTCCACGGAACACATGAACCCTCCCCAAGGAAAAGGTGGGCATTTAAAATCACCCAAATAACAGAATCGGTGGCGGTAATGACGAAACAAGGAAGGCAAAATCCGGAATAGATAATGCCCGAGAAGGAGAGAGAATAAAGAACAGAGCGTATACCACCTATGTAAGTGGATACGGGCTGCGTGAATAGGAAGTAGAATAAAAAAGCTGATGGGAGGGAAACAGTGCGGAGAAGAAGGGCCTTTCATTAAAGGTCCCCTCAGGAAAAGGACTGAAGAAAAACAATAAATTATAGCCTAATGTGAGAAATAACAGCAATGAATTTTGGTTCCGAAGCAAAAACCAAAGGGGCAAATGGGGGAGTAACACTGAAGCTCCCCCGATTACCCCTAGGCCCCGGTATTTCCCCTGAAAAAGGGGCCCTGATTGCAATGAAAAAGATACTTGAAATCCGGGAGGGAAGGGTTCCTACGGGGGTAGAAGGGGGAAAACCCTGGGGGGGGGGAAAAAGTTTAAGACAAGGAAGGGGGTGAAAAAAAAGGAGTGCGAGTGGGAGGGAGGAAAAGACGGAAAAGGGGGGGGGATAGGATTTGTGGGGTTTGCAAAAAAGTTTCTCAAAGGTTTTGGAATTCAGAGATGCAGGGAGAAAATGGGGAATGGGGGGGGGAGGAGAGTAAAGATTGGCTGTATTGGACTGTACCAAGGTAGGGGGGGGGAAGGGGGAGGGGCGGGGGGAAGGGGAGGGGACAGAAGAACAGGAACCGGGAGGGGCAGAAGAGGAAGAAACTTGGGGGGGAAAGGGAGGAAGGGACATTTCGAGGAGGGGGTGAACCTCTGCCCTTGAAAACTGACCCAAGTGGAGGGGAAAAACTAGGGACAGAAGACAGGAGGGTTAAAATAAAGGGGGGGAAGATGGGGGGGGAGGTGTTCCGGGTTTTTTTTTTTGATTTTTGGAGAAGTAGGGGGACGATTGGGAAGGGGTGTCGTACGAGGTTCGTCGTTTACTGAGGCTTGTAAGGGGAGAATCGAAAGAAGCGAAAATTAGACTAAAGGCTGTTGAAGTGGGAGGGGCTGAGCCGAGGACAGCAAAAAGGTTTTGATAAAAAAAAGTGTTTAGGGAGAGGAAAACCACAAAAGGGGGGTTTTTAGAAGAGGGGAAATACCAGAAGGGGGGGGAAGTTTTTGAAACCCCGGGAAAAAAAGAAACAGGGGGTTTTCCCTTTAGGCGGGATGAAAAACCTGCCATGCATAAGGGGGCCCTTTTTGTCTCTTTAAAGGTAAGGGTTTTTCCCCGCTCTTTTAAATTTGGGATGACAACCCCCGGAGGGGTCAAAGGGGTTTGACCCTCATGGAAGTTAAGGCAAAGGAGATCGTTGCAGACGTATTAAAAATGGCCCATCGGCACCACAGACGGGGCATTCGAAAATTAGATCTGCAATTTTTCGCGGGGGGGACCCAAATCGCCAGAAAATTTCTACACTGTTGTGGTTGGGGATCACCTTTCAACTTGAAAACCGATTTTCCTGCTAATAAAGGGAGGATGGGATTCTGGGCCCTCAAAAGTTAAAGGGCCCACTTTTGCTAGGGAAACTTTCTCCGCCCCGGGGCCAGGAAGAACGTAATTGTTACCTTGGGGGATTGGGGATCTTGATTTCCCCAGCTGTTTAGAATGTGGGTGCCAATGTCTGGAAATTTTTTGGGAACTAGGTATGGGGCGAATAACTACCATACAAAATTAAAGGGAATGATGTTTTTAAAGGGGTGAAAAGGAACAGAAACTATAGGGGAAAGACGAGAAAGCTCACGAGCCGGGGTAATTCTGTACGGTAATGAGGCACTTTACCGCCTTAAGACCCATGAAAAGAAATTCTTTAACCCAAAATGGGGTAGGAGTGCCCTTTTCCAATACTTTTGGTCAGAAAGATCGGCAGTAGAGGAAGTTGGTCGTAAATGAAGGGAAATTTTGTCCCCGTTTCCCGTCTGAAACTAGCGTGGGAAAAGGGAGTTTAAAGGGCGTGTCGATCGTTTCTGAAAGAAAAGGAAGGTTAAGGTGGAGAAGTATCATCAGGGAGGTAATTGTCGTTGAAGTTTAGGCGGGGGCCAAGTTGGGCCGAGTGGAACGGGGCGGCGATTTGAAAATTGCCGCACCGTAAAAGGGGGAAAGGGCCGAAGCTTTGGGCAGAGGAGAGCGAAAGGCTGATAAAAACGAAGGAAATCAGTGAGGGCTCAGGGACCTGAACGGGTGGGGGAAACAGCACCCGGGAAAAAGGTAAAGAGGCCCTGAGGGAAAGTTGAAGGGGTGGTCCAAAGACGAAAGGGGGGGGTCAGAACGGGTGCCCCTATCAAGAAGGGGGCCCGGGGGTCCAAAAGGTTCATGGACTTGGGGTGCCCCCCTTTGGGTTTGGTTACTTCTTTTTTTTTTGGGTTTTTTGGGAAAAAAAAAAAAAAGAAAGAAAAAAAATAAAAAATAAAAAAAAAGAAAAAAAAAAGGGGGGGCCCGGGGGGGGATAGTTCCTAGGAGAATGAAAGGGCCAAAATCCCCCTCCGCCCCCAAGAGGACCGACACCGTAGTAGGCAGATGCGCATGGAACCGTGCCATCCCTACCCTTCATGCCAGTAAACCAGCAATCTGGATAGCAACTCACATCTGCCGAGCTACCTCGGTGGACAAAAGAGAGGGCGGCCGGATATCCGCCACAAAGCATACCTCCTTCAGCCCCCACCCCCGGAATCCGAAAGGTGGCTTCCAGAGATACACCGTCGCCCAAAAGACACCCAAAGCTACCCCGGGGATACCGGAGAGGGATCGGGACATCCTAGCAATCCAGATTCCACGGCAAACTACGCCACCGCCAAGAAACCTCAACGGAATGGGATGGACCCCGGTGTCCTTTCCCCTACCTAGGAACTAGCGCGCCTGTGGGAGAAATCACGAAGGCTAAAAAGAGGAAGGGCAAAAGGGAGGGGTGAGGAGGAGGAGGAGGAATGGAAAAAGGGGAGGATGGGGAGGATGGGATAGGGGAGGGGAGAATGGGGGGTAATTAGGTTCGGTCTGAGGAAGAAGACCGACAGGGCTAATTCCTCAGACCAAGAGCCTCTTCACCACGCCAAGGAGCCCCCCTTGAAGAGGAAAGATAGACAAAGGTATAGACAGAAAGAAATACAGCCAGCCAGCCAGTCAGCCTGTCGAACACTTATTACACATTCCAGAATTGTTTCTCTTTACTTAGGGCATAGGTTATAAGACATTCTGAAAGGGTGATGCACAAATGTTGCACATGTGTTATTATCGAGGTATTTTATATTTCCTTGACCACTTGTGGCCACATTCACCTCAGATCCACTAAACTTGGGGTCAACATCACTTTCCTCTTAAGACATGACATCAGTGAATCTTTGGTGTTTGCCACGCTGTTTTCTCTAGCTGGCGCTCCCACAAGGTACTAAGTGGTCCCAAAATTTTTTTTAATAGTGCACACACACTGATTGTTAAGACCCATTCTATGCTGATCAGGCATTTCAGGCCAATTGTGCCAAATTTGGAAGCAGGAAAAATAAAATGTAAATATACGTTTGGGGCACTAGTGGTAGGAACGTGTTTACGAGGTAATCACTGAACATAACTGATACAGCTTTAGTATCTACAATCATAGATGTACTAAGCTGGTATTGCCTGGCAAAGTCCATGGAAATCATCCCCTTTTTCTTCTCAGCACTGTCCTTTGCACTTATTTTCTTAGGACCCATAGTTAGAAAAAAAAAATTGGCCAAATGACTGTAAAAAAATGCAAGCAAGCATGAGAGAACTGCTCCCACAGTGATGTAAACATGTGTACTGCTTACCGGATGTTTTGGCATCAGCTATGCCAACTAGCGGCAGCATTCTGAATTATTACATACGTATTATGTATTAATTATTATTATTATTAATTTAGGAAACTGAAGCGCTATTGTTATAATAATAATAATAATAATAGGTAGTAGGTTGGTAGACAGCAACCACCCAGGGAAGTACTACCGTCCTGCCAGATGACTGTGAAACAAAAACCTGTAACTGTTTTGCATGATGGTAGGATTGCTGGTTTCTTTTTCTGTCTCATAAACACGCTAGATAACAGGGATATCTTGCTACTCCTACTTACACTTTGGTCACACTTCACAGACACGCACATGCATATATATATATATACATACATCTAGGTTTTTCTCCTTTTTCTAAATAGCTCTTGTTCTTTTATTTCTTCTATTGTCCATGGGGAAGTGGAAAAGAATCTTTCCTCCGTAAGCCATGCGTGTCGTATGAGGCACTAAAATGCCGGGAGCAATGGGGTAGTAACCCCTTCTCCTGTATACATTTACTAAAAAAGAAAAAGAAGAAAACTTTATAAAACTGGATGTAAATGTGCGTGGATTAATGCGGATGACAAGAAACAGATATTGCTGATGTTTTGAATGAAAAGAAGTTTGGGTGTCCTGGCTCTA
>NC_069498.1:11145270-11291405 GCF_026875155.1 Cherax quadricarinatus
CAGGGTTCTTTGGGGAATGTGGGGTTGTAAATTAATGCAGAAAATTGTATTTTGGGAATTTAGGAGGGGGTGCGAGTTACCAAAACTGTTGCCCAGAGGTGGGGAAAGGGGTTGTTGAGGGGGTTCGGAAGTGAGAAAATTTGGAGCGAAACAGAATGACTTCAAGAGTGTATCAGTCTGTAGTGGAAGGAAGGCGGGGTAGGGGTCGGCCTAGGAAAGGTTGGAGAGAGGGAGTAAAGGAGGTTTTGTGTGCGAGGGGCTTGGACTTCCAGCAGGCTGCGTGAGCGTGTTTGATAGGAGTGAATGGAGACAAATGATTTTTAATACTTGACGTGCTGTTGGAGTGTGAGCAAAGTAACATTTATGAAGGGGTTCGGGAAACCGGCAGGCCGGACTTGAGTCCTGGAGATGGGAAGTACAGTGCCTGCACTCTGAAGGAGGGGTGTTAATGTTGCAGTTTAAAAACTGTAGTGCAAAGCACCCTTCTGCAAGAAAGTGATGGAGTGAATGATGGTGAAAGTTTTTCTTTTTCGGGCCACCCTGCCTTGGTGGGAATCGGCAGTGTGATAATAATAATATATATATATATTATATTATATATATATATATATATATATATATATATATATATATATATATATATATATATATATATATATATATATGCAATAAGATCACAGTAAACAGGTGATTTCAAAATATGCAAAACAACCACTCTGAAAGAATAGAGAAATTCCAAGCGCTTTCGTGACTACTCACATTATCAAGGAACTATGAAAGTGAAGCATCCAAGGAAGCTATATAAGGGGTCGGCCAGCACCTCACTATCAGATCCCACAACGTGACGCGCGGCGACCCAACTTGAATAGGTCCCTTGCACAACTCACCCCCAAGCTATTCTACCCAAGAAAGTTTAAAAATTATTATTTGTCCAGTGTATTATTAAATTCTTCCCAAATTCTATTAATTATAAATGGATCTAATTTTATATAAACCAAAGGAAATATTCATATTATTGTCAAAACTGCTTTTATGAAACAAGATTCAATTATATTCCTGTCGACCATGGACTTGCTTGATACTACTTTCTCAACTTTTTGAAAATCAATTGGATGGTTAAAATCTCTTACATGAATAAATAGAGCATTGGAAATCTTGTCCAGTTCTAATGCTATATTTATGTATTTTTAATCTTAGTTCGAGATTTTTACCAGTTTGACCGTAATAAACTTTATCGCAAATTTTACAAGGAATCTTATAGACACATCAATCAGCATTTTGGGGGGAATTCTTTATCAAAAGTTTTTTTCACTGTATCAAGATTTTTGAATACAACTTTAATATTAAAAGTCTTAAGAAGAGAAGGCATATCAACGAAGTTTTCATGGTAAGGGAGAACCAACATATTTTTAGTTGAATAAGGCTGGTTGTCCCTTTTTGGATTATAAAAAGTGTTTCTAGCAACTTTAAAAGATAGAGCTAAATGGTTCAGATATGTTGATGATATTTTGTGTCTTATGCCCAAAAATGTAGATATACACCATTTCCTTGGAAAATTAAATAGCTTAGCCCATTCTATAAACTTTACTGTTGAGTTTGAAGAAAATAACTCATTGCCTTTTCTAGATGTATTAATTATTAAGGGTAATAATGAATTCATATTTAAAATTTACAGAAAACCTACAAATAACTTGTTCCTATGTCCACTATTATTCCTCTCATCAAGATAGAGTCAAACTGTCTGTTTTCTCATCAATGTTTTTGAGAGCTTTACGAATTTGTAGACTGAGTTCATAGATGAGGAAATATCCAAAATTTATGAAATAGGTAATGATTTAAAATACCCAAGAAATGTAATTGATAAATCTTTTAAAGTTGCTAGAAACACTTTTTATAATCCAAAAAGGGACAACCAGCCTTATTCAACTAAAAATATGTTGGTTCTCCCTTACCATGAAAACTTGGTTGATATGCTTCTCTTCTTAAGACTTTTAATATTGAAGTTGTATTCAAAAATCTTGATACAGTGAAAAAACTTTGATAAAGAATTCCCTCCAAAATGCTGAAGGATGTGTCTATAAGATTCCTTGTAAAATTTGCGATAAATGTTTATTACGGTTCAAACTGGTAAAAATCTCGAAGATTAAAACAACATAAATATAGCATTAGAACTGGACAAGATTCCAATGTCTATTTATTCATGTAAGAGATTTTAACCATCCAATTGATTTTCAAAAAGTTGAGAAAGTAGTATCAAGCAAGTCCATGGTCGACAGGAATATAATTGAATCTTGTTTCATAAAAAGCAGTTTTGACAATAATATGAATATTTCCTTTGGTTTATATAAATTAGATCCATTTATAATTAATAGAATTTGGGAAAGAATTTAATAATACACTGGACAAATAATAATTTTTAAACTTTCTTGGGTAGAATAGCTTGGGGGTGAGTTGTGCAAGGGACCTATTCAAGTTGGGTCGCCGCGCGTCACGTGTTTAACCGTTGTGGGATCTGATAGTGAGGTGCTGGCCGGACCCCTTATATAGCTTCCTTGGATGCTTTACTTTCATAGTTCCTTGATAATGTGAGTAGTCACGAAAGCGCTTGGAATTTCTCTATTCTTTCAGAGTGGTTGTTTTGCATATATATATATATATATATATATATATATATATATATATATATATATATTATATATATATATATATATATATTATATATATATATAATTTTTATTATCACACTGGCCGATTCCCACCAAGGCAGGGTGGCCCGAAAAAGAAAAACTTTCACCATCATTCACTCCATCACTGTCTTGCCAGAAGGGTGCTTTACACTACAGTTTTTAAAACTGTAACATTCACACCCTCCTTCAGAGTGCAGGCACTGTACTTCCCATCTCCAGGACTCAAGTCCGGCCTGCCGGTTTCCTGAATCCCTTCATAAATGTTACTTTGCTCACACTCCAACAGCACGTCAAGTATTAAAACCATTTGTCTCATTCACTCTATCAAACACGCTCACGCATGCCTGCTGGAAGTCCAAGCCCCTCGCACACAAAACCTCCTTTACCCCTCCCTCCAACCCTTCCTAGGCCGACCCCTACCCCGCCTGCCTTCCATTACAGACTGATACACTCTTGAAGTCATTCTGTTTCGCTCCATTCTCTCTACATGTCCGAACCACCTCAACAACCCTTCCTCAGCCCTCTGGACAACAGTTTTGGTAATCCCGCACCTTCTCCTAACTTCCAAACTACGAATTCTCTGCATTATATTCACACCACACATTGCCCTCAGACATGACATCCCCTGCCTCCAGCCTTCTCCTCGCTGAAAACTTTCCCATCACCCACGCTTCACACCCATAAAAAGAGCGTTGGTAAAACTATACCCCTCTTACATTCCCCTCTTTGCCCCCAAGGACAAAGTTTTTTTTGTCTCCACAGCCCCCAAAGTGCACCACTCACTCTTTTTCCCTCTCAATTCTATAAATTCCCACCTCATCTTCATAGCCCCAATCCGCTGACCCGTCCCCTCCCAAATATTTTGAATACGTTCACCTCCCCCAATATCTCTCCCCCCAAATTTTGATTTTCAACTTTCATAAACCTAATCTTTTTGTTACCCTCAAACCCTTACTCTTTCCTGTATTCACCTTTAATTTTTTTTTCTTTTGAACCCCCTTTCCAAATTCTTTAAACCAATCCTGCAGCTTCTCTTCAGAATCCCCCAAGACACAGTGTATCAGAAAAGAGCAGCGGGTGACAACTCCCACTTTTTTGTGTGATTTTTTATTTTTTTAACCCCAAAGCCTCTTGCCAAAGGGACCCTCGCATTTATTTCTCTTAAAAACCCCATCTATAAATATATTAAAAAAACCAGGGGTTCATCCCATCTTGTCTGGCCTACTTTTACGGGGAAAAAAATTTCCCTTTTTCCTACATACTCTAACTTGACCCCCACTTCCCTCTTTAAAAACTCTTCACTGCTTTCATAACCTACCCCCTACACCTTTACATTTGAACATCTGCCACATTGTCCCCCCTTTCCACCCGTCATACCCCTTTTTCCAAAATCCATAAATGCCACAAAAAACCCTTTTGCCTTATTAAATACTATTCACTTATATGTTTCACTGTAAACACCTGGTCCACAAAACCCCCTCCCTTTTTCCTAAAGCCTCCTTTTCATCTGCTGTCCTATTCTCCGTTTTTACCTTAATTTTAAATTAAAAAACTCAAACCATACATTTTAAACCAGGTACACTCAACAGACTTACCCCCCTTAAAATTTTTGGGCACTCTTTTTATCCCTTTGCCTTTATAAAAAGGGAAAAACTATGCATGCTCCCCCGCCATTCCCTAGGTACCTTCCCCTTTTCCCAAAACATTTTTTAAAATTTAATTGCCCAAACCGCTCCAAAACTATATCCTCACCTTTTTTTTAAAACATTTCTATCTTTACCCCATCAATCCCGGCTGCCTTTTTCCCCTTTTAATTTTACCTTTTCCCTTTCACGAACTTCCCCACCCCCAAAAAATGGCTTTTCCCTCACCCCCAAAAAAAAGGATGTTATTCCCCCTTTGCCCTATACACGAAACCCACAGTTCCCTATTTCATCAACTTTTAAACCAATTTCCCCAAAAATATTCCCCCCAATCTTCCCAATACCCCCAAAACTCCCCTTTTAATAACTCCCCTCTCCTTTTTTTAAACTAAAAAAATCCTTTTGGTTCTCTAGGCTTTTTTAACTTTTTAAATTTCTCACAAAAAACTTTTTGGGGCATGAAAAAGATTACGAAACCTTTTTTCGGCGCAGGGAAAACCCCACCCTCTTTACAGGCTATCCCCCCCAACCAGCAAAACCAGGTTCAAAAGAGTTGATGAGGGGGCCCCCATGGGTTAAAATTTTTTTAAACCCAGGTTCAACCCAATAAGAAGGGGGGATTGTTTTTCGCAGAGGTTATGGGGGAAAACCGCTCTCCGGGCTGCCCTTTTTCATTCCCCTCTAGAGCTGGTTGAACACGGTCTGCTATCTTGTTGGGCTTCTATTTCGGGCCTTTTGGGTTACCGGGGGAAAAGGTGCACTAAAATTTATCACGTACATATGTACATATTGCTGTTATAATTGGTGAAGGAAAATAAAAGGCAAAATTTTTTTTCCCTTGTGTTTATTTTGCTCCCATTACACCTGGGAAAACAGGCCTTTTTTGAAATCCTAGGTTGTAATACTTTCTTTTTTCAAAAAAAAATTTTTTTGTTGAAAAACATCTCACCCACTCCCATTTGCTCTCTTTTTACATTGCTTCACCACCCCCTCTTAACCTTTTCTCTTTTTCTCCATATACTTTTCCCCTCCTTGCATCACTTTACTTTGTAAAAACTTTCATATGCTAACTTTTTCCCCCTTACAAACTTTTCTTTACATAAACATTCCACCAATCGCCCCTTTTTTTCCCTCCTGCACCCACTTTCCTGTAACCACAAACTTTTTTGCTAAACACCTAACACTACTTTTTTTAAACCTACCCCATACCTCTTCGACCCCTTTTGGCCTAGCTCTCATTAGCCCATCTATCCTCCAAAAAGCTTTTTAAAATCACCCTAATGCCTCCTCTTTTAGTTTAAAAACCCTTCCCCTCTCTTTTCCCTGAGGCTTCTATTCTCCTTGTATCCCATCAAAACCTTTTTATCAGTGTAGCTAAAACTAAAAAAAAGTGACTGATAATCTGGGGCCCCCTCTAAAAAACATGTACATCAAGTCTACTCAAAGGCTTTTTCTCCCAATACATAATCCAAAAAAATACGTCTTTCGCCCTAATAAATATGGGGTTTTAAAATTATTTATCCTTTTTTTCCCTTTAAAATATGTTTTAAACCTAAAAAAAAAAACCCCTTTCTACAAAGTTAAATTTAAAAAAGGGCCCCCATTATCATTTACCCCTGGCCCCCCAAAAATTTAAACCTACCAACCCTTCAAAAAAGTTCCCCCTACTTTAGCTTTCGGTCCCCTACCAAAATTTTCTCTCTCACTTGGTTCAAAGGTCCTTTTTACATTCACTTAACATCCCCCAAAATCTCTCTCCCCTCCCTGCATTCCTCTCTTCTCCGGGGAAAAATACACGCTTATTATGACCCACTTCTCGAATCCAACCTTTATTTTAAATTTCCACATAACTTGAATTTACACATTCATATTCTTTTTTTTCCCTTCCATAACTGATCTTTAAAAATTACTGTACCCCTTTTTTTGCTTTTAAACCCTCCCCAGATACCCAGTTTTAATCCCATTTTTTTCCCCCCACTAAAACTCTCCTACCCCCTTAAACTTTGTTTTTCCTTAGACCGGACATCCAACTTTTTTTTTCATTAAAAACATCAGCAATAAACTGTTTCTTGTCACCCCGCACAACACCCAAAGCACTTTTTAAGCATCCCATTTTTATAAATTTTTTCTTCTTCTTTTTTTTTTAAAAATGAAATACAGGGAAGGGTTACTAGCCCTTTTGCTCCTGGCTTTTTTGGGTGCCTCTACGACACCAGGGTTTTCCCGGGGGAAAGATTTTTTTTCCCCATTTCCCCCTTGGACATTAAAGAAAAAAAAAAAGGGAACAAAAAGCTATTTAAAAAAAAGGGGGGAAGAAAACCTTTGATGTATGTATATATATAATGCATGGGGTTTGTCGTGGGGGGGGGCCCAAAAAGTGTAGGTGGGGTACAAGTTATCCCTGTTATCTACCCGTTTTTTATGGGGACAGAAAAAAAAAACCAGAAACCCTACCCCCATCCCAAAACATTTACGGGGTTTTTTGTTTCACAGTAAATTGGGGCGGGGACGGTAGTATTTCCCCTGGGTGGTTCCCTTTCTCCCAAACCCTACTCCCCACTATATATATATATATATAAAATATATTTATATTATATATATATATATATATATATAAAATATATTTTTTTTTAATATATATAAAATTATATAAAATATATATAAAAAATATTTTTAAATAAATTATAGACAGTAGAAAACCCTGGAAAATTTTGGGAAATTAAAACGAGGGGCTTTTGTGGAGTGGGTTACTGAAGAATGGCTCGTCTAAAAAATTAACGTCTGAATTAACGAGTCAATATCCGGGGTTATTCTCACCCCCAACCACTGATTTTTCGTGCATGACGCCCTCCCTTTTGAAAATTTTTAAAAATTTTTTTTTTTTTTTTTTTTTTTTTTTTTTTTTGCCCCGGGCCACGTGTCCTCCCCCAAATTTTTTTTCTGTTTCTTTTTTTTTTTAATTAAAAACCCTTTTTATTTATTCTTATTTAATCTAATTTAAAATTTTTAAGGTTATTTAACTATTGGGAAAATTTAAAAAATTTGGTATGCATCAACTTTTAAAAAAATACACCCTGTAAATCCAAGATATTGAAAGAAAATTTTTTTCATTATTTTAAAGGGAAAATTTTTGGGGGGGGGGGGGGGGAAATTTCCCAACAAGTAAATAAATGGGGACACATGTCAAATTTAAATATCGGAATTTTTAAAAAAGTTTCGCTTCCCACACCGGGCTTCTTCAGTCAAAAAAAATTTGATTAATATAAAAGGAGAGAGACAAAAAGCTTTTTCCCGGAGGGTGTTCAGTCCCCCCCAGATTTAAAAAATTACAAGAAAAATTTAAAATTTTAAAATCCATTTAAAATTTTAAATTAAAATTAAAAAACCCGGGAAATATTGTAAAAAATTAAATTTTAAATAAAATACTGACGAAACTTAGATTTTAAGGGCTATGTGAGTAAAACTTCTAAATTACTTTGGGGCAAATCTTTTTTTTGTGTGCTGAACCCAGCGGTTTCCCACTCCCGTTATGGCATTGGTGCAACTTGGATCCCGTTTTCCCTGCTACTTTCCCCAAAGTCACCCTTAAAAAATTTTTGTTATTATTTCCCTTTCCGGGGTTTTATAGAGGGGGCAACTCCCCAAGCCTGAACGGATTTGGGGTTTTGAAATCTCTCTCAAAGCATGGATTTTAGAGGGGAGTAATTTTTCCTCGAGTTTGGAGACTGTAAAAAAGTTTGGGGGATCATCTAAATGAAGTAGGTAATTTTTGGAAGGAACATTTTTTTCTGGTGAGTAGGTAGAAGAAAACATAAGTATAATGCCCTTTCATCCTGCCTTCCATTTTTCCTTGGCCTTAAAATTTTTTTTTCTAAAATTTCAATTAAGATTTCCCGTTTTTCCTGGAAATTTACGCCTAATATTTTCCAGGGATATGGGTTCTTTAGAAAACATTGCGCATTTGGTGGAGTGAAAGGGGACGGACAGCTTCAAAAATGTTTTTTATTTTTTTGCGTTTGTCGCCTAGGAGAAATTGTTGAAGTGCCACCCAGGTACCACGCTCTAAAAACCCAAAATTTAATTTTTAAATTGGACAGTGTTCCTGTGACTTCCCCTTTATGACTAGAGATAAATGGGAAAAGGAGGGGAGGGGGTTTTCCCTTGTTCACATTTCGCATGGTCGATTTTATGTTCCCCCAAAAAGGACTTTAGAAGTAATTTCCCTAATTCCTGGGGAAATGAAGACGGAAATGAAAAGTCTAGAAACTTCTTTTAAAGCAGCATCTATCTGACTTTTTGTTAAACTTTTTGACCAAAAAAATCCACTTTAAACAGAGCTTTTTGGGTCTGAATGTTTTGATTTTATGAAATTTGTAATTACCGATTGTAAAAAAAGCCGGTTTCGGGTAAGATTTGTTTGCCCGACGTAAATTTTTACGATTTCGTTGGGGGGTGAAGGTGGCTTCCAGGGGGCTTGAGCTTGAGTTCTCCCAGCCACCTGGCGGAAGATTTTATTGTTTTAAAAATTGATCTGTGGTTTACAGTGAGGCGCATGCTGACCCCCCGATGGGTGTATAAAAAAACCAAATTTTGGGTGAAACTTTTTTTAGCCAGCTGGCCCGAGTGGGGTTATACATTAGCTTTGGGGTTTTTTTGACTCATTTTGCAGTGGGTTCAAATCCAACCTTTACGGGTTTTTATGTTATTATTTTTATGCCCTTTCTGCATGGGCAGCTGCTTTTTAAAACCCCGTGTTGGTTTCAGCACTGTGGGAACCTCGTGACTCACTATTCGCACTGAACCCCCGACAACAAGGCGTCGCAATCCTACAGCGTTGGTCTATCCAAAAACCACTCACTAAGGTGAGCTGACCGCCCCGGGACTTACCTACTGAGCTGGGATGGGGTTTCCCCAATGGTTCCCCCTTGGGGTGGAGTCAAATGAGAATGGTAGGCCTTTTACTTTTGGTCTCGCCCAGGAATCCATCGCCTGTACTGGGCTTTGGGCCCCCAGTGGGTCTCCTCGGGGCGCGTAAACCCCAATTGGGTGAATGATCTCCAAACGTTGATTCCCCCAGGTTTACCAACCTCTTTAGCTGGGGGGGCCCCGGTATATTTTCCCCAAGAGACCCTTTTCCTGAGCCTGGTGACCTCCATTTTTGGTTTCTGTAAGAGACCATTGCGTAAGTTGGTCTGGCCTCCCGCGTTGGTCCTTCAAGGGACCAGTCGCCAGAGCCTAGCTGGCCCCCCAGCTTTTGGGCACTCCAGTGATACATCGCCGACCAAAAAAGGTTTCCCACAGTTCGTTTACATTCACGTTTGGGGTTTAAAAGCACAGAAAATAATTATAAAACCCAGCCCGTCAAAAAAATTAACCTTTTATTTATTCACCCCCTTTTTTCCGTGTTTCAAAATTTGTCCCCTCAGAGAGCCCCATTAAACACTATAACATAGACGAAAACCAAGTAATATTTTTTTATAATATATATTTAAAAAAAATATTTATATATAATATATATAATATATATATAAATATATATATATATATATATATATTTATATATATATAAAATATCGGCCGGAAAAGGTAAAACTGGTGAATTAAAAAAGAACTCATTTAAAATTAATTTTTTTCTAAAAATTTTCTATTTTAAAATTTAATTTTATTTTTTTCCCTTTTTTGTTTTGTTAAAAAAAAATTTATGATTTTGGGCCCCAAAAAAACCTTAGGAAAATTTCCTAACCTTTTATAGCAAAGGCCCCAATTTAATTTAGCCTAATACAGCTAAATATTTTTTATAAAAATTTATAATAATTTTTTATTAAACAAACATAAAAAAAGCTTATTTTATTTTCGATAGGTTCAGGAAGTTTTTTGTAAAATTTTTTGTATACACCAAAATTTTTGCTTGGCTAAGAGCTTGCCATTCTTTCCCAAAGGGTAGATGGTGATCCGTTTGGGGGGGGTTTTTCTGGGTTGTGGGTAAATTGGGTTTGGGTTTCTATGACGGGTTTTCCCTCTCGGCCCGGGGATCCACTGTAGCCAGGGGTTTTCCTTTAAAATGCGTTGGGCCTCATTGTTTTCTTGCACGCCAAACCCCCTTGGGTTTTGGGAAAAGTTTTAAAACCATTAGACCCTTTTGGTTTTGCTTGCACTTCGCCGCAAAAAACGCATATTTCCCGTGTGAATTGGGGCGGGAAGGCGGGAGAGTTCCCGCCAAAAACGGAGGGTCTTGGGGGGCCCATCGCGTTCCCCCTTGCCCATAAGGGAACTGTTTTTGGGGGAAATCCCAGGAGTGATGTGCACTCACAGCCCGGAGAGGGGAATTTTCCCTATCAGATGTTGCAGGGGGTGACATGCTGGCCAAACACCCCTTTTTCCCGCAATCGGGCCATTTTCAGCTTGACTGTTTGTGAAACCAGTGCTGCACTAGGTTTTTGGGGCTGGGGAGGGAGCAAAATGTTTTCCCCTTGGTGATGGGGCTGGATGTAGGGTTTTTCAAATTCCCGCTGAGTCCAAATGAGGGTGTCAGGAAGAATTTGTCTTTTCAAATCGTTTGAAATTTTTTGGGAAAAGGGATTGGAAAGCTTTGGGAGAGCAATCTTGGAGGAATGCGTAAATCCTAGCCCTAAAAGCCCGAACCCGGGAAATGAGGCTTGCAACCCCTGTCCAAACGTCAAGGGAAAATTCCCAAAACCCTCTCTAGCGGGCCCCTTTAGGGGAGAGCAATTCCCTTTAGTTTTGGACTGCTTTAAGGCGGGGAGCATCTCAGAAAATAGGTAAAATTTTGGGGTTGACAGGCACCTGGTTATTTGGGAGAAGCCTTTGTGTGTGTCAATGTTTTCTTCCCGCTTTCCCCTCGTCCGGAGGTTCCCGAGACTATTTTTCCTAGGGTCAGATCGATGGGCAATTTGGGCCCAAAAAGGAGCACCGAGGAAGTTTCTATTTGGGTGGAGCAATGGCTCGTCTCCTGGGAAAACGGCCCTAATAATCTGGTAATCTGTTGATTGGTAGAAACATTTCACATTTGCTGGGGTTTTAAAGAAAAACCCAGGCTTTCTCGCCCCTTTCTTTTTTAATTTTTCTGAGCCTCCCAGGAGAGATTCCCCGTTGTGCCCGCTAGGTTCCGGTTTTGTCCCGGAGCCAGTATTGAGCTCGCTAGAGAGTCCTCCGTGACTTCCTTGATGACCAAACAAAATAGAATGTATATATATATATATATATATATATATATATATATAATATATATATATATATATATTTATATATATATATATAATATATATATATATATATATATATATCGTGCCGAATAGGCAGAACTTGCGATCTTGGCTTAAATAACAACGCTCATCTTGCCATATAGGACAAGTGAAAATTTGTGTATGCAATAATTTCGCCAAAATCATTCTGAACCTAACGAAAAAAATATATTTCACTGTGTTTGTTTACTATTAAATTATTGTAAACAAATCTAAAATATATTTAGTTGGGTTAGGCTAAAATAAATTACTCTTGTTATAACAAGGTTAGGTAAGTTTTTTAAGATTCTTTTGGTGCAAAATTAAAAATTTTTACATTAACATTAATGAAAAAAATATATCTTTAAACGTATAAGAAAAAAATTTAGAAAGGACTTAATTTTAAATGAGTTCTTGCTAATTGACCAGTTTTACATATTCGGCACGACATATATATATATATATATATATACATATATATATATATATATATATATATATATATATATATTATATATATATATTGTATATATATATATATATATATAAATATATATATATATATATATATATATATATATATATATATATATATATATATATATATATATATAATATATATATTTGTAGATGAATGGTTCAGAGAACCGACATGTTGATAAATTAGACACATGTGCAACTCTTGGGTATCTTTATTGAGGAAACGTTTCGCCACACAGTGGCTTCATCAGTCCATACAAAGGAGAATCTTGAAGAACAGGAGGAGAATGAGGTAATCAGTCCCTCAACCTTGAGTCGATGTGGTCAGTCCATCAATCTTGAATAGAATACGGCATACGTGCTGAGAAGGAGCTTATAAACCGTTGGCAGGAGAGGTGCAGAAGTCATAGGTCGTGTAACATTTGTTCAATGTTGAAGTAGGTCGTGCCCAAGAATTAGGCAAGCGAAGAATTCCCAAGTATTAAGATCCCAAGAACCATTCATCTACAAACCTGTCAGACACTGCAACTTCTTGGGATCTTAATACTTGGGAATTCTTCGCTTGCCTAATTCTTGGGCACGACCTACTTCAACATTGAACAAATGTTACACGACCTATGACTTCTGCACCTCTCCTGCCAACGGTTTTATAAGAACATAAGAACATAAGAACGAAGGAACACTGCAGAAGGCCTACTGGCCCATGCGAGGCAGGTCCAAGTCTCCTACCGGCTTAAGCCAATGCACCCAACCTAGTCAGGTCAGGTCACATTGACTTATGGGAGGAACACGGCAACCGACCTGGTAGCACAAGCTATCAGGTCTAACTCACACCCACCCACATCTACTCATGTATTTATCCAACCTATTTTAAAGCTACACAACGTTCTGGGCCTCTATAACGGTACTTGGAGTTTTTTCCCACTCATCCACAACTCTATTACCAAACCAGTACTTTCCTATATCCTTCCTGAATCTGAATTTTCCAATTTAAAAAAACCTTTTGCTGCGAGTCCTGTCTAGGCTAGATATTTTCAGCACACTATTTACATCCCCTTTATTTATTCCTGTCTTCCATTTATACACCTCAATCATACCCCCCCTAATTCTACGTCTTTCTAGAGATTTGCAGTTTTCAGGGCCCTTAGTCTTTCCTCATAGGGAAGGTTTCTGATACATGGGATCAACTTTGTCATCCTCCTTTGTACATTTTCCAGAGAATTTATATCCATTCTGTTTAAAACGGTGACCAAAACTGTGCAGCATAATCTAAATGAGGCCTAAAACCCAAGGATGTATAAGTTGAAAGAACAACCTGAGGACTCCTATAAATTTTTGCTTCTTGATATGAAGCCAAGGATTTTATTAGCTTTATTGCGAACCTTATTTCACTGTTGTCTTGGTTTCAGATTACTGCTAACCAGAACTCCTAAATCTTTTTCGCAATCCCCTAATATTAAGATCTACATTATTTAGTTTATATGTGGCATGGTTATTGTCCTGTCCAACATTTAGAACTTTGCATTTTTCTATATTTTAAAATGCATCTGCCACTTCTCCGACCACTGCATCAGTCTATTCAAATCTTCCCGGAGTGCTCGAATATCCTCGTCAGAATGAATCGACGGCCTATTTTGGTGTCCATCGGCAAACTTGCCGATGTCGCTCTTTATGCCCTCATCTATGTCATTTATGTAGATTGTGAACAGCAGGGGGCCCAACACTGACCCCTGGGGAACACCGCTCGTGACACTTCCCCACTCTGATTTCTCCCCATTTATGCAAACTCTCTGCTGCCTATTTGTCAACCATGCCTCTATCCAGGAAAAAATTTCTCCTCCTATTCCATGTACTTTAATTTTCCTCAATGTCTCTGATGTGGGACCCTTCAAAAGCCTTACTGAAGTCCATATACACAATATCATATTCATTACCATGATCTACCTCCTCAAATCCCTTTAGTGAAAAAAGTTAATAAATTCGAAAGGCAGGAACGCCCCTTTGAAAAACCCCATGCTGAATTCGTTAAATTAATTTATGCTTTCAAGGTGGCTACGAACTGCCTCGGCAATTATTGATTCCATAAATTTTCCCACTATGGAGTTAGGCTTATTGGTCTATAGTTCGAAGCTAAGGACCTGTCACCTTTTTTTGAAAATAGGTATCACATTTTGCCATTTTCCACTTATCTGGCACCATGCCAGTTTGTAGTGATATGTTAAAAGATTAGCCAAAGGTGTGCTAAGCTCCTCTTACATTCCTTTAGAACCCTTGCATACAGTTCATCAGGGCCTGGGGATTTGTTAGGTTTAATTTATCTATTTGCCTTAAAGGGCCAAGTCACTTGTGACCCTAATAGTGCACAGTTTATTAATCGTCCTGTTCTACATAATTTATCATTACTGGAATATCGCTGGTATCCTCCTGTGTAAAAACTGGGGAGGAAGTATGTGTTAAAAATTCTACACATTTCCTTATCACTGTCAGTGAGTGACCCGAGGGAAATTTTTAGTGGGCCTATCTTGTCCCTGATCTTACTTCTGTATACCTGAAAAAAATCCTTTTGGGTTTTGTCTTCGATTCTCTTGAACTTTAACCTCATAATCTCTTTTTGCTTTTCTAATTCCCTTTTTTATTTCTCTCTTTAACTGAATATATCGGTTTCTCAATTGCCCCTCTCCTCTTTTAATTTGCCTATATATGCCTCTCTTTGGACCAATCAGATATTTTAATCTATTGTTCATCCATTTTGGATCATTTTTGTTTGATCTGATTTTTCCCCATTTGGAACATAAATTTGACTGAGCAGCTAGAACTATCCCCTGGAAAGCATCATATCGGCAACCATCACCCCCTACCTGACCCTTAGTCAGGTCATTCCAGTTCAGCCCACCTAAGTAATTTTTCAGTCCCATGAAATCAGCCAAGCGAAAGTCAGGGACGGAGACTTGATTGCCATTATTAGGGGAATTCCATGATATATTAAAACTGAGTGATTTGTGATCACTTTCCCCAAGCTCATCATTAACCTCAAGATTATTAATTAGTGTTTCCCTACTGGCAAGAACCAAGTCAGGAGGTTATTTCCCTAGTTGGCTCTGTCACAAACTGTTTTAAAAAACAATCCTGGATCGTATCAAGAAAGTCACCTGACTCTAAATTTCCTGTCAAATTGCTCCAGTCAATCTGTCTATAGTTGAAATCTCCCATTAGCACAACATTTTCATGTGTAGATGCCTTACGAATTTTGTCCCATAGAAGTTTACTGCACTCCCTATCAAGATTTGGGGCCCTGTAAATCACACCCAAAATTAGTTTTTCTCGGCCCTCGAGAAGCTGTAACCAAACAGATTCAGTGGCTGAAGCTTCTAATTTAATATCTTGTCTAACACAACAATTTAAATTGTCTCTGACATACATCGCTACTCCACCACCTTTCTTGTTGACCCTGTCAGTGTGGAATAGTTTATAGCCTTGTATGTGACATTCAGAGGGCATCTCTCTATCTTTCAGATTGAGCCAGGTCTCTGTTATAGCAATAATATCTATGTTTCCTGCACTTGCAATTAATCTTAGCTCATCTATCTTATTTCTTACACTCCTGCTAATAGTATAGTAAACCTTAAGGGAGCTAGTCCCTTGCTGCCCTCTGCTGTCCCCCTTTGTTTGCTGACCTGATCTATTGTCTTTATTTATAACTTCATGCTGAATGCCTTTTATACATTTACTGTTTCCAACCCAATTGTTGCAACCTGCTTGTTTCCCACACTCACCCATACCTCTATCTTCCATCAGTTTTAAAATCATAGGCATTTCACCAATGGCCTTCTCAATCGAGTCTGCAAGTGCTACCACCCCAGCCCCAGAGAGATGTACCCCATCCCTTGCATACATATCATGTTTGCCATAAAAGTTGTTCCAGTTGTCAATGAATGGGATTGCAAGTTCCTTGCAGTATCTGTCTAGCCAGCAATTTTACACCAATTGCCCTAGACAACCATTCATTTCCTACTCCCCTTCTAGGCAAGATGCTACATATGATTGGGATCCCTCCCTTAGACTTAATGAAATCTATAGCTGACCTGTACTTATCTAGCAGCTCTTCTCTCCTACCCTTCCCAATATCATTTCCACCAGCACTGAGACAGATAATGGGCTTGTTCCCATTACCTGACATGATATTATCCAGCCTGTTGACAATGTCCCCAACACCAGCTCCAGGGAAGCACACTCTATCTCTCATCTTCTTATTCTATTACAAAAAGCACGGTCAATATATCTTACCTAAGAGTCACAACCACAAGAATGCGCTTACCTCCATTAGCAGGGCAGTAGTACCCTTACCTTCACTGGCCACTGAAGTAACATTCATCCTGAAGAACAGAGAAGCGATTTCCTACCTTCAGATCTTCACTCTTAACTTTTCCTTACTCTGATGCGCCTTCCATCACTGTGAACCACTCGCCACTTGTAGCAGGTGCTGGACTGCACCTCACTGCTGGTAGCTGTTGCTACCTCCCCAACTACAGCCCCCTCACAGCGAGAGACAGACTGCACCTCACTTGAAGCCTCATTCCCCACAACTCCAGCCACCTCACACTCTCTCCCAGACCCATTGAGGTGGACCTTCAGCCTCCTAATCTCCTCCTGGAGAAGCAAGACCTCCTCCTTCAACTCTCCAACCTCAGTTTTTAAAACACTGCAGAAGCAAGCCATGCTTTGTAACCGTCCACACTAATCCCCAAAGCAGCTCAGGGTCTGTGACCTCACGTGACGACTGACCACTGACGACTGACGACTGACCACTGACGACTGACGACTGACCACTGACGACTGACGACTGACTTCTCAGCACGTATGCCGTATTCTATTCAAGATTGATGGACTGACCACATCGACTCAAGGTTGAGGGACTGATTACCTCATTCTCCTCCTGTTCTTCAAGATTCTCCTTTGTATGGACTGATGAAGCCACTGTGTGGCGAAACGTTTCCTCAATAAAGATACCCAAGATGAACATTAAAATGGTATAAAATACCGACAGGTTGATAGGTAAGACACATATGCAACAGTTAGGTATCTTTATTATGAAACGTTTCGCCTACCCAGTAGGCTTCTTCAGTCAAGTACAGAAAAGTTGATAGAAGCAGAAGATACTTGAAGACGATGTAATCAGTCCATCACCCTTAAAGTTTTGAGGTGGTCAGTCCCTCAGTCTGGAGAAGAGCATTGTTCCATAGTATGAAACAATATGGAGATGAAGTGACAGGATTGGCGCTATAAAAAGCTCCATCCTGACACTTCATCTCCATATTGTTTCATACTATGGAACAATGCTCTTCTCCAGACTGAGGGACTGACCACCTCAAAACTTTAAGGGTGATGGACTGATTACATCGTCTTCAAGTATCTTCTGCTTCTATCAACTTTTCTGTACTTGACTGAAGAAGCCTACTGTGTAGGCGAAACGTTTCATAATAAAGATACCTAACTGTTGCATATGTGTCTTACCTATCAAAGATACCCAAGAGTTGCACATGTGTCTAATTTATCTATATATATATATATATATATATATTATAATATATATATATATATATATATATATATATATATATATATATATATATATATAAAATATATATATATATATAAATATAGGTTTGAATGGAGAGTTTTAAATGTTCTTCACATCTGATAATGACTATAAAGTGAGTGGAAATCTTTGAGTACTAGGAAATAACAGAGGTATAGAGAGAGTGTATGGTTTAGGCTGAAAAAAAGATAATGCCAATGCAAAAAAAAAAATAAGAAGAGAGCAGAAAATAATGAAATTAATGAAGATCATGAGGAATTTTGAGGGAAAGAAAAAAGAACTTTCAGTGTCAAGTCGGACGGAACAACTTATGAAGTTGACGGTTATTTACATGGATGAAAAATGGTTCATGTGAAATGAAGAAACTAGTGAAAAATACTGGTCAAAATATTAAAGAAGAGTGTGATAACAGGAACTCTAGTTGAAGAGTCCACTAATGATTTAGTGTAAATGATATATCAATTCTATGATAAATGTGATGGTGTTCATCAATATATGGAGAGAAAATGTCAGTGTTATATTGGAAATTGCCGTAAGTTTTCATATATTTTTAGATAATGTGAAAAAGCGGAGTGGATGAAAAATTATGTTGTTTGACACGACAATTGTTGCCTAAATGTTAGCATGAAGCGCGTATATGTTTAGCATTAAAAAACGCTTGTAACTTAGTTTAGTCCGGAAAATGAGATGAGAGGAAATGTGGAATTGAAAATACGATTTTGTTTAATACATACGAAATGAGTGTTATAAATTTTAATGGCGGAGTGAAGGTAAAATAGCAACCTGTTGTATACAAGAGAAAATTAAAAATTAAATTAGTGGATCTTAAGCAAGCTGACTCACTGAGCTCATGGATGTGTTGGTGCAAGAAAGAAAGGTATAAAATACCGACAATAGAAAAGTTAAGACACATGTGCAACATCTGGATATCTTTAGTAGAAGTTTCGCCATCAGTGGCTTTATCAATTACAGATTCTAGGAATAATAGGAAGAACAGTAGATCTATATACAAAATGATGAGGTAATCAGTCCCTCGGCCTTGGAGTTATTGTTCACAGCATCGTGGTGGAGGAGAATCTGGAGCAAAGGCAAGAGACTGGGTTTTATATAGTCGTCAGTGGAAGGGTCGGGCAGCTGCCCGTCCCTTCAATGACGACTATATAAACGCCACAGTCTTCTTGCCTTTGCTCCAGTTTTCTCCTCCACCACGCATGCTGTGAACACTAACTCCAAGGCCGTGGGATGATTACTCATCTTTTGTATATAGTTCTACGTCTTCCTATTTGTCTAGAATCTGTATTGATAAAGCCACTGGATGGCGAAAAGTCTACAATAAAGATATCCAGATGTTGCACATGTGTCTTAACTTTCACATGGATGTGTGTAGACAAGTAAGAACATAACATAAGAAAGAAGGAAACTGTACCAGGCCTACTGACCCATGCGGAAGTAGGTCATGCCCCCCCCCCCCCGGATTAGACCAATGACCCACCCCCGGATATCCCAAATGACCCACCCAGTCGGTCACTTCCATCAAGGATGGAGCACTGCACCAGACCAGTAGCACAGCTAGTAGGTCCAACTCACACTCACCCACACCCAAATCATGTATTTATCTAACCCTATTTTTTAAAACTACACAACGTTTTAGCCTGAATTAAACTGTTACTCGGGAGTTTTGTTACCTAATCATCCAACAAAAAAAAAAAACCTCTATTACCAAACCAGTGCTTTCCTATATCTTCCTGAATCTGAATTTTCAAACTTGATATAAGCATTTGCTGACGAGTCCCGTCTTGGCTGGAAATTTCAGCAACACTATTTACATCCCCTTTATGTATTCCTGTTTTCCATTTATACACCTCGGATCATTATCCCCGTATTCTAGCCTTTCCGAGAGAGTGCAGATTCAGGGCCCTCAGTCTATTCCTCATAGGGAAGAGTTCTGATACATGGGATCATCTTTGTCATCCTCCTCTGTACGTTTTCCAGAGCATTTATATCCATTATGTATTACGTGTGACAGAACTGAGCCAAGCATAGTCTAAATGAAAGCCTAAACCAAGTATATATAGCGAGTTGAAGAACAACATGAGGACTTCTATTATTTATACTTCTAGATATGAAGCCAAGGGATTCTATTAGCTTTATTGCGAACACTAATGCATTGTAGTCTTGGTTTTAGGTTACTGCTGTTGTTAGGTAAGACACATATGCAACAGTTAGGTATCTTTATTTCGAATAACGTTCGCCTACACAGTTAGGCTTCTTCAGTCGGAGTACAGGTCAAGTTGATAGAAGCAGGAAGAATACTTGAAGACGATGTATCAGTCCATCACCCTAAGTTTGAGGTGGTCAGTCCTCAGTCTGGCGAAGAGCATTGTCCGTTGTCTGGAACATATTGTTTTCAGACAACGGAAAACATGCTCTTCTCCAGGACTGAGGGATGACCACCTCAAAACTTTCAAGTGGTGAAGGAACTGATTACATCGTCTTTCAAGTATCTTCTGCTTCTATCAACTTGTCTGTACTCGACTGAAGAAGCCTACTGTGTAGGCGAAACGTTTCCCGAAATAAAGATCAACCTAACTGTTGCATCATGTGTCTTACCTACAATCTGTCGGTATTTTATACCATTCTAAGGTTACTGCTACCCAGAACTCCTAAATCCTTTTCGCAATCGGTAGTATTAAGATCTACATTATTTAGTTCCAGACTTTGGAACAGAACTTCTCCAGGCTGAGGGACTGACAACCTCAAATCTACGTCTTCATGGATGTGATGGACTGATTACATCAGTCTTCATCCATCTACTGCTCCTGCCTAATTTCTGTACTCGACTGAAGAAGCCTACTGTGTAGGCGACACGTTTCGAAATAAAGTTGCCTAAATGTTGCCTATGTGTCTTATCGACCAAGTTCCTCTTTACATTCCTTTAACACCCTTGCAAACAGTTCATCAGGACCTGGGGATTTGTTAGGTTTTAGTTTCTCTATTTGTCTGAGGACCATGCGAAAATGAGGAGAAAACTTAGGGATGAGAATTATGAGAAAGTATTGAGATGGGTGATGGCAAAACAGGTTGATAGTAATGGAAAAAGAGATGGTGGAACAGTTGTTTGATTGGCATTGTGGAATCAAACTGTCAATGAATTTATTTTGTTTTATCCAAAAAAATGAATTAAACAATGAACAGATTTAAAAACTCTAGATTTATAAATTGAATAACACAAAATCTTAGGAGTTTATCAAAAAACATCGATGTTTTAAGAGCATAAAGAATTAGAAAGTAGGAACACTGCAATAGGCCTACTGACCCATGCGGGAGCAGGTCCATTGTCCCTCAACCGGATTTAGCCCAATGACCCCCCCCCCGGGATTTAGGCCCATAAAAAACTCACCCAGTCTGGTCACCTCAACTCAAAGGAAGGAGCAACGGCACACAGACCCAGCAATACAAGATAGTTCAGGTCCAACTAACACCACCCACACCCACTCATGATGTATCTAACCTATTTTTTAAACTACACAACGTTTTTGCGGATGAATAACTGTGTACTCGGGAGTTTGTTCCACTCATCCACACTCAATTACCAAACAGTGCTTTCCTATATCCATACTTTGATCTGATTTTTCAAGTTGGAAAACCATTGCCGAGGCCTGTCTTGGCAGGAAAATTTTCAGCACGCTATTTACATCCCCTTTATTTATTCCTGTTTTCCATTTATACACCGTTCGACCATATCTCCCTAATTCTACCCCTTTCGAGAGAGTGCAGTTCAGGGCCCTCAGTTATCCTCATTAGGGAAGATTTCTGATAATGGGAATCATCTTTGTCATCCTCCTCTGTACGTTTTCCATGAGCCTTTTATCCATCTGTAATACGGTGACACAGATCTGAGCCAGCCATAGTCTAAATTTGGGGCCTAACCAAGGATATTATAGAGTTGAAGAACAACCTGAGTAGTTATTCTATTATTTATATTCTTGATATTGAAGCCTAGAATTCTGTTTGCTTGTTTTGCGAACACTAATGCATGTTGTCTTGGTTTTAGAGACTGTAACCAAAACTCCTAAATCCTTTTGACAACCAGTTAGTATTAAGATCTACATTATTTGGTTTATTTGTGGCATGGTTATTTATTGTCCAACATTTACAATTTTGCATTTGTAAATATTAAAATTCATCTGCCACTTCTCGCCATGCATCAGTCTATACAAATCATCCTGGAGAGCTTTAGTTTCCTCATTAGAATGAATTGGAGGGTCTATTTTGGTGTCATCAGCAAATTTGCTTATGGCAGGTAATTTTTCCCTCATCTATGTCGTTTTTTTGTAAACTTGTGACATCAACGGGGCCCAACGCTGACCCTGAGGAACACCGCTTGTGTCGTTGCCCCCATTCTGAGTCTCCCCCTTTATTGCAAACTCTCTGCTGCCTTATTTTGTCAGCCATGCTTCTACCCAGGAAAAATTTCTTCTCCTATTCGTGTGCCTAAGTTTCCTCAATAGCCCTCTGATGTGGAACTCTATCGAAAGCTTACTGAAGTCCATATACACTATATCATATTTATTTCATGATCTTCCATCCGCAAACACCGTAGTGAAAAAAGTTAGTAAATTCGTATAAGCAGGAACGCCCCTTTGTAAAACCGTGTTAAAGATTCATTTATCAATTCTGTGCCTATAGTTGGCTAACGAATTGCTTCGTCAATTATTGATTCCATAAATTTTCCCACTTCATGGTCTATAGTTCGAAGCCAAGGACCTTTCACTGCCTTGTAAATAGGTATTTACATTTGCATTTTCCCACTTATCAGGCACTATGCCAATTTGTAATGATATAGTTAAGTGTAAGTTTACTACTAAGTTATGTTTTCAGAAATGCGATATGAATAAAGAACAAAAAAAAAAGAACCCCCCCCCCTCAATACCGTGACGGGAACGATACACTAATAACCGCACATAGAAAGAGAGGGCTTACGACGACGTTTCGGTCAGATTTGGACCATTTACAAAGTCACACTAACTTTGTAAATGGTCCAGCTGTATAGTCCTTGTGGCTTAGCGCTTCTTTTTGATTATAATAATAATAATAATGTAAATGGTCCAAGTCGGCCTGAAACGTCTTCGTAAGCTCCTCTCTTCTATGTGCGGGTTATTTGTGTTCGAGATGATAATCATATTAGAGAATAACAGAATAATAAGAATGGGTTGCAGATGCCTGAATCTCTACTTACTCTGGTTCAAGGATGTCTTTAATGATTACTTACTCTCGTTCAAAGAAGTCTTTAGTGATTACTTAGTTCAAGATTCTCAAATGATTACTTACTCTGGTTCAAGGATGTCTTTAGTGATTAATGATTACTTTGGTTTCAGGATGTCTTTCAGTGATTACTTTGGACTCAAAAATGTCTTTAATGATTACTTACTCTGGGTTCATGTGATGTCTTTAGTGATTACTTACTCGGGTTTCAAGGATGTCGTTAGTGATATTACTTTACTCTGGTTCAAGGATGTATTTAGTATTACTTACTTGGTTCAAGGAAGTTCTTTAGTGATTTACTTACTTTGGTTCAAGGAAGTCTTTAGTGATACTTATTAGGTTCAAGGAAGTCTTTAGTGATTACTTACTATGGATCAAGGATTTTCTTTAGTGAGTCTTACTATGGTCAAGGAATTCTTAGTGATTATTTACTATGGTTAAGGAAGTCTTTAGTGATTACTTACTCTGGTTAAAGAATATCTTTAGTAATTACTTACTCTCGTTCAAGGAAGTCTTTAGTGATTACTTTGGTTCAAGAATGTCTTCAATGATTACTTACTCTGGTTCAAGGATGTCTTTAGTGATTACTTTGGTTCAAGGATGTCTTTAGTGATTACTTTGGTTCAAGGAATGTCTTTAGTGCATTACTTTGGTCTCAAAGACTGTTCTTTAGTGATTACTTACTCTGGTTCAAGGATGTCTTTAGTGATTACTTTGGTTCAAGGATGTCTTTAGTGATTACTTTGGTTCAAGGATGTCTTTAGTGATTACTTTGGCTCAAGAATGTCTTTAGTGATTACTTACTCTGGTTCAAGGATGTCTTTAGTGATTACTTTGGTTCAAGGATGTCTTTAGTGATTACTTTGGTTCAAGGATGTCTTTAGTGATTACTTTGGTTCAAGGATGTCTTTAGTGATTACTTTGGTTCAAGGATGTCTTTAGTGATTACTTTGGTTCAAGGATGTCTTTAGTGATTACTTTGGTTCAAGGATGTCTTTAGTGATTACTTTGGCTCAAGAATGTCTTTAGTGATTACTTACTCTGGTTCAAGGATGTCTTTAGTGATTACTTTGGTTCAAGGATGTCTTTAGTGATTACTTTGGCTCAAGAATGTCTTTAGTGATTACTTACTCTGGTTGCAAGGATGTCTTAGTGATTACTTTGGTTCAAGGATGTTTTTAGGTGATTACTTTGGTTCAAGATGTCTTTTTGATTACTTTGGTTCAAGGATGTCTTTAGTGGTTACTTTGGCTCAAGAACGTTTTTAGTGATTACTTACTCTACTTCAAGGAAGTCTCTAGTGATGAAAGAATTTTGTGAAATTATATTAGGTGGGGTTACGTCCTTTGTAATTTAACACGAACTTAAGAGTGTCCCTCAAAACCTTTGTTCACTTGCAGGTGTCACCAGACATTGCGTGAATTATTTCCCTTCAAGGAAGGGTTCTTGACGCTGGTGAGGGGCTCTGGATCAAGGGAATTGGATCTATGCTCCAGTTGGCTGAATTAAGCCTGAATACCTCTCACATCCCCATCACAGGAGCAGTATAATCCTACGGGTTTAGAACTTCCCCCTTGATTATAATAATATGAATTCTTTCTCTTTGGTTTCCATATCATGATCCAATAATCTGAAGATGATACATAGAAATATGGAATAAATATAATGATGATGCATGTGGAAAACAATGCACAGTTCTTCACAAGGATGGAGATAAAAAAAAATGTATTTTTTTAAAAATCGTGATATGAATACATTTGGAAATTATTAAGAAGTAATTGTATATTCTTCCACTGTAAAGTGAAGCTGTTTTGTTTAGGAAGATACTTAACATAGTTACGTTTAAAAAACATTATTTTTGTGTTGGAAAAGATCAGCTTTTTTAAGGGTTCAAGCTTTTTATTTGAGAAAGAACCTTGAAACCTGTTTGTATCGGAAATTTTACAACTTAAGATTTAGTGATGAGGGTGTGTAAATAAAAAAAAATAGTTTTATACAGCGTTAAAATTCTTGTGAATTACCTTTAAAAATACGTATATTTGGAATTAATCAAATTTTAGAGTCCATAATACGATCCACTTTGGTGTTTGTTGTTATTTCTCATTACATAATGTTAATATTAAACAGAGAATTTTACTGGAGGTGCCTATCTTCTTTCATAATAAACATTGAATGAATTAAGCTTAGGTCTATAAAGATTTCTGAGGAGTCTACGAAGCATAAAATAGATGGGAGAGCGAGAGAGAGTGTGGAGAGAGGGATGGAGAGAGAGAGGGAGAGAGAGAGAGGAGAGAGAGAGAAGGAGAGAGAGAGAAGAGATGAAGAGAGAGAGAGAGAGATAGAGATAGAGTGAGAGAGAGAGAGAGAAGATGATGTAGAGAGGAGAAGAGAGAGGAGAGGAGGAGAGATAAGAGAGAGAGAGAGAGAGAGAATAAAAAGAGGCAGGAGAGGAGAAAGTGGGCGAGAGAAGCGGACAGAAGTCATGGATAGATAAAAAATATATCTGGCTCAGTGGAAGGTGAGAATACTGTGAGTGTGACTTGTTTACTTTTAACAGTGTAGATTTTGATGTTTAATCACGATGGTGCGAGCGAGAGTTTTGGTTATTAATAAGAAATAATGAAAGAGGTAAGTGTATTTTCTGCTATGTGACATGTTAAGTCAATACACTATTCTAAGCATTCTTGATATGGACAGTCTGATGTTCCCCCCCCGAAGATTTTAAAAAAAAAAAAAAAACAAATTAGAATAGGTGGTTGGAATTAGAATGAATGTAAGCCAGGAGAGAGAGGGATTTTAACCGGACAACTGTAAGTTAATTGTTGGATCCTTGTGGGTGTGCGTACCAGTGTTTTATGTAATATTGTTCATACAATAGTTAAACACATTGTTTTGAGTTTGAAAAAAAAAAAAAGTAATGTATCTCCATGTTGTAGTACGTGTTTTATGCTTATATAATTTACCGAAATATCAAAGGTATTGCTCCTTTACAAATAAAAATACTCATTTATTTCTTTCCCTAGACTACCTGCACCCCCCCCCCCCCCAAATTGTGGTATGTAAATTGTTACGTTTTTGACTGCGTAAGGTAATAAAAGTCGTTTGGCTTCAAACCACACTACCTACTCCACACACAACATTACTACACACAAAAATTACTTCACACATCATTACTACAAAACAAGTACGAATTAAACCAGTACTCCAATAGCTCACTAGCACACTTCTAGTGAGGAAAAACACTATCAATTTATTAACAGGGGAGGCTCACGACATCCCCTTTCATGCAGGTACTCAGCCTTCAGGCTGAACTAGTTTTCTCTCAAAACTTAAAAAGGTCTTTGCCAACACTAGGGCATTAAAGGTAAACGTGAGATCACTTTAAAACAATAAAATAACGCATGGTTATATACTTACAAAAAAAGTCATTCCTACAAAAAACAAACATGACCGTCTTTAGGACATCTTGTAAGAAGCTACTGCACTCACAAAAACTGCACACACACACACAACCTCACTCGCCTCTTCTGGTCTCTTTGACTGACCAGGAATTAATACGCTCTGTTCAGAAACAATATATTTACCAACACACTAGTAATAGTTAATATTTATGAATGACCACGTCTGTTGGCTTTTGTCGGTTTGCGCACTTATCTTTCATAGTTTACATCCAAGACTACCTTCACAATGGACTTTTAAATATACCACTTCTTCCTTATCTCTGTCTCATTTCATGCTTGACTCTTCAGACTACATCTTTTCTTTCTAGATTAAATAGACATTGTTTCAAGTTTACATCTTCATCTTGATTGTTCCTTCTTGCTTACCTCTCAGATTACCTTCTTTCTTGACTAACCTCCTGTTCAGTATCCTTTAGTGCTGAGGAATGAGATTGACTCTTATAGAAGTAGGACTTGCATCTTTCTTGGTTTAAAAATACTTCTCTTCCACTATCTCTTGCTTAGGTCTGAGATTACCTTCTTTTTTATGACTTCCGGTTTTTTTCACTGAAAAAAAAAACAATCCCGTCCTATTATAACTTAGAGAATAAAATTTATGGACAGATTAAAATTAACAAAGCATCAGAAAACACATGACATCGCAGATGGTGTGAAAGTGACTTTCCAGTTTGGAAGACTGACCTGACAATTTTTTTTTAAATATTTGATTAAAATTATAATTAACTTATTACTAAAATTAGCAGCAGGAATGATGTTATAATCGATCTTTGATTAAATTACTGAAGGAACTCCGCACAGGAGTAGCACTTCCTCTCCACTTTTCATTACTTTAACGTGTGATACATGTAAGTGCATGCAGGTACTGAGGAGAGGTAGCAATGTAAGACCATCTTGATATAACAGAACTTATTCAATGGGTAACTCAATTACTGTTATATCTGTTTTGTTACTTCCGCTTTACGCTGTTACAGCTACAGCTGATTCTTGATCCCCACTTAAACATTGCTTATTGTTGCCAGCTGCTATCATAACCCCACTTCACATACTATGTTGCACTATAGCTGTGATCTTGAATATATTTTGGACTCTGTTACTGTTATTAACCTGACTTATCTGGAGCCACATTACAAGGTGTTAATATACAACTGTTTATACGTGAACCTATAATGCTTAGCTATAGCTATTGTAATCTATGTAAAGTAATAGGGACACAAGTGCAAATCTAATGTGACATTTTATTGTGGCAACGTTTCGCTCTCCAGGAGAGCGAAACGTTGCCACAATAAAATGTCACATTAGTTGCACTTGTGTCCTTTTACTTTACATATTGTCGGTAATTCTACCAACTTTATTACAATGTATTTGTAAATCTACTTTCTCAGAAAAAGTTACTATAGCTGTTATCGTGACCTCACTTAACACCATGTTACTGCTGCAAATTCTATCTTGATCCCACGTTACAATCTGTTACTGATATAGCTATTATACCTTTCGGAATGTTACGGAAATATCTGCTATCTTCATCCCCCTTTTCACTATAACACTACAGTGTTACTGCGATAGCAATCTCGACCTAAAATAAATACTGTTCAATTGCTTTACCTTATTTCTTGACCCTATTTTATGCAGCGTACATACTGCTAGAGCATTTATCTAGTTTCCACGTTACACTGTTACTGCAGTAGCTGCCATCTTGATCCAGCTTTTTACTGTTGCTGCTGTTAGCTGCCTTCTTGATCCAGCTTTATTACTGTACTGCAGTAGCTGCCATCTTGATCCAGCTTTATAACTGTTACTGCAGTAGCTGCCATCTGATCCAGCTGTATACTGTTGCTGCAATAGCTGATCTTGATCCAGCTTTATACTGTGCTGCAATAGCTTGCCATCTGATCCAGCTTTTTACTGTTACTGCAAAAGCTGCCATCTTGATCCGCTTTACACTGTTGCTGCAATTAGGCTTGCCATCTTTGATCAGCTTGATACTTTACTGCAATAGCTGCCTTCTTGTTCCAGCTTTATATGTTACTGCAATAAGCTGCCATTTGATCCAGCTTTATACTTTTACTGCAATAGATGCCATCTTGATCCAGCTTTATACTGTGTGCGGCAATAGCTGCCATCTTGATCCAGCTTATACTGTTTCTGCAGTAGCTGCCATCTTGATCAGTGATATGTTACTGCAGTAGCTGCCATCTTGATCCAGCTTTATCCTTTACTTGCAATAGCTTGCATCTTGGATCCAGCTTGACACTGTTGCTGGAATTAGCTGCCATCTTGATCCAGCTTTACACTGTTGCTGCAAGAGCTGCCATCTGATTCCAGCTTTATACTGTTGCTGCAATAGCTGCCTCCTTGATCCAGCTTTATACTGTTACTGCACGTAGCTGCAATCTTGATCCAGCCTTTATACTGTTACTGCAGTAGCTGCCATCTTGACCAGGCTTATACTGTTACTGCAAATAGCTGCCATCTTGATTCCGCTTTACACTGTTGCTGCCAAATAGCTGCCATCTTGAGCCAGCTTTACACTGTTGCTGCAATAGCTGCCTCTTGATCAGCTTTACACTGTTACTGCAATAGATTGCCTCTTGATCAGCTTTCATGTTACTGCAATAGCTGCCTCTTTGATCCAGCTTTTACACTGTTTACTGCCAGTAGATGCACATATTGATCCAAGCTTTACACTGTACTGCAATAGCTGCCCACGTTCTTGATCTAGCTTTACACTGTTTACTGCAAATAGCTGCCCATCTTGATCCATCTTTATACTGTTACTGCAATAGGCTGCCTCTTGTCCAGCTTTACCTGTTACTGCAATATCTGCCTATCTTGATCCAGCTTTATACTGTTAACTCAGTAGCTGCCATCTTGATCCAGCTTTACACTGTTACTGCAGTAGCTGCCATCTTGATCCAGCTTTACACTGTTACTGCAATAGCTGCCATCTTGATCCAGCTTTACACTGTTGCTGCAATAGCTGCCATCTTGATCCAGCTTTACACTGTTACTGCAATAGCTGCCATCTTGATCCAGCTTTACACTGTTACTGCAATAGCTGCCATCTTGATCCCAGCCTTTAACACTGTTACTGAAAATGCTGCCATCTTGATCCAGCTTTATGACATGTTGCTTGGCAATAGCTGCCAATCTTGATCCAGCTTTACACAGTTACTGCATAGCTGCCATCTTGATCCAGCTTTACACATTTTCTGCAATAGCTGCCCATCTTGATCCAGCTTTATACTGTTGCTGCAATAGCTGCCATCTTGATCCAGCTTTACACTGTTACTGCAATAGCTGCCATCTTGATCCAGCTTTATACTGTTACTGCAGTAGCTGCCATCTTGATCCAGCTTTACACTGTTACTGCAGTAGGGCCATCTTGATCCAGTTTACACTGTTACTGCAATAGCGTTTTTGGGGCCATCTTGATCCAGCTTTACACTGTTGTGCAATAGCTGCCATCTTGATCCAGCTTTACACTGTTACTGCAATAGCTGCCATCTTGATCCAGCTTTACACTGTTACTGCAATAGCTGCCATCTTGATCCAGCTTTACACTGTTACTGCAATAGCTGCCATCTTGATCCAGCTTTATACTGTTGCTGCAATAGCTGCCATCTTGATCCAGCTTTACACTGTTACTGCAATAGCTGCCATCTTGATCCAGCTTTACACTGTTACTGCAATAGCTGCCATCTTGATCCAGCTTTACACTGTTGCTGCAATAGCTGCCATCTTGATCCAGCTGTATTCGTTGCTGCAATAGTGCCATCTTGATCCAGCTTATACTGTTGCTGCAAAGCTGCCATCTTGATTCCAGCTTTCACTGTTACTGCAGTAGCTGCCATCTTGATCCAGCTTTACACTGTTACTGCAATAGCTGCCATCTTGATCCAGCTTTACACTGTGTTTAATTCTGTTTCACCTTCTATTGTAAACTTGCTTTATAATGTTACTGCTATCTTGACTAACTCTCACACAGGGGTAAAAACTTCACTCTCAGGTTCACCTTCACACAGGAGAGATGCTCTCTATCAGTCAACTTTACACAAGAGAGAACTTCAACTATCAGTCATCCTCATATTCTAGGAACACTCCACTATCCAGTCCCCCTTCACACAGGAGAGAAATTCACTAATCAGTCCACCTCACACAGGACAGAAAATTCACTATCAGTCACCTCACACAGGGAGGAGAAACTCAATATCAGTCACCCTCTCACAGGAGGAAAACTCACTATCAGTCCCCTTACAAGGAAGAGAACTCTCTATCAGTCACCCTCACACAGGAGAGAAACTCACTATCAGTCACCCTCACACAGGAGAGAAACTCACTATCAGTCACCCTCACACAGGAGAGAAACTCACCATCGTTCACACTCACACGGGAGAGAAACTCACTATCAGTCACCCTCACACAGGAGAGAAACTCACCATCGTTCACACTCACACGGGAGAGAAACTCACTATCAGTCACCCTCACACAGGAGAGAAGCTCACTATCAGTCATCCTCACACAGGAGAGAAATTCACTATCAGCCATCTTCACACAAGAGAGAAACTCACTATCAGTCACACTTCACACAGGAGAGAAGCTCACTATCAGTCACTTTAACACAAGGAGAGAACTCACTATCTGTTTCCTCATATGCTAGAGAAACTCATTATCAGTTCCCCCTACAGTGGAGAGAAACTCACTATCGTCACCCTCACCAAAGGAGAGAACTCACTATGTCATCTCACACAGGAGAGAAAATTCACTATCAGTCACGTCACACAAGAGAGAAATTCCACTATCAGTCAACCTCGCAAAGGAGAAAATTCCTATCGTCACCCTCACACAGGAGATAAACTCACTATCAGTCACCCTCACACAGCAGGAGAGAAACTCACTATCGTTCACACTCACATATAAGGTAAACTTAGCCTCGAGGGGAAACTCGCCGTCAGTCACTTTCAAGCAGAAGGTAAACTACAGTTATTCTCATAGAAAAGACAAGCTCGCAATAACTCTCACACAAAACATAACTCGCAATAACACTCACACAAAGGGTAAACTCTCTTTTTCTCACAAACGAGTGGAAAATAACTCACCCCTCCCTATCACAGGAGGCCAACTACTCTCAGTCTAACACGGGAAAGAACCTCAGTCTGATCCTTACAAAGGAGAGAAATTCTTCCTCACTCATCCTCATTCACCCTCACTCATCCTCATTCGCCCTCACTCACCATCAGACAGCAGGAAAACGCAGACGATATATGAACCCCGCCGCCGTTTCAAGAGACATAAAAATGGAACCAAAAGAACTGAGGAACTTGGATGCGAAAAAGACTTGGAGAGATGCCAGAGAGAGAGAGAGAGAGAGGAGAGAGACGAGATGGAGAGAGAGAAGAGAGATGAGATGAGAGGAGAATTTCGAGAATTAGAGAGAGAGACGATTTAGGAGTAGGAGAGAGAGAGAGTGTAGTGATGAGAGTGAGAGAATTGAGCTACTACGACACAAGATGGGCAGCAGGTGAGGAAATTTAATCCGGCTCGGTACCCTAATCTCAAGAACAGTCACGCTTGTCATGTGAGATCATTTATTCCCAGGATGACTCGAGTCTGGACATTTTCGTCCAGCATAATTGTACATTCAACGAAAGTTAAAGTCACAGCTGACCAAATGAAATCGCTAACCACATGACTCCATCCTCACCCTCTTCCATAAATGTCTCTTATCATTAAAAAGGCTTTTAAATGAGCTGATGTGAGTAACATACCATACCACGGGCGAGGTTTGAACCCGCGGTCAGAGAGTCTCAAAACTCTGACTCTCTGACGTCTGAAGTTTTGAGACTCTCTGACGTCTGAAGTTTTGAGACTCTCTGACTGCGGGTTCAAACCCCGCCCGTGGTATGGTTTGTTTGCAATCGTGTCATTACGATTCGTGTGTTTTCGTTTTGGGTGTAACAGCTCTTAGCTTGTCAATACAATAAGGGAACCTTTAATAACATTGAAAAACTCTTGAGTAACTGAGAGAGAGTAGAGAGAGAGAGAGAGAGAGAGAGAAGAGAGAGGGAGAGAGAGAGAGAGAGGAGAGAGAGAAGAGCGGAAGAGGAGATGAGGAGAGAGAGAGAGAGAGAGAAGAAATACAGAAGAGATATAGATCAGTCAGAGAAAGTTTATTATGAATGACCCAAATAAAAATTAGGCTCCGTATAAAATGTATGAAAAAATGTTTTTTTACAAAAAAAAAAAAATAGTTGAAGAAATTAAAATTTCAACAAATGTGGAGAAAGAGGCAAGAAAACTTCAGAAGCCATGGAAGACTAGAGAAGGATGCCAGTCGACGAAAAGTGGCATACAAAGAGAAGGTTTAATTTTTGACATTCAACGCGTGTCACTCGCCTATATAGGCACGCCTCCAGCAAGAGACCAATAGTTTTAAAAGCAAAACAGGAGGAGGCCCCACTGTAGCTAACTAATCTTGTCTGATTCAACTCGCCAATCACGACAATCCTGCCTAAAAACTTGTGACTTAATGTCTGCGACTGTGGAACAAACATTGCAGGACATACCTCAAGTTTGGTCGTTCACAGATCTTACCATGTCTTCTTGCACTTGTCATACTGTTACATATAGTTAAGATTTGTACGTATATCATGCTTATTTGGTGAAGGAAGATATTTATAAGTATTTACTCTCTGCCTGTGTTTTGTCTCGGTCGTTAACATTATTCGGTTATCGTACGACAGTCAAAAACAGGTATGCACGCCACAAGACTAAACTTGTGTTTAGTAAATACTCGAGAAGGAAGCCAATGGTATACTAGGGTAAGATGCCAGTGGAAGACTATGGAAGGAATACGGTAGAAGGCTCAAGAAAGAAGTCAGACAAAAAATCCAGAAGGAAGCTAGTGAAAGACTTGGAAAAAGAGCCAGTGAAAGACTCACAAAGAAAGCCATTGAAAGACTCGGGAAGAAAGGCAGTGTAAGGCTCCAAAGGGAAGCCACTGGGAAACTCGGGATGGTAGTCATTCGAAGCCTCAAGAAAGAATCCATTGAAAGACTTGGGAAGGAAGGCAACAAAACACTCCAGAAGGAAGCCAGTGAAAATAATGAGAAGGAAGCCGGTGGAAGCATCGATAAGGACACCATTGATTGCGAAAAGGATTTAGGAGTTCTTGTGAGCAGTAATCTAAAACCAAGACAACAGTGCATTAGTGTTCGCAATAAAGCTAACAGAATTCTTGGCTTCATATCTAGAAGTATAAATAATAGAAGTCCTCAGGTTGTTCTTCAACTCTATATATCCTTGGTTGGGCCTCATTTAGACTATGCTGCTCAGTTCTGGTCACCGTATTACAGAATGGATATAAATGCTCTGGAAAGCGTACAGAGGAGGATGATAAAGTTGATTCCATGTATCATAAATCTTCCCTATGAGGATAGACTGAGGGCCCTGAAGGCGTAGAATTACGGGGGATATGATCGAGGTGTATAAATGGAAAACAGGAATAAATAAAGGGGATGTAAATAGCGTGCTGAAAATTTCCAGCCAAGACAGGACTCGCAGCAATGGTTTCAAGTTGGAAAAATTCAGATTCAGGAAGGATATAGGAAAGCACTGGTTTGGTAATAGAGTCGTGGATGAGTGGACAAACTCCCGAGTACAGTTATTCAGGCTAAAACGTTGTGTAGTTTTAAAAATAGGTTAGATAAATACATGAGTGGGTGTGGGTGAGTGTGAGTTGGACCTGACTAGCTTGTGCTGCTGGGTCTGGTGCCGTGCTCCATCCTTGGGGTGGAGTGACCAGACTGGGTGGGTCATTGGGCTAATCCGGGGAGGGGTCATTGGGCTAATCCGGGGGGGGGGAAACATGGACCTGCTCCGCATGGGTCAGTAGGCCTGTTGCAGTGTTCCTTATTTCTTATGTTCTTATGTTCTTAAGTCTTGTGATTAAAGCTAATCGAAGACTCGGGAAAAGAGCCAGTGGATTTCTCGACTGGGAAAACAGCGAAGACTCCCAAAGATAGCCAGTGTAAGACTCAGGAAGGAAGCCAGAGGAAGACTTCTGAACGAAGCCATTGGAAGACTCGAGAAGAAAATCAATGGATAACTCTAAATATAAGCCAATGGAAGGCTTGTAATTAAAGCTAGTGGAAGACTCCAAAAGGAAATCAGTGGAAGGTCCGGGAAGGAAGCCAATGGAAGACTCCAGATGGAAATCTGGGAAAGACACTACAAATAAGCCAATGTAAGACTCTGGAAGGAAGCCGGTGCAAGACTCGAGGGAAGAACCTAGTGGAAGAATCGAGAAGTTAACGGAAGACTCGGGAAGAAAGAAAGTGGAAGACTCGAAAAGGAAGAAAGAGTCTTGCAGGAAGGCAACAAAAGACTAGGGAAGGAAACCTGTGAAAGACTCGGGAAAAAACAATGTAAGACACCAGAATTTACCCACTGGAAGACTCAGGATGGAAATCAGATGAAGCTAGCGAAAGACTCGGGAAGGAAACCAACAAAACACTCCAGAAGGAAACCAGCTAAAGAAATATGAAGAAAGCCAGTACAAGTCGCCAGAAAGAAGCCAGGAGAAGATTCGGCGAGTAAGCCAAGACTCGGGAATTAAGCCAGTGGAAGACTCTAAGAATAGGCCAGTGGAAGATTCTAGAAGGAAACTAGTGGAAAAATCGGTAGTAAGCCAATGCAAAACTCAGGAAGCAAGCTAGTGGAAGACTCGGGAAGTAACCCAGTGGAAGACTAGGAGAAGGCCAGTGGAAGATTCCTGAAGGAAGCTAGTGGAAGACGTTAGAAACCGATGGAAAACTCAGGAAGCAAGCCAGTAGAAGACTCGCGAAGTAACGCGGTGGAAAACTCTGGGAATAAGCCAGTGGAAGTCTCCAGAAGGAAGCCAGTTGAAAACTCGTCTCATAGAAGACTCCATGAGACCTTGGAAGGACTCTGGAAAAAAGCCAGTGGGATACTCTGGAAGGAAGCTCGCGCAAGATTCTAGGGAGGAACTCAGATAGAAGATCGAGAAGGGAGCCAATGAAGACTCATGAAAGAAGCGGGGGGAGGAAAAAATAAACAAAAAAACAAGTAAAACACAAGAAAAAGAGACTCGGGAGGAAGCAATGGACGATTCGAAAAGGAAGGAAAGTTAAAAGATTTTTGTAGAAAAGCAGCGAAAGACTGAGAAGTAAGCGGTGGATGACTCCAAAAAGATACCATTGAAGACTAGATAAGAAGCGACGGGAAGTCTGTGAAAAGATGGCAGAGGAAGACTAGGGAAAGAAGCCAGAGGAAGTCTAGGAGGAGCACAGAGGAAGACTAGGGAAGGAAGCAGAGGAAGGACTAGGGAAGGAAAGCCAGAGGAAGACTAGGGTAAGGAAGCCAGAGGAAGACTAGGGAGGAGGCATTGAAGACTAAGAAAGGAAGACAGGTGGAAACCTAGGAAAAGAAGTCCCTGGAAGACTCAGATGGAACCAGGAAAGACTCGGGATGGAAGCATGTTTAAGATTTGGGAAGGAAGTCAGCGAAATAATTGTGAAGGAAGGAAGCCAGTGGAAAAAAATGGGGGAGGCAAAAAATAAACATGCTGGCACTAAGGAAAAAAAAACATTAGTCGTCGGTGAGGAAAAAAACATTAGTCGTCTCTGGGAAAAACAATAGTCATGGCTGAAGATAAAACATTTGGACGTGGCTGAGGAAAAAAGTTAGTAATGGTAGAGGAGAAAAAAATCTTGTTGAGACAAAAAAAAAAAACCCAGTCGTAACAGGAGGAAAAGAATTAAATTAAGAAACATAAGAAAGACGGAATAATGTACCAGGCCTACAGGCTCATTGTGAGGCATTCCAAACTTCCTACTGGCTTATGCCAATGACCCACCTAGTCAGGTCAGGTCACATCCACTTAAAGAAGGAACACAGCATTCAGACCTAAAGGCACAAGCTAGTTAGGTCCAACTCACACCCACCCACACCCACCCACACCCACCCACACCCACTCATGTATTTATATATCCTTATTTTTAAAACTACAAACGTCTTAGCTCTATGACGGTACTCGGGAGTTTGGTTCCACTCCATCCAACAACTTATTACCAAACCAGTGCCTTCCTATATCCTTCCTGAATCTGAATTTTTCCAACTTAAAAGCATTGCTGTGAGTCTTGTCATGGCTAAATATTTCTAGCACACTATTAACATCCCCTTTATACATTCCTGTTTTCCATTTATATACTTAATTAATATCCTCCCTAATTCTACGCCTTTCAGAGAGTGCAGATTCAGGCCCTCAGTCTATCCACATTAAGAAGATTTCTGATACACAGGATCAACTTTGTCATCCTCCTTTGTATGTTTTCCATTGCATTTATATCCATTCTGTAATACGGTGACCAGAACTGTGCAGTATATGCATGAGGAAAAAACACGAGTTCAGTCCTTGAGGAAAAAAAACATTACGTCGTAAGAAACTGTGGAAAACATTAATTGCGGTGTAGGAAAAAACGTTAATGGTGACTGTGGAAAAAACATTAATCGTGGATGGATAAAAAGCATTAGTTGTAACTGAGGGAAAAAAAAACATAAGTCGAGGTTAAGAAAAAAAATTAGTGGTGGCTGTGGAAAAACATTAGTCTTGAGTGTGGAAAACATAGTGGTGGCTGTGAAAAACATTAATCGTAACTGTGGAAAAAACATTAATAGTGACTGTGTAAAACATAAATCGTGACTGTGAAAAACATTTATCGTGACAGTAAAAAACAATAGTCGTGGCAGTAAAAAACATTAATCGTGACTGTGAAAAACTTCGGGAGAAACCTAAAAGAAAGATAGAGTCAAGTGAGGAGATTCCTATCCACATTGTGAGTTAGTTGTTCACTGTTCCAGTTGGTATTGGGACTGGAGACTGGGAGAGGTGGGAGGAAGGGGGGAGGGGAAGAGAGGAAGAGGGAAGGGAAACACGGAGGAGGGAAAGGGAGAAAGTGAAAAAGGAGAAGAGGAAGGAAGAGGGGAAGAGAGGAACAAGGGCTGACGAGGGGTAAAAATAAAGATAGGAAGAGAAGGGAGGAGGGAAGATGGGATGTGAGGATTGAAAATAGAAGAGAAGAAGGAAGAAAGGAGGAATGAGAGTAATGAAGCTGTATAATATATTACTAAAAATGACTAAATCTTCTTTTTGTAAAAAAATAGTGAAATTTTGAATGTGTCAGCATTACTTTCAGTAACAGTCATGACTCATGAAATCGTAATGACACGATTGCAAACAAACCATGCCACGGGCGGGGTTAGAACCCGCGATCAGAGTCTCTCTGATCGCGGGTTCTAACCCCGCCCGTGGTATGGTTACCGCTCACAAGTGTACATATACTTACCATTGATTTCTTGGAGTAAAATTTAAGAGGTGGACAAAGTTACAGGTGGATTTAGCTTCACAGGAGTGATCCCTTAGAGGTGGGACAAAATTACTAATGGGATCAACTTCAGTGATGGGAGTCAACTTCAAGGTGAAGTCAACTTCAGGTCTGATCTTGACCCAACCTTAGAGGTTGGGCCAAGATCAGAGTTTGTGTCATTTTCAGATGTAGGATCAACTTCAGAAGTGGGATCAACTTCAGAAGTGGGGTCGACTTCAGTAGTGAAATTAGCTTAAACATGTGGGGTCAGCATCTCAGATGGGGTCAACTTTACTAGCGAGGTCATTCTCACAAATGGCATCAATTATACACATAAGAACATAAGAAAGGAGGAACACTGCAGTAGGCCTGTTGGCCCCTACTAAGCAGGTCCTTCACTGTGAAGACTTACTCAGCCCTGTAACAACTTCAGATAGTATTACCAAGGCTGGCTCCTCCTCAGGAAAATTAATGGATAGAAAAAGAAATAATAATTCACAAAGATAAACATTTTATTATTTAGTAATGCAAAAATAAAACATTGAAATATGAAGGTGTATCCTACTTGAAAGAAAAATGAAAAATGAAATGAAAAAATGACATTTGAATTCAACGCTAATATGTACAGTTATACTGGGGTGTCTGGTGGAGGTTGACACCGTCTTGTAGAAATTGTAGCCGGTGCTGATGATTGGGGGGGTCACAGGTGTTGAGTGACAACCCAAAGACTAGTTCTGCACAGAGTCTATAGCCTTGAATAGTCAGTCTAGATGACAGGAACGCAGGTTCTTTACCACTGCAAAGATGAGGGGTAGTTGCCTGCTGTTGCCTACAATTAATCAGGTAGGTAGATCAAAAAGTGACGTCTCAGGACTTTTCCAGTCCATCTCCTTCAACACGTTTCTTTGGTTGGCAGATGACCAGAGCTGTCATTCCAAGTGTTGTGCTGGGACTGTGAGTCAAGTGATTACTGTTTGGTCCGAGCCCCACACGTCACCTTTCGGGGTGGAGAAAAGGGGGGGGGGAGGGAGAGAATAGCGGAAGCTAGACTGACCCTACCTTAACAAGCAGCCGGCAATCAAACTATCGTCACCATATACTCGCTCACTACTCCTATCTGTTGAACTTTTCCCTCACATTCACAAATCCAACCCACTAACAGAATAATTGCTACCCAAGCAATAAGTTTTGATAATCCTATTTATTCATGTACAAGCCTAATTCAAATCCAACCCCTCTCACTTATGTATTTATCCAACCTAAATTTGAAACTACCCAAGGTTTTAGCTTGATCACCTACTAGGCAGACTGTTCCACTCATCGAACTACCCTATTGCCAAACCAATACTTTCCTATATCTTTCGAAATCTAAACTTGTCTAATTTGAATCATTATTGCGGGTTCTCTCCTCAAAAACCTTATTTATATCACCTTTATAATACCTATCTTCCACTTATGCACTTCTATCATGTCTCCCCTCATTCTTCGTCTTACGAGTGTATGTAATTTAAGGGACTTCAATCTCTCTTGATAAGGAAGATTTCTAATGCAATAAATTAATTTAGTCATTCTACGCTGAAGTTTTGCACGAATTTATATCGTTCTGTAAAATGGAGACCAGAATTGAGCTCATAATCTAGCGTGAGGCCTTATAATGACGTCATAAAGGTGAAGTATAACCGCTGAACTCTGTTGCTTACACTTCTTAATATAAATCCCAGCATCTATTTGCTCTTTATTACGTACGCTTAGGTATTGCTTGTCTGGTTTAAGGTTTGCTGCTTACATCAATAACCCCAATCTTTTCGCATTCTGTACGGCTAGTTCAACATTATTAAGCTGGTAGGTGCTAGGGTTATGAAAATTTCCGAGCTTTTAGAATTTTCCATTATGCTAACATTGAAATGCATCTGCCACTTTCTGATCACGAATTGAGTTTGTCTAAAATCCTCCTGAAGTTCCGAGACATCAACGTCTGAATAGATTATCCTATCTATATTGTGTCATCAGCAAATTTGCTTATGTCACTAGTAATTCCCTCGTCCAAGTTCAATTTTATATATTTTTATTATTAATTTATTATTAACACACTGGCCGATTCCCACCAAGGCAGGGTGGCCCGAAAAAGAAAAACTTTCACCATCATTCACTCCATCACTGTCTTGCCAGAAGGGTGCTTTACACTACAGTTTTTAAACTGCAACATTAACACCCCTCCTTCAGAGTGCAGGCACTGTTACTTCCCATCATCCAGGACTATAATTATAAACAACAATGGGCCTAAAACTGATCCCTGCGGAACGCCACTTGTTACAGATCCCCACTCAGATTTAACCCCATTTATGCACACTCTCTGCTTCCTGTTAGTGAGCCATAACTCGACCCATGACAGCACTTTTCCTCCAGTGCCATGAGCAGCCACTTTCTTTAACAGTCTCTGGTGCGGTACTCTATCAAAACCCTTTCTAAAATCTAAATGAACAATATCGAATTCTTTATCATGATCAACGGCCTCAAAAGCCTTACTGAAGAAAGTTAATAAATTAGTATATGCGTGTGGTCAATTTTCCACACTGGATCAAAGTTTCCGTGTGTGTTTGTGTTTTTGGGGGGTTGGGTGTTGGGTTTGGGGGGTTTTTGGGGGTTTTTTTGGGGGGGTTTTTGGGGCTTAATTATTCCGGGAAAAAACCTCCGGGAAATCCTTTCAAATTTCCCTTTGGACAATTTTTGTAAGATCTCCTTCCCACCGGGATTTAAAGTCCAAATTTTCACCGCCTTTTCCCGTTTCTAAATTTGCTGCCAACGTCAACCTTTTCCCAATTTTTTTTGGCTAAAAATTTTCTTTTTAAAATTTTTTTTTTAAAATTTTAAAAAATAAAATTAAATTTAATATTTTAAAATTTAATTTAAAAATTTTTTAAATTGGCCCAAAAATTGGGGTTTTTCCTTTTTTGGGTTCCCCCCGGGGTAAGTCTGTATTTTAAAAAAGGGGAAAGTTTTAGTTTTTCTTGCAGCAAGGGATTTGTTCCCCCAAAATTTCCCTTAAACAAAAGGGAAAATTTTTTAAGGACCCCTTCCCAGCTTTCCGGGGTTTTCCCTTCCCAACCAAACCCCCTTCCAGGGGAAACCCCCAGACTATTACGTTACCTTGATGATCTTGGTAATTCTTCTCACATCACGTATCTGCAAACGGACATCCTCAGAGTTATTCCTTCGTCATGTCGTTCACAAATACCAGAAACACTTGTCCTAGGACTGAACCTGCATCGCCCTTTCGACAGATTGGTCACAGGTGCCTCCTCTGAACCTCGCACGACCATTGAATAGCTCTGTCTTCCTGACAAGTATCCAATCATTGTATGCCTTCCCTTATTCCTGCTTGTCTTCCATTTTTGCACCAATCTCTATGTGGAATTTTCAAACGCCTTCTTCCAGGAAAGAGGCAAAAGAATCATCTCCACCCCTCTCTCTCTGTCTTGCAGCTAGGTCCTCTATGCATAGACTCCAGTAGGTTTGACACAGGATTTACCGTCCCTAAACCATGTTGCGCTGTTGAGAGATCATCCTTTCTAGATGTTTCCACCACTCTTCATCCTGATAAATCCTGCTCCATGATTTTGCATACTATACATGTCAGTGACACTGGTCTGTAGTTTAATGCTTCATGTCTGTCTCCTTTTTTAGAGATTGGGACTACATTTGCTGTCTTCCATCCCTCAGGCAATCTCCCGTTTCGATAGATGTATTTGAATATTTGTTAGGGGTACACATAGCGCCTCTGCTCCCTCTCTCAATACCCATGGGGAGATGTTATCTGGCCCCATTGCCTTTGTGTGTGTGTGTGTGTGTGTGTGTGTGTGTGTGTGTGTGTGTGTGTGTGTGTGTGTGTGTGTATGTATGGGCAGAGGGTATGTGTGGACAGTCTCAAATTATTCACGGTCAAAGGAGCGACTCCTGTCGAGTACAGGTATCCCAGTAAGACAGAGTCTCCACTGTTCAAGACAAGTTTTCCAGTCAAGCAGTGACTCCTGTCCATCACAGGTATTTAAGTCACAGGAATTTCTTACCAGCACAGGTATTCCTGTTCATCAAATGTATGCATGACCAGGACAGTCATACCTTATTCCAACTTTTTTAAGGGACTAAAATTAGAAAATACTGTACATATTATATGAACGCTTAGAAAATAATAAAAAATATAATAATAATAATAATAATAATAATAATAATAATAATAATAATAATAATAATAATAATAAAATAAATTACAGCAGCAATAATTGCAAATGTATTCCATTTATTCGTGGAATTCCCCGCAGTGATATAGATCATGCTATGTGTGGGTAAATGAAGGAGTGAAAGATAATCAGTTTTGCTTGCAAGACAAGAAGGATATACTCCAGTTACCCAGACCAAGACCTCTTCACCAGCTTGCAAGACAAGAAGGATATACTCCAGTTACCCAGACCAAGACCTCTTCACCAGCTTGCAAGACAAGAAGGATATACTCCAGTTACCCAGACCAAGACCTCTTCACCAGCTTGCAAGACAAGAAGGATATACTCCAGTTACCCAGACCAAGACCTCTTCACCAGCTTGCAAGACAAGAAGGATATACTCCAGTTACCCAGACCAAGACCTCTTCACCAGCTTGCAAGACAAGAAGGATATACTCCAGTTACCCAGACCAAGACCTCTTCACCAGCTTGCAAGACAAGAAGGATATACTCCAGTTACCCAGACCAAGACTCTTCACCAGCTTTCAAGACAAAAGGATATACTCCAGTTATCCAGATCAAAACCTCTTCACCCGCTTGCAAGACAAGAAGATATACTCCAGTTACCCAACCAGACCTCTTCACCAGTTGCAAGACAAGAAAGGATATTACTCCAGTTACCCAGACCAAGATTCTTCACAGCTTGCAAGACAAGAAGGATATAACTCATTACCCAGAAAACCTCTCACCAGCTTAAAACAACAATCCAGGCGAGACTAAACAGAAAGTCGCATTTATATACACATTTATAGTTAATTTCAAGAGATAATTAGTTGACTCATAACAGACATTACTGCGGACTACACACGACATTTACTGCACCAACTGGACTTCGCTTTCATTAGTACAAGTGCAAACTCGGCCTATAACCTTGTTAATTCTAAACAAGATTACACTAGATTTCTAATCCATTAAGTGGGTATACTCAAAGAATTTGATTTACAGAATTTCACTCAGCATATAAAATATTACGAATTGCGCTACAAAACAATGTATGAAAACAAAATAATTTAATATAACATCTAGGTTAAATACGGGTTCGATGAGTTAATTAAAATTGTTCAGTCAGACAACATATAACAGTTAATTTACTGAATCCTGGATACATATAGTAGCAAGTAACTTTAAATTATTAATTTAACAAAAACATAATTTTCAGTGATCCAGTGCCTGGATTTTTGGGTATTTTGAAATACAGTTTATTTCAAACATCAATAATGGGCCGGGAATGAATATAAAAACAAATTTTAAACCCAACAAAACATCTTTTCCCAAAAAATAGCTAAACCCAACTTCCCGGGGGAAACTTCATCTTTAAAAAATAATACACAACCAACTTATTTTCCCTTCTCATACAGGCCCCGTTTAAAACCCAAACCCTTCTAAATTTTCTCCACCGGGACTCACCACTCTATATTTTTCTCTTTTACTCTCTGCTCAGGGGATCGGTTTGTAAATTTAATAAAGTCCACTTGGGGGCGACACGTTTTTAAGGAACGCATTATATTTGCATTTTTTATTTATTTGTACCACTGCGTGGGTTTATTTTATACCAATGATATTGTGGGAAATTTTTAAAAAAAATTTATAAACCATTTTTTCCCCAACAGAAAAACCCTTTCTCGAAATACTGACTCCGGGTTTGTAAACCCCTTAATCAAAAACTGCATTAAGATTTTTGGGAATAGGGAAGTTGATGAGGGGATCTGTCTTCCTAAAATTTTTTATCGAAAAAAAACCCTTTGGGTTTATTTTTCAAATTTAGGTTGGAAAAATACTTGAAAAGGGGGGGATTTGAGTGGGACATGCCGTGAGTAAATAAAATTGTCAGAGCTTATTGCTTTAGCGTTTGTGAAAGACCTCCCAATAAGGGCCCAAAAGGGCCCACGGGAGTGTCCTCCTTTCTTATGTTTTTAATTTCAAGAAAAATTTTCCCAAATTTTAAGCCAACATCGAAAATAAATACATCCTCCGAAAAACCCCTGCAAAAACTCCCGTTTTCAAAAAATGGGGGGATGGACCTTCAATTTCATCTAATCGAACACAAAAAGTAAAGGTAAACAGAGTAACGCAAAAAGGGGGGGGAAAGAGTAAAAGCTCTGTTTCCCAAAAAAGGGAAAACACTTTCACCCATCCGTTTCCCCCAAATTCCCCATATCAGACAAAGAGAAAGTGGGAAACCCTGAACCGTGTCTTCTTTTGCCCAAACGCTAAATAAAAACTCATGAGAGGGGCCATCCCCTGAGAAAAATGGTAAAACTCCAAGGGGTTTCCAAATCACAAGTTTTCCCAAAGGCACAAAAACAAAATTTAGATTTCTTAAAAGGGCAAAATTTTATTTTCCCCTTATAGAAAAAATAAAGGAATTTTTTTTGGCAGGGAAAAGAATTTACTAAAAAATCTAACCATAAAAACATTTTCATAAACACATCTGCAAAAGGGAAAAATATAAGAGGATAAATTTGAACTTTTAAAACAAGGGGGGCCATGCCATTGATGGTCCTTTTTAAATCACTTGCTCTCTCTAGGCTGGAATACTGCTGTACACTAACAGCTCGATTCAAAGCAGCTGAAATCGCAGATCTAGAGAATGCACAGAGAAACTTCACTGCACATATTAGCTCAGCCAAGCGCCTTAATTACCGGGAACGTTTGGAGTCAGTTGACTTGTACTCCCTGGAGAGCAGGCGAGAGAGATAAATCATAATCAACATCTGGAAAATCCTAGAGGGACTGGTCCCAAATCTGCACACAGAAATAACTCCCTGCGAAATCAAAAGACTTGACAGACAGTGCAACATATCCCATTGAAAAGCATGGGTGCCATGAGTACACTAAGAGAAAATGCACTTTGTGTCTAGGGCGCAAGACTGTTCAACAGCCTCCCACCATAGCATAAGGGGAATTACCAATAGACATCTGGCTGCCTTCAAGAGGGAGCTGGACAAATACCTAAAGTAAGTGCCCCATTAGCCAGGCTGTGGTTCGTACGTTGGACTAGGTGCGTCCAGCAGTAACAGCCTGGTTGATAAAGCCCTGATCCACCGGGAGGCCTGATCAAGAACTGGACCGCGAGGGCTTTGACTCCCAGAAACATCTCCAGGTAGACATCAGGTAGACAAAAAATATTAAGTACAAACTCAGCAATACGACAATATTCCCACTAAGTAGACGAGAGTTATCAATGTTCTCACGAGACAATGAGAAAATGAGAAGGTTTTATAGCGCAGAGTAATATGAGTTTTTTTTTTAGAGGGATGGACCACTAAGCCGCCAGAGGACGGCCTCAGTTAGATGACCAAAACCTCAAGTGGCGGCTCACCATCTGACTAAGATCATCATCAGGAAAAACTTGTCCTCTTTTCTGATGAATCTTACTTAACCTAATCTACCATGTATGCATGAATAAAATAACTACCCCCGTTAACACTGAGACGAAGACCAACTGCAACAAAGTGTCGAAATAAGGTTGTAGGGAATGTGTGAGGGGAAGACAGTTCCTCGCCACACTAAAAGATATATCCACAAAAAGATTTTGGCGACAGAGTAAGCAAATAATGCTGCAGTCCAAGCTCACCACATCTAAGAAAATCCTATTCGTCTGTCTCCCAGAGACTCTCTGAGTCGTCTTAATAGCTCTTCCCATTTTCCAAAACCTGACAATCCATATGAGTGTGCAGTGAAAATCCCGACCCAACTGAAAACAATTTCACAATTTCTAAATCATAAATGGCCTGGAAACAATAAAGTCCACAAACAGTGCTGGAGACTACCTCCACAACTTTCCCTCCCCGAGAATAATCAAAGAAATTTAATGCGGACACAATTCAATACACAGTAATGATAACCAGGCTAAAACTCAGTCTAAGCTGCACTACCTGTGCTTAATTCTGAGAATAACTCTGGATAACCACAAACAATATAAGAGGCAAGCAGACTGGAACAGACTCAGTCAAAACATGTGTTTGAAGGTAAATTACCGCGATGAACATGCTGGAACCAACTCAAAACAACTACATAAATTTTATCTAGATACCAATAAGGGGACGGAGGCTAAGTCCCCAAAATCTCATGATAATTAAGGTGTCAAAATTTGTGTGCATCAGTCTGCCTATGTAACATGTAAGTGGCCCCAGAATATGCACCATGAACACAACGTGTTGAGTCACACACTCCGTCTCGCCCTCCCACTTTCACTCTCGCTCACTAACTCACTCTTCCAAATTCTTGAAACAATTGGTATGTTGACGTGCCCTGTGACAAAAGTTCTTGAGCCCACTTCAAGCACCCTGGAATGGCTAAAACAGCTTCCAAAACATCAGTGACGTAGCTTCAAACCTTGCAAATAGTGCCTAAATATTTGACAAAGGCGGAGAGTGATATTCAAGTGTGTAAGTGCAGGTTTCTCAATTTAACGTGTATAAAATATAATGGATCATATCTTACGGCATGATAGCACACATTCAGTTTTGTTTCCGTGATGGTAAATTCATTTTTGTAGGAAAATAATACAAGACACTTGGAATCGTTAGAACACGTCCCATAATTGTAGAATGATTCATTTGATATACTACAATTTTCACCCTGATTTATGTTTTGAACGCAAGGTCACAACAACTGTTGGGTGGGCACGAAAATTCTTGAGCCAAGAAACTGCCACTTCTTAAGCAGACCACTCCCCAGGCACCGCCAACGATGTCCCAAACTTCCTTCCAGCTCTTTTGCCTGAATCAAGTGGGTACACCTCAGGTCTCTACCAATGGTTCCAATGTTTGAATTCTGCCCCTCTTGGAGCGCCCCAATCTAACCCTCACTTACAAACATAAACAAAAACAATCCAACAACAAGGTTCAGTCTCATCTCCTAGTCTCAGTATCCACAGCCGGGATATGACGAAGCACAACTAATGTACATGATGGCCAAAAGACATAGCAGGGTGGTGACATTCTTACTCTGCTCTCTAGTTTTAACATGATCTGTTCATGGCTAATGGGATCACTCCCCATCCCTACCAGAAAATGTCAAGGCTTATGACCCACCTTCTCATAACAAGAAGTATGTACCTACTCTAATCAGCTAAAACATAAGGCTAAGTCAATTCCACTGGCCCAGGGACGTCCACCCCTCGCAAACTACCAGTTTGTCAACTCCCCTCAACCCGATAAAGTCAACAACTGAACAAACAAGCCCCATGAAATTGGTGCCTACTATCCCGCTATAGAAGCTGAACCAGTTGAACAGGAACTTACCCAAGGTAACTCCCTTGCCTACCTAATATTCCCTGGAGCCTCCACAGTCTCCCATTTACTCACACGAGCCTCTGCTTCCTGTAACTGGGAATAGCATACCTCAGTTTTCTGATGATGACTCTAACGATTCTAATGAGTCTGTTAATATTACCACCTCTAGAGAAGATGAAGGCATTTTTCATACACAAAGCACCCACGCAAAAGTTCCCTCCTCCCTTTCTTGACGAGTCCAGCAGGGATAGTGTGGATAGCAACACGTGACATTTTCTTGCAGGCGTTCAGACCGCTGTACACGAGCGAAGTGCCCAGAATAATGGGATTACAATTTCAAACTTAATGTTCAACATTACTTTAATAACCGTTACCTCCTTTAGGTGTGAACCTACATAACTACAATCCCGATGTGAGACTTTTTAATGAGACAGCTGCAAGAGTTGACAACATATTAATTTAACGTGGTTACGCTGCTGTGGAGAAATCGAGAGGACCCTTTACTGGTGTAGCCATCTTAGTTAAAATAGGCTATACATTAAAAAAATCATGTTGATGAAATAACGATTCTGCAATAGAAATGACAACGTCTCATGGACAACTAGTGAAGCAACTGGATATTTTCCCCCGAGACAGCCATAATAGAGCAATTCCTCTACAAAGGATATTAAGCAGAATATTCCAACAATTCTAGCGGGAGATTTTAATGCTCATCCCCCGCCCTCTTCAACTGTGGAGCTGGTGAACCACTGGTGACTTAAAAGGAAAACATCTCTTTAATATCATGACAGCTAGAAACTTGTCATTTTCAAGGCCCATATCTTTAAATCGTACATAGGACCCTCATCCAGGACACCAAAAAAGTACTACAAACAAGAACTGAGACATCTTTCACTGCCGTATATCTCCTGGTGGAAATGTGGATCTGACCATATCCCTTTATAATGACAACTACAAACTTCTCCATTTTTAGAATACCTTACCATCCTAAACCCAATCTTAACACCCTAGGATTTGACCCCTTCAGGCATATTCTGGGTGAGGATGAAAATTGTGTCATTGGAAAATCTACCTGCCAATGCAATAGATGATGCATCAGGTCCCTGCATAATCGATTATTGAAGCTACTAATGCAACTTGGCCAAGTAACTTCCACAAAGTATACCAACAAAATAAATCCTACTAGGGAAATTAGAACAATTTAAAGAAATTATCAAGCAGCATGTCGAAGGCATCTTCAAACGCGAACTAAACCACCCGCAGCTACACTGCACCGATAAAGGCAAGATTAATTAACATGAATCTCAACACAACGGGACATATTGGAAATTTCTAGTTCTTCAAGCTCATCAGTATAAACGTGAACCATCAAAATTTTGGAGTAAGATCCAACAACCTTCTAGGGGCAAAGCCACAAGGCTCCCTAACTACCTAGTTCATACACTTCACTGATGAGGATGATGAAGATGTTGAAATTAAACTTGAAATCCACAGGACAGGCCCTAATTTGATGGGTGATGTATGGGAAAATTTCTCTCCCCAATAAAGTCGCGTCAATTTAAAAAAAATCATTATCAGTTTGTCAATGAAAGGAGAGATAGAACTTGGCTGATCGACAACACTACCTTCCATCGATACTTTCAACTCTTAGAGATACCCCACACCGCTTACGAAACCTATTAACATTACTAGAGACAAGTCAGGTTATAATCGGAAGAAATGAGAATAGAGCCCCTGGCCTCTCTGGATTAACAATGAAACAAATAAAGTTCTACTAGAAATTGTAAACAGTCGTTGGTAAATATCTTTAATGCCACTTGGCCTCAGTACATTTTTCCGGTTTGTTTTTAAAAGACTGCTACGATATCTTCTTGCTAAGCCCAATATAAGACATCCACCACCCTGGGCACTATAGACCTAGATCTTTAATTGAAGTCACTGAAAAAGTTCTTGAGAAAGTCATTTCTAACAGACTGAACTACTATAAGAGTTTAATCACGTTTTACTGAAAAAAAGCAATTTGGCTTTAAACAAATATAGGTACAAATCATGCAATAAATGTTATTTCGATACTGTAGCAAGTCTAAAACAGCGGCTAATCTGCCTTAATTGCCACCAAGATGTTCATAAAGCTTTTTTGATAGCATATGGCATGATGGGCCTAATAATACAAAACTCATTGACCTACCAACCATAACTGGACTTTTCTCAGATTAATATATAATTTCTTAACTCAAAAACGAAAAAATCATTCCTCACCTTTTATGCCAAGTCGACAGAGTACATTTTATACCGACAGCTGGTGTCCCACAAGGTTCTTGTCAAAAGCCATTCCTGTTTCAACATTTATGTGAAACCTTCCTCAACCAAGTTTAATATACAATTGTGAACACAGTTTGCATATGATGTTATTCATGTCGGTCCTCATCAACGCCGTATCAGGAAAAATAACAAGTATGAGAGAGTCATAGGACAAAAATAATATTTGAACTCGTAAACATCTAATTGGGAAAAGAAATGAGAATTACGGCTAATCCTACAAGGTCCTTGTTAGCACGATAGGATGTTATTGCAACAACAATTGAAGATAAAGGTGGGTATCCCTCCATCAGAGGAACACCTTACCATTAGAAACCCAATAGATTTTGGGATATGAAATAACAGGCTGCTCAGCTCAACATCTCATGTACTACAAAGATCAATATAAGCCAAAGTCGTGTTAGCAGACTCTTTCGATTCAATCAAGCCCCTCAACATGTCAAAAAACATCTGTATAAAAATGATAAATCGACCCTATTACTCGAATACCCGTTGTTCCCAATGTCACTTAACAACAAAGACCAACATGCTAACGGTTACAAAGGTCCAGAATATAGCCCTTTCCTTTATTTACCGATACATGAGGAGAGACAGAGTTAAAATGACCTATTTACACCAAATTTTTAACCCCAAACAAGATATTTACTACTGCCATAAATGTTAACGCCTTGACACCCTAAAAATAGAACAACTCTATACAATGCAAGAACTAGAACATGTCCAGGATTAGAACATCCCTATACAAGTGTAGATACCACCGATTACACCACCCAATTCCCAAACTCCGCCTCACAGGACTCAAAGAATGACTCTTCCCACAGAGGTTCGTCGTTTTATTCATCAAGTATGATTACCCTCGACCCATGATTTTGAGCAACTACCTGATGAAGAAGATTGGATACCACCAGAACCATTCTTAATGTATACTGTGAAAAATCATCGCCCCCAATTAGGAGACATCTAGATAACCTTCTAATGTAAAAATTCAGTTCGTTCACAACCATTGAAAGTGAGGACCGTGCGCCTGCTCATTTTACCAACATGCGCTGCAGAGCTACAGGCGCATCAACCCTGTTTGCGTTGAGTTGGACCCGTGGGGCTGTCACGGGAGCCACGATGGACTTGTTACTACCGCGAATATCCGTGATACCTACGTATCGCTAATGAAGAGATATGTGGTTGTAGCACTTAATGGGACGACTCGGAACTTCGTTAAAAATGACGTCAGCAAATGTTTAGAAAGCGGTGGAGAAAAGTAACAAGGACCATTATAGCCCGTCAATTCAGCTGTATCAGTCGTCTACATGATGTATCACGACACTACACATGGGTTAAAATAAGGAAATGTGCCTTTTGACAAATGAATTTGTTTATAAAAGAATGATCTACGTAATTATGTACGGTTCTTATGCCTCGTAGTCGGTGGCCGCTGGACCTTATGCTGGAAGTTTGGAGGGAACAATATTCAATCAAAATGACCTTACGGGACGCCAACCCACCCATACCGTCTCCAATAAGTTATGCAAGCATTCGAACTCAAGTATATTAAACATATGGCTGGGGCAACGGTCGTACGTGTCGTCTGTGTTGATCGTATACACTACGGCACAGTGTGGTAAGCGTCGTGGAATCTCCAAATATCGCAACAGCAGACAACCGAAGAGGTCGAGAACGTAGGAGGGAACGAGAAACAGACCTATGCTCCACCCGTCTCGACAACACATCTTGAGTGAAGAGTAGAAAAAGAGCAGGAGAAATCTTTGGAGGATCAAAACCGCGAGAAGAATCGACCATCACTGATATAAATAAAGTATTTTGAAGAGACGCTGCCCACTATGGGGGACGAGGAAGTAGCGGCGTCTTTAGTGAAGGCACTGATTATTGGTTAGACAGTCGATCGTCAACCGTGTGGAGGAACCAGGTGCAAATTTGGATCGGTTGATCATCATGGTTGAGTCGACGGATGAAAGCATTGAGTTGGTGTGTCGCATGTAATGATGGTTAAATATAAGCAGAAGTGAGGAGCATTCATGATAGTACTAAAGAAAACCCAATGCAAGGTGGAGGGTAACCGTAAAGCGAACTGCGACCCCACCAGACTCAACGACGTGCTTACTCCTGCCCAAGCCAGGGAAAAAGTCTTGGGCGATGTACAAAGGAAAGGGAACAGTAAATCCACGAAAAAGATTTTATCAAGGACTTTCCCCCAAAAAGGGGAGAGGGATAGAGGTGTAATGTATAAGTGAAAAGTCTATACCTAGAACCAAAGGAAAAACCCATAAAATTGACTTAATGTTTGGACAATATAATATTAACGGTGTTGAGATCGAGCGGAAGCAAAAGTGTTTATGAATTTTTGTGCTCTAGAAGTGGATTGGTATTATGCCAAGCCAGCAATTACAGAAATGGATAAGAGTTAAATTAGATGGTTACGATGTGTATATGGAATATGCGACGAGGTTAAAAGGAGGCGTCCGCCATTCTGGTAAAGGAAAATAGACCCGTTGTAGTACGCCATCAGTGAAAAGGGGGGAGGGGAAGTGATTAGGTGGATGGTTTAATGGGGTAGAGTAACATATAATTTTGTAGGTGTACTATGGGCCGGCTGAGGGAGATTTCGACTTAAAACACAATTTGTTACAAGATTATTAGTATAATCAACCTACGAGAGTTTACCAAATGTAGGCGATATAGGGGAGCCTGAATTGTGTAATACGGACGAAAAGATGTGGAGGCCTCGCTGAAGCGGTTGTTGCTTGGGGTTCCTGGGAGATTTATTGACGAGTGTGGGATATTAATGGATGTGTGTGGGGGGGGGGTGGTCAATGTGAGCATACTTTTCATAGAACGAGAATTTAGCGGCGAGATTAGATTAGAATTACGTTTCTAGTGGCGGTTACAGTGCGGAGGAAGTGAGTGTGATAAATGTGGTTTTTCGGATCATTAGAGGATTGTAATGGATGTAGATATTAGAGGGCGTGCCTAGACGGGGTCCGTCATTTTTTAAATAAATGTAAAGTGTTATGAAGAAGAGGAAAGTCTTTGTCTTTTGGCATAATTGGGAACGCTTGTGGTTGACGCACCTGAGATGTGTCTTTGTTAATTGGTGGGAAATGATAGCCAAAAAGCGAATTAAGGAATGTTTATAATAGTCAGGGAGTGAGATATAGAATCATTTTACGCGTATGGTTTCCCAACGATATTTAGAGGGGGCAGTTGCGCTGACGCTATGTTACACAGCAATGCTAATTATCCTGTTACAGAAATTGAACGAAATTAAGAGCAACTACGAAATTTACAAAACGGAAAGGTTTGATATGGAAAACTTAAGGTGGAATCGAAGGGTTTTGGTGAGGAGATCGGGCGTCGGCCGTGTGTGTTTGAGGAATCAACACAGACGACCCGCCAAGCAATGGAGTTAATGGGGTTGAATGTCCAGGTAGGTTTGCAGGGTGTATAGAGTGAATCAGTGTTGACGACTACGAGGGGTATGAGTGGGTCATTGAAATGCTTGGGTTAAATAGAAAAACGCAAGTGTGGAAATAAGTGAAATTGCGATTGCAGTCAATCGGTAGTTTGTGCAGTGTGAGCTGGAGGAAACATGATCGTTAGATGTTGGGAGGCGATAACGGAGTGTGAGACTTGGAGGCTTTATTCTGGGGCGCATTGGTAAGGCGCAGGAATAGATGGTTTGCCCCGCGACTTAATATTTCGTAAATGGACGTTTTAAAAGGTTTTTGGTACGTTTTATTCAATATCAATGAAGCGGGATGGGGTTTTAGGGAGAACAACAAAGGTTGGCTGTGGTCGTCCTAGTTCCTAAAGGCGAGCCATTAACGTAAAGATTATCGTGCAATCTCGTTATTATGTGGGGACTAAAAAAATATAAAATTCTTTGGAAGATCTGGCGCAACAGAATAAAAAAAGTCCTGGCAAAGTGATTGACAAGGGACAATATGGTGCCGGGCAGGTCTATGTAGAAGGTCACGTATTATTAGAAGTTTTATTTAAGAAAGAGTAAGATTTGGGAGGGGGGAGTATGGCTATAATTGGGAGGGCGGCCTATGATAGTGGTGGAACGAGGATACGTTTAAGGAAGATAATGAGATGGCATGGGGTATGGGGCGGAAATTATATCATGGGCCCAAATTAATGTATCATGAGGCATCTTTCGTCTGGTGCAGAGCATGGGAGGTAGAGAGATCGGATTCAGATGGGAAGGGGTTTGCGTCAACAAGGTTTGTCCCCTTACCACAAATTTTTTTTGCTGTTTCAAGATCCCTTTTATATGAGGGATAAGGTTTATATTGGAATACAGGGATGGGTAAATGTAAGGGTGGGGGGGGCATTGTTGGGAATGTCGACGACACACGATTTGGGAGAGAAAACGGGGTTTTTTGATTGGGGAGAAAAGTTGGGAAAAGTTTTTAAAAAGGCTTCTGGCTGACCAACGGGGGAAAAAAATAAAAGAATCTTGGAAAAGGGTCGTGAGGAAGAAGGTTGCTAAAAAAGGGGAAGGGGGCCCCAAATAAAGATTGTGGGATCGTTATGTAAATATAAAAGTCAGCAAAACAAAAAATTCCGTCGTATCGTTAAAATTTGTTCTGAAGCTCTTAGTGGGTTTAAAACTGCTAATTTAAGTTTTCAACAAAGGGGGAAACAACGAATGGCTATTAATAGTAAACTATGGCATTTACGGTAATATTTTCCCATTTCGTTGGAATTTAAAAAAGGTTTCAAAAAAGTGTTTTTTTAAAAATTTGGGGGAAAAGGGGGCGAATGTTTAAGTAGAGCGGTTGTCACACTCCCCGTTGGCCGTGGAGGGCGGGGTCTTATAGATGTCGAAAAGGGGAAATAATAAGTATGTATTTAAACATAGTTATAAAGCGGGAGGGGGGGGCGAAAGAAGAGGGTCTTCAGAGGATACATCAGGATATGCGACGGTGGTGGGGGGTCGGGAGTTCATGATAGGTGAGGCAATGTTACGGGTCTTAATAAACGTGGGGGATCACTCACAAATTAAATTGAGAAATCTTGATAGGGCAGATGGTAAGGCTCTGGTAGCGGCCGTAGAAGGAGTTTATCCGATGTATGATTGGCAAATATTTGGGGGCGTTTAAATAAATTGCTTTTAAAAAAAACCTAAAGTCAGAGAAGTTATGTATAAATTTTTACATGGAATCTTGCCGTCAGGAATGGTTTTAATTCTGTAAGAGAATACAGAGGATGGGGAATGAAAGGGGATTGTGGAGGATTGGCGCCCTATTTATCATACGGTATATTTTTGCAAATTGTATTGAACTTAAAAGGGGTTTTGGGAAATGGGTAAGGTTTTAAGGTTAGTGGGGGAGGGGGTTGCAGGTCTTGGGGGTTTTAAGTTTAGATATAACTGGGGTAATAAAGGGTTGGGGAAATGCGATTGGGTATATCATTACGGATTATATATACATGATGGGGGGCTATGGGGGAGGCGGACGTGCGTGCAAGAATTAATGCATTGGCAGCAACTTTTTATGGGACACAGTGTAGAAATAAAGGGGTGTATGGAGGGAGATGGGAGAGATTTTTAGTGGGGGTTATCGAAATTTCACATTAAGGATTTATGGGATTTGCAAAATGGGTAAGGGGATACGACGGGCTATTTTCCTAGACTTGGGTGTGAGCATGGAGAGCTGTTTATAAAGGGTGTATAATTGAGTTTTTTATATCTAGAGGCAATAGGGTTATTACCCGAGGGTTTCAGCAACTACACAGTTTTTCATTTAGAAAGGTGTAGCACTAAGAATTTCATATTTTTATCATGTATAAATCATTTAAGGACTTTATGATGAAAATTTTCAATGAGAAATCAAATATGTTATGGGTGTCTTTACTGTTTTTGATTCAATTGTAAGGGTAAAAAGTGTTTCCTAGCATAAGCAATGGTTTTAATTTTTTGTTAATTTCATGGGTGTGTTACAGTGTGCTTTTCAGTAATATTATACTAATGTAACTAGTTTGCATTATTTTTCTTTTTTTTTTGCTGAGATGTAAAATATCACATCGTAGTTTTGTTTTGTTATATTGGATGTTTTTTATAGTGACTTTAAATATTATACCGTTTCCTTCTTTTAATATAAATTTACCTAGATGTTAAGATCTCGTGATAATCGCAATATAATGTTTTGAGTATCGTGGTGCTCTGTTAAGCACCTGAGATCTTAGATTTAGTCTTGCATACGTGTTTGAAAACAGAAACCTCACCTGTTTGTGCTGATGTAGTCTCATGTAGTGTAACGTGTGTGCTTGTGTGTGTCATTTTGGCGTGGTTTGTTGTTTTGTTATCCCCGTTTTATTTACAATCTTCATAATTTCCAGTGTTTAAATGTTTGGTAATATGTAACCTTGTTAGAGAGTTTTTTAAACAAATAAAACAATATCACTGTAATGTATAGTGTTGTGTGTGATGTAATTCACGTAATAACGTGTTTTTGGGGTGAGTGTGTATTACCAACTGAAAATTACGGTGTGTTGTGGTGAGTGTAATACCAATGTAACATACGGTGTGGTGTGTGTGAGTGTGTATTACCACTGTACTGTATGGTGTCGTTATTAGGTCTCGGGTTAAGTGAGTTTCTAGTGCAGTAATCTGTTGTCGTGTATCTTTTTAATATATTTCTGTCATTTGTTTAATAAATATAAAAAAAAAAAAAAAAATAAAAATCAAGGTTGTAACGATCAATGTTAATGGCCTGAGAGCTGAGGTTAAAAGAGTATGGGTGGAATGGTTTTTAAAGAGATTTAATGTAGATATATGTTCATTCAGGAACACAATTATAAGTTTGGTTGTGAGTGTTCTTTGTAGTTTAGTGGTCTATTTAGGTTAAAAGGTGGGGTTGCTGTGGCTGTAAAGGAAACCTGTCCATTGCGTATTTTGGGGGGGAGGAGGGGGGGGGAGGTCGGAGGGGGAGGGGAGGGGGGTGCAACGGGGGTTTGTTTTAATGGGAGTTAATCCGGGCAGATGGTAACGACGATTTAAAGGAAAACTTTGTGAAAATTTTTTGATGTACTTTTTAAAGGGGTTTCCTTTATCACTGTAATAGGGGGAATTGGAATTTGTTTATTAGGGGGGGGGTTTGGGGAAACCGAGGGGGGGGGGGTGTATTTTTGGGCTTGTTACGTAATGTTTTGGAGACGTGGGGGTTTTGGTTTTGTGGGGGGGGGGGGTTTGGAGGTTGAGAAAGTTTGGGGGGGTTTATGCTGCAAGATTAGATAGATCTATGCAAGGGAAGCGTACGTGTGTTGGGATCAACTTTTGATGGGGGGTTTTTCTATCATAGGGCAGTTATAGCGATCTTGTTTGGGGAAGGTATGGTTAGGATACAATCGGGTTTTGGAAATTAAATGAAAAAAGACTCGGAGGAGGAGGAGGTGGTATGGTTTTTGGGGAATGGGGGAAAAACTTTTTGGGATTCTAGAGAGATAGAGTCGGTGTCTTAGAAGGTGGGAAAGGCACGCTAACCGGGTATAGCAGGTTTCTATAGGGAAGGGGGAAGGGAAGGGCAGGGGGGAGTAGGGGTTGCAAAACTATTTTAAATACACAAAATGAGTGTTATGAGGAAGGGGAGGGGGCGGCATACGGACACATGGTGCAATCAAGGACAGGGGCTGATTACATAATGGAGATTTATGGGGCGGAAAGGGCGGGAATGGAGGCTGTGCTGGGGGTTTTAAAACCCTTCGGGAATTTTTTTTTTTTGGGGTTTTAAGGTAAGGCAAAAGGATTCGACATTTAAACTTGGAGGTAATGAATAGGGGGTTATAAAAGGGGAGGTATGAAACTACAAAAGGCAAGCAATTAGCTGTTTTCGGGTTCCAAAAAAAGGGGGGGAAGGGGGGAGGGCGTGCTTTTGGGGTTGGGGGGGGGGAGGTTTGGGGTCATGTGAAAGGAGGGCATGGGGATAGAGGTGAGTTTAGCAGGGGAAGTTGGGAGCTGTGTTCAATATGAGTCTGGCAAGGCCCCGGGTTAAAGAGGGATATCAAATGATTTTTATAAATTCAGGGGAGCACATTAAGTACTGTCTGGTGGGGGTCATAATTGTATGCGACGGGGGGGAAAGTTAAACAAACTCGAGAAGGGGTGTCGTCGTCTTAGTACGAAAAAAGCAAGAGGGAAGATATTGAGGAGTACAGAGCTTTTTTCGCTAATGTTCCCGACTACAAATTTTCCGAAGAATTGGGCAATAGGATAAAAGGTTTGGGTGGGGTTTTAAAAGGGGGCAAATGGGTTTTTCCGGCAGAAGCATGAGAGATGGGCAGGCCGCATTAGGGATTTTTTGGGGGGTTTGCACGGGGGGGAGGGGTTTTTGGGCAGATTGGGAAAATCATATGACGGGGTTGGATAGAAACTTTCTGGGGCAAATTTGTTGCATCTCGTTTTGCATGAGAGGGTGAGGGGGGTTGATACAAGTATTCGCTGCAATGGGCGGTACAAATTAATGGTGGGGTGGGAAGGCCGTAAGGAGGGAGGGGGTTGAGACGGGGGTTTCCCCTTGTCTCAAAATTGTTTGCTGTATCAGCCCCTTTTTATGGGCTCGTTAAAGAGAGGGGGATTTAAATGGGGAGAAGGAGGGGTGTTAGATGTGGGGGGTAGGGGGTGATCCCCACTGTTCGATGGGGGAGTGGGGGATTGCAACGGTGGAAAGTGTGTTGGGTTTTTCGGGAGGGCATCAGGCATGGGGGTTTGGGAACAAGCAAAAAAAGTTTGCTGGGGGTGGGTGCCTGGGTGGGGGGGGTGTTGGGGGTTTGGGTTTTTTGGGGGGGAAGTAGTGGATAGGCTAAAAATTTGGGAGTTATATACATGGCAGATGCGCAGGGGGCTAGGCAGTGAATTGGGTGGTGGTGGAGAAGGCATAAAAAGGTTTAAGGAGTTTACGGGCGGGGGACGTCACCTTACAACAACGGGCGATAATTGAAAATTCTTTAGTTTATAGAAAAGTATGGAGATGGCTGGGTGTACCCCAATGAGGATCCAACGTACATGAGTTTTCAGAGGAGGGCATTACTTTGTTTGGGTTGGAGGGAGGCTAAGCAAGGGGTGGTGAGCCCAAAAAACACGTGGGGGATAGGTTTTTTTAGCGTTGGGGCCGGGGTAAAGGCTTTAAAGGAAACGAGGTTTCGTTAGGGGGGGGGGGGGGAAAGGGGGGTTAGAGGGGGAAAAGTGTGGAGGAGTGCAGAGATGGGGAGCGGAAAAGAATTAATTGAATGCGAGGAATGCGAGGTTATGTTTATTGTTAGGGGTGGGAAAACTTTGGGTGGGGCGTTTGGGTGACGATGAGCAGGAGGCCAAATCATACGGGGGGATCGGTTTTTTCCTTGTATGATGGGGGATGATAGGAATACTTTCGAAAACTTAATTAATGCCAGATACGGGAGTTTTTATAAGGTTTATATGGGGGGGGGGGGGGGGGATTAGCATCGAAAGCTGTTTTGTTTCAAGGGGTGGTGAGGGAACAGACCTGCATCACTGGGAGAACAGGAAAAACTTTTCATGCAGTTTATTTCTGTGAAGAGTTGAGGGAGGTAAGGGGTGATTACGAGGGTTTTTGGTTGATGGGGGGGGAATGTAGGGACCCTGCGAGGGCCCTTTAACATTTGAAGTACGCGGGGGCTCCAGAAAGTGAAAAGGGGAATTATGTATGTAATGGTGGATTTTCTGTTATTTTCCCGGGGGGTGAGGGGCACGGGGGGGAAGAATTAGGATTTAGAGCAATTGCGGCGGGCAATTGTAGAACGGTTTGCAGAAACAAACTTATTTCGGGGAACAGTGGGGGCAGTTTTCCGGAGACCTACTGCAAACTTTCGGCAAAGGGCCCCATTTGTTGGCGAGATAAATTTTAAAGAAAGGACTGGTTTCCTTTATAAGCGGGTTGCATTAGTTTTTCGGGGAGAGTGATAAGGTAAAGGATGGGAAGGAATGGGGGGTCGGGAAGGTAGTCTGAGTGGTGCTGTGTTGAATGTAAGTTTTGGGCAAATTTTGATGGCCCAAGATTTGTATAAAAAAGGTCCTTTAATTAAAAGATTATAAAGTCACGTCCAGGGTTTTCTACCATTTTTGCAAAAATATTTTCTGGTATGTAAATTTCGAGTTTTTTATTGTAAATTTTTTAGGGAATTTCTTTTTTGCTTAGAGGGTTTAATTCGTTTTTTCATAATTGTTTTCCATACTTTTTTAAAGTTATTAAGTTTCGTTGCTGATGCAACGTAACTTAAAATTTTTGCAGTTGTTATGCTTTTTTTAAACACCCCTTTTGCAATTTTGTGTAATCTTTTTTTTGTTATAAGAAAAAGTTTTCGGAAATTACCAGACTTTGTCTTTAAATTTAAAACTCATAAGCAGTTCAGTATAATAAGTTACGAAAATTTATGTTGATCACTGCTGTACAAAAGTGTGCGAATAGTGGTATTTTTAGATGAGTTTCATGGAGGGGGGTCCCGGGCCCCCCTCCAACAGTTTTGTGGTATGTGTCAGATATATTATCATTTTGTATAAGGTGTCAGTGAAGGGGTTGTATTTTGCGGTTTCAAATGTTTTCTCTTGCACTTGTGATAAATTTCGTAATTTGTTCAGATCCCCGTATTTTTGGGTATTTAAAATTTATACTATCTTGTAATTTTGATGTTTTAAATAAAAAATAAAAAAAATAAAAACAAAAAGACAAAAGGAAAAAAACCCTAAAAAAATGCAATAATGAACAATAACTGAAAAAAAAGTTAAAAATTGATATTGAAACATTAAAGAATAACATAAAAATATAACAAATATGACCACATTACCTACATATAAAACAGATACGAAGCTTAAAACTGTCCTATACTAGCCAAAGGGATAAGTTTTAACTTTCAAAAAAACATCAAACCCCAATTACCTTCCTCAAATTAATCATCCTTCTCTTAATTTTCACTATAATAATAAAATACAATATACTTTCATTATGGTTACAGCTAAATTCCTTTGTTGGACACGGAAAGAAATATAGGAAAAATTAAACCCAAAGAGTCAAGAACACACCAAGCGAAACCTACACGACCAAAAAGGTCCGAGAGTGCACCGGTCCGCGCAGCTGCTCGCCGGTGTGCCCCTTTGTACATTAAATCGTCCTAAAATTAGATTTAGCTTAACTTTTTTCAAAAATCCCATACGTAGAAACATTTCCCCAAATTGTATAATAAAGAGCAGTTTGAACAAAGAACTTTCCAAAAATTTTTTTTTTTTTTTTTTTTTTTTAAAAAACTGGGGTAAAAAAATAATGGGTCATAATAATTGAAAAGTACGGCAGGAACAATAATCAACTGTGACTACCAGTATTTAAAACACATATAAAATGACAAAAACGACTGCTGCACTCAAACCCCGCTTGTACGTACTGTTTCTTCACATAAAAAAGGTGGTATATTATATATATAATATATATATATATTTATATATATATATTTTATATATATTATTATATATTATATAATAACAATATTTATATTTTATATATTTTATATATTTATTATATAAATTTATTATTATATAAAAAATTAAAATTAACACAATACACATATTTTCATATAATAAAACCCACCCAGTAAAGTTGCATCCCCCCCCCCCCCATAAAAACGTGCCCTTACCTTAAATACCTGAAAACTTTATCTAAAATTTGTAAAAGCATTAAAAATTTAAATGACAATTTTTTTAAAAAACACAACCCAGCAGCAAAGGGTGAACTATAATAAAAGGAATGTCTAAACCTGATGGCTCACATCCACCATAAACACTCCACCCACCCCATAAAACTATTAAAAATTTAAATATCTGCACGGTGGTGGGTTTAAAAAACACCGATGACACTTCACCCCCCCCCCATGCCTAGTAATGTTCCCCATCACCACTCAAAACCCCAAAACAGCCCTTGATAGTAATTAGATTTTTAAATTATCCCCCTAAAAACACGCTACAACAAAACCTACCCAATAATAAATAAATTTACACATTATTCCCTCCAGAGACAGATTATTTCCCTTGCCGGAGTATCTATACTTCACATCCTAAGGAATGGACAAATTAGCATCTAAAATAAATATGACATGTGTACACATGCCTGTATTGCAGGATTACTTACACCCCTACCCCCCCCAATAAAAAAAGACCGTTTCACCGGCTATACCAAGATAAAAAAACCCCTTTCATTTGTACTTAATAATAAAAATGTAAAAAAAAACATCTGTAACAATATATAAGAAAAAAACCCCCCAGGAAAGATTTACTTTAAATTTACAATACCAAAACTTTCCCACTATTTTCAAAACGGGTATAAAACCCTCATTATTATGAAAAGTTTACATTGCTCAATATAGGTAGAATTGTAAAATTTACAGGTTAAAATATGCTTAATACAAAAATGTTATGTACATTTTTCAAAACATAAAAGGAACCCTTAGATAAATTATAATCATCGGTGTTCCAATAACCCAAGACATTACATTAAATATCACATTGAATACACTAACATCCTTCCCTCACACAATTCCACACCCTCCACAATTCCTCGCACCCCCCCCCGGGAAAAGGCCAGCCCTTCATCCCCCTTACCGCTTATAAAGACCATATCCTCAAAAGAAAGTCCCTGTAGCCCTCGAGAAACCCTTCCCACCCCCTACCAATATTTCCCTGTTGCGCACTTTGTTCTTAAAAGGATGCTGCTATGGCCCATCCACGTTCCCCCCCCCTTTGTCTTCATTGCCCATATTTTTCCAAAATAAACCCATTAAGTAAGCCACTCCCTTTAAAAACCTTTACCCCAACCCCCCCTTTCTCTAAACTGCGCTCTAAAAACCGAAAACCCTTTCCCCCCCCACAACCGGTTACTTTCCCTAACCATTCCCGCACAATCCCAGGCTTTCAAAAATAAAAACATTAAAAGTATTCATCACCCCCAACCGACACCCCCCACCCCCCCTTATTCGCCTTTTTTCGTAAAACAACCCCAGACGGAAATTTTTCCTGAAGAAACTTACATTCCCTCCCTCACGCGTGGCGGATGCGAAACCCTTTTTTAATCGGCCCCAAATGTCTTCCCATGCTACTTGGGGGTACACTCCTTCCGTTGCCACTACCACCTAGGCCATTTCTTCCTCCCCATGGACCCCCTGCATGTTTCTCGGCCTCTGACCATCATCAATAGACGCAACAACTTCACCCTCTCAAATCTTGCCCCTTCCACCATCCCCGAGACCCTGCAGCTCCCCAACCCCCCACTCCCTTCCCCCCGACCCCTTAGAAACCCCATTTTTACATATACCACTTAAACCCTTTTTTCCAAAAGTTTAAACCCAAGCCCCCCCAAGCCCCGGGAAAGTGTTACCACCTCTTTTCAAACCAATCGCATCCCAAACCCCCGATAAAAAAAAAAACCGCTCAAAAATTCCCCGGACCCCCCATACCCAAAGGGAAACAAAGCTCCCCACATCCCTATTTTACTGCCCAAAAGACATTGACCACAATGACCCTCTGGTGTAGCGAAAGATGTGTCGGCCTCAAACCCTGACAATCTTCCCAATTCCCTTTTACCAACCCTTTGAATTATTCTCCCCCCCCATTGAGCTTCCCCATAAAACCAACTCCACAAATTTTCACCCGGTCCCGACACCCCCACCTCCCCCCCCCACCCCCGCCCCCCCCTCCCCAAACCACACCCAATATCAGACTTAGATTTTATGCACATTCACTGCCATACCTGTTGCCCCCCCAAAAAAACATTATAACTCTCTCCGACCCCCCAATCCCCCCCTCCCACTCCTAGGCATTTGTGTCATAACAACCTTTGATAGGGGACTCCCACCTCGTTGCCCCTTCCTACCCCCTCCCTGAGCCCCTTACTTCCCCTATAAAACGGATTCTGTAAACATGAAAATAATTTTGTGACAAGGGAAACCTTGCCTCATCCCCCTCCCTTTTACTGCAACCCCACCCCCCCCATTTATTGTACACCAACCCCACTCCCGTATAAAGTCGTCCCCCAATTCAAAAATTCCTCCCCGAACCCTTCCCAAATCCAGATTCTCCACGAGCCCCCCTCTCGACAGTCAATGCTTCTCCAATCCAACCCCAAAACCCCCCCCCTTCCCCCTTTTGTGGCCCTCAAAAAAAACCCTTCTAATAACCCCATGCCCTCATACATTGATCCCCGAATCCCATATTGCCCCCTACTTTTACCTTTCCAATGACCTTTTTTTTTTTAATTCCCCCAAAATTTTTTGAAAAAAGTTTGTGTTCCCCAACAGAGTTTTTCACCCGGGGAATCTCTCACTGTGCATGACTTTCACCCTTTGGCCCAAAATACTAGGCGCGCCTGAAAAGGCCCCAACGCACCCTCTCTTTTATGATTTTAAAATTATTGCACCAAAAATTTTTTAATCCCCCCAATGTGTAGAAAAAACTCCGCAGGAGCCCATCTACCCCCGGGTCCCTTACCCCTGCTTTTTTCTCATTAAACCGCCAAACCTCTTCCTCCAAATGGCCCTGTAACGTTCCCTGTCGTCCTGTCCAGCCACTCCGCACCCATCCCCCGTCTCTCTTAAGCCCCCTCCTCACACCCACATCCTCATATGGCACAAGCCAAAAATCAACATACCCTCCCATCCCCTCCTTGTACCAAATCTTTTCCCTCCCTTACCCCTCTATGTCCCAAGAACTCTCAAACCCCCCATTTCCATTGCAACGCGCCGGGCCCCTGCCCTCGAGGAACAGCCGATGGTCTTCACCCACTGACCTCCTCCAACCCCCTAAAAAACCCTTTCCGCATCAAACTCTCATTTTGCACTTCCATCAGGCGTTCTTCACTCCCTTTTATGTCGCCCCAGGGCTCCCATCCCCCCCCCCCTCTCTCATGATACTCCCTTTAAATGCCCCTCAAGTACCTAATAAACCCATAAGCCAACTGATTCTCGTCCTTCCTGTGGACATAGAAATTTTTCCCGTCTTCGCCCTCACATCCCCCATTAACCATCCCCATTGACTTCTCCCTTCCCCTAAGCCTTTCCACCATTGTCAAATAGGGAACCCCCCCCCTCAAACTTGAAGCCCGAACATTCAATTTCCATAACCCTTTTACCGTTCGGTCGACCCCCATCCCCAAAACCACCCAAAAAAAACCTCTATATCAGAAAAAAAGACATCCAAAACCCTTTCCTCCGCACCACAGCTTTCCTTTTCACGTTTTCCCTTTTAGCCGGCAGCATACCCCCTGCCTCAAAAGGTTTTTTTTTCTGCACCCTCCCACGCCGCCCCCCCCCCACAACCACCAAACCCCACCCCCCGGTTTTTTAAAGGGCCCTCAGAACGCCGAACAAAACCTGCTCCCCTAGGTTACATCCTTTCGGCGTATAAGCAATTCCGTCCCCTCCCCCCACACTATTGCGGAAACGACCTTAAGGGGTAACCAAACTTTACTCAAAATATTTTTTAATCGGTGTCCCCCTCCGCCCGGCCATAAACAACACAAAAAAAATCTTATCTCTTCCCCCTTTCCCATCCACTCTTAAACCCCTCCCCCCACCCCCCTTCCTACAAAGATGTACAGTAAAAGGGCTTCCCCTCACCAAAATAGCCACTCCTCCCCTTTAACTCGTTGAGTGTGCTGATATATATATACCCCCAATCATCAACATCAACCCCGCTTTTGGTTGTGCTCTTCACAAACACTACATCTACCCATCCAAAAGAGCATCTATGAAACCATTTACACTTCTAGAATTTTTCAACCATTTTTTTATAGAGAGACTCTTGTTTTTCAATGGAGGTTTGCCTTTACGTACTGCCCACCCTTTATCCCCCTTCCCTTTATACCCCCTTTATCTTCAATCACCCTTCTGTGATCGTTTCACGCCCCCTTTCCCCCCACCCCCCCGGGCCATGCTCAACCATTCAGCCACACCTTTTTGCCCCCCCAAACGCTTTCCCAGTACACATCCCCATCGTCCACGTCCGAGGGCCTGCCGCTCTCTTTTCCCGGGCCTCGAGCCTTTTTCCCGCCCCCACCTGGAAGCCATCCCCCTGCACTTCCGCCACCCCGGCCCTTTGCAACCCAGCCTCAACCTGGCTCTGAATGCCCCCCCCTCTCCCACCTGGAACCCTCAGCACCTGGGGCCCCAAAAAACCCCTAATGTGACCCTCTGGGGGGCCCTAAAGGGGGGGGGCGAAAAAATGGTAGCCTCCAGGCCCTGTCCTCACCCGTGACACCACATCTTTGGTTCCGGTCCTGCCGGGAGTGATTCTCTCCGAAGGTTACCACCTTCCTCCCTCAAGGCCCCCTCGCCTCCCCCCCAAACCTTGTTCGGAAACCGACTCAGGTCGTGCCAATCCAACGTCCAAAGGGCCCTATGCCTCCCATGCTGCTCCTTCGCCTGGTACCCTGTTTTTTAAAAACACTGCCAGCAATGTGATCATAGGGACCCGCAATCGACAGGTACGTTTTGCCCTGCGTAAGTCACTTCTTAGTCCTGAAGTCTTTTAGGGAAAAAATAGGAAAAGGAAAAAGGGTGCCCAATGTATTTTTTAAGGAAAAAAATTCCTTCGGGATCCCAAAAAACATCCTTTCCCTTTCCCTTTCCCCAATGTCGCCCTTAACAGTCCCCCAAAATTCTGAAAACAGCACGAGGTCTGCCTCATTACCTCAAAGGGGTACATTTCTTATCTTCACCCCCTGTAAATGGCGGAAAATCTGTAGCCTTACCCTCATGCGGATTCACAGGTCACAAAGATCTTGGAAATGGCGACTTGTCCTCATATACACTTTCATTTAGAAATTTTACAAAAATTTATTGCCCCCTTTGGCTACACCTACAGCTTCGTTGGGGAATGCCGTATGTGTCCCTGATGTGGAGGTAATAAAACTTGAGCTGGTGGGCATTCACCCCACGCACCACTTCTAGCCACGTGTTTCCTTTTTTTGCCCGGGGCGCCATTTTGAGAAAAACCAAGTTTCACCGGCTGACAGCGAGGGCAGGTCAGCTCACGTCCGCTCGTCCAAAAAATTTTGGACGAATGATTACGAAATTTGTATTATTTACAGGAACCTTGCAGGGACAAAGAAGATATAAAAAAAAATACACAGTCGCACAATTTGAAACCCACGCTGATAGAGTACAGGGGTTACAAAGCAAAATGGTTTTCAGTCTGAGGGTCCCCCAACGTTATGTGACTTTTGTAGCTGGTGTTTAAGGGGGCAGGTTGAGAACTAAAACACACTCGTGGCAGTATCTACGTGGGGTTTCCCAAACCTGCTGGCTACGACATACTTTGTAGAATTTCTAATGAAAGCGTGCCATTAATAAAAGTACATTGGTTTTAGTTTTTCACTCCCTGGTGAGTAGAGCCCCTGCACGGCCTCTTTTAAATTGTATCAAAAGGAAATCCCAGTAAGTAAAAGTAGTAAATTTTTTTAAATTTAAAATTTTAAAATTTTTTTTTACCAGTAATTTTTGTTTTTCTTGCTTTTAAAAATAAGAACATAAGAAAGAAGGAACACTGAACAGGCCACTGACCCCCTGTGGGCAGGGCCCTTCCCCCCCCGGGTTAACCAATGACCCCCCCCCGGGTTAGCCCCAAAAACCCCCCCAGGCTGGGCCCTCCCCTCAAGGATGGGGCACGCACCGACCCAGCCAAAGCTAGTCAGGTCAAATCACACCCACCCACACCCATGTATTTATCTAACCTTTTTTAAAATACCAAAAGTTTTAGCCCCCAATAATTGTATCGGGAGTTGTTCCCCCTCCCAACTCTTTCCAAACCGGCTTTCCTTTTCCTTTCTGAAAATGAATTTTTTTAAATTTAAAACCTTGCTGTGAGTCCTTCTTGGGTGGAAAATTTTTAGCACCTATTTAAACCCCTTTTTCATTCCTGTTTTTTATTTATGTACCCCGATCATATCCCCCCCAATTCTACCCCTTTTCGAGAGAGTGCAGATTCAGGCCTTCAGTCTATCCTCATAGGGAAGATTTCTGATACATGGGATCATCTTTGGGTCATCCGCCTCTGTACGTTTTCCGAGCATTTATATCCATTCTGTAATACGGTGACCAGAACTGAGGCAGCAATAGTCAAATGAGGCTAACCAAGGATTATATAGAGTTGAAGAATAACCTGGGGACTTCTATTATTTATACTTCCAGATAGGGAAGCCAAAAATTCCGTTTAGCTTTATTGCGAACACTAATGCACTGTTGTCTTGGTTTTAGATTTCTGCTAACCAAAAACTCCTAAATCCTTCTTTGCAATCAGTAGTATTAAGTTTCAACATTATTAGTTTATTGTGCATGGTTATTTAACTGTCCAAACATTTAGCTTTGTATTTGTCAATATTAAACTGCATCTGCCACTTCTCCGACCACTGCATCATCTATTCAAATCATCCTAGAGTGCTCTAGTGCCTCATTAGAATGAATTGGACGGCCCTATTTTGGTGTCATCAGCAAATTTGCTTATGTCGCTATTTATTCCCTTATCTATGTCGTTTATGTAAATTGTGAACAACAACGGGCCCAAACCCACTGACCCTGAGGAACACCCCTTGTGACGTGCCCCCATTCTGATTTCTCCCCATTTATGCAAACTCTCTGCTGTCTATTTGTCAGCCATGCCACACCCAGGAAAAATTTCTCCTATTCCGTGTGCCTTAAGTTTCCTCCCAAAAGCCTCTGGTGTGGAACTTTATCGAAAGCCTTACTAAGCCCCCTATACACAATATTAAAATTCATTACCACGATCTACCTCCTCAAACACCTTAGTGAAAAAGTGTAAATTCGTAAGACAAGAACGCCCCTTCGTAAACGAATTGCTTCGGCAATTTTTGAAATTTCCCTAAAATTTTCCCACTTTGGAGGTAAGGCTTATTGGTCTATAGTTCGAAGCCAAGGACCCGTCACCTGCCTTGTAAATAGGTATTTTCGTTTGCCATTTTCACTTTTCAGGCACTATGCCAGTTTGTAGTGATATGTTAAAATGATTAGCCAAAGGTATGCTAAGTTCCTCTTTACATTCCCTTTAAAAACCCTTGCAAACAGTTCATTAAGGGGCCCGGGGATTTGTTAGGTTTTTAGTTTCTCTATTTGTCTGAGAACCATGCACTAGTTACCCCCAATCGTACATAGTTTATTTTTCATCCTGTTCTACATAATCTATTATTTCAGGAATATCGCTAGTATTTTCCTGTGAAAACTAGAGGAAGTAGGTATTTAGAATTTCACACATATCCTTATCAAATGTCAGTGATCTGACCAGAGTTACTCTTAAGTGGGCCAATCTTGTCCCCTAATCTTACTTCTGTATACCTGAAAGAGCCCTTTTGGTTAGTCTTGGAATCCCTTGCGACCTTAGCCTCATAATCCCTTTTTGCTCTTCTTATTCTTTCTTTATTTTTCTCTCTATTAATATATATCCCATATGTACACAGGCAAAAATAATATACTGATTCCCCGCATTGAGAAGATAACTTGTACAACTATTAAGGGCGAGTAAAGACTGGTTTTTGAAGTGAAAATACATGATGACCCTTTTAGAACATCTGGTGTTGAAATGCAAGACCACTACATTGCACCCACACTCCTCCTCCTCCCCACTGCTCTTACCACATCGCACCCACAATTCAACCACTGCTATTACAAGATCGAACCCACATCCTCCTCCACCATTCTTTCACAAACATCGCAACAGCAACTTCCCCCCCCTCTACTGTCTCCGACTACATTGCCCCACACCACCCTCCACCACTGCTTCTCCACAAAATAGCACCACACTCCCCCACCCCCTGCTCCCACAACATCACACCAACACTCCGCCTCCACCACTGCTCGCTCACAACATCGAAACTCTACACTCCCTCTTCACCACTGACTCCACAAATCGCAACCACACTCCACCTCCTCCACACAGCTCTCCACAACATCCCATCTCACTCCTCTTCCACCACCGCTCTCCATAACATATCGCACCCACACTCCTCCACCACTGTACTCCACAACATCCAACCACACTCCCTCCACCACTTACTCCAACAAACCTCCGCACCCACCCCCTCCTCCACAAGGCTCTCCACAACACGCACCCACACTCCTCAATCACTGTTCTAAACAACATCGCACCCACACTCCTATCGCCCTTCACCTCTGCTCTCTACAACATCGCCCACAAATCCCCCACCACCCCGTCCCTCCACAACTATCCCTCCTCACCTACCCACAGTTCCCTGGATTTCTAGTGTCCACCATCAATCATTCACACAAAGCCCACCAAACTTCCTCACCACTACCGTTCTCAGTACCGTCACTACCTCACCACCGACATCACTCCATCACCACTAACCATTCGCCACAACATCACCCCTACTACCACCACCACCATTGCGTACAATACACGTTCCCCACTTCCTCTCTCACTAATTTTCCACCGCCACCTTAACTCCAACATTACGCCTACGATCTAATGGACCAAAGCGATACTAATAGAGCTGTTAGAAAATTAAAAGAGACAAGAGCCATTACCCTCTAGTGTTAAAGTGGTAGAGCTCACACCATGCGAAACATTGCGAGAATCATTGTTGTCTCCTCATGAACACCACACTCCAACGACGGCCACGAGAAAAAAAAAGGCATTCGCCCCTGGCCACGAATTTCAACGAAAAAACGAATCTTTACCTATTATATATGTAGCGTATTCCCGTGTCGAAGTGTTTACCACGTGAATAATGAATCACAATTGACTTCCAACCTCCTAAATGAAGAAAGTATTGTTAATGTTTAAATCACCAGGTGGTTTGTGCAATCAAACATTAACCCTTAGAGGTTTTTCGTCGTACATTACGTCTTACCGTAGGGTTTTTGACGTACTATACTCATGAAAATTCTAGCGGCCTCATAATCAAGTGGAGAAAGCTGTAGGCCATCGTATGAAAGAATGGGTCTATGGGTCAGTGTGCACATCCCTAAAAAAAAATCCTGCAGCCACAGTGCATAATGAAAGAAAAAAACTTTGGACCATTTTTAAAATAAATCACGACTTTGCAGTGTAATTTCGTATGGTATTTATTGTTGTATTTCTAGATTTCTTGGTCTCATTTTATAGAAGGAAGACATATACGAAATTGAGATGATTTTGACTGTTTTTGTAAAGAAAGGTGCCTTGGAAATTGAGCTCAAAGTAGCAGAAATGTTCGATTTTTACCAAACTTCAAAAGTAAACAATCGTGCCAAGCTTGCAATACAACGTCAACTGGTGAGTCTAAGATTCTTTCACAAGGCCCCAATTAATATTATACCATTTTTTTACACTAATGCAGTAGACTGCATAACATAAAATCTTAATATTTTTTGTGAACATAAAAATTCAAAGTGGAAAGCAAAAGATTATAAGAGGGCCTTGAGACGTGACTAATGAGTAGAGGAAATGTCATTTAGTGCCAGAATGCCCCTTTTCTTGTATATTCCTGGACCCTAATCGAAATTGGCAATCATTTGAAATTTGTGTGAAATTGGCAAAATTTGCTAAATTCGACCACTGTACTGGATCGTTGAATTTCATAAATGAGTGGTTTCTGCAACCCATTCGATAGATAAAAATGGTTCTAGCGAGATATTCATGTTTGTTGTCGACTATTACTGAAATGGCCGAAAATGGGGCCAAAGGGGCAAAATCGCGATGCGTAATCATCGCCGAGACCGCTAACTTTGTCGATAGCATAATCAGTAAGTTTTCTATCACATTTTCAAACGTTTGTGTCTTTATGACGAGAAAAGATTTCTCTATCTTTTTTCATAAGAGAAAATCATTTTTTTTTAATTTGGCCGACCCGATAACGGGTTTCGATAGGGCATGTCGAACCCTCAAAGGTTAAGATGAATGACCAAGGACACAGACTGAATATCGAAACACAACAAGAAATATAATAAGAAAACTTATGAAAAATAATGCATCTAAAAGCCTTGTAACACTGATAATGTTTCATTATTTTCACTGTCTTGAGAAGATACTACGAGATATGAAAGTAAGATGCAAACATTTTTAAGCAAAAATCTTGAATATGACCGTCAACAGATAAACGAATAAGTGGATACAAAATAGATTGTACTACTGTTAACATTGGAGCCTATTTCTTTTCGCCTTTGTGTATACATAGACGTTCACAGAATAGACATGGGGATGCTCAAGTAAGGTAGGCGCTTTCGGTTTACAGAATTAAAATTCTAATTCTGAAAAGGAAAGTTAAGCAAAAGCAAAGGCCAGCGAGACTCCAGCATTGTTGGATTAACACACTCCAACATTCAGACCATATGTTGCTCCAACATTCAGACATATGTTACACTCAACATCAGAAATTAGTTGCTCCCAACATTCAGACATATGGTGCTCCAGCATTAGACATATGTGACCGGTCGCAACATTCAGACATATGTTGCTCCAACATTTCAGACATATGGTGCTCCGCATTTCAGACAATGTTACCACAACATTCAGACATATGTTGCGCCAACATTCAGAAATATGTTGCTCCAACATTCAGACATATGTTGCTCCAACATTCCAGAACCTATGTTGCTCCATCATTCCCAACATTATGTTGCTCCAACATGCAGAATAATTTACCTCAACATCAGACATAGTTACCTCAACATTCAGACATATGCTACTTCAACATTCACATAAAAATACCAAGAGTACATGTGTCTAAATCTGCATATGTTACCCCAGTATTCAGATATATGTTACCCAGAATTTCAGATATGTTACCCCCAACATTTGGACATAAGTTACCAATAGTCAGATAGTTACCCAAACATTCAGACATATGTATCAGTGGTTGTATACTTGTTTGGTTAAATATTTATGTCCAGTACCATCCCAACATCAGACATATGTTATCCCAACATACAGAAATATATTTCCTCAACGTTCGGATATGTTACCACAATAGTCAGACACTGTTACTCAGCAGTCAAACAACGTTCTCCAATACTCAGACAGAGGGACAGACATAACAGCACTGAACACAGTCAGGACTACTGATGGTAAACAAGATAAATTAGATGATGAGGATCACAGTGGAGCACTAAGCACGGTAAAGACATCCACGAAAAACAAGCATCATTCGTCAATGTATTCATTATGATCATTGGGAAGCGGCTAAACTTGTAGTGTCACAGTGCTGTAGAAACAGTGTATGATCCAAAAAGGGAAGAGAAAATTAATGCCTTCAATCAAACGCCCTTCCCCTGCATGAAGACATTCATCCATCTCGAGAAGGGAAGCCGATCGATGTTCACGGTTGAGAGATTTCCAATTCTATCTTAAGCAGAGTATCACGGGTTGAGAGATTACAATTCAAATTTTAAAGCTGATGTATCACGGTGAGAGAAGATCATTCAATATAAAGCAATGTTATATTAATATATTCATAGGGAGTATAAACCCTACAGGTCATACAATGTCTGGAGAGTGCAAGGTAATCAATTTAATCCATGAAAGTGAAAGAATGATCTGCAATTCTTTGGAACAAGATCCTTTACTGGCATACAGGCACATTCCTTGAAGGGTCATACATGTTGGGAGTTTATAATGAAAAGAAGGATGAGAATTAATAATAAAGGGGGAGGGTCATGCAGATTTCTTATCTTGGGCAATAAAGAAGTCCAATTGGTACAGAAATTATATTAATTGGTACAATGAATGAAATAAGACATTTATTTGGAAAAATAATGTTATTGTAAAATGCGCGCAATGAATATGTTTAATTAAGAATATGAACTACCCCTTTATTTTATTAGCGTGCTACACGCGCTGCATACAACGACCATATCGAACACATTTTGATAAGCTCTTCGTTGCAGTACAGGTCCAAATAACAGCAGCAATTCGGGTCTCCAGAGTTGAGCAGACCTGTTTTGCTCATTAGATTTTCAATTGGCTTAAGGTAGGAGATTTTGCATTTTTAATTTAGGACATTTGGCCTCTCTCTTCGAAGAAAGTCAGCTTTTTTTTGGTGTATGGCGGGAGAAGACCCGGGCAGGAAAAACCCTTCTCCTGGGAAAGCAAATGAATTGCCAGATTGCTAGTATTTTTTTGTTCATCGCCCCTTTAAACAGTAACAAGTCGTCCGGGCCTTTAGCAGTAAAACTGCCCCCGAAAACTTTTTTTAGGGGGGGGGTTTTGGGCGTTTGTTTAATGTGCCCATTCTAAAGGTTCGCCTTTACTCCGGGCTTATCCCCCCACTGAAAAAGTACCCATGTACTTCAAAATGATCAATCTGAAAATTAACTTTTAAAAATTTCATTTATCGGCTATCTTTATGATCGAGCTGTATAGCCCTTGTGGTTAGCGTTTTTTTTTTTGTTTTTAATTAATAAAATAATAATCTTATATCGAGTGCCCCTGCATGTTTTTTCTTATAGCAGGGGTCAAAATTTTTATTTAGTGGGTTTGGCATTTTTGCAATTTCAAGAGCTTCTTTCGAACATTTGAAGAATAAAATTTTTACGTCAAGAAGCCAGATATCTTACGATCTTTCGGGTTTTTTTCTTGGGTCCTTCACACAAAATTTTTATGATAACCTTGTCATCGTGAGGACTTGTCTTGAGTTTTCTTCCACATCTTCCTAAACGAGCTTCCCAATCATCAGTGTCTCAGCTCTCTTCAAATTGGCTCAAATTTTTGGTGACTGTCCAATACTTGCACGCTTCCGCTTCCAGGTGCAAAATCACATTTCAGCAATAATCATGAAATAAAGGGGAAAATTTGGCAAAACCTTATTCACTGGGAAAGCGTTTAAAGGGGAATACCCTTACAGAAAAAACAGCTGTGTAGCATGACGAGAGTCAAAGGGTAAACCCAGCGGGAGGGTTTCCCCGAAGTGGGTAGCAAACCTTACGAAAAGAACCCAAACTACATTAATTAAGCTGATGCCCAAGACTATGAAAAAATCACAAAATTTCTTCCACGGGGTTTGTGTGTTTTCAGGTTCTATCCTGAAAATAAAGACATTTTCATATGGGGGGGGGAAAAATATTTTAAGGGGTCTTTTCACCTAAAGCTCCACAAGCTTTTTGCTACAGGCGATCCCAAATTTTGGGCCCCAATACAGTTTCCCAAAACCCCAATTTCCCGGTTCATCCCGTCCCGTCCCATTTTTTCCCATACATATATTATACTTTTGATATTTTTTATTTAAATTGTCATAACAGTTTACAGAACAAGGAATTCTTATTTTAATTGGGCTTAAATTTAACCGATAAAACTTCAAAAATTTAAAATTTAAATTTTCCTTGAAATGTCAGTGTCATTATTAATTATGTTACCTCCCGTTTTTTTTACAATTAAAAAAAAAACCCTTAAATTTTTATTTTTTTTTTTATTATATTTGTAATTCATGAAAAACATTAAATCAAAATCTAAACAAAAAAAATTAGAAAAATTTCCTGTTATATTAAATGGGGAAATAAATTATCATAAAATGTTAACTTAAAGCTTTATAAACTTTGGAATATTTAAAAAAAGTACTTTTTTGAAATTTGGGAAAATTTTAAAAATTTTAAAATTTTTCGTCAGAACTTGAAAAATCTTTTTTCATTAAAAGCTGTTTTAATGCCCATTTCCATTACGCATTTTCGATTTTTTTCTTTGAACTTTAGGGAAAAAATTTACATCTATTCATTATTCTAAAAACAAAAAATAAAAAATTCTCAACTTGGGGGGGAGACCTCGAAAAATTTAGTGGTCGGGTTTTCCCACAGGGGAAAAAAAACTATTATATTTCTCTCTCCCACTTAAGTGGTGAAGAGAAAATATTTTTTTAAGGGGAAATAAGTCAGCGTCTATATTCTGATTTCTGTTTTTATATTTTCGAAAGACAAATCTGGTGCTTTAAAATTTTGGGATGTTGTTTTTTGGGTTTTGGAAAATGATTCGAAGAAGGGTCTGTAAGTCTTTGTTGGGAATATAATAAAGGTTTCTTCATAACTTTTGTCAAAATCAAATTCTTACTTTAACTTTATTCTTTAGACACGATGCTGCTTGATCCTGAGCAAATCATTGCTTTTCTTTGAGTTTTTGAATGCTGCATTCTTCCTGTTTTTCTTTCCTTTTTTCTAAATTTGGGAAATTTTTCTTTTACATAACGTATTCGTTTGAACAGAAGTTATTTTACATGATAGATGCAAAAAAGTGGATATCAAATGTAGTCAGGGGTGTGTCACAAACCCAAATTTAACACCTTCGTTTGAAACGATAGTTTACCCCAGAGTGAGTATTGGATCATCAAAGCTTTGTTGATGAATGCTTCTTTCTGTACTTGGGGTAGAATTCTAAGAGAAACAAAATTTTATTTTTACTAAACGTATAGGGGGTTCGTAAATTTATTTTCGGGGAAAAAAAAAAAAGGTAACTTGCAAAAACTTCTCTTTACTTCAATCAAAGGACGATATGTGATGTGTTTTTAGCAATATTTTGCCACTGGTGTTTTCTTAACATTTCTTTCTAAAAAAAATTTTTTTTTCCAGGGGGGGACGTCTTCTGATGAGTTTGTGCGTGGAAATTAAATTTTTGTTCTTGAAGACCCTCTAGTTTACTGAAGTGAAGATTTACTAAAAATTGCAAAACAATGATGTTTTTATTGTTTTTAGCTAAAAATCAGAACGGCAACCTTTGAAGAGACGTATAAAATTTTCCAAAATGCTGTATCATGTCCCTTCATTTCCTTTGAGAAGATTCACCATTATGCCATGTTATCAAATGAATTTTAAAAAAATGGTAGGCTAAATTCATTACGTTTTTTTGAACAGTCTCGGTGACGTCCACTGCTAGTGGGATCCAGGAAATAGCTGGGTTTTAAATGAAGTTTTTGCTGAGTCACATGTGATGTGATGCTTCCCTTATGTACTTTCAAATATATGGTCTCCAGATTTTTTTAAATTATGGGGTTTTACCTCCCCACTCTTCGTCAATGTCAATCTGCCCCTCCCTGGGGCCGAAGAAAGTTTCCTGTCTTCAAGCTGATTTATCCAGTTTTTTTGTTTCCCAAAATATTCTATCCCAGGGGTTGCCCCCTGGGAACCCGCTCGTCAAGGCGCCCATTTGACCCTCATCACTACCAGACTTTTTGTTTGCCCCCCGTATATATTCTCTGATCCACTGCAGTACCCTTCCTGTTTTGGTCCCTAATTTCTCTAGCTTTTTTTTTTTGTGAGGTTTTTGTTCGAAGGCCTTTTTGGGGATTCCAAAAAAATGCAATCTATCCCCCCCTCTCTCTGTGTCTTACTTCCTTTTTCCCTTTGTTATAAAACCCTAGAGTTGTAACACAGGATTTTCCTTCCTAATCAGTGCGGTTGTTTTTATAAGCTACCCCCGTCCTCCTGATAATTTTTTCATCATTTGCTGGCCCCATTTTTTTTTCCCCTTGAAACAAACCTTTCCTCTCCCCCCCTTGCTTTTGTTGTCAGTAGTCCATCATGTGTTTACTGATTTCACCAATTTTCTTTCCCACTGAACCTTTCAGGAAGTTCCTTTGCCGTGTGTCCCCTTTTTGTACTTTCGTTTTTCCCATCCCCACTTTGTTACCCTCCCACTTGTAACTCTACAAATTTTTTGAAAAGAACCCTGCACTAGCTCCGAGGGGAATTTCATAAGTGAGTCCTCGATGTCAAACTATTCAGGGGGAATATGGGTCTGTCTTGCTAGTTCATCCTTTCCCTTTCTCTTGGTAGGTCCCTAACATGTTAAGATGGTTTCCCCGACCACATCCACACTTGGCTCTCCGTTTTGCGACCCCCATAGGTCCGGTTTTGCCAATCTCTTTGTGACTGAAATCGCTAATAATTAACTTTGTTTTTACCCGTGTGAGCTCTTCTGGCCACCCAGTAGTGATCCATATTGCTCTGTTGCTCTCTTCATATTCTTCTTTGGCCCCCCTTGCCATTCTGTTTCCCCTTATACATCGCGCAATGACTACCTCATGACCCCCAGAAAGAATTTTACCTACTTGAAAACCCTTTCGCCAAAATTTGCCATTCCGTCCCTTTCCTCAAACTCCCATCGGTTTTTTTAAAGAGCATGCAATCCCCCCCTTGTCCATCTTCTTTCCTTAGGGTCTGATATCCGAGGGAAAGATTGTTCTGTTATCTTCCCCATGAGTTTCATTTCCGTAACTGCTATAATCACTGGAGACGTTTTTTGATTTTTTAATGCCACCGCTCCCTTTGTTCGTTATTATCCAATTCGTTACCAAACCTTCAACTTTTTTTAAAAAACTTAAGTCAGGGGGGAAACGTGGGGTCCGGGGGGACTATGGGGGGGGGTTGCTGGGGGTGTTGCTGGGGGGTGAAGTTTGTGATGAGGGGGTGGGGGCAGAGGGTACAGTAGGGGGGTGTTTTTTTTTTGAAGGTTGCTTGGGGTTTTTCTTGTTGGGGTCCTTCTGAGGGGGGTTTTTAAGGAGGGTTTTTGTTTGCTCTTCCTCCCGGTCTGGGGGCTCCCCGCTCATCTCCTCATTGCCTTCGTTCCTCCTTGCTTTTTACTTCTCTTTCGTTTCTGTCTTTCTCTTGTGTTCGATCTCTGTCGAGGTAACCTTGGGACTTCTGTGTGTCCCCTTTGTCTGCTTTTCCCCGAGGTCCTTTTTTTACTGATTCTGCCTTGAAAACATTTCGAGCCGGCGTTGTGTGTGTATGTGTGTGTGTGTGTGTGTTGTGGTGTGTGTGTGTGTGTGTGTGTGTGTGTTGTTTGTTTGTGTTTGGTGTGTGGTGTGTGTGTGTTGTACTCAACATATTACTCACCGTATGTGGTTGCACAGGTGATTTACAGTTCCTGGCCCGCCCTTCCCTAGCCCTTCCAGGGCACTCTCCCCCATTCCATATCCTTAGCATCCCCTTCTTAAAACTATGTTTGGATTTGCCTCCCTACTTACTTACAGTTACTCCCTTCCTGGGAAAATCTAAAATTTAAAGAAAAAATTCGAATTCCTTGATTCAGAGTTTTTTAATTTTTTTTGTGGGGCCTTTTTACTGTGTCCCCTCTTGAAACATTTTAGCCCTGTCCACCTTTTGAATTCCTTTTAGCATTGTTTAAATTTGTTTCTGTCCCCCCCACCCCACATCTTCTAATTAACAGTTGACTTTCCAAAAATCTCATCATAAGACATTCCCTCAGTTCCTTGATTATTTTTTGCAAACCTTGACCAGGTGTGGTGCAACCCAATATGGGCCTGACATACGCGGTGTACGAGTCTTGAAACGATTCCTTTCTAAAACTGAAATATTTTCTTAATCGCCCAAAAAAGCTGCGCAAGTCAATTGATTTCCGATCGGGAGTGTGTTGCATCTCTCATTGTACTATTGTGGTTGCAGGGGGCGAGTCATAGCTCCCGGTCCCGCCCCATCACTGGCGCTACTGGTCACTCCCCCGACTATGAGCTTTATCAACCCCTGCTTTAACTATGAATGGATCCTGCCTCCATACATCGCTTCCCAAACTATTTCACTTCCCGATTACCCCGTGACTGAAGAAATACTTAACATCCCTGTGATTTATTTAGAATCTTAATTCCATTGTGTCCCCTTTTGCTGGTCCCATTCTGGAACTTCTGTCTCTGTACTTGTTTAAATTCTCCAGTATTTTACGTGTCGTTTTTTTTTGTCCCCCCTATCTCTCGTTTCCCAGTGTCGAGGACATCCCCTTTAAACCGGACTAGTCTAGTTTCTTTATCTTGGGTAGGTGTGGGGGGTTCAAATTGGTGGTGTGTGGTGTGTGGTGTTGTGTGTGTGTGGTGTGTGTTACTCCCTATTTTGGTTGCAGGGGTCGACCTAGCCCTGGCCCCGCCTCTTCACCGGTTGCTACTGAAACCCCTTCTCCCCCCTCCATGAGCTTTATAACCCCGTCTTAAAACTGTGTATGGTTCCTGCCTCCACTACGTCATTTTCTAGGGTATTTCCCCTGCCCCAAAAATCTAGACGAAGAAATACTTCCCACATCTCTTGATATTGTGTCTTCAACTTCCAATTTTTGGCCCCTTGTTTCGTTCCCCCCCTGGAACACCTGTCCTTGTCCCCTGTCTATTCCCCGCAGTATTTTTTAGTGTTTTCTGTCTCCCTTGACCCCCCTGTCCCCAGTGTCGTAAAGGGCCCATTTCCCTTAAAACTTTTTTCTAGGACATTCCCCTTATCTGGAACTAACCCTTTTGAAACCTTTGTATTTTTTATTTCTTTACGTGTTTATCAAGTGCGGGTTCCAAAAAAGGGGCTGATACTCCCGTATGGGCCTGACAACACGGGTCAGTGTCTTGAATGATTCCTTACTAAGGTGTCGGAATGTGTTCTCAGGGTTTTCCCGGCGCCCATAGCCCCGCAGCAGTTTTTCGATTGATGTGTGCTTTTTGAGAATCCGGGTTATCTCACCCCAAAGATCTTTTCCTTTTGGGTTTGCAGCTTTGGCCACCTACCTTACCTGTTGTGGTTTCTTGCCCCTTTCCCCTATCTTTATGGGCTTTGCATTTGGAGGATTAAATTCGAGAAGCCATTTGCTGGACCAGGTGTCCAGTCTGTCCAGGTCTCTTTAAGTCCTGCTGGTCCATCAATTTAATTCTCCCATTAATTCCATCATCTGCAACAGGGACATTTCTGATCTCCCCCTTCCCGTCAGTCTTCACATATCCCAAAAATAGATGGTCCTAGGACGACCCCTGTGGGCCCCCCGCTCGTCCAGGTGCCCACTGTGAACTCATTACGTACCATGATCGTTGTTGCCTCCCTGTCAGGTTTCTTGACCCATTGCGTGTTTCCGTTATTGCCCCTGTGCTCTGCTTCTGCATAATTCTTGTGAGGAACTGTGTAAAAGGGCCTTTCTTCAGTCCAAGAAGATAAATCAACCCCCCCTTCTCTCTTGTTTATTTGTTTTTTATCGTAAAACCCCCAGAAGGTTTTGTGACACAGGATTTGCCTTCCGTGAATCCGTGCTGGTTGGCTTTTTATACTCCTTTTCCGTTCCAGGTGCCCACCACTCTCCTCCGATAATTTTCCATAATTTTGCATACTATAAACGTAAATACAAGGTTTTTATTTTAGTGCCCTTTTCTGTCCCCTTTTTTTGAAAAGGGGGAAATACATTGCCGTCTTCCATCCCCTCAGGTTTTGCCATTTTCCAGGGAGGTTTTAAAGATTGTGGTAAGTGGTAGCACAACATATCTGCCCCTCTCTAAGGACCCATGGAGGATTTTGCCGGTCCCATTCCTTGAGGATCGAGCCCCCTTAGCAGTTTTTTCACCTCCCCCATCTGTATGTATGCGCCCAACATTGTTGGTGTTTTCCCTGTTGGTGCCCCCTTTGGGTTCGTCCCCCAGAGTCCTTCCTTTCTTACTGAAAATATTTTAAAATCCGTTTTGAGCCCCTCACATACCTCTTGATCGTTTCTTGTGAGTTCTCCACCTTCTTTCCTCGCCTTATACCTGGTCCTTGTGTGTGTGTGTGCGCGTGCGCGAGGGTTTCTAATTTAAACAGAATAAAACCTTTTTGTTATTTGATTTAATCAATGCAATCTCTTGACACTAGTTATGAGAGAAAAAATCCTTTCAAAGAAAATTAGGAAATTGGGTTAAAAAAATTGATTTTTTAACAATTATTTTCCACGTCTAGGGATTTTTTAGTGCATCAAGGTGTTTCTTTTAAACTAAAGTTGTAATAAACTAAATTATGAAAACCCTTTTTAAAAAACACCGTGTTTTGGTAGATAATCAAGTTTGAGCAATAAAAGTGAGACAAACACTTTTTGCAAGACAAAGATTCTTTCCGTATATAAAAATTTACCCCTGGGGGGTTGTTGAGATTGTTTGATTGAAAAGTGGGTAAATAAATGCAAGACTTACAACAAGAGATGCAAAATTTAATAATGTTTTCCCTATGAATTATCCCTACGCAAAAAACCCCCAAATAGGAGGGAGAGAAAACTTTATAACGACGTTTCGAAACCGCGTGGTCAGGATCGAAAAAAATGTCGTTATTGTTTTTTTCTCTTACAATATGGGGGTTATTTGTGTATTTTTCGTCAAGTATTGCTTTTTTCTCATTGATACAATACTCTCTTTTGAGGGGTTTCCGAAAAAAGGAGGTGTGTAAAGATGGTTTTAAAGGGGGGGGCTTGTGCACAAGCAAGCATTTGTAAAACTTCTTTAAAAACGTGTAAAAAGAAAAGGGGAATATTTCTCAGTGTATAAATATTCCATGGTTTAAAAGAGGGGAAATATATTGTCAAATAATAGAAGATGGTTGAAATGTTGTTTTTTTTTCCAGGATCATGAATTCGCTGGGAGGTTCCCCGGGTGTTATCATGGATGGGGTTGTATGTGCCGGGAAAAAAAAAAAACGATGGTGTTTTATTTTTTGTGAACCAACCTTTTGGGGGGAAAACAGCTAAAGTAAAAAAAAATAACATTTTTAAAACATTGAAAAAAATTGCGTCACTGCAATAAAACTCACGTTGCAAAATCGAGACTGAATTTTTAAAAAATTTAAAAAACCCTTTACTTTCCATGCTTTTAAGATGTTCATTTTTCCCCCTGAATTACCTTTCCCAAAAAATTACTCTTACTTTGCTTTCGTAAAGGGAAGTCTACGATCTTTTCCTAATTCATGGTTGATTTAAAAAAATCTTTTTAAAGGACAATTGTGTTTTCAGAGATAGATTATAGGAGAAAAAAAGGAAAAATGTTATTAGAAGCATGCAACTTTTGCTCCTTAAGTTTCTGCCGAAATTAGGTTTTTTTAAATTTCATCTGTCTTCCTTTCCATCTTTCAGAAGTGTGCTAACACAGTAAACCTTATGAAAAATTTCCCCTTATTTGTGGTGTTTTCGAATATTTCTCTTCATGCCAAATTCACAGAAGATGAAACGAGTGGGGGGGGGAGGAATAATGGGAAATTTTCTTGGTTCTTTAGGCTATCAAGCAAATTTTTTCTTTCCGTACTGACCAACGGGGTAAAATATATATAAAGTTCCATTAGCCAACTTTTTAAAAGGCAATCCAATTAAAAGTTAAAGAGAGTGGGTGGAGTTGGCACTTATTCAAATATGATTCTGCAACTCTCGATAAATTCTGATTGACTGTGAGGGGGTTGTTTTTCACGGTCTTAAATTTTAATAAAATATGGCACAAGAGAGGGTGTGGATCAAGTGAAGGGGTTCTCCCCTCACTACGGTGATTGCAACAACCTTCCTCAGTCAGATAGTTTTAAAATTTAACACGCAACACTCGCAGGTTATCAAATAATAGTCTTGGAAAACGAACGTTAGGTTAATGGACATAGATCAAATTTAAAGTGTTATTTTTTTTTGGTAAGCGTGCAACACAGCTAGACAAAGCCGGTTTTTACACGCTAAAAGCTTAAAAAAGGCGTTGCGAATGAAATATTACCTAAAACATACTTAAAAATACATTGGGCTCACTAAAAACGAAAAAATCACTTACCCTCGTGACATGGACTAGGGTAGCGGGGGGGGAAAAGAAATAGGGAAAAATTTGGGTTTAAATACTCAAAAATCAAAAATTTAAAAGTTCTATAAGAATTTAAAAATGGCTCTGGTGGGGGGAAATGTGCCAAATCTACTGCCCCAGATGAACCGGGGTATAAATGTAAAAGAGGGTCCAAGACTTTTTCTCTTAAAAAAACTGCTGAAGTGAGCTGTACTTGTATGTCCGGATTTCAATGATTATTGTCGTTTTAAATTTTTAAAAAAAAATATACATTTTTATAAGTTAATTTAATACTTCTTTCAAATAATTTATTAGGGTAATAATTCTTGTTGCATATCATCAGCTTTCTCTTTTATCTGATTTTTAAACTGTGTTGCTGTTTGTATTCCCACTTCTGTGAACTACGATTTGTTTTTATGTTTAAATATAATATATATATATTTATATATAGATATATATATATATATATATATTTTTATTTATATTTTATATATATATATATATATATATTATATAATATAGACAGTAACTGTTCACAGTAAACAGACGATTTTAAAATATGCAAACAACCACTGTGAAAGAGGAGTGAAATTCCAGTGCTTTCCGTAACTACTCCTGACAACTGTGAGTAGTCACGAAAGCGTCTGGAATTCTTCGATACTCGTTCCACCAGTGGTTGTTTGTGTGTGTGTATATATATATATATAATATATTATTATTATACTATAATTTAGATATATTTTATGTATAATATATTTTATATATATTAATATATATATTATATATATATCTATATATATATATATATTATAATATATATATATATATATTACTATATATATATACTATTGAGGTAGTAGGTGGTTAGACTGCAACAACCCAGGGAAAGTACTACCGTCCTGCCAGATACTGTGAAACAGAAACCTGTTACTGTTTTGCATGAAGGTTAGATTGCGGGGTTTCTTTTTCTGTCTCATAAACACGCTAGATAACTGAGATATATTGATACTCATACTTACACTTTGGTCACACTTCACAGACACGCACTTGATATATATATCATACATCTAGGTATTTCTCCTTTTTCTAAATAGCTCTTGTTACTCTGATTTCTTCCTATTGTCCATGGGCGGAAGTGGAAAAGAATCTTCCTCCGTAAAGCCATGCGTGTCGTATGAGGCGATAAAATGCCGGGCAGCAATGGGCTAGTAAACCCCTTCTCCTGTAGTCATTTACTTAATAAGAGAAGAAGAAAAAACTTTTAAAACTGGGATGCTTAAATGTGCCGTGGATGTAGTGCGGATGACAAGTAAAGATGATTGCTGATGTTATGAATGAAAAGAAGTTGGATGTGTCCTGGCCCTAAGCGCGAAACAAAGTGAACGGGGCGGGTAGGGGAAGTAGAGTTTCGGTGGGGGTAATAAATGGGATTAAACTGGAGTATCTGGAGAGTTAGGGAGCAAAGGAAGGGGGGGTTAGCGTAATGTTGAATGGATCGTTATGGAAGGGAAAAGAGAATATGAATGTGTAAATTCAAGAATTATGTGGATTATAGTAAAAGTTGGATGCGAGAAGTGGGTCATAATAAGCGTGTGTGCACCTGGAGAAGGACGGAATGCAGAGGAGAGAGAGAGATTTTGGGAGATAGATGTAAGTGAATGTATAGGAGCCTTTGAACCAAGTGAGAGGAGTAATTGTGAGGGGACTGAATGCTAAAGTAGAGACACTTTTTGTGAGGGTGTGGTAGGTAAGTTTGGGGTGCCCAGGTTTGTGGTATAATGATTAATGGGAGCATCTTTGATTGAACTTTGTAAGAAAAAAGGGTTGTTTAGTTATAGGTAATATAATTTAAGAAAAAAGTGGATTTATAGTATAAAGGAGATGTTGTAGGCGATAAAAAAATGGGACAGTAGTTGGTTGGTTTATGTATTGGTAGATAAATAGACTGTTGAGTGACTTACAGGACTGTACCATGTTTATAGAGGGGCCACGATATAATCAGATCACTTTCTAGTGTAGCTACCACTGAGAGTAAAAAGGTAGATTGGATACAAGGAGAATAGAAAGCATCGGGAAGAGAGAGGGTGAGGTTTATAAACTAAAGAGGAGGCCAAGAGTTAGGAGTAAGATATGAACAGCTGTTGGAGGATAGATGGTGGCTATTGAGAGCATAGGCAATGGGGTTCGAAGAGGTAGGGGGTAGGTTTTCATAAATGTAGGGTGAGAGTGTCAGCGAGTTTGTGGTTACAGAAAGTGGGGTGCGGGAGGGACGGAAGAGGAGCGATTGGTGGAATGATGATGTGAAGAGAGTTGTAAGGAGTAAAGTTAGCATATGAGAAGTTTTACAAAGTAGAAAGTAGAAGTGATGCAAGGCGGGTAAGAGTATATGGAGAACAGGAGAGAGGTTTAAAGAGAGATAGTGAACGCAATGTAAAAAGAGGAGCAATTGTGTGAGTGGGTGAGATGTTTTCAAAAAATTTTGTTGAAAAAATGAAAAAAGTTTTTGATGTGAGATTAACAAGTTAGAAAGCCTAGAGAACAAAATGGATTTGCTCAGTTAAAAATAGGAAGGGAGAGTTATTAAAATGGAGAGTTAGGAGTTAGAGGGTTGGGAAGGGAGGGGAATATTTTGGGAATTGATAAATGTTGAGGAAGATAGGGAAGCTGTGATTTCTGTATAGGGCAAGAAGGGAACAAACATCTTGTCGGTGTGAGGAAAGAGCCAGGTGTGATGTGTGGGGAAAAAGGTTCTGAGTATTTAGATAAGGCGAAAAAGAGGTCTTTGTGGCATTTATGGATTTGGAAAAAAAAAAGCGTTATGAAGGGTTGGATAGGGGGAGCATGTGGCAGATGTTGAAGGGTGTATGGTTGTAGGGGTAGGTTACTGAAAGCAAGTGAGGTTTTTACGAGGATAGTGACGGCTCAGTTAGAGTATGTAAGAAAGAGGGAAATTATTCCCAGTTAAAGTAGGCCTTAGACAAGGATGTGTGAAGTCACCGTGGTTGTTTAATATATTTATAGATGGGGTTGTAAAGAGCAAGTAAATGCGAGGGGCTTGGGCATGAGAGCTTGGAGTTTTAAAGATAAAGAATCACAACCTATCTGGGAGTTGTCTCAGTTGCTCTTTGCTGAAGGACACTGTGCTCTTGGGAGATTCCTGAAGAGAATGTTGCAGGATGGTGGATGAATTTGGTAGGGTGCTGCAAAAGTAGAAAATTGAAAGTGAATACAGGAAAGGAGTAAGGTTATGAGGATAACAAAAAGATTAGGTGATGAAAGATTGGATATCAGATTGGAGGGAGGGGAGAGAGAGTATGGAGGAGGTGAATGTATTCAGATATTTGGGAGTGGGACGTCTGTCAGCTGATGGTCTATGATAGAGAGGGGAATCATAGAATTGATGAGGGCGGCGAGAAAGGCGGTGATGGTGCACTTAGGAGTCTGTGGAGAACAAAGAACTTTGTCCTTGGAGGGCAAAGAGGGGAATTTATGAGAGTATAGTTTAACCAACAGCTCTTATATGGGTGTGAAGCATGGGTGAGAATCGTTGCAGCGAGGAGAAGGCTGAGGGCAGTGGAGAATGTATGTCTGAGGAGCAATGTGTGTAGGGTGAATATAATTGCAGAGAATTCGTTAGCTTGGAAGTTAGGAGGGTGGTGCGGCGGGGGATTACCAAAACTGTTGTCCAGAGGGCTGAGGAAGGGTTGTTGAGGAGGTTGGACATGTGGTGTGAAATGGAGCGAAAACAGAATAACTTCAAAGAAGTGTATCAGTCTGGTAGTGGAAGGAAGGCGGGGTAGGGGACCCCCCCCCCCCCCACCCCCCCCCCCCCAACAAACAGGTTCGGCCTAGGAAAGGTTGGAAGGAGGGGGTAAAGGAGGTTTTGTGAGCGAGGGGCTTGCTTGGCTTCCAGCAGGCATGCTGAGCGTGGTTTGATAGGACGTGAATGGAGGACAAAAATGGATTTTTAATACTTGACGTGCTGTTGGAGTGGAGCAAAGTAACTTTTATGAAGGGGTTCAGGGAAACGGCAGGCACGGACTTGAGTCCTGGTGATGGGAAGTTACAGTGCCTGCACTACGAAAGGAGGGGTGTTTATGTTTTGCAGTTTAAAAACTGTAGGTAAAGCACCCTTTGGCAAGGACTGTGTTGGAGTGAATGATGCTGTGAAAGTTTTTCTTTTTCGGGCCACCCTGCCTTTGGTGGGAATCGGCACAGTGTGATAATAAAAAAAAATAAAGTTATATATATAATATATATATATATTATATATATATATATATATATATTTATTACTGATATATATATATATATTTATATATATTATTATATATTGTTTTGTGATCTTACATTTAATGTAGAAACTACCTTTCCTAAAAATATTAAAATTTTTTTTTTAATACTCGGATAGTCATTTTCAACTTATCTACGTATTCGTTTAGGTATGAGGAACTTCAAAGACGCTACGTCAAAACAATATTTACTCTAAACACAGGCTTTATAGAAAGGCTTCATTGACAATTCTCCATACTTATATTTCAGAGGTGTTAATAACTGGGCAGATAGCCCCATATAAATTTCTCAGTAGGTTTATGTTTGTCAATTCTTCTGTCTGGAGGATGCTGTCTCAGGACGCCTGCCCTGCAGGCGATACCGTCTCGGAAATAATGTTACCTTGTATTGTTTTATTAATTTACTACTCGGTGTTATATACCATTTATAATAGAAATCTTTTCTGTGCATCACTTGGGTATCTTTAATGAGGATACGTTTCGCCACGTAGTGACTTCATCAGTCCATACAAAGGAGAATGCTGAAAAACAGGAGGAGTGTGTGGTAATCAGTCCCTCAGCCTTGAGTTGATGTAATCAGTCCATCAGTCGTGAAAAGAATACAGCTTATGTGCTAAGAAGTGGCTGATTACATCGACTCAAGGCTGAGAGACTGATTACTTCAAACTCCTCCTGTTCTTCACCATTCTCCTTTGTATGGACTGATGAAGCCACTGTGTGGCGAAACGTTTCCTCATTAAAGATACCCAAGTGTTGTACATGTGTTTAATTTATCAACAAATGTTTAGTATAACGTTGATCCACAACTACAGGAAAAGCGTTTGGCAATGGAGACATCTAATGTTGCACCTGAATTATTTTCATTATCTCAGTATCATCTAACTAATTACCTTCCAAATTTTTAAAATACTATATTATGAAATATCTTATATTGTACCGTCAACATGACTCAAGAAATCGTAATGACACGATTGCAAATAAACCATACCCCCGGCCGGGATTGAACCCGCGGTCATAGAGTCTCAAAACTCCAGCCCGTCGCGTTAGCCACTAGACCAGCTAGCCACAATAAGATTCATCCAACTAGGTGTATTTCTACACCATAGGAAGGTTAGCACAGGCACCTCTGTGACCACAAATGCAAGTTTTTACAGACGAATCTCCAGCTAGCGTGGCCGTGACGAACTCTAGCTCAAGTCCCTTCACTGCCGTCAACATGACTCAAGAAATCGTAATGACACGATTGCAAATAAACCATACCCCCGGCCGGGATTGAACCCGCGGTCATAGAGTCTCAAAACTCCAGCCCGTCGCGTTAGCCACGCTAGCTGGAGATTCGTCTGTAAAAACTTGCATTTGTGGTCACAGTGGTGCCTGTGCTAACTTTCCTATGGTGTAGAAATATACCTAGTTGGATGAATCTTATTGTGGCTAGCTGGTCTAGTGGCTAACGCGATGGGCTGGAGTTTTGAGACTCTATGACCGCGGGTTCAATCCCGGCCGGGGGTATGGTTTATCTTATATTGTAAATAATAAAAATTTTGACATTGGAGCAATCACATTTCTTCCTTCTCTTCACTGGTTTTGAGGGGACTTGAGCTAGAGTTCGCCACGGCCACGCTAGCGGGAGAATCGTCTGTAAAAAACTTGCATTTGTAGTCACAGTGGTGCCTATGCTAACCTCCCTATGGTGTAGAAATATACCCAGTTGGACGAATCTTATTGTAGCTAGCTGGTCCAGTGGCTAACGCGACGGTCTGGAGTTTTATGACTCTCTGATCGCGGGTTCTAACCCCAGCCGTGGTATGGTTTCCTAATTATAAATTCTATTACTTCTTTTTGGAAGAATCTGTTTACTATTAATTTCATAAATGTTACAGAACTCTTATTTATGTCTTTTCCTCGTAATTTTATATCCCATTTAGTCTTTAAACTACTGACTTCATTATATTCTTGTCTTTTAAGTTAATAACAAAGTGTATTGCATCCAATGGTACATGAACTTCCTTACTAAGTAGATTTAGAGATTATGTTTACAATATCTTCCTTTGCTGAAATACCAGGTCACAGTTTGATGGAGAGTCTCCAGCATTGTTTCTTGCCACTTCATTTAAGGATGCTGTTCCAAATATAATCATTCTCAGAAACATCAATGTTATTATATATCATAAGTAAATTGATTACTTAAGTCATCTGATCTTGAAAACAAGAAAACTATAAATAAAACTACTCGCACAAACTAAGACTGACTTGACTAGCCAATTATACAGTGCTCGTCACAGTGTTATGCCGGGTAAGCGCCCCGGCATAATGCCGTGACGACAATCAAAGGCCTACCATACAGGGGGGTCTTTTTTCGTCAGTGCATTATGCCGGGCAACAGCCATTAGCATGACGTCACGGCCTGCCGCCACACTCCACAGTGACTCCTCAGTGCTCACGTGGCTGCCATGGTGAGAAGAAGTGTTGCACTTCTTTGTTTCATCCATCCCATCATTTATCCGGTGTTCCCTTTGGTTTTGGGGTTATACATATTTGATTATGGGTAAAAGGAAGTCTTTAACGCCTGAAACTATAGCTCAAATCATAGGGCTTCACAAAGCTGGGCACCAGACGAAAGAAATAGTGGAGAATGTTGGTGTGTGTGAGCGTTCAGTGAGGAACTCGGTGCAGGGTTTCAAGGCTGGTGGTGGTGTCGATACACCGTCTGCCAACCCTCGGCCTGGCCCCTCGAAGAAGACATCTGTTCGTACCTTAACTGTTTTAAAGAAGCAGTTAGAGAGTACACCTAAGATAACTGCTGGAGAATTGAAAGAAAAGAACCCACATCTTCTCTCAGAGGTGTCTGTAAGAACTGTTAGCAGACGTGTGTCAGAACTGGGCTACAGTAGTCACCGCCAGGTTAAGAAACTGATTCTCCATATAATAACACTGGAAGAAAAGTAGGCTGGATTATACAATGAAATATCTTCACTGGAATCCTCAACAGTGGTCTGAAGTACTTTGGAGTGATGAAGCAACCTTCACCGTCACCTGTAACCGTGGGAGACATGTGTACCAGCCCAGAGGTAGTGACCTGCTAGACCCACACTACACCTGTGAGACCACCAAACACCCAGACTTGTTCATAGTTTTGGGGTGTTTCAGTGCTCAGAGTGTTGGTGAACTCATTGTACATCCCAAAAACCAGTATATGAACCAGTTCAAATACTTGGAGTTATTGCGGGACAATTTACTGAGGCGTTTGACAAGTGTGGGGCTACGGGGCTACGGTGCACCATCCTGCATAATAATGCAGGATGGTGCACCGTGTCATACCGCTAAATCTGTAGCTCAGTGGCTTAAGGACTGTAAAGTGAGGTTCTTTAATGACTGGCCAGGCAATTCCCCAGACCTAAACCCAATTGAGAACCTCTGGTCAATAGTGAAACGAAGTTTGCTGGTCAAGGATATCAGTTCCATCCTGCAGCTAGATGCTGCTCTACATGAGGCATGGAATACTTTACCTCCCCAAACCCTCAAGAATTTCTGTAATAGTCTTCCTGCACGGCTGAGGGACATGATTAAGCGTAAGGGACGCAGCAACAAGTATTAAAACCTAAGTGTGCGAATATATATATATATATATATATATATTATATTTATATATATATTATATATATATATATATATATATATATATATTATATATATATATATATATATATATCTTTCACGGTATGTGTTTGTGTTTTGGTACGTGTGTGGAGGAGAAGCGGCATAATGCCGTGACGAGCACTCTATATGTAATTAACAAATGTTAGGTAAGGTTTGTCAGGAAACAAGGCAAGTGATTCTTGACGCGGGTCTTAGTCTTTTGGTCTTATCCTTTTTTGGTCATTTGACCGAAGCTTACCCGTCCACCCCTTTAAAAACTAATATTATAATTATAACCAATTTTAGTAGACAGGTCTAGCAATTTCGATACCTTGGCTCCGGGGATCCGTCCCAGGGGTCCGTCCCAGGGGTCCGTCCCAGGGGTCCGTCCCAGGGCCTCGTCCTACTAAGTCCTTGTATCTCTTATGCTTGTGGAAAATACGTGTATTTTCTGGGAATTATTTGTGTATGAATTGTAGGATTATTTGTAGTTCTATCACAGTTTGATTTTAGTTGAGAAATATTATCATCTGATTCCATTTATACATTTATGTATATCCAGAGGATTTTTATTTAAAAAAAATGAGTATAAAGTGTTTATTGAAATGAATCCACCAATCAGAAAAAGGATATAGTTGACGTAATGTCTCTTCTACCAACAGAGGAGGAGCACTAATTATAATTTTGAAAATGTTAATTGAGAATAACTTACAATGGAGAATTATTTAGTACTATACAAGTGAACAATATAGGCGTACACAGAACTGTATCTGGTAAAATATATTGAAAATATTAATCACTTGGATGCAGCTGCACATGAGTGGTCACTCTCAGCGGCTCTCATCACTTGGATGCAGCTGCACATGGTCACTCTCAGCGGCTCTCATCACTTGGAGGTAGCTGAGCCTGAGTGGTCGCTCTGAGCGGCTTTCATCACTTGGAGGCAGCTGTGCCTGAGTGGTCGCTCTCAGCGGTCTCATCACTTGAAGGGAGTTGAGCCTGAATGGTCACTCTCAGCGGCTTTCATCACTTGGAGGCAGCTGCTCGTGAGTGGTTGCTCTCAGTGGCTCTCATCACTTGGAGGCAGCTGTGCCTGAGTGGTCGCTCTTAGCGGCCCTCACAAGGGGAAAACGAAATTTAACATAAAAGTAAATTCTGATCATATTTGTATCTACACAGTCAAGACACCTCGTACAGGATTCAAGGACATGACTGCAGCTCGCAAAAGGAAGTTTGAGAGTCGTGGGTGTACAGGTGAAGCAAGAGTGTGACTCCCAACACCAACACTACACATGAGGCAGTAGCAACTACCTCGCTCAAAATACGATTAGCTTTAAGAACTCGGAAATTCTTCTCCAACAGATCCTATCAGAGCAAAACGCAGCTATCACCTAGGTTAGGTAAAATTTGTCAAGGAACAGGACAAATGTTTCCTGACGCGGGTCTTAGATATATAACCCGCCAATGGAACTTTTGGTCATCTGACTTACCGGTCCACACCTTTAAAAATTTAAGATTATAATTGTAACCATTTTACGCGCAGCCTCCATCCCGTGCAACACCTGACCTCACTCACTACCTATACTCCATGTTTTCTATTCTCTGAAAATGATGAAATAACTTGTTGACGATAACGTTTCTCTAATACAGTGCTTTAGTTACCTCATGTGTGTATTTTACATACTTGTTCAGTGTTACTGCTCGAAACCTTAGTAACGTTCCGTACAGGTACCGTATTTTCCGGCATATAAGGCGCGCCATGTTTTTCCCACAGAAAAGTCTTGGAATATCACTATACGCCCTTAGGATCAAGGGTTAGCTTTGGGTTACGTTTTAGCATGAAGTAAGAGTAATTAGCCCTTATATATGATTACTGATTTACCGTTAAGATGCTTCTGCCGTGCGCCTTACATGCCAGAAAATACGGTAAGTGTCCGTAGGCGTTATAGTGGACATTCGTGTACAGGATGGAGGACCAGACGGTGAAGAGCGTCTTACAACTCACCACACCAAAGGAAATATGTAAATCCGTTAACTATACGACTTTTTTTTCCCTTCATGCGATTTAACTGAAATTTTTACCATAGACTCTAGACATGCCATAGTTTATGCAGTATAAGTTGCATCAAGATCGTCCAATAAATAATGATAAAAAAATAAATATTAGCATTTGGACATGGCAACATTTATGGCACCATAATGTAGTAGTGGCAATGTCGAAGTTGTTTTTGATACCCAACAATGATAAAGCAATGCCATATTGATTTTCTAATGGATTCCTTTATGTGTTATTACACTTATTAGTAACCAAAAAAAAATAGTAATTATGTCTTGACATGTTTTACACCATTCTTGCATTCCATACCCATGGTATGCCAAAATGGAAGGGATGATTACCCAAAGGGAGTCCATTTGCTTGTAGAATAATGTCCCCTGAATAAGCAGTGTGAAAATAATGAAGATCGGTTCATAAATAACTGAGGTACTGTTAGATATATGAAAATAATGCGCTTCTGAGATAAATGAAGAAATATATTGGGGCTTACTATATCCTGGGTAAAAATACTCATGGTGCCTTCTTATGTTTATTGATAGTAGAAACAAGTGTATAGAGTATATCCCTGAAGTTCCATGCAGATCCCTGCATCCTGAAGTTCCCTGGAGATCGGCCAATCACAATGCTCCATGCATGCCAACCTGAAAAGAAGGAAATACATTCTCAAAATCGTATTGCCAGTGATTATATACACAGATACATGTAATTACAAGTATGTCATATTTATACACATACAAATATACAAGAAAATCACATGAATTACATATCTTTGAGTAGGTGTTGGTAAGGACATCAATGATCATCTAATGTCGTCCAGGTTTCATCACAAACACATTATTTCCACACTCGGTACAGTATGCACTAACAGTTGTCTCCAGGTGGTGGTGATTGAATGTAAAATCAATATTATTACTGAAACATTTCAGACAGCACACACATGACAGAATCAAATTAAAATTAGTACTTTCCACAAACACCATAGACTTTTCAGAAACTTCACTAGTTACTTTCTGAAAGAACGACACTCGCTTTTTGGCACTGGATATTTTCCCATCACTAACACTTTCGAAACCAGATATATCAATGTCAGTCGCATTATCACTTGTAGATGTGCCAGCGACAGCTGAGCTCGCGTCAGCTGAGCTTGCGTCAGCTGAGATGGTGACAGCTGACATGTCAACATCTGGGGTGGAGGGCCAGCCACGTCTAGAGTGGCCAAGGAGGGGCTGGCCACACTGGTTCTCTTACGTTTTCTCTTTCTTCCTTCACCAGACGGTTCTACGTCTGAAAAATCCATTAGTTCACTAGCAGTGAACAATGCTTGGTCTTGAGTGGAGTGTGCTGATGGTGGTGGCATGGCGTCACGTGCTCCAGCCGCCGCCTCTCTCGCTGCTGCTTCCCTCTTCGCTTTTATAGCTCTACGAATTCCTTCTAAGAGCTTTCTTCTCTTCGCGGATAACTTGCGAGAGAATGATTTCTTCTTGTAAACCATTGTGTGTAAAAATGGAAAGAATGGAGGGTCAGATTACGGGTCCCAAGGGTCAGCCGCGGTCAATCAGAGCATCACGCCTCTCACGTCAGACCTATGGTCGGCACTGGCTTGCTAGGGAAGAGAGTACCTCTTCCTACAGCCTCCCTGAGAGTTACTAATTAGTATTTCGAAGATTCTAGCACAAAATCGTAAGAAAAAAATTACGAAAAAAATGCTAATAATGAAATCAAGTATACTATTGTTATTGTGTGCGTCACCTGTCAAACTCATGACGCAATCACCTCATTTATTATAATTACGATAATTAATCGTAGAATTATCTTACAGACACGAGACATACACCAAAATGTTGCCAGATTTTTTAACTATTTTTCGGTAAGATTAACTCATTTTTTTTTTTTTTCGATTTTTTGGTATACTTGAGCCGCCATGTGCTATTTACCCCTTAAGTTTTAACAGACCATTCAAGCAATTGAACATTTCGAAAATCATCTGATTGAGTGGATTTGAGTGGAGAATCATCAGGTTGAGTGGATATGAGTGGAGAATCATCAGGTAGAGTGGACATGAGTGGAGAATCATCAAGTAGAGTAGATGATGGTGAATATTCTATATTTCTTTAGGTAATCCCATTAATCCCTATCCACAATCTCCAAGCAATTCATTCCCTCCTTCCTTTACTACCATACTTATCGTTCCATTTCATTCCATCCATCTAACACGCTGTCCTTCCCTACCCCTCTCTCCTTGCCACTGCTCCCCTCTCAGACACGAACACGTGCTGCCTCCCTGGGTAACCTAGCATTGTTCCTCCCCCGTATGTGATAGCGCTGTGATTATATGATATAATTAGTAAGGAACATAACCCAGGAGTAATGGTTTGTTACCTCAGTAATGTAATCAGGTAAACTCTGGTCTCTTTTTTTATGTTTTTTCTTATAAAACGTTTGTTTCCTGTCTCACGTGAATGAATGAACACACATACACACACACACATGATGGAAGGAATAGACTTTGAAGTGTCCCTATTCGCAGATGATGTGAAGTTGATGAGAAGAATTAAATAGCATGAGGATGAGGCAGGACTGCAAAGAGACCTGGACAGGCTGGACATGTGGTCCAGAAACTGGCTTCTCGAATTCAATCCTGCCAAATGCAAAGTCATGAAGATTGGGGAGGGGCAAAGAAGACAGCAGACAGTATAGGCTAGGTGGATAAAGACTACAGATCTCACTCAGGAAGAAAGACCTTGGGGTGACCATAACACCGAGCACGTCACCGGAGGCACACATCAACCAAATAACTGCTGCAGCATACGGGCGCCTGGCAAACCTGAGAATAGCGTTCCGATACCTTAATAAGGAATCGTTCAAGACACTGTACACTGTGTATGTTTGGCCCATACTGGAGTATGCAGCACCAGTCTGGAACCCACACCTGGTCAAGCACGTGAAGAAGTACAAAGGTTTGCAACAAGGCTAGTCCCAGAGCTCAGGGGAATGTCGTACGAGGAAAGGTTGAGGGAAATCGGACTGACGACACTGTAGGACAGAAGGGTCAGGGGAGACATGATAACGACATACAAGATACTGCGGGGAATAGACAAGGTGGACAGAGATAGGATGTTCCAGAGAGGGGACACAGAAACAAGGGGTCAGTCACAACTGGAAGCTGAAGACTCGGACGAGTCACAGGGACGTTAGGAAGTATTTCTTCAGTCATAGAGTCGTCAGGAAGTGGAATAGCCTAGCAAGTGAAGTAGTGGAGGCAGGAACCATACATAGTTTTAAGAAGAGGTATGACAAAGCTCAGGAAGCAGAGAGGGAGAGTACCTAGTAGCGATCAGTGAAGAGGCGGGGCCAGGAGCTGAGACTCGACCCCTGCAACCACAATTAGGAGAGTACAATTAGGTAAGTACACACTAAAAATAGCTCCAAATAAGCCATGAATCTAAAATATAAATATTACGTAATATGTAAAACAACCATGGGGAGGTTGAAAGATAGCTCTAGGCCTTTCGTGTTGCAATCAACACATCAGGAGCTTGCAATGGTGTAAAAATGTGTAATTCTTCATCATGACTTTCAGTGACTTAAAGGTTACATATATACTGGAGACTGGGAGGTAATCATGTTTGAACCGAGAAAGAGGAAAACTGATTCCTAGGAGCAAGAGCCCTTCTCCAGCTATAAGCCAACCCCACCTCCTCCACGCGCTGAAAGGAGAGTGCAATTTATCTAGTTTGAAGCAACCTTTTAGAAAGTTGTTCCTAGATATTAATTAGAAGTGATTTAAATTTCCTAAACATAACACTTTTTAATATGACTGCATTTTAGTTTTGTTTGTTTGTTTGTTTGAAGAATACATAAACGAGAGTAGCTCTGGTATTTATTACGCATTATCTCAAAGACTGAAAACTCAGTTAAAGTGCAGCACTGTACTTCCCACCTCCAGTACACAACTTCCCACCTCCAGTACTCAAGTCAGGCTAACCGGCTTCCCTGAATCCCTTCACAAAATATTATCCTGCTCACTGCCCAACAGCTCAAGTATAAAAACCATTAGTCTCCGTTTACTCCTATGTAAAACGCTCACACATGACTGCTGTATGTCTCAGCCCCTTGCACCCAAGACCTCTTTTACCCACCTCCCTCCCTCCAGCCTTTCCTAGGACGACCCCTACTCCTCTTCCCCTCCACTGTAGATTTATACATCCTCCAAGTCGTCCTATTTTGCTGAATCCTCTCTAAATGGTTAAAGCATCTCAACAACCTCTCATCAGTCTTCTGATTAATACTTTTAGTAACTCCTCACCTCCTCGTAATTTCGACACACTCGAATTATCTGCATAATATTTACACCACACATTGCCCTTAAACACGACATCTCCGCTGCCTCCAGCCTCCTCCTCGCTGCAAAATTTACTATTTATAGATAAATTACTCGAGGAATAATAATGAAGGTCTAAGGCTTTTAATTAAAATTAAAAAATAAAAATTGGCCGTTGTGGTTCCAGCATGATGTTAGGGCAGGAGAATATAATGCCCAGGATGGTCTTCTGATGTTTGAAGATATGGTGTAGGTTATCCTGGGTGGTGGTATTCGTCCGTTGTTCTGGAATCTCCTGTTTCTACTTTGTTGCAACACCCCAATTTTGATAATAGATGTGAGGAGTTCTTGTATGTCCTACAGAGTCCATTAGACAGGTATTTTGCTCCAGTATTTTAGCGTCTACCCTTGATGACAGGCCGGCAGCAGAGCTGATAAAGAAAACACACTGGTTACGAAAAAGTTAAATAAGTACAACATTGAAGAAAGAGTGGTATTCAATTCCAGTGTCATTACTGGCAACCAGGAAAATGAAACAATGAACAGAAATACGCCTGGTAGATCAACATACCTGATCAGAAGAGTGGAGGTGAAGTGACTCTCCAAAATTCAGTCCACACCAGGTAAGGTTAATACTACCTTGAGTAGAAATTAAAGCACATCAGACAACAGGAACTGGAGTTTCGCTTCAACTCGCTAGATAGAAGTGCGGGCAGTAACACGCTCATGGTTCCTGACCGTCTGAACAACCATAACGCCACTTAATACCATCTTTTCCCTCAAAATACACCCTTTCCAAAACTTATGGTAGGAGGCAATAAGTTAAAGTTCAGAGGGAAAAGTACTACTCACACCCTCGGCTCAGTCAATCTGAGAAGTGGTTTTCTGAGCCAGATATATATTCAATTTTAAACTTATAGGACTGGATAGCCAAAGCCCATCTTAAGAGTCGGCTATTTGAACCTTCGAAGTTTTCCAGGTACATCAGTGGCTTGTGATCTGTTTCAAGGAGAAAGGGTTTGCCATATAAATAGTATTTGAACCCATTTATGCCCCATACCAGTGTATAACATTTCTTCTCCACAGTGAAGTATCTTTCTTCCCTCGGCAGAAGCTTCATACTGGCGAAAGATATAAGGAAGGAAATCTCGTCATAATACTGTAGTAGAACAGCCCCGAGAAGCTTCGTACAGCTTCAAAACAAGCAAGAGGTTCTGTTACATATTTTTTTTAAATAGTTTTTGAGAATGGTGGTCAGACCACTTATATTCGGCACAAAATTTCCATAGAAATTTACTGACCCAAGGAAACTTCTTAGCAATTTTTTTTTGTAGTTGGGAAGAAGCTTTCTAGAGCTGCTTTAGTCTTGTTAGTAAGAGGTGATAAATTATTGTCCGAAATAATAAACCCAAGATATTGTACCTTGAAATAGCCAAGAAAACGCTTGTGGTTTAATTGTAAGGCCATGAACTTTCTTTTTAAAATAAGCGACAGTGTAGTAAGATGATCTTCCCAGACACGAGTCTGGATATAAATATTATCGAAATACACTGAAACATTCTTGAGGTCAGAAAGGACTATTCTCCTAAGCCGGATATACGTGGCACACGCGGTGACCAAGCCGTAAGGCATTGTGTGATATTGCGTTAGTCCTCTATGTGTATGATTTAAAGTCTGGGTGTAATGACACTTGATGGTACACTTGTGAGATGTCTAATTCCGAGAATAATTTAGTCATGAAATTTATACAATCAGATCTATTACTGGCATGGGCTCTGCATCCCATTTCATAACATTTAAATAACGAAAATCTTGAGCCAGTCTAAGAATTGTCTGGTTTCTTAACCATGACAACTGTTGTACAGAAAGGTAATTTAGAATTTTTTATATTTAACTTAAATCATTTGTCAACTTCATTATCAAATATTTTCCGTAAGTGAACGGGAGGGGGGCAATAGATTTTCCGTCTTACTGGTTCACGAGTTCAAAATTCAGTGTTGTGTACAACGGTAGTGGCAAGTCCTGGTATTTCCGTAAATACGTCAAAAAAGGTATTCACTAAGGCACTTACTTCAGAATTGTATACCAGATAGTTCACTGTTGTTGATGTTTGAGTTATTCGTTGACTCATCAACTGTTAAGATATCAAGTAGTTCCTTGGATTCTGTGCGAGACTCGTTATCTATAATACAAACTTTACATTAATAAGAATCATGACTTAACTATGCTGTAAGACCTAGTATCGTCGTCAAAGAAGTTTTAAAAAAAGATTTACTTCTCTACGGTGGTACAGTTTCAAAATATTGACATGGTACATTCTTTCCTTACTCTTGACATCCAAGAGATAATCTACCATATTACAGACGTTTACTTCTTTATACGGTCCTCGTCAGGAAATTAACAATTTATTGGATGCATCTGGTAAAAACTAAAACTTCTTCACTAATACTAAATTTACACCTGGAGCTCTTATGATTAAAATAGGTCTTGTGTTTCCACGGACATATTAAGGTTCTTGACCAAATAATCGGTTTCTTCTAAACTTTCTCTCATATCTAGAAGAAACTTATAAGTGCTTTGAGCTTCAGGTTTAATATCTTTGGACCACAGTTCAAGATAAATAGAGGTCCACTAGCTTGTTTCCCATAAAACAGTTCGAATGGGAATATACAAGGGAATCACTTGGAATCTCACGCATTGCAAAGAGAACACATGGCAGATATCTATGCCAGTCAGTTGGTTTAAGAAAACAAAGTTTCTTTAATATTGTCTTAAGTAATGGCATGTTGTTCCAATCTTCCGTTACAATTTGGATGGTAATGTGTAGTGAAAAGAGCTTGAACACCCACAAGTTGATAAACTTCAGAAGTAAATTGTGTCCCTTGGTCAATTTCTCTGGGTATACCTACTCGCGAAAAAATAGTAAAGCTTCTGCGACTTCTATGGACGTAATGGATTTCAAGGGTGCCGACTCTGGGAAGCTGGACGCATAGTCATAGTCATAATATATGTATGACCTGATGAACGAGGAGTGATAGGGCCAACTACATCCACTTCAGCTCTAGCAAATGGGACCGAGAGTCTGCATTTTTACCATAGAAACTCTTACTTTTTTGTGAAGAAACTTGACAGATGGCAGAGAACATCCCAGGCCAGAAGTACAAATCTTTGATTTTCTCATAGGTCTTCCTATGTGAAGAATGACCAGAGAAATCTTCAAAATAGTCTCACGGCAATTCGGAATTGCTAACACTTGTAATCGCGTCATTTGGACTGTCCGCGGACACTATAGTCTTGCATATGTATTATCTTTGTACTCAAATTTATTAGAAAATTTTTCTTTGAATCACGTTGTCTGTTAACGCTAACTTCCGGGTTTTCTCTAAGCTCAATAGGTTTTCTTTTGAAAAGAACCAACGTATGGATAATTTTTACCTTAGACTGGGCTCTGGTAAGGACGCTAACCGTGTCCTGTTGAACAGATTTAGTCACTCGTTATTCTTCATTAGTTTCTGTGCCCTCTGGTTTTGATGACTGACTTTCTAAGGGTGTTCCTGGAGCTTCAGGACTATTAGCACACTGATTTAAGTTACCCAACTGAATCACTTCTGGAGCTCTCTGGGAAGAAGCAGAAGTATTAGGTTCAAACTCTTTCTTATATACTCCTGAAGATCCAAAACAGTTTCCTTCAGATGGGAAAGTAGCCCTTTCTATGTTCCCAACTACTGCATCTACCCACCCTGAGAACCACTTGCACCTTATGCAACATCTGATTGTTGGAAAAGAATCACTTCTTCCTAAGTAATCACTTAATTTAGTAGTTTTATACCGTGACGGATCTAAGTTAGGGAAAAACTTGCTAGAGATAACAATACTGTAATGTTACAAAAAACGCGATTTCTAATAAGCATAGAGATCTCCAATGAATACTAGAAAGGACTGCCCTTCTAGCATCCAGCCTGTTACTGGGTTTTTGTAACAAGTAGTCAGTATCCTGGTCCAATTATCCATTAGAATTTAGTAAAATTCAATAGTACTTCAGGATTACAACTGGTAGGCTACTAACTAAAGAAATTAAATTTTAGTAAGCTTATTAATAATAAAATTGTCTAGGCGTATATTATCAAAGTAAATTAAAGTAATGAATTGAATATAATATAGGATACAAGTTCCTACACTTCTCTCGTGTACAGTAGCATTGTGCTGAAGGCACATATCTCATCATTATGGCTTTAATGTACCGACTGGTACATTGTTAGCATTTAATAACATAATACAAATATATACAAGTTTAAGTGTATGTATGTAAATGCTCAAAGTAGTTAGCTATGTCTCAAGAATTGACTAGACTTAACCAGTGACTGACTAAAAGTCCTCACATAAACTAACTTCTTGACCAACCTGGCAATCAGAACAGCTTGCTTGAACAATAAAACGACTGATAAGCTGAACAGCAATATAACAAGCAACAGTGACACAGAATCAGGAGCAAGGAGATAATATAATGACACTAGGGACCATCTGCAGATCCTCCACAAAAGTCACAAAACTCCCATACTACTGAATCTAAGTTCAGCATAAGAAAATCCCCGACTGTGACAGTACACAGATACCAGTACAAATTAGGTCAGAAGCTACAGCTCAGGACCTGAGTTTCTCAGAGTGTCTATGCCACACACAACCTCAGTACAACGTCGAAAATCACTAAATCTAGACTATGTTCTGTGAACAGAGTTCCACAGAACCAACAACAAGAAAGCAACAGAGACGATCTTCCAACAAGGGCCAGTAAGGAAAACACGTCTTGTCGGAAGCCAAGCCAAAACAGAAAAGAGGGCGAGTCATAGCAAGACAGTCTCACCCAGGGGAGGTGTGAACCCCCCCGACCACGTGACTCTCCGTGGACTGCTGCTGCCAAGCGACACAGAGAAGCCGGCAGGGAAACAAGCGGAACTGGTAGTTAGACAATCAAGACTTGAACTTTTTTTTTTTTTATTTAAAACAACACAATACATTAAATAGATAAAAGAACACAGTATCAGTTCTTACACAAAAATACAAATTTCATTGTCTAAATGAACACAGACGATTAACGTTGTGTTGCCACAAACTGTCCCTCATCCCCTATACATTATATCCCATGTTACTATGTTAAGATTACACAAGATGACATAATATTCATCATTATTATTATTATAGCCATTATTATTATTTATATATCCTTCATACAGAATCCTTACAAATGACATAACTGATTCTGTAACACTGTTAATTTTATATTTCCATACACTTGTCACGATTACCGTTAATTTTGATAGATCTGATCCTGACAGAAAAATTTTACTAATCTTTCCCCCTTCACACCCGAAGCAAAGAAACTAATATCACCAACAGATTGGGATATATATAAACTTTTACTAGAGTTCATCAAATGTTACATTGCTATTTGACAATGGAGTGTATCACCACCCCTAAAGAATGTACTTTATTATATTTCCCTAAAAAAAAAAAACAGAAATTTACTATACATGAGAGTTGTTTAATAAGCACTAACTTGTTTATCTGATATATTATAAACTCAGCCATAAAGATAATTTAACCCTAGTCACCAGTTTACTGAAACATTGTATCATGTTTTCTCTAATAACCCCAAAAACACAGGGAGCTTTCTTATCGTTGAGAAAATTACATTCATACACCACACACTACATTTACACACATGCCCTCCATACCCAGAGCCATTCACACTTGAACACCCAAGTGTTCTTGTGCCATCCCTGAAACAACTAAACGTTTAAACCATAACACAAAATTTTAAAAAAAACACGCAAAGTGAATAAAAATTTAAAAAATTATCTATAAAACTGTGTACACAGAAAACAACAAAACACTTGTTTCGAAAATTGTTTGTGGCATATATACAAACTTTTACCATCATCCATCAGATGATCCCATTACTAATTTGACACAGGAGTGTCTCACCACCCCAAAAAAAAAAAAAAAAAAAAAAAAAAAAAAAAAAAAAAAAAAAAAAAAAATACTGTACATAAAAAATTTAAGAACCACGAAATCGTTCATTGAACATAATGATCTAAGCCAGAAATTAAATTAACTCTGAACATCATTTTACCTAACATATCTTGAGTTCCTCAAAATAACGCCACAAAACCGGGAGTTTTCCTATCTTATAATACATTACTTTTAACACAAACACTACATCCACAACACATTCACCTCCATACCCAAAGCATTCCCAAAACGTGCACACAGTTTTACGTGTTCCATTCCTACCACAGCAACTGGAATCAGACTAGTTACCCCCCAAACCATAATCCATTACACTACATACCATCCACCCTTTGTCCATTCGCTAAAACCATTCCCATATACGCCACCACCACTGAAAACCCCTGAAAACCCAACTACCAAAGAATACCAGTCCCCTACATGGTTATCACTACCAATTGCGGAGACGACTGACTGTAATCTCTCTGTAGTTCTCTGGAAAACAAGCTCCCCACTGACTCCCATAAATAAGTTTGTTCCTACGAGCAGTCCTGTATATACGCGCTGCAATTGCCTTAATTCAAATTTCCTACCCCCAGCATCTCTCATTCCCCAGGAAATATACAGAAAATCCACTACCACATACTAATCGCCCTTTTTTACCTCCCGTGATACCCCTTTTTACCTCTAATGTTAAAGCTCGCAGGGTCTCTACATTACCCCCACCAAAACAGACAAAAAAACCCTCGCCAACCACATCCGTCCCTCCCTCAATTCTTCCCCAAAATAAACTGCAGGGAAATGCCGTTTCCAGCTCAACCACATTTGACTGCAGGACGGTTCCCTCACCAAACCCATTAAATCAAAACTGCTTTTGAAGCTAGGATCCCCATAAATAAATCTGTATACCAACTCACGTACCCTAGGCATTAACCTTAGCCTCCTGAAGTCTTCCCATATCGTCCCCCAATCATACAATGATAGACCGATACGCCCCTGCAGGATTTCCTTCCTCCCACTCAATGATACCAAATGCCCCACTTTAAGTCGCTCAACATCTTTAACCAATAACAAAAACCCTCAGCATATCCTCACATTCAATTAATTTTTAAACCCTCCCCACCATCTCCCGCACATCCCCCTCACACCTTCCCCACTCTTCCCCCTCTTTCCCCCTCCAGCCCAAAACGAATGACTGTTTTACATATATCCTTTCACCCTCGCCCCAGTGCTAAAAGACCCACACCCCCTCTGCGTACATTCGACATCACCACTTCCTTGCTCAGCCATGCTCCCCCCAAAACCCCAAACATAACGTAGAGCACGTCTCTGTATTTCTTGTACGTCCTGTGTTCTCAAAGGATACACTTCCGCTATAACCCCAAACCTTACTGTAAACCAGCGAATTAACTATTCCCGGGCCCTCTCTGTAATGTGACATCTCCCGCCCGTAAACCCCTTAATCTACTCACTACTTTCTCCACTACCCTCTCTGAATTTACCTGCCTAGCCTCCTGCGCATTCGCCATTTTTAAAAAACTCCACAAATCTTCAAATTATCCACCACGCCCACCCAAACTCCAACCCCAAGCCCCCCCCCCACCCAAGAAACCCCCTCCATAAACACGATTTCGCCCTATTTACTCTCATTCCCGACACTCCCCAAAAATCCCAACACCCTCCCCCACCATACGCAATTCCTCCACCCCTTCTATCAGGATAGTTGGTATCTCCACATACCCCACAATGCCTGAGCGCCCTTCCCTCTCCCCATTTAAAAGCTCCCCCCCCTCAACGAGCCCATAGAACGGATGTTGCATGCACGCAAACAGAATTTGTGAAAGGGGGCACCCCTGCCGTAATCCCCTCTCCATTTTAACCAGCCTTCCCAATTTTGCCATTAACTTGGACCCGTACCATAGCCGCTGAGTATAGCGTATCACAACCCACCTCGCCACTCCCAGTCCAAACCCCAGACGCAAAAAAACAAGCCCTCAAAAATTTTCTATTCACACAGTCATATGCATTTCCTCCCAATCAATACCCAAAAGTCCTCCCCCCTCGCAACCCTCCAAAAAGTCCCTTTATGCGCCCATGCCCAACTCTATACTTCGTCCGGTTACCCAATCTGTCCCCTATGTACAACCGCCCCCAATTACCTTCTTCATCCTATTACCTAATATCTTTGCAAAATCTTGTAGTCAGAACACATTAGTGAGATAGCTCCCATACGCACTTAAAACACTTCCCACTTTTTTTTCCGAACCAACACCACCACTCCAATACTTTGTGTCTGACTTAGCTTGCCCACCCCGCAGCATACAATTCATGACCTCCACCAGACAAGTCTTAATATTCTCCCATGAACTCTGTAAAAATCATTTGAAATCCCATCGATGCCCGGCGCTTTTCCAAGTACTCATGTTAAACACTGCCTCCTCAACTCCCCCCACTAAAACGCTCCTCCCATCTCCATCCCCTCCACTTTTTTTCTGCCCTAACCCACCCCCCCCCTCCAAAACTTCCTCAAAAGCATCGCCCTCTCCCCCCCCTTTCTCCATTTCTCTCGAAACCAGAAATCAGTATAATTACTCATGCCTTCTGTAGTAGTAAGCACCTTTCCCTTATGATATCCACCCACATCCTCACTAACCTCTTTAAATTTCAAAATAGTTGACTCCTTCTGCCTTACCCTAAAACGTCTTAAAACACTTCCCGAAGGTTTATCCCCCCACAATACAGCCTCCAATCCTGCCCTCACAAAGCACAGCATCAAATCTGTCATTGTGTATCTCCGCCAGTCTACCTCTAAGTTGCTCCACGGTCCCAACTGCTTCCCCCTTCCTCCTCATAACACTCGTTCAGCTGACATTCCAAATAATTCTGTAACCCATACCTCCACCTGGCCTCTTCCCGTCCCCTATTTTTAAAGAAACCAGCAATACCCGGGTTAGCTCGCTTTCTCCCACCATTCCAAGACACACGACCCCACATCCCTTGATCCCAAAAAAGAGTGCCACCAATCCCCCAAAAACCTCATTCACCCCCTCCCCCTTCACAAGTCTCGCATTTAATTTCCAATAAAACCCGTGTGTATCCTAACCATACCCTCCCAAACAAGATCCGCAATAACCGCCCTGTGGTCCGAAAACCCCACATCGAAGGTCCTAACTCCCAGAACTCTTATTGCCTCCATAGCATAGAGCCTATCCGACGTGCAGCATAACCCCCTTCGTTACAAATGTATACTCAATCCTCCAACCACCCCTCCCCACTACATCTAAAACTCCCACATCCCCAACACATTGCGTAAAAACCCCAACACACACCCCGCCCCCCTCGGTTCCACATCACCCTGTCGTATGACACAATTCCAATCTCCTCCTACACAGTAACTAAAGGCAATCCCCTCAAATAAAAAAGCAAAACATCCCCCCACGAAAGTTAAACCCTTTAAATGCTGCATTTCCATCCGCCGGCATGTATAAACCCTATAAAACAAACCCTTGTCTCACCCCACTCTCCCTCTACCCCCCCCATCCACCCTTCCCACCCCCACCCTCCTCCCACCCCAACACACGCAAGGGACTGGTTTCCTTCAAAACCACAGCAACCCCCCCTTTTAACCTCACCGATCCACTCACATATAACTTATAACCCTTTAAGCGCAACTCACATCCAAACTTGTAATTAGCCATAAACCCCCCGGGCCCGGGGTTGAACCCGCGGTCAAGAGTCTCAAAACTCCCGCCCGTCGCGCTAGCCACTAGACCAGCTAGCCACAAAAAGATTCATCCAACTAGGTATATTTCTACAAAACCCTAGGAAAGTTAGCACAGGCACCTCTGTGGGCCACGGGTTCAATCCCGGCCGGGGGTATGGTTTATTTTCAATCGTGTCATTACGATTTCTTAAGTCATGTTTGACGGCAGTGAAGGGACTTGAGCAAAAGTTCGTCACGGCCACGCTTTGCTGGAGATTCGTCTGTAAAAAACTTGCATTTGTGGTCACAGAGGTGCCTGTGCTAAAATTTCCTATGGTGTAGAAATATACCTAGTTGGATGAAAACTTATTGTGGCTAGCTGGTCTAGTGGCTAGCGCGACGGGGTTTGGGGTTTTGAGACTCTATGACCGCGGGTTCAATCCCGGGCCCGGGGGGATGGTTATTTGCAATCGTGTCATTACGATTTCTTAAGTCTTGTAATTATGCTCCTGTATGAAACATATATCCACATCAAAACTCCTTAAAAACCATTCCATCCACACTCTCTTAATCTCAGCTCTCAGGCCGTTAACATTAATGGTGACCACCTTGAATATTACAATAAAGGCGGCTTCCCCGCCGCTTTGAAGGTTGCTTGAAAGACGTGGTTGTTGACTATAGCCACGTTTGTCACTTTGGTCTATCCAGACCTCCGTTTCCCCCCTTTTCCTTCGACCCTTGCAGCACCACAGAACCGGTGCCACCATTCCCCGGTAGCTCTAGCCCAGTCTTCCAAGGTTTCTTTCCAGATCTCTGCCCTGGCGTTAAGACATCTTCCATATCAGACGTCCCCCTGCTCGCTTACGTGTTGGCCACCTCCACAAAGTTGCCTCAGCATCCATGTCCCTCCTGGTTTCACCTCAACCTCCACCGTGTGCTGCTTACTCTCGTTGCACAAGGTGTTCTCACACTTTTGTGCAGCTGCTAACCCCCTCCAATACCCTCCCGTCCTTCTCCCCTTCCTGACAGTCTTCCACCTCCCCCAAAAAGTCTTTCAAGACCTCGTCCAACGACCATCCTGTTGTAAGTCACTTCTGTCAACAGTCTCATCCGTAGATGGTCGCTCAACACAGTTCCCACAGGTAACGTGTCGCACGCTCCCATCTCCGACTCCGCTCTGTCTACTTCTTCACTCCAACTTCCAGACGCCTGTCTTGCAGCTTCAAACCCGTCGCAGGTGCCAAGGAGAGCAGCTGTCGTTCCACAGTTGTTGGCACCTGTTCCCCTCCGTCCCTGCCTTTGATGACATTGGGCCGCCATATGGTCATAAGACCCGCACAGCCTACATGTCTGACGCTGTCCTGCATAATATACATAAACCTGTGTTCTGAACTCTTCCCTCAGAACGTACGATGGTATAGGTTTTTCTCAATGTCATCTTCAATGTGGGAAAAACCCCTCTGGCAGCCCCCTATAAGGCCCATCCTTCCACACTCCCAACTGTGCCGAATGGATCTTGCCATACCTACGGAATACCTCCCCCAACATCATATTCCAAGGCCTCAAAGGGACATTTCCACCTTTTCCCACGTTACATAGCTTGATACGTCATGTAGGCAGACCTCCACTGCAGAATTAACGGTCATCCTCTTTTCTTGAAACGCGTCGACTATGCTGGCGTAAAACCCAGCACTCTTGAACTTGATGAAGATCCTGTACACTCCATTCACTGCTACACCATACAACTCTTCGTTCGGTATGCCATATACATCGCGGATAATACTTGGCAGCAGCACCTGCATTGTAGAACTACTCAGGGCACCACGTACCAGCACCACACAGACAGTATTCACCCTGCGTCCATGTCTGTCCGCCATTTTGATTGCTCAAAACAGGTAAACTGCGCAGAAAATCAACTGAATCGGGAGCGCCTGCACAGCACGTCCACTCGGCCCGGAAGCGAAGAGGACAATGAAAGACTTGAACTATGAGCACTGAATAATATAAATAAATGTTACATCCTACCTAATAATATAACTAAGTCAAATAATATAAAGCAATATATTTACGATTTAGCTAATATCGCAAATATAAGCAATATAAAATTATAAGAACAGGTAATATACATTATATACATTGTGACCCATTCAGGGGTCGCAATATGGAACATCCAGTATCAAAGAACTGTTGAAACATTCATGCTGTTAACCGTACCTTCACTAAAAGGTGCGTTATTATTAGCTTCGGTGAAACTTCACGACATTTTCAACTTTTCTTTTGGGACATTCTTGTCGTCTATGTCCCACTTCATTACAGTTAAAACATTTTATCGTGAAGGCAGTGGGATTCTTAGGGACAAAGGTTTTGGGCCCCTCAGTTGCTTAGGCACAACAGATTTTTTATTTATACGCTCCCTTGGGTAGTTATTATGAGCACAGGCATATATGTCTGCGGCTTGTGCCATTTTCGGAGCCGTGTGGACATTTCGTTCTTTTATGAATAATCGTAAATCAGAGGTAACAGAAGGAAGGAATTGATTCCTTGTAACGAGTCGAAGTCATTACAATCTGAAAATTGTTGTTAAGTATTGCATGTAATTTTGATTTGGAGTTATTCTAGCATGACGAAACTCACACTTTAATGATGAGTAGTTTTCTTGAAAGCTTGAAGTATGGCTTTCTTCAGCACACTAAATAGTTATTACATTAGAAGGTAAGGTGGAATATACATTTAAAGCTAATCCCGACAGGATTAAGCCAAGCCTAGTAGCCCAAGAATCTGATGGCCTGTCACAGAGAGTGGCAGTGTTCTCGAATCTGGTAATATATGCCGAGATGTCATCCTGTTCTGTTTAAGGTGGTATCTGAGGCATCCTAATATTTAATACTTGGGTAGGGTACTCTAGTACCCCTTCTATTTTCTGCTTAGATAGTTCTATTTTCTTGGCCTCTAATTCAAACCTTAACTGTTCTGATTCCCTCTGCTTAGCTTGTTCTTCAAGCTCCATTTTGATGGCTACCTCTCGTTTGAACTCTCTCTTCTCTAACTATTCTTTCCTGTTCTCTTTTCTCCTCACGAGCAATCCTTTCTTGTTCTTGTTTCTCTTGGATAGCTACTCTTTCCAATTTTTCCCTTTTAGTTAAAGCTAGTCTTTCCTGTTCCTTTTTGCTATCGCTATCTAAGAAGTAATGTGGCGGTCCAGGTCTTGCCAAGTAAATTCCATGTCTTTTCCAGCCCTCTACCAGAAATCTAATGATTCCATGTTGAGGAATATTATAAAACAAAACTTGACCAGTTAGTTCTAACAAACTGGTAATTGAAACGACAGTTTCAAAAGAGGAACAACGTCCGCACCCTTTAACCTTCCCAAAGAAGAAAATGAACTAAGTTTTCCTCCTTGAAAGAACAATTGTGTGCTCAACAGCTTTCATAAATTTAAATACATCCGGTTTATACAAAAGGGGTTATTATCGAAGTTCCCAGGTCAAACAAATAGGCAAACCTTTAAAGCAAACCCAAGAACCACTCAACGGTAAGTCTAACCAGACTACCAATAATGACTTTACACAATTTCTATAGGAAATGTTGGCACTAACTCACCCTTTACTTTCTTAAATGTTATACTTAAAACAAGTTGAACCATCAGAAAGATGTTGCCTCAAGAGTCGGATGCGGGTAAGGTCGCCATTGTCAGCGGAACGCCTTCCTCCTGATCAAAAAGAATGGAATAATTAAATAAATGACAAGAGGAATAATAATGAAAATAGTTTTCTAAGGCTTATAGTAAAAATTAAATAATAAAAAATTGGCCGTTGTGGTTCCAGTATGATGTAAGGGCAGGAGTAAAGAATGCCCAGGATGGTCTTCTGATGTTTGAAGATATGGTGTAGGTTATCCTGGGTGGTGATATTCGTCAGTTGTTCTGGAATCTTCTGTTACTACTTAGTTGCAGCACCATACTTATGATTTTAGAGGTGAGGAACTGTCGTAATGTCCAACTAAGTCCAGTAGAGAGGTATCTTGCTCCAATATTTAAGCGTCTACCCTGGATGACCAGGCCAGCAGCATAACCTGATGCAGATCGTAATCGACTTCAAGAGAGTAATCATTAAAAACAATATTTTGTTTGGGATCCAGTGATTCTAACAAGGAGAAGCTGGATCTGCTCTATGATCAGAGCCTAGCTTATCTATGATCAGAGCCTAGCTTATCTATGATCAGAGCCTAGCTTATCTATGATCAGAGCCTAGCTTATCTATGATCAGAGCCTAGCTTATCTATGATCAGAGCCTAGATTATCTATGATCAGAGCCTAGCTTACCTATGATCAGAGTCTAGCTTATCTATTTCATCTAACAAAATAAGTGGATTACTTCTTTATCTTTCTTTATTGCTTGAATAATCTTCCCAGGTATTGCACCCATATAAGTCCGCTTATTATCCCTTATTCCTGCCTCGTCTCTCACACCCCCAAGAGACATTGTAATGAAACTCCTACCAGTAGCCCAGCAATTTATCCAGGTTAGGTAGTTTTTCCAACACTTGGGAGGCCGATAAAGCAGATTATAGGATTTTCTAGGTTTAGCGTTTTTAAATTTACAACAGTATACTCTAATATACGTTCTTTATCCTCTGCTCAACCATAATTATCCGCACTCAGTATATCCTGAGCTTTTTTTTTTTTTGAATGCGGGTAAATTTTCCAGAGTTGTTACGAAACCATTCAAGATAATTCCTGATCACTGCTGCTTCTGAAGATATGGAATTCATTATTTTAAGTTTTTAAAGCTCAGAGTTTGGTGTTCCTTAGCTTCTTTAGACATGCCAACTTTCTTGATATTTTTTCTGACTTAATCACCTGCTGATGGTCTTTATCACCAAGCTCTTTATTATAACTTTCAACTTCTAAGTGATAATCTTCATGATTTTTATCTCTGTGTGTGTTTACTCTCTCCTTAATTGTCTTCTGTCTTCAATGAAATAAATTTTTCTCTTATCTCTTTTGCAAAGACGTCATCGTTAATGGTTCCTGATTTTTAGCAAGAGGAAGTGTAACATGCGCATTAACTGCATTGTAAAATCCTCAAACTTTTTAATTTGAGATATGCCATTTAATACGGTAATACTGATTACCTTGCACTTGTTAACATATTCTTCAAAGAGCTCTAAAACCGCCTGACGCAATGCCAAAAATTTCTCTTGATTCTGAATCGTAGTCATCAATGGGCATCAACAACGCTGAGGTCGCTAGAATATCCGTATTAATGGTAAATTGAACTAGTTATGCTTTTCCTAAGCTTTGTACGAGAACATTAAAAGTAGAGAACTGCTTCTTTAAATTAACATCTTAAACCATCGACGTAAGATTTTGCAAATTGAAATAGATTTATAAAATAGAAGAAACCACTCCTATTTTTATATATCTTGTTCGATTTGGGACTATCATTAAGTGTATTCTCCCGCGCAAACATAGTCATCTTGCCCTGGGTGTTCAAAGCATATCCATGAGTTTTTACAGATTTCTCTTTGCCAACAAGAAGAGGAACAGCCATACAAAGAAATATAACTAAATCTCTTAGTCAACGCCGGATAAAATGTAAATCGTCATTTGGTTACTAACGTTATCCCGTCTACGACAGAAGACAATTCTGGGTTGAAATATTTTTGGTCTGACATATTATTTCATTAATAAGATGAGGATGGGGGGGGGGGTTGCAACTGCCAGTGGCTCCCTGAATAAACAAATCGTTGGTATCAGTGGCTGGGGCAGAGCATAACATAGCAAGTTCTGCTGTTTTGGATGTCGAGGCTTGGCAGATTAGTTTCCCTTTCCAACATTTTCCTAGGCAGTTCAGTTTGTAACCTTCCGCTCCTCCGACAACAGTGACTTTTATAGCAATGAAGGAAGTCACGCCTGTGTGTAACCGTTCTGTTTATACAGATGGAGTTTATAATAGTCTTGTTGGGGCTGTGATGAAATGTATGTGAGACGGCCCATCATCTCATCACACGAGTCTAGTAATACTAATATGGATGTAGAAACTGCTACATCTCCTGGACTGGAGAAAGGCACAGTAAATCGTTAGGAGGTAATAATAATAATAATAATAATAATAATAATAATAATAATAATAATAATAATAATAATAATAATAATTATATTTATTATTATTATTATTATTATATTATTATTATTATTATTATTATTATTAATTTGTACAAGTACATGACACAACTATTACTGACCTAGCTGACCTAGCAGAAATCATTACTAATATCCCAGTGGGATATTAGCAATATTATCATCCCTGGTGGGATATTGGTAATACTATCCTCCCCGGTGGGATATCAGTAATACTATCCTCTCTGGTGGGATAATGGTATTACTATCCTCTTTGGTGAGATATTGGTAATACTATCCATAACATAGCCATAATATAGTCACCCCCTAACCCCCAAAATTCACCCACTACCCACATGCCGCAAGCCTCGGTTTCTATAAATGCATCTCACATATTACTGTCACCAATGCAGAGAAAGGTAAAGTGGAAATCAGTTTTTTTTTTCGTTGTATACAGAGTGAAGACATGTAAAAAAATCCATGGAAGGAAATCCAGGTTCACATGCAACCTATGCTTTTCCAAGCATCATATCTCTTGTGCAAGAATAAACACAGCCTCAGAAAATGACCTCGAGCTAGAAAGGTGCTTCTTGATGTGCATAAAGATACAGAACTTTGGGCAGGTATCAGAAAGGTACTAAGGAGGGAAATAAATAATGAAAATAAGCAAATAATAATGACGAACTCTTGGACAGTCTACCAAGATATATAAAACATGAGAGGAAGAGATATGAGGAGTGAACCAAAAAATGCAGAATGCACATACTACAAGAGATGAAACTATATAGTCACCCACTGAAAAAAACACAGTAAACAAAAACGTCAGTTAACCCCCCAACATAGTTCTAACCCAGACCCATCCCCCAGTCCTAGCGCTACTGCCCACAGCGCTGGTGCTGGCCAGGCTCGGCCCCCAGCCTCAGTGCCAGTGCCGACTCTGCTAGGGTCTACCACAGTCACCGCTAAAACCTTAAATATACAACCATCATTCCACATGACCATAGCCCACGTTACAGATGTTGTGGAGGAGTCTTCTTTTTCTGGGGAAAGTAGTTCCCCGGCAGTAGGACGGGGCGGCCCTGACTTGGACACTGAGGATTATAGTGCAGTCATAGAAACTGCACAAACTGAGAACAAACTTACCAAAAGTTCTACTCAACCAAGAGCGAAATTATGCAAATTCTATTTAAGCATAGAACATCAGGAAAAACAAATACTACATGCAACTTTGAACATCCCAAAAAATGTTAAGACCTCCTGTCTACAGGAGTGTCTTTCTCTTTCCTGTAAATTCTTTCATCCAGAAATATGCCACTCTTCGGTCCTCCAAAAACAGTGCTACAACACCAACTGCCCTGCATACCATCTAAAAGGGACCAAGAGGTACAGACCTCATAACACAAACAATAGTAGTTACGACGACCCCACTTGAAGCGATTATTTAGTGGCAGGAAACGAAAACAGAAAATGAAAGGAAATAACAAAAACAGTCCACCACACTGGAGAACTGTTGGACTGAAGGCCCAGCCAGCGGTCCTCCATGGCCCTCTAGAACCACAGCTACTGATGCCAATAACAAAATCCCCCCAACAAACACAGAATACAGCCCCGTTCATATTTGCTAATATACAGGGCCTTAAGCCATCCACCAACAAAATACCTTTTATCAGTGGATTTCTAGAGGAGTTAAATGCTATGTTTGCAGCCTTCACAGAGACCCACACGAAAGATCGCATTGATGACGAAATATGGATAAATTAGTACAATCTTTTTAGATGTGAGAGAAAGAACAGGCAACAAGGGGGTATTAACCTGTGTGTCAAAGAGTCGCTCATCTGCACGGAGATGCGGAACACCACAAATGATGTAGTTGAAGTTCTAACAATAGATATCGAGAACCAAAACCTAGTTATCGTGGTTGTATATAAACCACCAGGTGCAACCTTTCAACAGTTCAAGGAACAGCTACTGAAAATTGATTACTGCCTGGAAATCGTTCCAGCTCCATCCCCAAACATCTTATTGCTTGATTTCAACCTAAGGCATACAAAATGGAAGAATGTAGCAAATAAAGTTATAGCAGAAACAATCCCTGGAGGCAGTGCAGATGTAAGGTCACACAAAACATGAGTAATAAATTTTTGCGTTTAAACACCCCTAAGTCAGCAGTTTAGTGGACCCAAAAATACAGTGGGGGAAACCGGGAAAGGGAAAACATTACAAATCAGCCCAAACAATCAAGATTGAGGGGATTGACCACATCGCCCAACAAGGTTGAGGGCTGATTACCTCTTTTCCCTCCTGTTTCTTCAAGATTCCCCTTTGTATGGGACTGATGAAGCCACGGGGGGGCAAAAAACTTTTTCCTCAATAAAGATCCCCAAAGAGTTGAACAGGTGCAAATTTTGGGTCAAATGTCGGTTTCCTAAAACCTTTCTTAAAAAAGAAATGCCCTTTCCCATTTGGGGCTAAAAAAATTTCCCTTGCTGAAAAAAAGTGGTTAGGAAAAAAAGCCAGTTTTAAGGGTTGGGGTTAGGGTTTGGTTCAGACGCCCCAAACCTTTAAAGCGTTTTAAACTGCCCGCCACTCCATTTTGCGGGCGGGAGGCAAAACTTCGTTTCGGGTTTGTCTGATGGGTTTTAAAATTTTCTACTCGGGGTAGTATTAAACCCTTTCCCGGGTGTGGTGGAAGTTTAAAAGAATCACTTCACCCCCAAACTCGCCCTCCTGATCAGCTCGCTCACCGCAACTGAAAATTACTACAAATTTTCCTAGGGGGACAAATTGGTTTGGGCTCAAAAGTAAATTAAGCAAACTGGGTATAAGGAGATGAGAAATTGTTTATTATGCAAAAATTATTGAGCCAAAACAAGCTTGTTTCCCTCCCCGTAAAAAATGTTTGAAGTTTTTGTTTTAACAAAAAGCTTTTTTGCAATTATTCCCCAAATTTACCCCTTGGGAGCTGAAACTAAGAAAATTTATTCGCCACTACACTGGGAAGCTGGATTTAAGACAATTATTTTCCCCCTAAAACAAAGGGAAAACTGGGGTAAGACACTTATTTGCCACTACATAGGGGAAACGGGAGTAAAACAATTATTGCCACTACACTAGGGAAACGGAGTAAAACAATTTTTAGCCCCCTAAACTAGGGGATGGGGAGTAAACAATTAGATACCGCTACGATAGTGCGCAAGTGTGTTAAAAAGATGTTGCTAGGTCCAGAAAAGAGGTTTGTACTCCTGTACTCTTCAAGAGTAATCCAACACCCATCCTGTACTCTCCAAGAATAATCCTACTCTCATCCTTTATTCTCCGTCAGCAGTCCAACACTCATCCTGTTCTCTCCCAGAGCAGTCTAGCACCCATACTGTACTCTTCCTCACCCATCCTCTACACTCCCTCACCCATCCTGAACTATCTCAGAGCACTCACACACCCATTCGATAGTCTTCCAGAGCTTTCCAATACCCATCTAGTACTCTCCCATTATTATTATAATAAAAAAGAAGCGCTAAGCCACAAGGGCTATACAGCTAGTGCTGTATAATCCTCCGGGTTTAGCGCTTCCCCCTTGATTATAATAATAATAATATACAGCTAGTACTCTCCCAGAGTACTCCAACACCCATCCTGTACCCTCCCAGAATTCTCCACCACTCATCCTTTACTCTTCCGCACCAATCCTGTTCTGTCCCAGAATATTCCAACACCTGTCTTGTACTCTTCAAGAGCACTCCAACACCTATCCTGTACTCTTTCACATCACTGCTACTCCCATCCAGTAATCTCCCAGAATACTCCTACTGTTATCCTGTACTCTCCCACAGCACTCAAGCATCCATCCTGTACTCCACAAAGGCAATTCAACACTTATCCTGAACTCTTCCTGCGCATTCTTCACTAAGACTCACAGTGACATCACACAGTGACATCACACAGTGACATCACACAGTATTATTCAAGACGCAGTTTTTTTGTGTAAATCTTTACCGTCTTTTTTGCATATTATAACTCAATACATTATAGCTATCTGGTTAAATTCATTTGTTAGTTTCACATTTTTAACCTACTTATTGCTTTATTCATTTCTTTATTACTTACTCCCTCTGTTTACATCCTTCCTACACTCAATTCTTCATATTATCTTCGTTTATTCTCACACCCTTCATATTCAAATTCATTAAATTCACTTCCATCTTTCTCATTGTCTTCTTATTCACCTCCTTCATATCGCTGCCTGCATTCTAAATTCCATCACACCTATTTCCGTCGCATTTAATTCCTTCATACAGAATCACACTCCTTTCACTCATTTCCTTCATTCTTTCCTTCATGATATCTTCTGATGCAACATTCCTCATTGATCTCATTATTACTTCTCCCAACATTTCCTGAAAATATTCTCTTTGTTTCTTTAAAACCTCTTGTCCCACAAGTTTCATGACGTACTGAAATATATTGTTCCTTAACTCATATTGCGATAAATGGTAATATCCGCACATGACAGTTGATAACAATAATATCGGAGACATTAATAACACAGTCATACTGGCCAGGGTGCAGCGGCGACCTACAAAATTCTCTTGACCAGGTGATCGCGTCTTCCTAGTAGCTAGCTGTAGTCTCATCCCAGCACATTTATGAACCTGTGCGTATTCTGTAATCACAAAAGACGAGTAACAGAAGAGATAATAATATATATCACATTTTCCATGGTGATGGACAATTAGATTACGAATCGGACAGCCATTTACACACAAAACAGGGTTCACACATAGGCTTATTGCCTTAAATAACTGAAAAAATATATATTAATATAAATACATACTGTGAGATAAGTAGGACTAAAATTTCCATAGAATACTGATATCTGGGTGTCTTAGTCTACGTTCATGTCTGTCTTGGAAAGTGTAATTACAGGACACAAATTTCTTTGTGTTCCCTCTTGTAATTCTCGATCGTATTTAGAAGACATAATTCCCACCCAGCAAGGTCGCCTGGGATCTCCGGTAAGTGGAGAAGGCCACAAGATCCTGGGGAGAGATTGAGGTAGGAAGATAAAGGTGAGGATACAAAGAGAGACTTGGCACACCTTTGTGAAGTGAAGGAGAGACACTGGGAGAGGTGTGAGAGGCAGGCACACACACACACACATACACACACACACACACACTCACACACACACGTACACACACACGTACACACACTCACGTACACGTACACACACACACGTACACACACACGTACACATACACGTACACACACGTACACGTACACACACACACACACACACACACACACACACACACACACACACACACACACACCAAAACAGAGGTATGATAAAGCTCATGCAGCAGGAAGAGTGACCAAGTAGCGGCGAGTAAGAGGCGGGGGCCAGGAGCCATGACTTGACCCCTGCAACCACAACTAGATGAGTACAACTAGGTGGTATACACACACACACAACACACACACACACTACAGGAAGGCACATATGTATATGTAAGATGATGACAGTGTCACAAAGTTCAACCCCCTGTGTCATGGCAGAGGGTTTTTAACTAAGGTGACCCCCTTTGGGTTATTTTAACAATATCGAAAAGTTGGGTTTGGGAAAAAAAAGGGGATTAAACATATTAACTGGTTTAAAAATTTAAAATTTCTGTCTACAAAATCATGTTTTTTTATAATACGAAAAGTTATTATGGGGAAAAATTTGTGAATAAAAAAAAGGGAAAGGAGAAAAACCTTTACCCAGAGGTCAGAAAACCTTTACTAGTGCTATCGAGATACAAAGATCATTTTGGTTAATGCAGTAATACCTGAGTTTAAAAATTTTTCTTTTTTAAAATATAACACCGGGGCAAAGGTAAACAATATTAGGGTTTTTGGAAAAATTTTAGAAAAAGCAGTTTTTCATGTCTTTTTTTTATAGAAATTTCGGCTAAAAAAGATAACGTTTTTTCATATTTACACCTTATACGAAGTTTAAAAGGGGATAAAACAAAAACCACTGCCTACAAAGTTTCCCCCACGGGTTTAAACTTTGGCATCAAAATTGAAAAGGAAATTTTTATACATGGGAACAAAAGAGTCACTTTTTTAAGGTGAGGGGAAAATACAAAAAAAACTAAAAAAGAACATAAAAATCTATGTTTTTAAAAATAGCGATTTAAAACAAAAAATTAAAAATTTCCCCCCAGGGGTGGGGGTAGGTTGAGGAGTTCTCTTCTGGCTGCACTAAACTTTTAGTCTTCCCGGGGGGGATGTATTTAATGGGCGCAAAATTTCTGTGTGTCCTCCCCCGGGAATTACATCTTGTTTATATGATATTTAAACAATTGTTGGGGTTTTTGGGTTTAGTGCTTCTTTGGGGAGGCTCTTTTTAAGAGTTAAGTTCCCCTTGGGAAATGTGTGTTTTGGGCCCCAAACCTCCCCAACGTCCCCTCAAATGATAGAGTTTAAATTCCGTTTTTTTCCCTTTTATTATATGGGTAATATTTTGCTAAAAGGGGAGTGAGTGTTGGACTACATTTTTCAAATTGTCAAAGGGGTGCAAAAAGACCCGATCGAACAATTTTAATATGAAAAGTTTGTTCTGCAAAAAATGTTCATAAACCGCCATTGGGAAAGTCTTCTTTCAAGGAAATTGTTTTTTTTAAAAATTTAAGGGCATCATAACCAAAAGATCACGTTTTAAAAAAAACCCTTTTTCTTTTCCATTCTATGGGCCCCCTAAACTTTTACACACCCTATTTTCAAAAATTTTTCTTTTTTCGTTTTAGTAAATTTTTGAAAGAGAAGGGGTTAGTTTTTTTCGTTTCGGTATTTTAGGCATCTTTCAAGACACGAAAAGGTTTACGTGAAACATTTCTTTGTGATTCACACCCGGTGTACCTGTACAACCGCGTTAAAATGGTAGGGAAATTAGGTGTATTTAGTGGTAAGAAAAATGTACTTGTTGTATTGTGTTTAAAAATCGGGAAAAGCTTGTGAAAAAGCCAGTTGGAAAGGGGGGAAAAAAACCCTTTAATTATTCGTATTTGGTAGTTGATCAACCCAAAAAAACTTTTAAAGAATTTAAAGAAGCCCAAGTTAATTTTTTTTGCAAAAATTCGAGGCTATTACAAATTGAGAGAGGAGTGCATCGCTCATAACACTTAATTCTCTTTGTTTCTTCTCCTGATTATACTGCTCCAATTTTTCTTATGTGAGGAAAAAATTGGAAGAAGTGTTAAAAATAAACTCATCTTCGTGTTTAATGCAAATTCTTTTTTTTTTATCTAATAGATTATTTTAATTGTCCCTTCTTTGATAGAATAAATTGGTAACAAATTTTAACAATAGTTATGTTAATCGGTTATGTAAACATGGGTTAAGTTTTTGGTGATAATAAATCCAAATATGACCCTAGTATTCTCATCCCTTCAACAAATTTGACATAGATATGTAGCTGGTCATGCGGAGGTCGGTTCCAGTTTTTTCGATCCATCGGGAAAGGATGTTCACCAGTGCTGAGAAAAGTTTGGAGGGCTTCTGTGCGGGGGGAACTGAATGGGCTAACCTAAGCATATTGACCCCAATAAGGGTATTTCTTTCAGTAACCGATCTCTAATGCTTGGAATATTAGTTCTTTCCGCATATTTAAAATTTTGGCAGTACGAGGGCATCCTTTAGGATGATCCTCATTGCTTCTTTTTGCAGTTTTTCCAGCCCTCCAAGCTTCCAGTAAGACACGAGTGAAAGTAGTGGACCCGCATAATCAACCAATGTTTTTAATTAAGCAAGATACATATTTTCACAATTTTACATTAGCACCATACCTGGGATGAAAAACCTGCCATAACTCTAAGTCCTCTCAGCCTTTCTTTGTATTGGCGAAAAAGTCTCTTTTATAACAAGCCCAAGTAGTGGAACCCTCAAAGCCTTGTTTACATGTAATCTGCTTAATATTCTAGAGGGACCATCATGCAACTGGATCTGACAAACTGTGCCTCTGTCGAGGAGGACGCCTGTTGGTGTCTTTGTTTTTTTCCCCTTAGATTATTAACCCCAGGTCTTGACACGAGGCTAGTACAGGGATTAAGAATGTTTGGGTGTTGGGGGAATCCGGTGGTGTGAATCATTATATCATCAACAAAACTAATGATATAATGATGGGACTGGCTAGGCATAGCATTAAGTAATGCATTAATCAGAATATTGAAAGGGTGGGACTAAGTACACCCCCCCTGTGGGGTTCCTAATTCAAAATCTTTAGTTACACTTTATGTCCCTGGAAAAACACAGACGACTTTGTTGGACAGGTAACCTTTAATCCAGCGGAGAAGCCATCCTCCAACATACATTCTGGCAAGTTCACTAATGATTACATGTCGGCTGGCTACATCAAAAGCGGATTCAAGGTCAAGGAAGGTAGTGTATGAGCTGTCAGTGTGCAGAGTGAGAAGGTGGTAATGCAATGTTTGCACACTCCTTCCATGCATGAGCCATGCAACCGGGGAGACAAGAATTGCTTAATTCTGCGCATAAGACGATTAAGAATCACCCTTTCGAATGTTTTACACAAGAAAGTAGTAAGGGATATTGGGCGAAATGAGTTTGTTGATTGGGTTTCGGAATGGGGAATAATGAGGTGTTGGTCCATGATTTAGTGAGCTCCCCAGTGACATAGTTAATGCTTATAATTCAAGTAAAGGATTACTTGGTACTCGACACAGCAACCTGAGTATGTTGTAAGTAATACCATCCTCACCAGGCGACGTGAAGTTGCCCTTAGCTAGTGCTGCATCAAGTTCATAATTAGTGAAAAGAATGTTGCAGTCATCTGCCTTGCTGAGGCATAAAGCAAACAAGTCTCTCCCTTTGGGCATCATATTTGTCCTTTAAAATTTCGCCTGTGTGGTACTGGGAAGATTGTCATAGCTAGGGTGTAGCAGCCCAAGCGCCGATTAACTCATTCGCCCTATGTAAGGGATGAGGGTGCGCGATTTGCCCAGTTCTGTTTCCCTTAATTTATTTATGTCCTCCATGCCGGCTAAGTGGGGTGTGAGCATTAAGACCGTTGACAAATTTTTCCCAGTGTGTTTGCCGCAGTTTTGTCATACGATCTCTGGCGGCAGCAGCAAGGGCAGTTTGGAAGAGGCTCAGATTTCAGGGGTTACGATGGGTTTCTATAGGGGTAGGCCTAGTCTGCGAGCAGTACATTTCAACGTTCGAAGTTTAGAATATTGTAATAGGTATGGTTTTTTAAGACTTTGATTATTATGGAAGTCATTTGGATTTAGAGTAGTAGGAGGTTCAGAGGCGGCTCTAAGTAGTTCTGAATTTTGCTCACAAGGTCATTGTTAAAAGTCTCGACAGAGGTACAATCAGGGAAAGTCACTTGTGCAACAAAGTCGTCGTGCTAATCTGGGGGAACATTAAAACGTTTCCGTTTGAATATCTACAGGAAGGATAGTATTACCAATATCTGAGAGGTTAGCCTTGGGAAATGATCTGATGATATATTTTGTTACAATGGAAGACTCACAGCTGGCAAAAGTAATGTTGAAGCCAAGAAAAAGATCAAGGACGCCTTCATAGATAGCGTGGGTTCAGGTCACCTACAATTTGAACATTATCATGACTGTTTAAGAGTGACAACAGTTGATTTTCCATTACGATTACCAAACTGAGAGTTTCCAATGCTTTTGGTGTCTTGCATTATGATCACCAATAATAAAAGTAGGTTCAGACTGAGCACAAGTCGGGAGCTCCAAGTAATTAAATTATCAGCAGGAGCATACAAGTTAAATATGTTGAGAGCAGGAGTTCCCAATATAAATTTAACACCGTGGTATTGTAGCCCCTCTGTTTTCTTATGCGCAAGAAGTTGATTGGGAAGTGATTTTTTTAATATATAGAACACAAGAATTAGTAGATTTGAGGTTATATGCAACAAATGTGGCAATTTTGGGGGGGTGGGATTTTTTAGGGACTCTGCACTCTTGTTGACACCAGTATCAATGGATTCAATAGTTACTTTATGATGAAGGTGAGAAAATATTTTTTTTAATTTTACGCAATATTCCAACTTAAAATGGTAGTTATACGAGTTTGGTTCCTTTTAAAAGTCCAGGGACATAATTTTAATTTCTCAGCAATATGAAAAAAACTTACTAAATAGCAAACAGACATAATATCAATATCATCAGTATTATCCTTATCCATGAGTCTCTTAAGTGCACTTCCATTATGGAGGCCTCGTGGGAGTCTTTGTTTACAGAGGACACGGCGCTCTTTGTCTGTGAATGTATGGAAGGTGACACTATCCCTCGCACTCACCTCTCCACTTTTATTACTCTCATCCCTATCATTTACTGTACTACTTCCCTCATCATTATGACCAGTGATACATACACCATTATCGACAACCGGGTCATCTCCACACTCAGTATCTATCAATACATTACACTCATCAGGTTGACTATCATGATGGTCTTCACTGCCCTTATCATCTTCACTGTGATTGTAAACACCACTATCAGATTCATCATTTTTGTGATTATTAACACGACTGCAGTCATCAGTTTGTTCATCATCACCCCACTCATTTTTTATAATGGCTGACAATCTATGGGTTGATGTACTCATTTTCAACCTCTGTAAGTTTTTCCTCGTGGTGCTCAAGTTGTTTCAACACCATTGTTGCTTCTCCAGCACTGTTTGCGCAAACTGCATGTTGTGTACCACCAGCAAGACAAGCTTCATCTGGAGGTATGAAGTCCCGGTCAGCTGAGCCAGGTGGCTGACTGACAGCTGACTAAGCCAGACTGGTGGTGTCAACACCAGCAGCATTATTAGTATTGATAGCAGATGTGATCATGCTCTGTTGATGTACTCCCATAGTGGCTCGCTCAACCACATTCTGAAATCAGGCATGGGTCAGACATGAAGTATCTGGTAGGCCTACTGCCTCATCATGGGGGGTGATGGGTGAGGAGGGAGCCCTGCGGCTGGCGATGTGGGCAGCTTTCACTCTGCAGTCAGCATGAGCAGCTGTGACTCCTGGAGTCTTACAATTGATACATTGTAATGCAACGGTCTGGTGTTTCTTGATCATATCATAGCACTTGTGAGAAGGATAGGCCTTGGCACACACTGCACACCAGTGTGACTTAGCTGGGCATTTCCAAACAATGTGACCCCAGCGCTGACACTTGTAGCATCTACGGTGAGGTGGTTTGTACAAGGCTATTTTGTAACTCCTGTTAAGCGCAGCACGATAGTAGATGTATGATGGTGGAGTCCCTTGGCCAATCCATTCAGCCAATATCAGATCATTTGGAAGTCAACGAGGGTTTGCAACTTGATCTGACAACAGGAATTCAGGATCCAAGTACATAATTATTGACATTGTGGATAACAATAAACACTTTAGGTGACCTTGGTGGGGCAGCTTGGAGTTGGATGTTAGCATATTTATGAGTAAGAAGTTTTTCTATGAATGCTGGGTCGTTAATAACAAAAAACGTAATTATCCTCGTCATGACGAAAGCGAACCCGAAGGTTTTCTTCTGGGTTGTCTAGTGTATCTTCGTAAAACCATCTAAACTTGACCTCAAACTCAGTGTTAGCAGGGAAATCAAGCCTAACCGTTCTGCAGTGGCTGTTGTTGCTCTCGTTGTTTCTTGCAACCTCCTTTGAAATCCTCTTTCTTTTTTCAAAGCTTCCTTACTTCTATAACGTTCGAATTCGCCTTCATCATTTACTTCGTTCACATCCATAGGTCACTTCTAGTTCAGCTGTTTGAGGTCGAAGAGTTAGTCTGTTACTCTTGGGTCAGCGAAACCGCCTTTATTCCATAAGAGAGAAGGGACAAGGAAGGGATATTCACCTCGCTAGACACAGGCAATATGGGTGTAGTGGCCTGCAGGTTGCAGTGCCTTTTTCAAGGTCATTCACCGGGCCACAGTCGTCTCGAGAGTTACCAACACTGTACTACTCGTTAATTACTCCAAAACCCGCGCATTTAAAACACAGCTAGCACATGTGTCTTGGAATGACAGACAAATTTTCACTCTGTGGACAAACAAATCGCAAAAAACTTACTATGTTTTAGATGAACCTCTGGCATGTTACAGTTAAAAAGCCGTCTCCGAAAGGAGTTACCAGGTACTGCAATGCTCGTTAAATTGTTCTTAACCACTCTTGTTTTGTTACAACTATGCAGCATTCCTCCCAGAAACACTCAGTACATAGAAGAATAAGAGGTCATCTTCCTCAGTTAGAGATATCACCATTTTGTACAAGCGGCACAGTCGGTTTCCCCTGGCAGGCCTCAGTCAGGTCTGGATCACCAACTCACACAGGATGGGAGATTCGTCCGTATTTCTCAGGTAGGCAGAGGTGACTAGCTGTGCGGAACTCAGATATTCGAGTACCAGCAGAGCAGCAAAGGGTTTTAATTTCCAATTTTTGCCAACTCTTTATTTTTCAACCAATTTTTTTTATTTTTGGTGTACATTTAGAGGTTCATATGTAAAAGAATGTGACAAAGTTTCAGTGTGTTTGGGCCAACAAACAACAGAGAAAAAAATATTTATTGATTTTCATATATGGCAAAATGGCACTTCGAGTGGCACTTCCGACAATCCCAACCTTTTGAATACATCTGACACAAATTTTTCGGCGGGGACATGTTTTATCTAATATGTCTATTATCATGGAAAAAAAAAATTACTTTTGATAGATTTTTTGGCATTCACCAAAATATCTGCCTTTTACCTCCCACAAAATCAAAAATTTTTGATATATTCCAAAAAAGAAGCCTCACATTTTCAAACACACTTTGTTTTATATTGTCAGTGAAAATCATTTCAATACAATAATTAATAATGGGGTACATTAGCGAAATATGTGAAAAGTTACTTCCGAGATATAGGCCCTAGAACGCCGGCAGGCCTACCGTCTCAAAAAAAAAATTTTTTGCACGGAAATGCGTTTTTTCGGTGTATTCTTTTGTAAACTGATGTTCTTAGTGCAGTTATCTCTTCAAAAAACCGTTTTCTATACTTTACATTTCCAAACAATAGAACAAGGAGGGCGAGGAGTAACAACATTTTATCGAAATATTGCTGGTGGACTCTCGTTACCATACCTGATATAAGATATAATTTCTTGTAGAAACGTCTTAGAACATTGATTCTTGTACCAAATTTTGTTGCAAAGAGTTAAGCTATTTTTTCGGTATATATAAATCAATTTCCATAATTTTTTTTGATTTTTGGTTGAGCGCGCGCGGGAAAATTGCCCACGTTTCAGTACAGTAGGAGTTTGCACTTGACACTGATAGGGAGTCATTGACATAAACATAAGAATAATAAGGGACCAGAAAACTACCCTTGGGGAACTCACATGTTATCGGCAGGGGTTCTGATTCCGTTTTCTTGATTTTGACAATTTGTCTCCTGTTGCTAAGGTAGGACTTAAACCAGTCTACAGAACCTATACCGATAGCTTGAAGTTTCTTACATAAAATATTGTGGTTGACAGTATCGAAGGCCTTTTGCAGGTCTAAGGTTACCAAAACCTATGAGGTTCCCCTTTGACATTTCAGTCCTCGGGTAAACCATCAGATTAATTAGGGAGGTGTCGGTTGAGTAAGATCTTCTAAAGCCCGATTGATAGCTATGGAGAATGTTGTTGTCATTAAGGTACTTAACTACTTGAGAGTACACCGCCATCTCTAGAATTTTGGATATTGTACTGAGTATGCTAACAGGCCTATAGTTGCTGACATCAGACCTACTATTTTTCTTGAAGACAGGAGTAACTCTGGCCTCCTTGAACCCCTCCGGTATGGTTAGTGGTGATTTTGATAGATTTATTATGTGAGAAATAGGGACTGACAGTTCAGAAGCACCATCTTTTAGGAACTTATACGGGATGTTATCAGGGCCTGTGCTCTTAGTTGGGTTTAACCTGCTTAGTTCTTTTTGAATAAAGTCATGAGATACACTTACTAGTTGACAACTGTTTGGGGTTACCCCTTTATTGGTATAGTATGTTTGAAAATTTTATCAGAGTCTGTGTTAAAGGTATTTAATGCAGCTGGTAGTTTACTTATAGTGTTGATGCAACAAAATGTGTAGTAGGAATTAAAGCAATTTGCCACCTTAGATGTTTCGTGGCATACCTCATTATCGATAGTGAGTACTATCTACCGGCTTATGGCTATACCCCAACTGTTTTAGTTGTTGCCAGAGCTTTCTGGGGTTATGCTTATACTCTTCAATTTTTGAGCAATAGTGCTTTGCCTTTGCTCCTTTTATAAGTCTCTGTACTCTGTTCCTCGCCCTTTGGAATTCATTTAGTGCTGCAATATCCTGTTTGTTTGCTTTAAATCTTTTTAGCAGCTGGTCTCTGAATTTCATATTATCTAATATCTCAGTATTCATCCAGGGTTCAGTTCTTCGTTTAATCCTAACCTCTTTAACTGGTGCAATATTATCAAGGATGGTAATGAACATTGTTTAAATTTTTTCCCAGGCATCGTTTACGTCCGTGTGCAACTTGTTATCTCTGTCCAGTCACAATTGTGTAGCCTATTTACCAGTGTTTCTTTACTGTAGTTTCTAGTTGATCTCATTTTTATTGTCCTGTGTATGCCTATCCTATCCCTAGTCATTTTCCTAGTGCAGTAAATGATGAAATGATCACAAAGGGACCTGTGGTAATGACGCCTGACTGAATAATGTTCTCAGAGCAGTTACAAAGTATTTGGTCAATTAGGGTGGCTGAGAACTTTGTGATCCGGGTTGGTATATTAATTAGTTGAGTGTAATTATTTAAACCTAAAATTTGCTTATACCTTTTGCATGCCCTTTTATTTTGCTGCTGAAAACGATATTGAAGTCTCCCAATATTATTGTCTCGCAATTGTTTTCAAGCCCGGACAATACTCTGGAAAAGTTTTTCTAAGAACTGGTCCTGGGTAGGGGCGGTAACTAAGTTCCTACTAAGATGGGTTTGGTTTTGGGAAGCAGCACTTCAAACCAAGAATCCCCAAATTTTATTGTTATTTAAATCAGGTCTTGGTTGTAGCTAAGTCTTTTTCTAATGTAGGCACATACTCACCACCCTTTCTGTCCTATCTAAGCGTTTTATATTGAAAACCTATTTTGACCTCGTCGTCAGTCACCGTATCATCCAACCAGGATTCAGAGATGGTTATAACTGCCCCCCCTTATTTTGTTAGCTAGAATCTTAAACTCTGCCAATTTAGGAAGAAGTGATCTTGCGTTGACATGAATAAGGTGAAGGCCTGTTTTCATAAAACAATTATAATCATCAATATATGGCAATGGGTCATTTGTATTAAATTAGGGGAAATCCCAAAGTCATCACTGTTAAAGGGTAACTGTGCCAAAGTGCATTTATTATACACAAAATGAATTCTGGCACCGTTACTATAATTGTACATACATCCATCATGCACCCACCCCTTACACATTTTACATAAGGTGCATTTTCTGTTTTTCATGGGTACTTTAGTACAGTGTATGCACCTGTTTGGTGGTGTTTGAGATAATAATGGCTGTATTGTCTCACATTGACCTATGTATGCATTACATATGTAGTTAAGGTTATCATTCCTAGCTACTAGACCGTCATTATCACCGTCATTTATCTGTCTGTTTTGCCTCTGCACAATAGTTTGAGGTCCTGGATTAATTTGGATATCACCACTTAAGAGTGCTACAAAAAAAACATTTGTGCCACTGTTTTTGTTTGGGTATGCGGTGTTGCCATACCTTGCGGCGATAGTGACATTTACTTTCCGGTAGGATTTGGCAACTGTTGGCTTTTACTGTCCAGGGCGCTGTTACTCCATTCACCTTATCCAGCCCCTATGACTGATTTCTTTCTTCATGGAATTGAAGAAGAAAGATAAATATAATTATGGCAGCCTGTACCCCCTAATGCCTGCCATTTTCACTCTTCGCTATTTTACTCATATACATTAATATTTATTTCTCTTTTCCAGTCAAACCCAGTACACTTAGTATCTGCTTTAGCAATCACCACTGAATTACTAGTAAAATTTTTTTCTTCAAAACCCTTTCACTGCTCACTTTTCCCTAACTTCACAAACCCCTTTCAGTTAACCCCTTATTACACACTCCCCTTCCCACCTCACTTCACAGTCCGGCTTCACCTATTAACTTCTAACTCCTTTCCATTCTGGTAGACCAGAAAGGTTTAATCAATGGTTTTATCCTTCCAAATCCCCCTCAATTCCATTTATCGGGGGTTGTGTGGTGTTGTTGACTCCTGACCTGGTCTGACTCAGCCATTTTTAAAACACTGAGGGAAATAAACGCAACCTATAACCTGACTTTCCTTGAGTTTATAGATACATCTGGCGTTTTCTGCTATGATTCTCTCACTGAACACTGGTCAGCTGAATATAGGTCAGCTACTATAACACTAACCTTGACTGTTTACCTCTTCACTTCTTTCCCACGACTGGCACTGAGGGATAACCGTCCTATAACCTTGGAGTTTTATACTGTTGATTTGACGATGTCTCCTGTGTTTCCCTCTCGTTACCACTGGTACAGGTGATATGATGGTGGTACAGATATGATGCTACTGTCAACAGATGAACGTCAGTAAAGAAGAGAATTTCACTTCGCTAGTTGTACGTCTGGCAGTAGCTGGTGTTTGGATGCCGGTCAGCCATATTTAAATGCTTAATTCTTTCCCTCGTTTGGCACTGAGGAAAAAAGTCCTATAGACCTGTCATTTCCTTGGAGTTTTGTTGATCAGGATTTCTGCCATGTTGTCTTCCCGTTGAACACTGGTGCAGTTGATATTGAGGTCAGTTATTTCATTGTAGTGGAAAACGTCTCATGTCTGGTTCACGTCTGGCAGCAGGTCTGGTACTTGAATGCTGGTCCCTCTTTTGTCATATTTAGTCCACTTCGTTGTCGTCACTGTCAGTTTTTATGTCACATAGGTTCTTGCATGTTGTTGCAGCAGTACTTGCAATTTGGCCATCACTAGAGTTGGATATGGCCCAGGGGACGGCAAGATATAGGAGCAGCCTTGTTGCTGCTTGCTGCGGCAAAAACTGCAATACTCGTACAAATAGTTACTCACTCCAAACCTGCAGAACTTCTAGCACACGTGTCTTGGAATGAAAGACGAATTTTCAGTGTGTGCACACCTGGGTTACCAACTCACGTAGGACTGCACACTCGTCGTTATTCCTCAGGTTGGTAAAGGGATGAGCTGTGCACATTGTCAGAGGCACGAGTAGCAGTGGACTAGCAAAATTCACCTCTACACTGTATGTTGATAGAGGTGAAAGGCTGAGGTCAAATGAAAGGAAGAGGGGAAGCAGAGGCCTGTGAGGGCCTTTTCAAAATGGAAAACTATTTCCAGTGTTTCACTAGGTATATCCCTAGTCACAACTCACACATAAGAGTTCTCACAACACTGACACTGTCTTCCAACAGTATGAGTTTTAATTGATGACTTATCAGTCGAGAGAAATGGGTATGTCTGCAAATTAGTAGATCCAGATCCCCCCAGCACACGTCTACCCCCCCCTCAACCACTCAGCGAGACTGACACGCACATACACATACATTTATATGTACATCACGAACAAACCAGGACACTGCTTCAGGAGAGAAGTGACGGGTCTCCGCACACCTTCAGCAGACAGTGACGGGTCACCACACACCTTCAGCAGACAGTGACGGGTTACCATACACCTTCAGGAGACAGTGAAAGGTCATCAACTGGTTAATACGGTTGTCAGAACGTAGTTCCTGGTGATTATATTATCATCATTATTATCAACATTTTATGTTTCCCTGTCACTAGTTAATGATCCAAGTCCCACTGAAAAGTTCTCACAAGTTTCAGTCTCCTATGGTTTTACAAAAGGGCGCTCCTGTCCTACGAATTTACTTTCTTCACTAAGGTATTTGAGGAGGTAGATCATGGTATTGAATATGACATTGTGTATATAGACTTCAGTAAGGCTTTCGATACAGTTCCACATCAGAGGCTCTGGAGGAAACTTAAGGCACACCAAATAGGAGGAGAAATTTTTTCCTGGGTAGAGGCATGGTTGACAAATAAGCAGCAGAGAGTTTGCATAAATCGGGAGAAATCAGAATGGGGGGCACGTCACAAGCGGTGTTCCATAGGGATCAGTTTTAGGCCCCTTGTTTTCACAATCTACATAAAACGACATAGATGAGGGAATAAATAGCGACATAAGCAAATTTGCTGACGACACCAAAATAGGCCGCCCAATTCATTCCAATGAGGACATTAGAGCACTCCTGGATGATCTGAATAGACTGATGCAGTGGTCGGAGAAGTGCCAAATGCAATTTAATATAGACAACTGCAACGTTCTAAATGTTGGACAGGAAAATAACCATGCTACATTTAAACTAAATAATGTAGATCTTAATATTCGGATTGCGAAAAGGATATAGGAGTTCTGTTTAGCAGTAATCTGAAACCAAGACAACAGTGCATAAGTGTTGGCAATAGAGCTAACAGAATCCTTGGCTTCATAGCAAGAAGTATAAATAATAGAAGTCCTCAGGTTGTTCTTCAACTCTATATATGTTTGGTTAGGCCTCATTTAGATTATGCTGCACAGTTTTGCTCACCGTATTACAGAATGGATATAAATGCACTGGAAAACGTACAAAGGAGGATGACAAAGTTGATCCTATGTATCAGAAATCTTCCCTATGAGGATAGACTGAGGACCCTGAATCTGCACTGTCTAGAAAGGCGTAGAATTAGGGGAGGAGGATATGATTGAGGTGTATAAATGGAAAACAGGAATTAATAAAAAGCGTGATAAAAATATCTAACATAGACAGGACTCGCAGCAATGGCTTTAAATTGGAAAAATTCAGATTCAGGAAGGATATAGGAAAGCACTGGTTTGGTAATAGAGTTGTGGATGCGTGGAACAAACTCCCGAGTACCGTCATAGAAGCTAAGACGTTGTGTAGTTTTAAAAAAAGGTTGGATAAATACATGAGTGGGTGTGTGGTGCGAGTTGGACCTGACTAGCTTGTGCTACTAGGTCGGTTTTCCGTGCTCCCCCTTAAGTACGTGTCCCGTTTACATAAAAATTTTTTTTCACAGAAATGTGGGGACATGGAGGTTTTGGCTTTGTCAAAGGGGTTAAAAAGGTTAAAATTAAAACAAAAAAAGGGGAAAAAACCGGCCCCCAGGCAATCCCAGCAAAACAAAACGAAAACCAGATGGGGACTCAAAGGGTTTGTTAACAGGGGGTTTGGCCCAAAAAATCCCTTTTTTGGGGAAAATAAATACTTTTTTAAAACATAAAACAATAAACCCCCCAAAATTCCTGAGTTTGGGGGTCTTGATTTGGAATTGGACGGTCCATTTCCCCCGAATTCCCCGAATCCCTTAATAAGGCTGAAATCCTTTTTTTGGCGTTCCCCTTATTTTAATAATTTAAAAATATTCAATCGAAAAATTTAAGTTCTGCTATCTAAACGGCCACATAGGGGCCAAAAAAGCAAGTACGGCTCCAAGAAATAAATTGGTATCGGGCCACCATTATTTACCCATTTTTATTTCCCATTCCCCCAACCCCCCGAATGTTAAAACCCGGGGGAACTACATAAAACCATGAAGGGCTTCTTGGGTTTAGCTAACAAAAGGGGTAAAAATAAATTAGTTAAAAATGACGAATTAAGCCTTAAATGCTCCCCACGGACTCCACCCAAGCTTTAGGGAAAAAAAAAAAACCCTATAGAAGGATTTCTTTATAATAATTTGGATTTTTAACATCCCAAACCATAGAAAAAAAAAATTATTTTTAAATTAAAATTTTCAACTTTATTGGACCTTTCTACTGTATATCTTCAAGTTGCCCCTTAAAAACTGCAAAAAAACCTAAACTGAAAAACGCTTTGCCTTGCATGAAAACCTGCTGCAACAGGGGCTGCAACCGCATGAACAAATGAAAATGCAAATGATTAAAAACACTTACATAAAAACATAAAAAAAAGCAAAAAACATAAGAAAAATGTAAAAAATATAAATGCAAATACAAAAAAACATTAAAGCAAATGAGAAAAACTGCAGAAAAACCCTGGAACCATTGGGAAAACATACAAAAAACATAGCACATTTGAACAAAAACATGCAGAAAAACTGCGGAAAAAACCTACTTTTAAAAAAACACTGTCTGAAAAAACTGACATGAAAACACTGACGGAAAATGGGAAAAACCGGGGCAGGCAAATGAAGGAAAACACGGCATAACAAAAATTGGGAAACAAAAGGGAAACCCATAATGCCCAAAAATGTTTAACAGGAGAAAACCCATGAAAAAAACTACAAAAACATACTACCCCCAAGGAAAACCTGAAAAAAAACCCTGAAGGAAAAAACTGACAGGAAAAAACCTGAAAGCAACACCAGGAAAACCTGCGCCCTGAATAAAAATTAAAATAAAAACCACTGCTAAAAACTCATGAAACTGCTTAAAAGAGGGGCCAAAACAAGACGAAAAGAAAAAGCTGCGAACAACATTTGGCAGGCACATACAAACAACCCTTTTACAAAACCCCACGACGAAAAATCGACGGGGAACATACAAAAACCATAAAGGAAGCACTGAAGAAAAAAAAAAAGGAAACAACAAACAGTAAACCACTGACTAAAACGACCTCTGACAACGCAAAACGAAAAAACGGCAAACAAAACACTGAAGAACAATTCAGAAAACTACATGACATGAACAAGAAAAAAACTACATAAAAAACATTACGGAAAAAACCCACTGTCAACAGCATGCAAAAACCCTGCAAACACACGACAGAACCATGAATAAAACAACAGGGCATAACAACACTGAAGAACAAAATTGCCCGAACAACACGACAAAAAAACACTGACAGAACAACACTGACATGAACAACACTGACAGAACAACCTGACAGAACAACACTGCAGAAACAACAGACAAAAACAAATGACGAAAAATGACATGAAAAAACTGCATGAACAAGCGGCATAAAACAAACGGGCTGAACAAACTGACAAAAAAAACCGGGCAGGAAACAACACGACAGGAAAAAACACGGGCATAAACCAAACGACAGGAAAAAACATGACTGAACAACATGCAGAACAACACTCAAAAAAAACACGGGCATAAACAAAACTGACATAAAAACCATGAAATAAACCAACCCCTGACAAAACCCCCTTGACAAAAAACACTGACATGAAAACACTGACGGAAAAACACTGATTAACAACACTGACAGAACAACACTGAAAAGAAAAACAACTGAAAACACCGGGCATGAAAACATCTTGAAACCACGACAAAACAACACGGGCAGAAAAATGACAGAAAAAACATGCAGAAAAACATGAAGAACACATGACTAAAACACACGACATGAAAACGCAGAAAAAAACAGGCAGACAACACTGACAGAAAAAAACCACAAAAACAACACGGGCTGAACAATGACATAAAAACACTGACAGAAAACAACATAAAACAACATGACAGAAAAACACGGGCCATAAAAACGAGACAGAACAACACTGACTGAAAACACTGACAGGAACAACATGAATAAAAAACATTGACAAAAAACAACATTGCAGAAACAACCTAAAAGGAACAACTGACAGGAACAAATGTAAGGAAAAACACTGACAGGCAACACTGACAGGAAAAAACGATGGGAAAACAACACGACAGAAACAACATTTACAAAACAACACTGACGGGGAACAAATTGAAGGAACAAATGCAGAACAAACTGACAGAAAAACGACAGAACGACACTCACGTGAACAAATGACAGAAAAAAACCCGACGGGAACACAGGGAACACACTGACAGAAACCCCACGCAAAAAACACTAACATGAAAAAAACTGACTGAAAACATGACAAACCAACATGCAAACAACATGCGAAAAAAACACTGAAGACAACACTAATATGAACAACACTAACATGAAAACACTGACATGAACAAACTGTTGGGGCAACCGACATAAAAAAATGACATGAACAACACGACATGACAACACTGACAAACAAACTTAACTGAACAACCTGACAGAAAACAGATTGAACAACATAAATGAAAAACGTGACATGAATAACACTGACATGACCAACACTAACAAGAAAAACCCTTTGAAGAACAACATTGAAGAACAACACAAAACATGAAAAAAAACGACAAAAAAACAAAAATAAAAAAGACAAACAAACTGACAGAACAACATTACAAAACAACACTGACGGAACCCAAACACAACATGAATAACATAAAGACCAACACTGAAAAGGCAACACTAAAACAACATTGACAGAACAAACTGACATGAACAAACTAAAGACCAAACTGAATGAACAACCCGGAGAAACATAAAGAAAAAAAAGAAGGAACAACACTGACTGAAAACTCATAACAACACTGAATGAACAAACGACAGGGAAAAAAAACTGACAAAAAAACACTGACAGGAACCCTGACGGAACAAAAAATACAGAACAAAAAGACAGGAACCCCACTACTAACGACATGAAGAAAAAAACCGAAAACCCAAAAAATAACTACGAAAAACAGAAGAAAACCCTACAGAAAACACTGAATGCCCCAAGACAGGAAAAAACCACAAAAAAACACACATAACAACACTCAGGAACAAACTAAGAAAAACACGGACAGGAACGAAAAGAAAAAAATAACAAACTTGAATAAACAAAACTACATGAACAACATGACATAAAAAACAGAAAGGAAACAATTTAGAGGGAACAAGAATGAACAACACTGACATAAAAACATGAAGGAAAAATAAAAACAACATGAAGAAAAAACACTGAAAAGAACAACATGAAAAGAACAACACTGACAAGAAAAACATGAAGAACAACACTACAGAAAAACATGACGAAAACAACTTTTACGGGAAACACTAAAGGGAAAAAACTGACATGAACAAGACTAAACATAAACAGAAAACATGAACAAAACTGACATAACAAAATACATGAACAGCGGCGAAAAAAACCTGACTAACAACACTATTAACAAACTACAGAACAACACTGCGGGAAAAAAATGCAGGAACAACCCCTGAACAATGAACAACACAACAGAAAAACATGACAAAAACAACACTGACAGGAAAAACACTAAAGGGAACAACATGACATGAACAAAACGAAAAAAGAACACCCTACATAAAAACACCAGACATAACACACTACATAAACAACCTGACATGAACAAACTACATAAAACAAATACATGAACAACATGACATGAACAACACAAAAAAAACCCCTACTGAACAACACTACAGAAACAACCTACAAAACAAACAACAGAAAAACACTACAGGAACAAACTCATGAACAAACTGACATAACAAACTGACATGAACAAAATGACAAACAAACTACTGAACAAACGGGCATGAAAACACGAATGAACAACATGAAGAAAACATGAAGGAAAACAACCTGACAGGAAAACTAATGGAAAACAACACTGAATGAACAAACTGACATGAAAAAATGCATGAAACAGAATAAACAACACGGCAAAAAACACTGATGAACAATGACAGAACAACACTACATGAAAAACAGACTGAAAACACTACTGACAACCGGGCTGAAAAAATAAATGAAAAAACCGGGATGAAAACACTACAGGAACAACCTGATATAAACAACCATTGACAGAAACAACTGAAAAAAAACCCACTACAGGAAAAACCTGACAGGAAAAAAATGACAGGAACCATGACAGGAACAACTTTGACGGAAACACTACAAAAAAAACACCATGATTAACGACACTGACAAAAAGCACTACAGGAACAACATGAATGAACAACTAAAAAAAACATGACAAAACCCAAACCCTGACAAAAAACAAAAATTACAAAAACAAAAAGACAGGAACAATTGAAGGAACAACTGACATAAACAACATGACGGGAAAAAAACACACAGAAAAACCACGGGGAACGCCTACGGGAAACACCACAAAAAGAACAACATAACAGAAAAAACTGACAGAAAACAGGCCCAAGACCAACCTGACAGCAACAACACGACAGAAACAACCTGACAAAATCATTAACAGGAAAACATGAATGAAAAACATGAAGGGAACAACATGACGGAAAACATAAAAAAACAACACAAATTTAACAACATACATGAACAACATATTGAACAACACTGACATGAAAAACGTACATGAAAACACTACATGAAAACACTACAAAACAACACTGCATAACAACTTGACAGGAACAACACTAACATAACAAAACATGAACAAAAACTAACAAAACAAACATGAACAACTCATAACAACACTTTTGAACAACATAACAAAACATAACAGAACAACCGGGCATAACAACACAAAGAAAAATTTCGACATAAAAAACACTCATAAACATAACAGAAAAAACACTGACATGAAAAACACTGACATAACAACACAAAACATGAACAACACTAAAACAACCTAACATGAACAACACACATGAACAACACTGACATGAACAACATGACGGGAAACAAACTGCATAACAACACTGACAGGAAACAAATGAATGAAAACATGACAGAACAACACTGACAAAAAAACACTGACATGAACAACCTGAAATGAAAAAACACTTATAAAAACAGACAGAACAACACTGAATGAACAAAAATAACAGAAAAACCCAGAAGAACCATCAGAAAAAACGGAACAACTGATAATAAAAACATTACAGAAAAAACATTGCAGAAAAAAAACACTACAGGAACAACTACAGGAACAACACTAAGGAAAACACTAAGGAACACACTGAAGGGAACACACTGAAGGAAAAACACTACGGAACAACACTAAGAAAAATTTAAAAAAAAAACTGACACAACAACCTTAACAAAAAACACTGACAGAACAAAAATGACGGGAACAAAACACTACATGAAAAACACTGACAAAACCACTGCAGGGAAACACTAAATGAACAACATGACAGAACAACATGACGGAACAGGGCACAGACATAAACAACACTGACTGAAAAAACACTGACATGACAACACGACTGAACAACATTTCATAACAACACAAAATGAACAACATAACAGAAAACACTAAATAACAACACTAACTGAACAACACGACATGAACAACCTAACATGAACAACCTAACATGAAAAAAAACCTAACATGAACAACCTAACATGAACAAATTGCATAACAACACGGCAAACAACCTACTGAACAAACTAACATGAACAACATAACATAAACACACTGACAGAACAACACTAACATGAACAACACTAACATAAAAAACACTAACATGCAACACTAACATGAACAAAAACTGACATAAAAAACCTGACAAAAACAAACATGAAATAAAAGAAAACCGGGTTTATAAAACAAACAGAAAACTCTAATTGATCAAATTTACTTATAAAAATTTTTTTAAAAACGGTTGATTCGTTGCTCCGGGACCCTGCTTGCTGCTCAGCTGCGTCACTCCCTTTTTACCGGACTTTTTTGCTTTTTGTCTACAGCGGAACAATCAAAAGTTGAAACTGTGTAATTGTTCAGTCCCTTCCACCACCCCCGTTTTGACCCGTACAGTCCCTTACCACCAACCCTTTTTACCTAGTACAGTCCATTACCACCCCACCGTTTTTTTTATACAGTCCACTTCCCCCACCACCGTTTGACCTAGTACGTCCCACACCACCACCACCGTTTTCCCAGTACAGTCCACTTACCACCACCCCCCCGTTTTACCAAATACGTCCACTTTTTACCACCCCGTTTGACCTAGTACAGTCCACTTCCACCACCACCGTTTTACCTAGTACAGTCCCTTACCACCACCACCTTTTACCTAGTCAGTCCACTTACCCCCCACCACCGTTTTACCCAGTACAGTCCCTTACCCCCCACCGTTTTACCTGTACAGTCCACTTACCACCACCCCCGTTTTTTCTAGTAAGTCCACTTACCCCCCCCACCCTTTTTACCCAGTACAGTCCCCTTACCCCCCCACCGTTTTACCTATACAGTCACTTACCCCCACCCCCGTTTTACCCACACGTCCACTTACCACCACCCTTTATCAGTACAGCCATTTCCAAAAACCCTTTACCCAGTACAGTCCCCTTACCCCACCATTGACTAGTCATCCCTTACCACCACCTTTGACCTAGTACAGTCCATTACCACCCCACCCCTTTACCTATACACCCCCTTTCCAACACCTTTACCTGTACGTCCAATTTCCACCACCACCGTTTTTACCGATTTCCCGTCCACTTTCCCCCAACCCCCTTTTTTCCCCAGACATCCACTTACCCCACCCTTTTACCCATACAGTCATTACCACCCCCATTGAAATTGTACGTCCCCTTACCAACACCGGTTTTTTTTTTTTCCCTATACAGTCCCTTCCCCACCATTGAACTAGTAAGTCCCCTTCCCCCCACCGTTTGACCTAGTACAGGGCCACTTACCACCCAAACCCCCCTTGACCTAGTACAGTCCCCCTTACCCCACCACTTTTTTTTCCCAGCGTCCAAATTACACCACCAGTTTTTTCCCGTACAGCCCCTTACCCCCCTTTTTCCAGTACAGTCCATTACCACCACCAAAAGTTTACCTGTACAGTCCACTTTCCACCACACTTACTGTACAGTCCACTTTCCCCCACCATTTTTTCCATCGTCCATTACCAACAACCCTTTTACAGTACAGTCACTTACCACCCCCCCTTTTTTCCCCGTACAGGCCACTTACCACCACCACCTTTTTCCTAGCGCCATTACCCCACCACCTTTTACCAGACACCAATTACCACCCCCCTTTACCAGTCAGTCCACTTACCCCACCCCCTTTTAACCCATAAAGTCCACTTTCCACACCACTTGACCTAGTACAGTCCACTTTCCAAAACCCTTTGACCTAGTACACCCCTTCCCCCACCATTGACCCGTACAGTTTTACTTCCACCCCACTTGACCCAGTACGTCCATTACCAACCCTTTGACCGTTCTCCCCTTACCCCCACCACTTTACCTGTACAGTCCCCCTTCCCCCCCCCCACTTGACCTAAAACAGCCCACCACCACCACTTGACCTAGTACAGTCCCCTTACCACCACCACCCTTAAAACCATCAGTCCCCTTCCACCACCCTTGCCTGTACGTCCACTTCCCCACCCTTGACTAGTAAGTACTTACCACCACCCTTACCTTACAGTCCACTTTCCCCCCCAAAACCCCTTTACCTATTCAGTCCACTTACCCCCACCCCTACCCTAGTTTCAGTCCACTTACCCCCCCTTACCTATAAGTCCATTACCACACCACTTGCCTAGTACAGTCCACTTACCCACCACCCTTGACCCAGTAAGTCCACTTACCACCCCCCTTTCCTAGTAATCCACTTACCCCCAAAAAAATTGATTTTTTACGCAAATTAACACAATAAAAGAAAATCCACTTAAAAACCCCTTTTAATACATAAAATTATAACCCCTGAAACCAGTAAAAACCCATTAACAAACCCCTTACCAGGCCACTTCACAAACCCCTACTAATTCAACCCCTTTTAAACCCAAACAGGCCCCCCCCCCCCCCCCCCCCCCCCCCCCCCCCCCCCCCCCCCCCCCCCCCCCCCCCCCCCCCCCCCCCCCCCCCCCCCCCCCCCCCCCCCCCCCCCCCCCCCCTTTCCTCCCTCCCCCCCCTCCCCCCCCCCCCCCCCCTTTTCCCCCCCCCCCCCCCCCCCCATCTTTTTTTACCACTGCACCCCTACACAAAACCCCTACAATAACAACCTCTATACCAGCCCTAACAAACCCCTTATAAAAATACAACCCTTACCACGCCCACTACACACCACTACTATAAACCCTTAAAACCACTGACCCGTACACAAAACCCCCACTTATATATAACCCCACCCCTGACAAGACAAACCACTATAATATACAAATGTAACCCCAAAAAAAGTTACACAACCCACTACCTAATTACAACCTCTATACACCCGACACCGTACACAACCACTATAATTTTCAACCCCATACCCCTGAACACGTACACAACCACTACTAAATTTAACCCTATCCACTGACAACGTACAAACCACTACTATATCAATCTATACCACTGAACACGTACACAACCACTAATATACAAACCCCATACCCCTGACACAGACACAACCACTTTCCCAAAATATACAACCTCTAAAACCACTGACAACAAAACAACCACTACTAATTCAACCTCTTTAAAAACTGCACACGTACACAACCCCTACTAATACAAAAACCCCTTTTACCACCGACACCTACACAACCCCTACAATATACAACCCTTACCCCCTGACACACGTACAAACCCCCCCACTTAACAAATCTATACCCTGACAATACAAACCAATTATAATATACAACCTCTTACCCCACATCACAAACCCCTACTAATATCAACCTTAACCACTGACCAGTACCAACCATACTAATATACAACCTCTAACACGGACACGTACACAACCATACAAAATACAACCTCTAACCCTGACACACGTACACAACCCTATTTATACAACCCCTGCCCCGAACACTTTCAAACCACTCTAAAATACAACCTCTAAACCACAAAAGTACACAACCCCTATAAAATTTCAACCTCTAACCCCTGACACAGTACACAACCCTACTAAAATACAACCCCTTACATGACCACGTACACAACCACTCAATATACAAACCCTTTTACCCGACCACGTAAAACCACTACTAATACAACCTCTTCCACTGACCCCACGTACACAACCACTATAAAATACAAACCCTAAACCACTACACATTTTTAAAAACCCTCTAATAACAAAACCTTATAAAAATCTGACACACGTACACAACCACTAATATACAACCTCTAAACCCCTGCACACGTACACAACATCTAAATACAACCTCTAAAACCCCTGACACACGTACACAACCACTACTAATATACAACCTCTTTCCACGACACACGTACACCCATTTCTAATATAAACCTCTAACCACTGACAACGTACACACCACTACTAAAATAAACCTCTATCCCCTAAACCCCGTACACAACCCTAATATACAACCTCTAAACCTGAACCCCGACACCCACTACTAATATACAACCTCTATACCATGACCACGTACACAAACCCTTTTAAAATAACCTCTTACCACTGACACACGTAACAACCACTACTAAAATACACCTCAAACACTGACACCGTACCAAAAAATACTAAAAATACAACCCCTAACCCGAACACGACCAACCACTACAAATCAAACCCCTTACCCTGACACACGTACAAACCCTAAATACAACCCTAAACCCCTACACACTCCAAAACCCCTACTAATATCAAACCCCTATACCACTGAACACGTACAAACCACTACTAAAATTTCAACCCCTATACCACTGACACAGTACAAAACCATTTTATATCAACCTCTAAAAACTGAAAACGTACACACCAAAATTACAACCCCTTATACCTCTGACACCGTCACAACCACTTTTTATACAAACCTCAAAACCACTGACACCGTACACATCCATATAAAATACAACCCCATACCACTGACAACGTACAAACCACTATAAAAACAACCCTTACCCCACACACGTACACAACCATTTCTAAATACAACCCCTTTAAAACCCCGACAACGTAACCCCCACTTAATATACAACCTCTAAAACCACTGACACCTACAAAACCACATAATATACAACCTATTTCCAAGACCAGTAACAACCACTACTAATTACACCTTTAAAACCCCTGACCACGTACACAACCCTACTAATATACAACCTCTATGTTAAAAAACTCATTTCAATTTTAGAAATTCCAAAATACTAAAAAAATTCCCTTCAAAATCCACCTTTAAACTTTTTCGTAACAAAATTTCAAGTATTTTTCCAATACCATTAAAACAATTAAAAATTATTATGCTCAAATTTACAACTTACTATAATGAAAATTTAAAAATTAATAAATTTATTTAAAAAAAGTTTTCTGGGTACTAAATTAAAATATAAAAAAAAGTAATCCCCTTTCTGTGTACAGAGTATTTTTCAAAAATTCCATTTATAATTCTTAAGTAGTTTTGGTACATTTCTTTAATAAGAAAAAAAAAAAATATTAATAAGTTTTGTTTTTTAAATCTCTAAGTATTTTTGCTTTTGTTAACACTCTTTCTGCTTTAAACAATGATTAAAGCCTGATAAACTTTTTTCTTTGAACCACGGAACAAAAAGTCTGTTAAATAAAAAAATTTTTAACCCTACAATTTTAACAATAAAAATGCACCCAGAATCAGGTCCAAGGGGGAATAAATAACGACATAAGTAGGGACCACTGCAAAACCTCCCCCAAAAATCACCAAACTCCCATACTACTGAAATTTAAATTAGCATAAGAAAATACCGCTGTGCCGTAACAATACGAAAATTAGGTCAGAAGCTCGCTCAGGACCTGAGTTGTTCAGAGGGGCTAAAGGAACAAACCTCGTACAACTCGAAAATCCTAAGTCAACGATGTTCTGTGAAAAGATTTCCAGAAACAACAGAAGTACAGAGCGATCTTTAAAAAAGGGCCAATAAGGGAGAGTTAGGGACTTTTTAGGGAAAATCCAAACCCCCAAGAAGTCAGACCCGACTAATATTCAGGGGAGGGAGAACACCCCCCCCCACTCGATCCGTGATAGACCGTGGCAGTCGCTGCCCCCGCAAAAACAGAAGCCCGGGAGGAACGAGTAAAGAGCGATAATTGCAGAAAAAAGACAATCAAGACTTGAACTATGAGACATAATATGTTACATCCTACCTAACAACATAACTAAGTCAAATAATAATATAAAGCTATTATCGCAAATATAAGCAATACAAAATTTGTGAAAATGTAATATACATTATATACATATACATAATATACATCATATACATTGTGACCCATTCAGGGGTTGCAACACTCTATACCACTGACACACGTACATAACCACTACTAATATACAACCTCTATACCACTGACACACGTACATAACCACTACTAATATACAACCTCTATACCACTGACACACGTACACAACCACTACTAATATACAACCTCGATACAACTGACACACGTACACAACCACTACTAATATACAACCTCTATACCACTGACACACGTACACAACCACTACTAATATACACAGATGTGTATACACACTCTCACACGTAGGTCTGTAATTTCTTACACAGTTGTTAAAGTGAAATTATATTGCAATGGAAATGAAAAGGAAATAGGGAAAATCTTAAGAATATTTTTTTTACAAAATCCTGGATAAACCAAGTATAGAATATTGTTATACAGTATTTTAAATATATTAATAATGAGAAATGTGATGATTTAGATAAGTGACAAGTGAGAGACACTTGTATTGGATGAGAGACACTTGTATTGGATGAGAGACATTCTGTTGGATGAGAGACACTTGTGTTGGATGAAAGACACTTGTACTGGATGAGAGACATTCTATTTGATGAGAGACACTTGTATTAAATGAACGACACTTGCATTGGATGAGAGACACTTGTATTGGATGAGAGACACTTGTATTGGATGAGAGACACTTGTATTGGATGAGAGACACATGTATTAAATGAGAGACACTTGTGCTGGATGAGAGACACTTGTATTGGATGAGAGACACATGTATTAAATGAGAAACACTTGTGCTGGATGAGAGGCACTTGTATTAAATGACAGACACTTGTGTTGGATAATAGACACTTGTATTGGATGAAAGGTAAAGAGTTATAAGAAAAAAACTATTTAACAATTAAACTCTTTCTCAGATCTTACTTTTCACGTCTTTATTTCTCTGATCTCTCAATATTAATAGAAAATATTAACACACGCACACGCACGCACACACACACACACACACACACACACACACACACACACACACACACACACACATGGACAGGCTGGACACCTGGTCCAGCACCTGGCTTCTCGAAGATCGGGGAAGGGCAAAGAAGACCGGAGACAAAGTATAGGCTAGGTGGACAAAGACTGAATGTAACACCGAGCACGTCGAGAGAAGCACACATCAACCAGATAACTGCTGCAGCATATGGGCGCCTGGCAAACCTGAGAATAGCCTTCCGATACCTTAGTAAAGAATCTTTCAATACACTGTACACCGTGTATGTCAGGCCCATACTAGAGTATGCAGCACCTGTTTGGAACCCGCACCGAGTCAAGCACGTCAAGAAATTAGAGAAAGTGCAAAAGTTTACGACAAGGTGGACAGAGACAGGATATTCCAGTGAGGGGACACAGAAACAAGCTGAAGACTCAGATGAGTCAAAGGGATGCTAGGAAGTATTTCTTCAACCTTAGAGTAGTCAGGAAGTAGAACAGTATGGCGAGTGATGTAGTGGAGGCAGGAACCATACATAGATTTAGACGAGGTACGATAAAGCTCATGGAGCGGGGAGAGAGAGGGCCCAGTAGCAACCGGTGAAGAGGCGGGGCCAGGAGCTAAGACTCGACCCCTGCATGTCAGGCCCATACTGGAGTATGCAGCACCTGTTTGGAACCCGCACTTGATAAAGCACGTCAAGAAACTAGAGAAAGTACAAAGGTTTGCGACAAGGTTAGTTCCAGAGCTAAGGGGAAGAGGCGGGACCAGGAGCTAGGACTCGACCCCTGCAACCACAATA